>CAMZMU010000063.1:64359172-64959172 GCA_947311845.1 Poa pratensis
ACGGTTCATTTCACTGCCTATCGTGGCCTAAGTCAGCCTGTCTATGAACTCATAAGATGGTGACTTTTACAAATGTTTCTCAGCTTGAAAAGTTAAGTGATATACAAAATTCAACCTGAGTCACAGCTCAAGTTCATTATAGAGGCATGGCTGCGGTATCACTTCATGACTGTTATAACCCCCAAATTTAGTTATCAGTCTTCTTGCTTTCTCATGATTGGGTTTTAATTTGAAATGTAGATTGCCGAATGAGTAGGAGGGTATTGAAGTGGACATATGCCTATGGTTATTACCTCCCAGAGCACGAACATGCCAAAAGACAATTCTTTGAATATCTGCAAGGTTTGTACTGTACCATATTAATAACATAAAGCATATCACTCATCTGATATCTGCTTTCTGTGTATGTGTGTAGGTGAGGCGGAATCAGGTTTGGAGCGGCTGCATCAATGTGCAGAGAAAGAACTTCAAATATTCCTTGAAGCAGACTGCCCCTCAAAAGATTTCAGTGACTTCCGTACAAAGTTGGCTGGATTAACTAGGTAAATTGGATCACTTCTTTCATATCTTCTACCCTTTGCTACTATGTTTCCATTGACATTTTTGGGTATCTTACAGAGTGACTCGCAATTATTTTGAGAATCTTGTCCGGGCTTTGTGAGACTGGATTAAATGATGTTGGACCTTCTACTAGCCAAAGCACGGCATCAAGAGTACCACGTCGAAGAACCTGGGTGGTAAGAGTAAAAGTGGCAAGAACAAGGCATCCGGTGCCAGTGCCAAATCAGGCAGCTCCAGCCGTGGTGTTGGATGATAGCAACATTGGACTTGTGATCATGTACATATGTAAACCCCAGATCTGCCAAAGCTTGCCAGGCTTGTGACCACCATCATCGATAGCGTTAGTCTGGCCCTGTTTAAGATCTCAGCTCCATCGATTGAGAACCCTCATCCAATCATGCGCCCATGGACCCAACATATGCAAAATTAGAGTTATCGAGGATTCTGGGCTACCTACTAGAGTGAGGAGGCATTAGAGGAACAAGATTTTCGTGTATCCCAATTGTTTGCCAACTGACTGCACCCTGGCCTGGCCTCGCGGCAGCATCCAGTTCGTCATGTACATAGATTATATCTGTAACTTTGTTTCATCGATGTAGTGTGGTTTGCTCCCCAGTGGACTAAGTTTTTCATGTTGTAGTTTGCAATAATGTATTGACAGTTCTAAGGGAGTAGCCTAGCCCTAAGTGGTATGACTGTCAAAGTTGCCTAGTTGCGTGTAAAAATGGAGACGAGTGTAACTGGAACTGGTCTCTGAGAGTCCGAGTAGAGGGTCTCTCTGGTGAAGCGAATCTGGGTGAGATGGTGACGACGCGTAACAGCAATCTCTAGATCCCGCATCCTGGCCTTCAAAATGGCTGTTTTTTTCTGAACCGGGCGAATTCTGGAGCGGATCAGAAGCGGTTAAGGCCCGTACTGGGGGGAGCAGGAAAAATTTCACCCCGTGCCCTACATCTTCTGTTTTTGCGCTGAATATCTGAATCCTAATCGTTGGCACGAAGTCCTGCCCGGAAGTTTCAGCTCACCTACCCCTCGACCACGGCGCTGCCGCCGTCGTTTCGGCCGCCTCGTCGCCGATTGGCTCCTTCCGCCGCCCAGCGGCCGATCTGAGTCCCATGGACTCGCCGCAGCCACCGCCGGTCCTCGGAGTCGTCCGCAGCCGGCCCCAAGAGCGCAGCCACGCGGTCCGCGCCACCGGCGGCCGTGGTTTCCCCGTCGCACCCCAGCGGGCCGTCGCCGGTCAGAAGCGGCGGACGCTGGGGTGACCCATGCTCCGGCCGCGTCGACGCTGTGCCGCCTCGTCGCACCGTCCTCTTGCCGGGCGCCAATCGAGGCCAAAGTCTCAAGCCGCCGGGCCGAAGCTAGCCGCAAAGAGGGCGAAGACTTTGGCAGCACGGGGCCGTGCTCCTCGTGCGTCGGCTGCCCCATCCCCGCCGCCGCCTTCGACGCCTCCTTCGACGCCTACAACATGTTCGACAAAACACCGGAGAGGTAATTTCTTATTTTTTCCGTGGTTTTCTAAGATCGACCAAGATCGATTGGATGTACTTATGTCCGAACATTTCAATTGTGTAGCTATCCCGCCGATGCAACATACACGCAATTGTTGGATGAAAATTCAGTGGACTTATGAGTTCTCCGCTTGATTCGTTTGACATACCCGAGGCCTGAGAAGAGGAAGAAGAACAACTTGGCGACAATGAAGTCGAAGAAATTAGAGATGATTGTTGGACTTCTTGTACTGTATGTCTTCCTTCAGTTACCAAATTGTTCGTATGTGTAGTACACCAACAATCGGTCTTCTCCACTACCAAATATATTAACACGCAACCGGGAGCCTGGAAGGCATCCCGTTCCCTGCAAACTCACATGGCATCAGAGCCATCTCTTCCAATGTCTAGCAAAATTTGATCGACAGAACTCAGTTCGGTTCGATCGCTAGTTTCTTCTCGATCGATTCCCTCCCTCCATCCCCATGGCGACCTCCTCCTCGACAACTCCCCTGGCAGCGCTCTTGGGGCCTCCTCCCCGGAAAAATTGACCCGGACAACTACATGTATTGGAAGATGCATGTTCTTCCTGCCTTCCGTGGTGCTCGTGTCATGGAGCTGCTGGACGGCTCCGACTCGGCACCTGCAAAAACGCTGGAGGTTGATGGTAACACCGTGTCCAATCCGGCATATGAAACCTGGATCGAACGCGGTCAACAGGTAGTGAGCTATCTCACCAAATCCATGAGTAAGGATCTTCTCTCTCAAGTTTATGGATTAGAACATGCTACTGAAATCTGGCCTCCATTGAGACCTCGTTCGCCTCACATCCAAGGCACGTATTAATATGCTGCGTGGCAAACTTGTCAACACCAAGAAACTTGAGATGACTGCAGATAAGTACATTGCTGTGATGAAAAATTTCGCCTCTGAACTTGCTGCAGCTGGTCGGATTTGATGATGATGAGTTGAAGGAGTATACTTGGTGGTCTTGATGCAGAATATAATTCGGTTGTTGCCTCTATTAATGTTGTCCCTTCCACCACTCTTGCTGATGTGTGTGCCCAACTCACGGCCTATGATTACAGGCAGAAAATGTTAGCTGCAACAGATCAACATGGTGGGGGTTTCCAGTCATCTGCTAATGCTGCTACTCGTGGTCATCCCTTCAATTATCGTCAAAATCCTCGCGGAGGATATGGGCACTACCGTGGGCGTTCGCAGCAGTCAAGGCAGCATGGCCCAACACAAGGTCGTGTGCTCCAAGAGGGTTCGCGGTCGTGGTCGTGACCGTGGTCGTAATCCCTCTTCTCACCAAGATGTTGTCAAATATGCAAGAAAATTGGGCATCCAGCTAGTAATTGTTGGTGGAGTATGATGGAGATGATGATGATGATTCTCATTCAGTGACAAAAATGCAAATCTTGCATCCTATGGAGTGATACAAATTGGTATGTTGATACAGGAGCAACAAATCATATCACTGGAGAATTAAACAAATTGAAAACTCGGGAAAATTATAATGGACGTGACCAAGTTCATACGGCAAACGGCGATGGTATGGCAATAACACATGTTGGCATTCTATTTTGCCAACCGTTCTCTTTCTCTTAAGAATATCTTGCATGTGCCTAGTGCTTCGAAAAATCTTTTATCCGTTCATCAAACTTGCCCTTGACAACAATATTTTTCTTTTTCTTGAAATCACCCATATTTCTTTTTGATCAAGGATCGGGACACGAAGCAAATCCTTTTTAAAGGCCCTTGTCATGGAGGTCTTTACCCGATTATGCCTTCCTTCACAAGTCCTCCAAGTGTGCCTTCGTCACCATCAAGCCCACTTCATCCACATGGCATAATCGTCTAGGGCATCCTTCCTCGTTTATTGTTCAACAAGTACTTCAAAAATAATAATCTCCCTCATGATCCGCAAATAAATCCATATATATGTGATCCATGTCAACAATCTAAGAGCCATCAGTTGCCCTATTCTATTTCTACTAGCGTGTCCATGTTCCTTTGGAACAAATATTTTCTGATGTATGGGGTCCAGCTCCAGCTTATGTTGGAAACACTTATATTATGTGAGCTTCATTGATGATTTTAGCAAATTCACTTGGATATATTTGCTTAAGAAGCGTTGTGATGTTTATCAAGTTTTTCTTAATTTCCAACAACTTGTGAGCGGAAATTTGATCGCAAAATAATTACCATGCAAACTGATTGGGGCGTGAATATGAAAAACTCAATACTTTCTTCCAAAAAGTTGGTATTACACATCACGTGTCTTGTCTCATGCCCATCAACAAAATGGTTCCGCTGAACGTACACATCGACATGTTTGAGGTTGGCCGGCCTTGCCTTACTTGCTCATGCGTCCATGCGCTTAAATTTTGGGATGAAGCATTCCTCACCGCCACATATCTTTAATTTGCTTCCTACTAAGGTGTTAAATCACATGAGTCCTATGGAAAACTTCTCCATGTCAAACCCAACTATGAATCTCTTCGTGTTTGGGTGTGCGTGTTGGCCACCTCCGTCCCATACAACAAACAAAAACTCTCATTTCGTTCCAAGCGATGCGTTTTCTTAGGGTATAGCCCTCATCGCAAAGGGGTCAAATGTCTCGATATATCTAGTGGTCGTGTCTACATCTCACGTGACGTTGTGTTTGATGAGAACATTTTTCCCTTTGCACATCTCCATCCTAATGTCGGTTCCCGCCTTCGCAATGAAATCCTTTTTATACCCAACAATACTTATCTTCCATCTGATAATGAGGGGTTGCACACTAACAATGATCACAGGTTTATTGTTCCTACTGTCGCTAACCCTCCACAGGTAACAAGGTCTGACACATCAGCTGATACATACACCGAAATATCAGTCCAGAAAGCACTGCAAATAGCCAAGAAAATTCAGAAGTTAACAGAGGGCTGGGTGCATCTAGCAATTCGCAGTCAAATGATGATCCCTATGCAAATTCTGGACATAAGTCTGTCTCGGGCAGTCGTATCTCCGGGCAGAAATCAAGGCCTGCCACGTCAGACGTCAGCTCTTCACCTAGGTCCGCCGTCGGTGGATCTTCTACGCCACACACTAGACACACGCTTCACATGGATCATCTATGGCTGATTGTGTGGCCAACGCAGCGACAGTTCATCCGAATCTTTTGTACCACCAAGTCCTGATGTGGCTCATGTTGTTGTACAAAACTCCTCTGTTGCTGCTCGCACCTGTCTACAGCATGTATACGCAAACCAAGAATAATCACCTTTGGCACTGTTCGGTATGGCATGCTTACTATTACAGGAGAACCACAAAATCTTTCTGAGGCTACTAATGATAAAAATTGGCGTCATGCTATGGAAGAATAATATCATGCACTTATGCATAACAAAACTTGGCACCTTGTACCCCCTAGCTCTGCCAAGAACGTGATTGATTGCAAATGGGTCTATCGCATCAAGATAAAGTCAGATGGTACAGTCGATAGATATAAAGCCCGTCTTGTCGCAAAAGGTTTCAAACAACGCTATGGAATTGATTACGAGGACAATTTAGTCCTGTTGTCAAATCAGCTACTATACGTTGTGTTGGCCATCTCAATTTCTCGTGGTTGGAGCCTGCGCCAGCTAGACGTTAAGAACGCGTTTTTACATGGCGATCTGGAAGAGGAAGTCTATATGAAACAACTCCTGAGTTTGAAAATCCTCATGCTCCGCATCATGTTTGCAGGCTTGACAAAGCTCTCTACGGTTTAAAACAAGCTCCTCGTGCATGGTACTCCCGGCTTAGCTCAAAACTTCATGCTCTTGGCTGCATATCATCCAAAGCAGACACGTCTCTGTTTTCTACAACAAGTCTGATATCACTATTTTTATGTTGATCTATGTGGATGATATTATTGTTACTAGCTCCTCAGAACAGGCAATCTCTGCTCTACTAAAAGATTTAAGCCAAGATTTTGCTCTCAAAGATTTGGGTGAGATTCATTTTTTTTGGGCATGGAAGTTAAGAAAGTCCATGGAAATTTGGTCTTGACACAAGAGAATATGCTGCTGATTTGCTTAATAGAGCGGGCATGAATAATTGCACACCATATGCCACACCGCTCTCTTCCTCGGAAAATTTGTCACTTACAAATGGCACACCTCCAACAGGAGTATTATTGGTGCTTTGCAATATTTAACCCTCACACGACCGGATATATCCTTTCCAGTCAACAAAGTTTGTCAATTTCTTCATGCACTACAATAATTCATTGGACCGTAGCCAAAGAATTTTGAGATATGTTAAGGGTACCTTGTTAGTTGGTCTCACGTTTCAAAAGGCACCTTCCACCCTTCTTGTGCCTTCTCTGATGCGGATTGGGCAGGATGTCCTGATGACCGGCGCTCTACAGGTGGTTTCGCTATCTTTTTGGTCCTAATATCATTTCATGGAGTGCTCGCAAGCAAGCAACAGTATCTCGTTCCAGTACTGAAGCAGAGTATAAGGCTCTAGCTAATGCCACCACCGAACTAATTTGGGTTGATGCTTTACTCAAAGAACTTGGTGTTCATCTCAAAGAAAGACCATGTCTGTGGTGCGACAAATTGGTGCTACATACTTATCTGCTAATCCAGTATTTCATGCACGCACCAAGCATATTGAAATTGATTTTCATTTTGTCCGTGAGAGGGTTGCTAACAAATTGCTCGATATTCGTTTTATCTCAGCAAAGATCAAATTGCAAATGGATTTACCAAGGCGTTACCTATTCAGAGACTTCATGAGTTCATGCGTAATCTAAATCTTTTGAAGGTTTAGATTAAGGGGGGTGATACGTGTAGGGCACACGTTCGTTGGGAGACCCCAAGATGAAGGTATGATGAGTGTAGCAGCAAGTTTTCTCTCAGTAAGAAACCAAGGTTTAATCGAACCAGTAGGAAATCAAAGAACTTCTGAAGGTTGTTGGTGAAGCAGTGTAGTGCGGCGCAATGGATGTCTACGCACGCTTCTTTCTTGTAGAAAAATGTTGGGCTCCAAGTGCAGAGGTTTGTAGAACAGCAGCAAGTTTCCCTTAAGTGAATAACCCAAGGTTTATCGAACTCAGGGAGGTATAGGTCAAGATGTCCCTCTCAAGCAACCCTGCAATTAAGATACAAGAAGTCTCTTGTGTCCCCAACACACCTAATACACTTGTCAGATGTATAGGTGCACTAGTTTGGCGAAGAGATAGTGAAATACAAGTAATATGGATGATTATAAGTGGTAATTGCAATCTGAAATAAAATGGCAGCAAGCAAACTTGAGCCAAATGAGAGCAAACGGTGTTTCAGTGCTTGGAAATAAGGCCTAGGGATCATACTTTCACTAGTGGACACTCTCAACAATTATAATATAATTGAATACATAGATATTTCCTCTTCACTATGCTACTCTGAACTATTCTCCTGTTGGATAACAAATACCAATTCTTGTGTAGGGTGATACGTCTCCAACGTATCTATAATTTCTTATGTTCCATGCTAGTTTTATACCAATAGCTACATGTTTTATTCACACTTCATAGCATTTTTATGCATTTTTGGAACTAACCTATTAACAAGATGCCACAGTGCCAGTTCCTGTTTTCTGCTGTTTTTGGTTTCAGAAAAGCTATTTTGGAAATATTCTCGGAATTGGACGAAACAAAATCCCAGATGCCTATTTTTTCCGACACGTTCCAGAAGTCCGAAGAGGAGACGAAGGGGGGCAGCAGGGCGCCCTCCCCACATGGCGGCGCGGGTGGGCCCCTGCCGCGCCACCCTATGGGGAGGGCCCCGCGCTCCACCGACGTTGGCCCTTCGCCTATAAGTTCCCCCAGACGCGAAAACCCTAAACACCGAGCCATTATTCCAGAAAACATCGCTGCCGCCGCCGCGTCAACCTAACTCGTGGGGTTCAGAAGTTCTCCTCCGGCACCTGCCGGAGAGGGGAATCATCACCGGAGGGCTCTACATCGCCATGCCTGCCTCCGGAGTGATGCGTGAGTAGTTCATCGCTGGACTACGGGTCCATACAGTAGCTAGATGGTTGTTTCTCCTTTTGTGCCATCATGTTTAGATCTTGTGAGCTGCCTATCATGATCAAGGTCATCTTATTGTAATGCTACATGTTGTGTTTGTTGGTATCGATGGATATTGAATACTATGTCAAGTTGATTATTGATCTATCATATATGTGTTGTCTATGATCTTGCATGCTCTCCGTTATTAGTGTAGGTTTTGGCCAAGTTTATGCTTGTAACTCCAAGAGGGAGTATTTATGCTAGATAGTAGGTTCATGCCTCCATTTAATCTAGGACAGTGACAGAAAGTTCTAAGGTTGTGGATGTGCTGTTGCTACTAGGGGTAAAACAGCAATGCTTTGTCTAAGGATACTAGTGTTGTTTACATTATGCACCATACTTAATGCAATTGTCTGTTGCTTGCAACTTAATACTGGAAGGGGTGTGGATGCTAACGTGAAGGTGGACTATTTAGACACAGATGTATGCTGGATGGCGGTCAGTGTACTTTGTCGTAATGCCCAAGTAAATCTCATAGTGATGATCATGATATGTATGTGCATTGTTATGCCCTCTCTATTTGTCAATTGCCCAACTGTAATTTGTTTACCCAGCATGTTAGTATTTTATTATGGAGAGACACCACTAGTGAACTGTGGACCCCGGTCCATTCTTTTACATCTGAAATACAACCTACTGCAATCATTGTTCTTTTGCATTCTCTGCAAGCAAACATCATTTTCCACACTATACGTCTAATCTTTGTTTTCAACAAGCCGGTGAGATTGACACCCTCACTGTTTCGTTGGGGCAAAGTAGTTTGATTGTTGTGTGCAGGTTCCAAGTCGACGAGTCAGACCTCCCCTATGACGCAAGCACTTTTTCTGACGCCGTTGACACCTTCGAAGCAACTTCGATCTCCTACTGGTTCGATAACCTTGGTTTCATACTGAGGGAAAACTTGCTGCTGCACTCATCATACCTTCCTCTTGGGGTTCCAACGGACGTGTGACTTTACACGCATCAAGCCTTTTTCTGGCACCGTTGCGGGGAGATAGGAGGTGCTTCTGGAAGTCTTGCATTCCCGTCAACTACGCTCCAGAATACTTTTTCTGGCGCCGTTGCCGGGGAGGCCGAATTGCTCCTGCAAGGGGAGTCTCTCACACCCAATCTCTTTACTTTGTTTTTGTCTTGCTTTATTTTTATTTTGTCTTGTTTCTTTCTTTATATCAAAAACAGAAAAAAATTAGTTACTTGTTTTAATTTTATTATTTCGGCCTAGTTTTATTTTTGCTAAAATGAGTACCCTGAAATTGAAGTTTGGTCCTTTAAGCAACAAGGTGGAGAAAGTTTGAAAGATGCTTGGTATAGGATTAGTATGCTCATCATAGGTGTGCTAAGAAACATTCCACTATAATCCTTCTTAGGAATTTTTATGTTGGCATCACCAATTGGTATAGATATGTTTTGGACACTTTAACAGGAGGAAATTTCCTAGGTACTCCTGCTTTGGAAGCTTGTAATTTAATTGAAAGTTTAGTAGGAACACCACCTAATAACAATATTAAAACTGAGATCACTTTGGAGGATATTATAAACAAACTAGATTCTATGGAGAAATTTTTTCCAACACTACTTGAATCAGTAGTAAGCACTAATGAAAGAATCACTGCTTTAGAGGCTAGACATGCTCTTGATAATCAAAACCATAGGATTGGTGAACTAGAAGAAGCTATGGGAACCTTGGGTTCAACCTTTTCTTCTCTTAAGTTTAAGGAGAAGGCTTATGTGGGGAAGGAGCAAAAGTTCATGTATGTTCCTAAGATGCCAAAGCCAAAGACTCATTATGAACTTAAATTGATAAAACTCTTAGTACAATTTTGGGAAATTTAAATAATGAAACGTCTTCAGGAACACCTAAGGTACCTATTGTGACAAGTTGTGAGGAAGCTTTTGATGATTTGGATGATTTATCTCTTGATAACACTTGATTTTCACTTTCTGCGCCTAGCTGAAAGGCGTTAAAGAAAAGCGCTTGTGGGAGACAACCCATCTTTTTATTTTCTGTCATTTTATTTTATTTTGAGTCAAGGTGCTGTTTACTTCTGTAGCAACTCATTTGTATCTTTATTTTATTGCATTTTTGTGCCAAGTAAAGTCTCTAGTTGAAAGTTGTTGCTAAAATTGGATTTTTGCACAGTGACAGATTTTTGCTGTCCACCGTTTTGAGCTGTATGCGCTACACAAATTCGAACAATTCTGAAAGAAATCACGCATGATCCTTATATATGTATGCAACTTTCTTTAGTTTGGGATTCTTCCATCTGAGCAAGTTAAGTGCCTCGAAAAAATTCGTCTTTCTAGACTGTTCTGTTTTGACAGATTCTGCCTTTTATTTTGCATTGCCTCTTTTACTATGTTTGATTGGATTTCTTTGCTCCATTAAACATCAGTGGCTGTAAGTAATGTCCAGAAGCTTTGGTAATGATTGTGTCACAGTAGAATATGAGAATTTTTTATTATGCACTAACCCTCTAACGAGTTACCTGAGTTTGGTGTGGCGGAAGTTTTCAAGGAGCAAGAGAGAAGGATGATATGATGTGATCAAGAAGAGTGAAAAGCCTAAGCTTGGGGATGCCCCCGTGGGTCATCCCTGCAATATTCAAGAAGACTCAAGCGTCTAAGCTTGGGGATGCCCAAGGCATCCCTTCTTCATCAACAATTTATCAGGTCATCTCACTACTAGGAAAAGGGTTATAGGTGGGTTGTCATTCTGTGGCGCACCCTTAATTGGTGCGCCACAGAACTATTTCTGTGGCGCATGGTAGCACGTGCGCCACAAACATTTTGGACATTCTGTGGCGCATCTGATGTCTATGCGCCACAGAAATCAGATATTCTGTGGCGCATGCCATAAATGCGCCACAGAATGTCTTATTTCTGTGGCGCATGCCAACCCATGCGCCACAGAAATACGTGGGTCCCACGTTCCAATTATTGGACCAGGTCCATCTGGGGACATTCTGTGGCGCACATGTCCCAGTGCGCCACAGAAAGTTCACATTCTGTGGCGCACCGGTAACCATGCGCCACAGAATGTTATCTTTCTGTGGCGCACCCGACTCCATGCGCCACAGAATGTTATATTCTGTGGCGCACCGGACTCCGTGCGCCACAGAATGTTGGCCCAGATCCACAAAAAGGTGGCACCACCCACTTTCCCCATGTGACCTTCTTCATTCTCCCCCATGCATCTAGCTCGAGCTCCTCCTCTCTCCCATGGCATTTTGACCATCCTATTATCCATTATTTGTTGTTAAATCTACTTTGTTTGACATATAATTGGTGAGGGCTTGGGGAGAGCCTCCATATATATTCTCCTCCTCTCTTTTCGTCCACTATTTCCTCTCCATCACCACACACTCTCTCTCATCGATCACGGTCACGTCTCGGCAACGGATCTAGATCTACTAGGTGAGTATTGTTGGATGAATATGTGTGTACATGAAGCTTGTGTGTGTTGTGCATGTTGTTGCCTTTTGTTGTTGTGTTGCGCCGGCGTGGTGCATGGATGTTTACCGAAATGTTGATTCATTTCCATTTCGGTAAATTTTTGCACCACATATGTCCTACTTGTAGGGGAAGTCATGCCGAATTTTTTCGTCGAACATTTCTCACTTAATAACACATACTCTATATGTATACCGCGTAGGCGACCATGGTCATGAAGATGAGCTCCAGTCGAATCAACAACTACAAGGAAGAAGCGAAGGCGGAAATGATTCGGTGCAACAAGCGCCACATACGATGTCCGTGTAGAAGTTGCAAATTTGTGAGATGGATCGACCCTGATTCCGGACAATTGGAGGAACACCTGCTCAGGCGCGGTTTCATGGAAGGCTTCAATGAAGCGCCGACAGCAAATGTTGCGCCGACAGCAAATGTTGCGCCTGAAGACGAGGGCGGGCAAGATGATCGTGACGAAGGAGATGCCGACGGACATGGTCATGATGAAGGAGTAGATGGTGGTGGAGAAGACGCGAACACGCCGCAGAGCTCGCTAATGTCGGCCTTGATGGAGTCTCATGTTCAAGAACTGCTCCTCAAGGAGGCGAGGACCGTTAGAGAGAAAGCCAAGCTGGTGGAAATGGAGAAAGATGGGAAGACTCCGTTGTATCCAGGGTGCCGGCCACAGGATACGCGCTTGCAAGTAACGCTTGATGCTCTGGAGATGAAGTCGGAAAACAAATGGACCGACGTGAGCTTCAACAAGAACATGAAATTCTTCCACGACCGTCTTCCCGAGGGGAACACATTGCCAACTAGTATCGAGGAGGCCAAGAAAGTCGTGTGCCCTCTTGACCTACCGCACGTTAAATACCACGCCTGCATCAATGATTGCGTAATTTATCGGGGCGAGTACGAGGACAGAACCACATGTCCGGTGTGCGGCCAAGGACGGTACAAGAGCCGTGGGAAGAAAGGTCCTCACAAAGTGGTATGGTACTTTCCTATCACTCCCCGTCTGCAGCGGTACTTCGTGGACCCTAAGGAAGCAAAGCTCATGCAATGGCACGCGGAAAGGGAGAAGCCTGAAGAAGATCCGGAGAAGGGCATGATCCTTACACACCCTTCAGATGCTAGCCAGTGGCAAGAGTTGGACGCCGTCGGAAATTTCGGAGGCGACGCAAGGAACGTCAGGCTCGGTATGAGCACCGATGGACTCAATCCGTTCGGCAACCAGAGTAGCGCGCATAGCACCTGGCCTGTGTTTGTATGGCCTTACAACCTTCCCCCGTGGTTGTGCACGAAGCAAAGGTACATACACATGAGTATTCTCATTCAGGGGCCGAAACAAGCAGGAGTCCACATACATCTGTATCTCGCGCTGTTGAAAGAGGAGTTAGCCACGTTGTGGGAGACGCCAGCCCGTACGTGGGATGCCTACACTGGAGATTATTTCGACATGAGAGCCGCGTTGCTCACGACGGTGCAGGACTATCCTGGTTGCTCATATGTATCGGCCCAGGTAGGCCACGGATTCTGCAAATGTGTCAGGTGCATGGATAAGACCCCGCATCTCCAACTACCAAGGAATCCTGGGTCTTCGAAAACCGTGTACCCAGGGGCTCGAAGGTGGCTTCACATGGATCACCCGTGGAGAAAACGCGGTGACCTGTTCAATGGTAAGGACGAGCCCGAAGGACCCCCGATCCCGAGGAGCGGCACAGAAATCGACGAGCTGTTGAAGAATTGGAAGGAGTGCCCTGCGCCGGGAAAGAAACGACCGAAGGTAGATCCGCTGCTGGGTGTATGGAAAGCGAGGGCTGTTTTCCACGACTTGCCCTACTGGAAGGTCCTCAAGACGCCACATAGCCTCGATATGATGCACATTACGAAGAATGTCACCGAGGCTCTGCTTGGCACTCTTTCCAACATGCCGGAAAAGTCCAAGGATGGGACGAAAGCAAGATACGATCTGCAATGGCTTGGTGTCAGGAAAGATCTTCAGATCCCCGATAGTGATGACGATGATGATGATCAGACGGAAGGGACTCAAGGTCGCCGCAAAAGGGTAAAGAAGAACACTGGGGTGCTTCCCGCTACGTGCTTCACTATGAGTCCGGAGGAGCTCGAGCAATTCTACAGGTGTCTTCTAGGAGTCAAATTTCCGAATGGTTACGCGGGGCAGATAAGCAGATATCTGGACGGAACGAAGAAGAGGTTTAGCGGGATGAAGTCTCACGACTGTCACGTGCTGTTGACGCAGATACTTCCCGTTGCGATTCGAGGGATAATGGACGAGCACGTCCGTGATACGCTGCTTGCCCTTTGCAATTTTTTCGACGTCATCAACAGGAAGTCAATCGGCGTGAAGCAGCTCGACAGGCTACAGGAAGAGATCGTGCTGATACTATGCGAGCTCGAGATTTACTTCCCGCCAGCATTCTTTGATATCTGCGTGCATCTCCTTCTCCATGTCGTTGATGACATCAGGCAGCTCGGGCCAACGTTCATGCACTACATGATGCCGTTCGAAAGGATGAACGGTGTCATGAAAGGATACGTTCGCAACAGGGCCCGTCCAGACGCAAGCATGGCCAAGGGCTTTCTAACCTACGAGTGCATCTCCTTCTGCCAGAATTATCTAAGCACCGAGAATCAGGATGTAGGTCTGCCCACGAGGAAACACTTCGACAGGCTCAATGGATATGGTCACCGAGAGGGCGCCAGCTCAACCTTTGTCAGCATGCAGGGTCGAAAGGACGACTTCGAAAGGGCTCACCGGGTCGCGCTACAACACTTAAAGCTGATCGAAACTTGGGTGGAACAGCACAAATGCTCACTCGAGAAATATTACAGCAAACTGGGCCGGCCGAGGAAGAAGGGAGACGTAACCAGAGAGCACAACTCCAGCTTCACGCGTTGGTTCAAGCAAAAGCAAATGGAGCTAGCAAAGAGGAAACCGCCATCTACTGAAGATGAAAACCTCATATTCTCCTTATCACGGGGTCCCTCGCACAACGTAAAGACCTATCAGACGTACGACATGAGCGGCTACAGATTTGCCACCGAGGAAAAGGACAAGAAGTCGGAATATCAAAATTCTGGAGTAACTATGCTATCCTACGGCGATGAGGAGGCTACTGTCAAGGAAAGATACTTCGGAAGGATTGAGGACATATGGGAGCTCAACTACTGTGGAGAGGTGGTGCCAATGTTCCGTGTAAGATGGGCCAAGGACGTCGTCAAAGAAGGCCGGTATTTCACCACCATGGTAATACCCGATGCCAAATCGAAGAACGCCTCCGCGAAAAATGAGCCATGGGTACTCGCTAGCCAAGTTGAGCAATGCTTTTTCATTACCGACCCGTCAAAGCCTAGCCGTGTTGTCGTGAGGAGGGGCAAGAGGAGCATCGTCGGAATGGAAGGAGGCGCCACCGAGCAAGAATTGGACAACGAGCCAAAGATCGAGGAGGAATTCGACAAGTTCTTCGACATGCCTACTACTAGTACACAAAGAAGGAAGACTTCCCTACCTAGGGTAGGTTGTCCGTTCACGCGAAGAAATCTCAAGGTCACCGGCCTAAAGTTTTCAACCGTGAAGAAGGGAAAGAAGAGAAGCTAACTCGTGGAACCGAGACGAAGAAGAGACTTTTTTGGTGTATTTAATTTGTGTGTCTATATATGTATGTTCATGATATAATGCATGAGAGGGCAAGATGCAACTTAAGCTAAATTAAGCGGAAACCGGGGTCCCGACAGTTAATGTTTATGTGTTCAAGTTCTTTTATCTACCCATCAATATTAAATGTTGATTAGCAAGGCATAAGCATGTCATGGGTGAGCTACACAAAATTAAATGGAATAGGGCAACATATAAATTAATACCCACATATTCCATATATAATTGTTTAGGTGCTTTATACAAAACCCCACTAAACCACAAACTACATGATGCAAACATGAACATTGATGACAAATTAATATTCATTGCATTTTTCTGATAAAAATAGACATATACTTTGTATGAATTGGATTTGTAAAGCAAAAGAAAAAAAGGTGGGATTTATGCTCCCAGGAGGACTCGAACTCGGGTCTCCAAGAAAGAAGAGAAGGATCGCATCCACTGGGCTAAGGCTCGGTTGTTGTATGGAACCGAGCGCGACGAAATATGTAGATTGGACTGAGAAATTCTGTGGCGCACCAGCCCAACGGTGCGCCACAGAATACAGACTTTCTGTGGCGCACTCCTGAGACGGTGCGCCACAGAAATCCTTTGTACCACTTACATGTGGGTCCGCCGTGGCGCTTGCACTGAGAAATTCTGTGGCGCACAGTCCAACGGTGCGCCACAGAATATAGACTTTCTGTGGCGCACCCCTGATACGGTGCGCCACAGAAATACTGCGGCCACTACTTACATGTGGCCCCGCGGCCACGTCGCGCTTCTTCTCCCCGCGCGCCTCTTCGAAATTTCGCTAAGTCCACAGAAACCGTCGACGACGCCGCGCCGTGCCACCCCTCGCCGCCCATCCCTGCGCCCCCGCCTCTCCCCGACGCCGCTGTGCGCTCGCGTCCTCCTCGTCGAGCAAGACGCCGCCGCGGCCACTGCACTGCTCCACGCTCCCGTCCTCCTCCTACCACGCACACTCCCGTCCTCCTCCTACCTCGCCGCCGCGGCTGCAAGACCTCCACGACGCCACCGGCTGCAGGACCTCGACGCCGGCTGCCCCTCCACGACGTCTCTGCCCTCTCCCTCCCCTTCCCGATCGAGGTGCTTCCCCTTCCCCCTTCCTCCCTCCCCTTCCGAAATCGTGCAAGCAAGGTGTTTGTAGAAATTCCCCTCCGAAACTTTGCTTGCTTTTGTTGCCATTTTTCTCCTCTGTAGTGTGTAGGTTAGTGCTAGTTGCTGTTAGTTACTTGCTGTTAGGTTAGCTAGTGCATATTTGCTTGCTGTTAGTGCATAGGTGCTGTTGCTGTAGTGCTGATAGTGCATAGTTGTTGTTGCTGTTATATTGTTGCTTGCTGTAGTTTAGTGCTGGTTGCTATTAGTTGCTTCCTGTAGGTTAGTGCTTGCTGTTATAGGTTAGTTGCTATAAGAAGTGATTTTGTGAAGTGTTAGTACATGAAAAGAAATACCAAAACATGCAAAAGAAACACCAAAACTGCTATGTTTTGTGAAGTGTTAGTACATGCAAAAGAATGCCTTCAATTAAGGTTTTAGATGTAGCTAAATCATGGTTTTGTTAATTTATTGCAGCACCACGAGGAGCACCTCCACCACGCCGATCTCGGACCCGAGCCTCCCTTCCCTACCCGAGGTAGTTCCTCTCTCCCTCGATGTGGATGTGGTGATGTATGTGCACGAGGATATGTGTCCACGACCATCGTGTCGTGGTTGTTGTGCTCCGACCATCGTGTCGTGGAGATGCCGGCCGGAGATGCCGGCCGGCCGAGATTCGGATATTTTTTGTGAAATGCTTGTGCAGGTACCCCGTGAGGCCCTTGAGATTGCCGGAACGTCGATTAACTTCCGTTCCGGCAAATTCGGGTACTCCATATGTCCTATTTTTAGCAAAGGTCATGCCGAAATTTTTCGTGAAATTTAGCATGACTTTGCTAAAACTAGGACATATGGGGTATTGCGGCTAATGCATGGGCCGGGGTATCTTAGTACTAAATTAAGTGATGCTTTTGTTATATTTGTTGTACTAACATTTTGCCTCTTTTCAATGTAGTGCAAACATGTCCTCCGAGTCCGGCCCTTCTGAGAAGCACATGAGCGTCGAAGAACAAGCCAGACAAAAGAACATAGAGTTCTGGGAATTGAACCCGCAGATGGAGGATGCGGAGGCCGCCGAACTGGCTCGTGACGGCGATGGTGACTTTGTGTTAGAGTCTGCCGAAGCCACCACCACCGATGGAGAACCCACCAGCACGGATGTCGGGGGTGGCGACCACACGGATGGCGGTGGTAGTAACCCGCCTGCTAAGAGGCCTGCTAAGAAGCCGAGGAAGGACCGGACACCGCAAGCGGTCGGCAACGTCACAGACACGTTCACTAAGGTCTCCGTAAGTGGCCAACCACTGGAGCCTAGGGACATCGCGAAAGGGTACGGCATGCAACTAGGGTGCATCCTCCGGGAAACCGCATCGATCAACACGTATGACCTCAGGAATCCGGAGAATGAGGCTTTGCGCAATGACCTCCTCAAGAAGCTTCACAAACGATATATTTTCCCGGCTGATGAAAGCAAAAAGGTGGACAACTTCGCCATCACGAAGATGAACACCGCCTTGACAAGCTGGAGAGGCCGGGTGAAGGAGAAGATTCTTAAAAAGGATCTTAGCTGGGAGGAGATCAGTGCCAAAGAGCCGTACCTCGAGAAAGACGACTTCGATATATTCAAGGTGTCCTTGTCATCTCCGGAGGCTGAAAAATGGACCGAGTGGGGGAAGAACATGCGGGCAATGAACTTAGGTAACCACCGTTTGGGAAGCGGCGGTTACGCAGGAAAAAAGCCCGTTTGGGACAAGGAGGATGCCGAGGTTGCGAGACTTGGAAAAGAGAACCCGTGGCATAAAATCACGGACGAGCAAGTTAGGAACTTTGTTCGGTCCCGCTACTATCTGAAGCCGGGGACGGGAGAATTCGTTACCGACTATGAAGATGTGTTGGAATTCGAGAAAAAGCTGGTAAGGAACTTAATTACCGCGGATATCTCAAAGTCCATTTGCGTTGATTTCTACATGGGTTCACGTTTATTTCCTTTGTCCGCAGGAGGCTGAGTTGAAGGCTGAGGCTGAGGCCGGCCCGTCGTCCCAGGAGCCTGGCCGGCCCGTGGGACACGACCTTCAACAGGGCGATGAACGTTTACAAGGAAAGGGACAAGTCAAAGCCGCCGACGTCAGCTGGCCGTGTGACCGGCTTTGGTACGGCGATGAAGTTCACCGAGTACTACAGCACGGACACCGAGAAGAAAAAGGAGAGGAGGAAGCCGGCTAGAGATAGAGCCGAGGTTCTCGAGCTAAGGAAGAAGCTGGAAGCACTAGAGGCCGAGAAGGTGGACTCCACCGTGGTGGACAAGCTAGTGGCCGAGAAGGTGGACGAGAAGCTCCGGGCTTTGTTACCCGATGCATTGGTGCAGGGGATAACTGCTTGGCATGCGGGAGGTCAACAGGGGCCGATACACGTGCCCAGCTTCGCCGGCAGCACCTCCAGCAATAACGTGACGCCGGTCCTGCCGACCCCACCGGTGCCCCCTGCCGTGGAGCAACATACACCAACGCCGGAGAATAATGATAATGCACGCGAGCGGCCGGAGATTGATAGGCCGGCCGCCGGCACCGGCGCCCTTGTCTCGCCATTAGCCGAGCTCAACGCCGTCACCAAGGTAACTAATTAGTATGTGTGTGTGAGGCAATGGAAACATATATATGTATGATCATGAATATGTATGATACATTGTGTGTGAGACTATATATGCCTTATCTCATGGTGCCCGCTATGTGTTGACTCCCAGGACATGCCTTGCATACTCCTGCATAGGGTGGGGGCCGACGGCGAGTTGAAGGAAGTCGCAAGGGCCTCGACCGTACAACCTTTGACCCGCGATATCCACAACGTCCGAATGAGCGAGCTCGTGATGAAAGTAAATGTGAGGGAGGTACTGCCTGAGTTCTGTGACATCGACCCCCCTAAGCAACCTCAGGGAGCCGAGAAACACATGAAGCTTGGCGAATGCGGGAAGTGGATGCTGGAATGGCCGAAGACCCAAATTCGTCTTGGGGATGTTCTTCATGGGGCCAGGCGCACCGGCGGCGCCACCTCGAGGCCCCGAGCCCCGATCGTTCGGCCCCCGCCGAGGCGGACAAAAAAAGATGCTGCGGATGAACCGGCGCCACAAGCAGCCGTCACCACCACCCAGACGGAACCGCCGGTCGCCGCCACCGCCGGCCGGAAGCTACCGCCGGTCGCCGCCACCACCGGCCGGAAGCTACCGCCGCCGGTCATCGCCGCCACCAACCGCCACAAACAGTTGTTGGGAACGTCTTCCCCGCAACCGTCCAAGGTTAGTTCTGACTTTCCGAATTCCCCGACTTTCCGACTTCCCGACTAACGGATGTGCTATTGTTTATGTTTAGGACAAAGCCGTTGCACCTCAACTTGGTGGCAACGACGACAATGTTGAGGAGGATGATGATAATGATGTAAACGTCGATGACTACATCAACACTGGCGCCGCCGCGGATGATATGTTCATGCCTCTTATGGATGAAGAACCCTTCCGCGACCACCACATTCAACCTGCTCGTCCCACTTCATGCACACAGCGCCTGGCCTTCACCGACACGCCTCCGGATGCCGGCGATCATCAAGCTCAACCGGGTAACATTTTCAGCCCTACCACACTGAAAGAAACAGTTAAAGCGGGGTTCACTGCACCCCCACAATCCCCAGAGACGAAGAAAAAGAAGAGTCATCAAAGGAAGAGAAAAGCATCCTCTGCGAGCCAGCAAGATCCTAAGATCCGGGGTCCTGAACACACGAATCCACACGGCTACGACCGAGTTCATGAAGCTGGTAAATCTATCTTGTGCGGGGACATGCTCCGCCTTGCAGAGGGACCCATGATTACTTTGCAGAATAATATCTTGTATCTAGAGGAGACCCTTCTTAAAGAGAAGAACCCAGGTTACCCGGCGTTCACGGTCAAGGTGCCAAAAGAGTTGGTGGACTTCGTCCAGGAAGACCCCGCGGATTTGTTCTTCATAGCGTACGAGGACATCTTCAACCTGTATCACTCCAAACGGCTGGACTATAACATGGTCCGCCTATATGCGCTCGATGCGGCGATGAAGATCAGGAGAGATGGTACCCCGTACGTCGCGATAGTGGATCCCTACTACATGCGCGACAGCCATCTGGTGGAAGGATCGACAACACGGGAAACGGCCAAGGAGTACCTCGTTAGGGTCTTCCTGGCCAACAAGGACAGGACCGTCCTTCTTCTGCCTTACTTTTTCGAGTAAGTACACATCTGCTCGCCACCGTCCTATCTTATGCCTTCTTGTACATTTCTTCCATCGCTGATCCTTTGTCCAACATTCTGCTTCAATTGTGTTGAACAGGGACAAGTACTGCGCACTCATCCACGTATCCCCGAGGTGGTCCGTTGCCACTTATTTGGACTCGGGGAATAAATCCCAGCCGAGATCATACAACAGATTAAAGGGTGTTCTCGATGACGCTCTCGAGGCCTATGCCAAAAAGGGCGGCCCCTTCCATAAGAAGTCGGAATTTTTAACGGAGGACGACAACACACACAAGTTCTTGCATGGGACCGGATTCCATTGCGTCAAGCAACCGGATGGCAGTCAGATGGAGGCCTACTATGCCCTCCATCACCTTAAAACGATTGTCCGGGATTGCGAGAAAACGAAGATTGCATCTAATCTCGCAGAATACACCAAAATGGCGGATGGTCTCACCGATGCTGATTATAGACAAGACTTCCATCGCATCCGGCTGCAGTTAACAAATATCATCCTCGACGATGTCATTCACGCCTCAGGGTCCTTACACTTCCGCTTCGGTACGTAGGATGTATTATAAAAGATAGCCTTGCTAAGCATTACTAGCTAGTGTGTACTTTTTTGTAGAAGTGCATGTGTAGGGTTATATATTATATATATGCTATGCTATGAAACCCAAATAGGATAGCCATATGATTTCCAACCATGACAACATTGATTGATCGTCTTGCCTCTCTACTTAGATGAACAAATTATACTCTATGTATATCACTAACCAATATATATCCCAATCCATCTTCAGCATTGTCTCAGAGGGCCATGGAAGAACGACTAGCGGCGCAGAATGACACCAGGGAGTGGAGGACGAAAGGGGGCATTCTACCGTTCCCGGCGCCGCTCAAGAAGAGGAAGCCATGATCATGCATGCTCCCGCACACTCTTGCTCACCATGTGTACTACATTTGATCCTAGTTAGGCGGTGAACACTTCATTTGTAATGTGTAGTGTGTGAAATGATGAACTTTTGTTTCTATCATAACTAATATATTGTGTAAATTAACATTCGGCACTTTTCTGACTATGTGTATGTATCTCGGGCAAACTAAGTAATATGTGTGATGAAATAGTGATTAATGTGTGTCTGTTTATATACCTGTCAAATATATCTGTATTTCTGGATAAATCCTGTATAAATCCTGTATATACCTGTATTTATACAGCAAAATGAAAAAAAATACCTGTACTACTGTTTCATATTTCTGTGGCGCACGCTTTTCTTTTTTTGTGGCGCACCACTTTCTGTGGCGCACCAGGCGTCGGTGCGCCACAAAATTACTTTGCTATGTGGCCTACCAAGTTATTTCTGTGGCGCACGTCCGTGGTGCGCCACAGAAACTCAGTTTCTGTGGCGCATGCCCATGGCGCGCCACAGAAATAATATTTTAGTGGCGACGATTCTGTGGCGCACCCAGAAATTCTGGGGGTGCGCCACAGAATCATAATTTGGTGCGCCACTGATGACCCTTTTCCTAGTAGTGTCTCTAGTGAAACTATATTTTAATTATTCCACATTTTATGTATTTTACTTGGAGGGTCTGTGTGCTTTTATTTTTGTTTGTTGTTTTTATTTTTCTGAATAAAGTTAGATCCTAGCATTCTTGTGTGGGAGAGAGACACGCTCCGCTTTTTCATGTGAATACTCATATTCTTCACTTATATCTTTTGAGTATTCTTATCTAGCTACTGCTATGCTTTTAGCTCCTGTTTTTCATGCATCTCTTTTAGAGCTGTTAATTCTTGAGGAGTAGTACTCTCTTATTTCATTTGTAAATCAATTGGAGAGTTTTTGTTTAGTTGCTTGGTTGATATGTTGGTTCAGAAAATGCTGCATGTAGTAGTGGTATAGTAATAACTTGCATAGTCTTGTAGATCATTGAATTTTGATGACTTGATTCTTTGCAAATGTTTTGAGGTATTTAGATGATAAAGCTTGCTGGTTAATTAAGTTAAAATTATTAGTGGATAGTTGTCTTTAAGCTTGTGCCGTACTACAAACTCTACTTAAATTGTTGAAGGTGTAGTTGGACTTGATAGCTTTCCATGTCTAAAAGTGATTCGTAATAACTAAGTTGTGCTGAAGGTCAAGGGATCTAACGGGGTACTTGTGCCACCGTGAACGACCCTTCTTGGAGTAAACTTTAATCATGTTCTTAATGTTGAACCTGCTAGATGTTTGCAATAAGCTTGTGAGTTCTTTTTGACTAATGTTGAGCTACGGTTTTTGGCACTTCCACCATCCATATTTGCTAGCCTCTTCGGTGCTGTGCATTGCCTTCTGCTCACATTGAGAGTTGTGCATACTTCGCCAGTGCATCCAAACCCGTGGGAGAACTTTCTCTTGTTCTCCTGCACATAAACCCATACATCTTCCTCAAAACAGCCACCATACCTACCTACTACAGCATTTCCATAGCTGTTCCGAGATATATTACCATGCAACTTCCATCTTACATTACATGACTTGCTGTCATTCATCATATACATATTGCTTTGCATGATTCTACAGCTGATGTGCGGTTTACCCATGTTACGCTAGATCATTGCATATCCTGCTACACTGACAGAGGCATATAGTGTCATACATCATGTTTTAGTTCGTTGTGAGTTATTTGTAACAAAAAGTGTGTTGTCATATTAGGATGTTGCCCCTGAAAGTGAAAAGAGCCATGGAGGCCATCGAAAAGAGAAACAGAAAAAGAAAAAAAATAGAAAAAGAGAAAAAGAAAAAAAAGGAATAAAGAAAAAGGGGGCAACATTACTATCCTTTATCCACACTTGTGCTCATGTTGAAGCACCTGCATTATTCATAGTCATCATTTGTGCTCATGTTTAGCACCTATACTCCATGTGAGAGAGTTTTCATGTTTTACTAGTATAACTATGTGGGGAATTTACACTATAGAACTTGGGTTGTATATTCCAATGATGAGCTTCCTCAAAAATGCTCTAGGTCTTCATGAGCAACCAAGTTGGATGCACCCCACTAGTTCCATTGGAGAGATTTCATACACATATAGCTCTATGTGCATCCGTTGCATGGCAATCACTACTCCTTACATAGCTTCGATTATAAGACTTCCTATTGTCTAATGATCACTTATACCTTTGTGAGACTTTCTTCCTTTGGCCTTCCAAACCCCCATTAATGTTCTTTTAGCCATAACATCCTGGTGCCAATACCAAATGCTTATGCTCACCGGTTGAGTAGATTTCGAAACAGTTGATTCATGATGTTCATGTTTATTTTTACTTGGCTGAATCCTTCTATGTTGTGAAAGATTACTTGATGCTTGGAATTGAAGGATAGAACTCCTACATTGGATACTTAACACATCTTTAATGAACCTTGTACGGTTTCATGTCTTTAAAGCAATCATTCATGAAAACTTTTAGCTTGTTTAACTAACTTGTTTTGTTATCTCTTATATCAATTATAGACATTTGCTTTGAATGATTTGATCTCAGCTCATATGCTTTACAATATTATTGATCAAGATTATGTTGGTAGCATGTCACTTCAGAAATTATTGTTGTTATCGTTTACCTACTCGAGGACGAGTAGAACTAAGCTTGGGGATGCTTGATATGTCTCCAACGTATCTATAATTTCTTATGTTCCATGCTAGTTTTATACCAGTAGCTACATGTTTTATTCACACTTCATAGCATTTTTATGCATTTTCTGGAACTAACCTATTAACAAGATGGCACAGTGCCAGTTCCTGTTTCTGCTGTTTTTGGTTTCAGAAAAGCTGTTCTGGAAATATTCTCGGAATTGGACGAAACAAAATCCCAGATGCCTATTTTTCCCGACACGTTCCAGAAGTACGAAGAGGAGACGAAGGGGCAGCAGGGCGCCCTCCCCACATGGCGGCGCGGGTGGGCCCCCTGCCGCGCCACCCTATGGGGAGCGGGCCCCGCGCCTCCACCGACGTTGCCCCTTCACCTATAAGTTCCCCTAGACGCGAAACCCTAAAACACCGAGCCATTATTCCAGAAAACATCCGCTGCCGCCGCCGTCAACCCTAACTCGGGGGGTTCAGAAGTTCTCCTCCGGCACCCTGCCGGAGAGGGGAATCTTCACCGGAGGGCTCTACATCGCCATGCCTGGCTCCAGAGTGATGCGTGAGTAGTTCATCGCTGGACTACGGGTCCATACAGTAGCTAGATGGTTGTCTTCTCCTTTTGTGCCATCATGTTTAGATCTTGTGAGCTGCCTATCATGATCAAGGTCATCTTATTGTAATGCTACATGTTGTGTTTGTTGGGATCCGATGGATATTGAATACTATGTCAAGTTGATTATTGATCTATCATATATGTGTTGTTTATGATCTTGCATGCTCTCCGTTATTAGTGTAGGCTTTGGCCAAGTTTATGCTTGTAACTCCAAGAGGGAGTATTTATGCTAGATAGTAGGTTCATGCCTCCATTTAATCTGGGACAGTGACAGAAAGTTCTAAGGTTGTGGATGTGCTGTTGCTACTAGGGTAAAAAAGCAATGTTTTGTCTAACGTTATTAGTGTTGTTTACATTATGCACCATACTTAATGCAATTGTCTGTTGCTTGCAACTTAATACTGGAAGGGGTGCGGATGCTAACCTGAAGGTGGACTATTTAGACACAGATGCATGCTGGATGGCGGTCTGTGTACTTTGTCGTAATGCCCAAGTAAATCTCATAGTGATGATCATGATATGTATGTGCATTGTTATGCCCTCTCTATTTGTCAATTGCCCAACTGTAATTTGTTTACCCAACATGTTAGTATTTTATTATGGAGAGACACCACTAGTGAACTGTGGACCCCGGTCCATTCTTTTACATCTGAAATACAAGCTGCTGCAATCATTGTTCTTTTGCATTCTCTGCAAGCAAACATCATTTTCCACACTATACGTCTAATCCTTTGTTTTCAACAAGCCGGTGAGATTGACACCCTCACTGTTTCGTTGGGGCAAAGTAGTTTGATTGTTGTGTGCAGGTTCTAAGTCGACAAGTCAGACCTCCCCTACGACGCAAGCACTTTTCTGACGCCGTTGACACCTTCGAAGCAACTTCGATCTCCTACTGGTTCGATAACCTTGGTTTCATACTGAGGGAAACTTGCTGCTGCACTCATCATACCTTGCTCTTGGGGTTCCCAACGGACGTGTGACTTTACACGCATCATAGGGCTACAAAAGCACACCTTAAAGTTGCATTCCACATCTAGGGGACCCCAATGTCACTAAGAGCGCCCCAAAATAGTACTAGACAAACACCACAATTTCATAGAGACATCCAACACAAATAATAGCTCTTGATAAGTATTCCTGTAAACTTTAGCCTAAGAGTCACACACGGTGCACACACTGTCAACTTCGCACCATGGGACAAAGGTAACTCCGGAGTTTACATTAATAAAACCGCTCAAGTAGCATAATTCATAAGATAACAAAGAGTAACATCCATGGATCCAACTAGATTACAAAGCTCATGATCACATAAAGATCACATCATGGGAGAGAGAGATGAACCACATAGCTACCGGTATGAGCCCTCAGCCCCGTGGGAAACTACTCACGCATGGTCATGGTGATGAGGATCTTGATGGAGAGGTGCTGCCCGGAGAGGAGACGGCGGCCTGCAGCAGCCACGGTGCGGCGGCGGCAAGGCGTGGCGGCGGCGGCCCTCGGGGGCGGCGGCCCTTGGCCCCCCTTCTTCTTCCTTGGTGATGGTGAAGCAATGGAGGAGCTCCTCCCCCTCCTTGGCGGCTGCCAAGAGGAGGAAAATTCGTGGCCTTTTGGTGGTTTTTTCGAGTTAGGGTTTCCTTCTTTATATAGACTCTTGGATTTCCGTCATCCAGTTTTAGGTCTCATGAAAACGGGCTTTTCTGGATCGTCCGAACTCCAAATGGCCCGAATTTTATGTCCAGGATTATCAGCAGAAAATTATCTGCAACTTTGTCTTGAGAATCACCTTCATTTGACGTCGTCTTCAATGGTGTACGTTGCAATCTTTGAAAACTGTTCTGCAGGGACAGATTTAAGAAACTCCGAATTTCACCATAATGAGTGATTTTCTTCCATATTTGTTTATTCCCTACACAACAAAGTATAAAACAAGAATTTGTGCACTTTTGCACCTATTAATAAGTTAGTTCCAATAAATATTATAAAATTGCAAATAAATAGGGAATTTAGCACAATAAACTACAAAGTTTATGTATGCATTTTACATGCATCAACATCCCCAAGCTTAACCCATGCTTGTCCTCGAGTATGAAGTTGACAAAAATAACATGGACTTTGTACTTTAAAACTGTAATTGGATATCAAAGATGATTACTATTGCTACACAAAGTTAAATGATTCATTCTCAAAAAGGAGTAGCAATATACAAGATAGATTATGAAGTAATATCAAATATTCAATGAAAGGATGTCCAATGATAATTCACCAAGTGTAACATAGAAGAAAGCACTATGCACCAAATGTATGCTTAATGAAAAGTAAAAACATCCTATAATGGTCATAGAGTATTCTTGTAAAATCTGAATATAAAAGTGGACACTTTGGAAAGATATATAAATGAGTAAAGGTAAAACATGAATAAGTTTCATCTAACTTCCAAATTCTTCTACTTAAGTTAGTGATTGCAATGTGGTAATCCTTGGTGTCAAGCTCTCATTACCCCTATCATAGCATCTTGAATGATTAAAGTTTAAAGTGAAAGCAAATATGAGTAGTGTGCTTGACAAAGTATAGGTTGAATGTCCCATGCCCCTTGAATACAAGTACCTACACCATGGTGTTACTCAACTTAGGAAACAAAGCAAGTTCAAGTTAAATATCATTGTAAGTAATAATAGTATCATTAAGAGCGTCAACTGGGGTACCTCTTGTGCCAGGATATGGAACAAACCCATATCAAAATGACAAGACAAACAAACAAAATGAACAATCTCAACACCCTTTTTATTTACCATTGGGATAGCTTTTTATTATAAGGTGTATCACTGACGGTTCACCATAGTATGTAAGTAAATTTCCACCATGAATAATGCATGGCTTAGATTAGCGGCTCAGGTGTCTCTCTAACCATTTATACAAACTCATTTAAACTTGCTTTGTCTCCACATTTATTTCACCCATGATAAGCATCCATAAACAAAAGTATATGATATCAACTAAATAAAATAAAGAGCATGTTGAAAGCTTTCCATGTGACAGCACATATGAGCTAACTCTCAACCCAAGACATTTGTCAAGCCCACAACATCATAATTTTAATCACAATGGGTCATGTTTATTTAATGCAAAGTAAAGTGTGCATCAAGTTCGTGAGAGCTCTATAACCAACTTTTCTCATGACAATCAATAACATGAGCATTTTCATTTATAGGTATAGATAACACAAATATCATGATAAACATACTCGGAATAGCATAAAACTAATAGGTAGATATGGTGGACTCACTGGAAAAACTTTGGTTGAAGGTGTTGGAAACAAGTTTTTACTTGTTGGAATTTTTGGGCTAGCAAGAGGGAGAAAGTTGACCGTCTAAATGCATGCATAAGTGTCCATAGAACTAACCAATCCATATTAAACAAAGTAAAGTAACATTCAGCATCAAACATGAATAAAAGATAGCTCTTGATAAAACACTTGCAAATTAATACTCATTAACAAACACATGAATCATGCAACTATATGTATCTTTTTAAATCAACTCAAGCATCCCTTTCCCAATCTTTTAATAGCATCCAACTTAATTCAACCCAAATTTCCAGTATCTCTTTCATATATAAATGATGGTGGTGGTCTCACAAATAAAAAGCAAACCAAAATAAAAACAAACAAAAGACGCTCCAAGTTTATGCGATAAAGTGCATTGATCGAAAAACAGAAGTTAGACACGTGCAAACCGAGAGTTTGTTGGTCCAGTGGGGTTGTGTTCACATCCCCAAGCTTATGATCTTCACCATCCTTGGATAGCTCTTGGTGCATCTCCTCTAATCCCAGTGAAAAAACTTCAAAACACCGTTTCTCCCATTTCTTTTCTGTGGGGTGACATTAGTAGTGATATACAAATAGATTTATTGCTGCATATAATCCTTAAACAAAAATTCATATGAATGTCCAGAAAGTGCATAATGTTATAAACTCAATTGGATCAAAAATATTCAAGTCAAAAGTTCAAAGAATGCATCAAACAAAATGGGACACAATCTGTCCAGAAAAACAGCAGCAGCAAAACGTATTTTTCTACCCTACTTAAATTTGTGGAAAAATTCCGAAAACATTCATGCATACAGAGGATGAAAAGTTGCAACTACAGTTCAAATATCAGCTCATTCAGAGTTACAGAATAAAAATGAAAAATCATACCGTGCACAGATTCGTGCAAGAATAAAATCTTCGAACGCTATAAGCAACCTTTTCAAACCAAAATGGGTAAAACTTGGCACTTTATTAAAAATTCCAGAAACAAAACTAAAAACTAAGTCTCTTGTTACAGCAAGAAGATACAAAGAAAATCACAAATAAAAACAACCGGGTTGCCTCCCGTAAAGCGCTTTCTTTATAGCCATATACCTTGACATGATAGTTTCAATGATGCTCACATAGGAATAAGAGTTGAATATAAAAGAGCATCAAGAAGCAAATATCAAACACATTTAAGTCTAACCCACTTTCTATGCAAAGGAATCTTGTAAGAAAATAAATCAATAAAGCACAAAGTGACTAGCATAGGAAGGCAAAGCAAGTGTAACTTCAAAATTTTCAACAAAAATATAGGAGACTTAATATTATTGTGATTTATGAAGCCATGTCTCCCTCTCTCATCATGACCAGTAGGTCTTAAAGTTACCATCAAATAAAAGCAAATCAAGAGAAATCTCAAATCTTTCATCATAAAGAGAGGTGTTTTAATAATATCAAAATTTCCACAACCATATTTTCCTCTCTCAAAATAATTTTCAGCGGCATCATGAATAAACTCAACAATATAGCTATCATATAAAGCATTATTATCATGATCCATAAGCATAACAGTACCATTACTCTCCACATAAGCATAATCATTAATAATAGTGGGAGTAAAAGTATCACATCCATCATTGTAATCATCATAAATTGGAGGCATAGAATAATCATAATGAATTTTATCCTCAATAGTAGATGGACTGAAAATATCATATTCATCATTGTAAACATCATATATAGGAGGCATATCATAATCAACATAAACTATATCCTCAATAGTAGGTGGAGTGAAAATATCACAATCATTATAATTATCATATATTGGAGGCAAAGTATTATCAAAGCAAGTTTTCTCCTCCAAAGCTGGGGAACTAAAATGATCATTTTCATAAAAACTAGCTTCCCCAAGCTTAGACTTTTCCATAGAATTAGCAATAATAGTGTTCAAAGAATTCATGCTAATAACATTGCTACCACTATTATGCAAACAAACTTCCATAGGTTTTTTAATTTTCTCTTCAAAAGCATCATGTCCTAATTCAATATAAAGTTCATAAAGATCTCTAATTTTTTTGTTGTTTTCCATTAAGCCTAACTAGTGAAATAAAAACAAGAAACAAAAAGATATAATTGCAGAATCTAAAGGAAATACCTTCGAGCACTCACACAACAGTAACAGTACTAGAAAATAGCTAAGTAGCTGGAGGATGTGAGTACCTTTTACCTTACCTCCCCGGCAACGGTGCCAGAAAATAGCTTGATGTCTATGCACGCTTCTATTCTTGTAGACAGTGTTGGGCCTCCAAGTGCAGAGGTTTGTAGAATAGCAGCAAGTTTCCCTTAAGTGAATAACCCAAGGTTTATCGAACTCAGGGAGGTATAGGCTAAAGATATCCCTCTCAAGCAACCCTGCAATTAAGATACAAGAAGTCTCTTGTGTCCCCAACACACCTAATACACTTGTCAGATGTATAGGTGCACTAGTTTGGCGAAGAGATAGTGAAATACAAGTAATATGGATGATTATAAGTGGTAATTGCAATCTGAAATAAAAATGGCAGCAAGCAAACTTGAGCCAAAATGAGAGCAAACGGTGTTTCAGTGCTTGGAAATAAGGCCTAGGGATCATACTTTCACTAGTGGACACTCTCAACAATTATAATATAATTGAATACATAGATATTTCCTCTTCACTATGCTACTCTGAACTATTCTCCTGTTGGATAACAAATACCAATTCATCCAGTTAGGGTTTCCTTCTTTATATAGACTCTCGGATTTCCGTCATCCAGTTTTAGGTCTCACGAAAACGGGCTTTTGTAGAGCGTCCGAACTCCAAATGGGCCGAATTTTATGTCCAGGATTATCAGCAGAAAATTATCTGCAACTTTGTCTTGAGCATCACCTTCATTTGACGTCGTCTTCAAGGGTGCACGTTGCAATCTTTGAAAACTGTTCTGCAGGGACAGATTTAAGAAACTCCGAATTTCACCATAATGAGTGATTTTCTTCCATATTTGTTTATTCCCTACACAACAAAGTATAAAACGAGAATTTGTGCACTTTTGCAACTATTAATAAGTTAGTTCCAATAAATATTATAAAGTTGCAAATAAATAGGGAATTTAGCACAATAAACTACAAAGTTCATGTATGCATTTTATATGCATCACACAACACCAGGGATTCCGGTGCCAACGTGGAACCTGCAGAATACAATCAAACTACTTTGCCCCAACTTAACAGTGAGGTTGTCAATCTCACCGGCTTGCTGAAAATAAAGGATTAGGCGTATAGTGTGGAAAATGATGTCCGTGTGCAGAGAATGAAAGGAAACAGTGTTTGTAGTAGGTTGTATTATCAGTGTAAAAGAATGGACCAGGGTCCACAGATCACTAGTGGTGTCTCTCCATAATAAATAACTAACATGCTGGGTAAACAAATTACAGCTGGGCAATTGACAAATAGAGAAGTGCATAACAATGCATGAACAAGTTATGACGGTTACAATGAGATTTACTTGGACATTACAACATGATACACAGACCGCTATCCAGCATGCATCTGTGTTTAAATAATCCACCTTCAGGCTAGCATCCGCACCCTTTTCAGTATTAAGTTGCAAGCAACGGACTATTGCATTAAGTAAAGTGCATAATGTAAGCAGTACAATTGTCCTTAGATAAAGCATCGCTGTTTTACCCCTAGTGGCAACAGCACATCCACAACTTTAGAGGTTGCTGTCACTCCCCCAGATTAAATGGAGACTGAACCCACTATCTAGCATAAATACTCCCTCTTGGAGTCAAAAGCATCAACTTGGCCAGAGTATCAACTAGCAACGGACAGCATGCAAGATCATAAATAACATGTATATGATAATTCAATAATCAACTTGACATAGTATCAATATTCATCGGATCCCAGCAAACACAACATGTAGCATTACAATAATATGATCTTGATCATGATAGGCAGCTCACAAGATCTAAACATGATGGCACAAGAGGAGAAGACAACCATCTAGCTACTGCTATGGACCCATAGTCCAAGGATGAACTACTCACGCATCACTCCGGAGGCAGGCATGGTGATGTAGAGCCCTCCGGTGATGATTCCCCTCTCTGGCAGGGTGCCGGGAAGAGCTTCAGAACCCTCCCGAGTTAGGGTTGACGGCGGCGGTGGCTCTGGAACTTTTCGTGGAATATGACTCGGGTATTTAGGGTTTTCCCGAACAGATGAATATATAGGCGAAGGGGCGGCGTCGTTGGGCACCCGTGGGCCCCTCACCACGTGGCGGCATGACAGAAGGGGTGGGCGCGCCGCCGTATGTTGTGGGCGCCTCGGTGCCCCTCTTGGTCTCTCCTTCGGACTCCGTGTATGTGACAGAAAAATATGGACTTGGCCTTTTGTTTCATCCAATTCCGAGAATATTTCCAGAACAACTTTTCTGGAATACAAAAACAACAGAAAACATGAACTTGACACTGTGGCATCTTGTTAATAGGTTAGTCCCAGAAAATGCATAAAAATGCTATAAAGTGTAAATAAAACATGTAGCAATTGGTATAATATAAGCATGGAACATCAGAAATTATGGATACGTTGGAGACGTATCAAGCATCCCCAAGCTTAGTTCTACTCGTCCTCGAGTAGATAAAATGATAACAACAAAATAATTTCTGAGCAGACATGCTACCACACGATCTTGATCAAATAGTATTGCAAGGCTCATGTTATGAATGAAGTGACTCAAGGCAATGGTCTTTAGTTTGCTAACAAATAGATCAAGAGTAAACAACTGAATCATATAAGCAAAAACTTTTCATGAATAGTACTTTCAAGACAAGCATCAATTTTTTTTGCATAAGAGTTAACTCATAAAGCAATAGATTCTAAATAAAAGGCATTGAAACAACACATAGGAAGATTTAAGTTTCAACAATTGCTTTCAACTTTCAACATGTATATCTCATGGATAATTGTCAACACAAAGTAATATTATAAGTGCAATAAGCAAGCATATAAAAATTGTTGCACACAAAGTTGACACTAGTGTTTGCTTCTGAGATAGAAAGAAGTAGGTAAACTGACTCAACATAAAAGTAAAAGAAAGGACCTTCGCAGAGGGAAGCAGGGATTAAATCATGTGCTAGAGCTTTTTAAGTTTTTTAAAATAATATAGAGAGCATAAAGTAAGTTTTTGAGAGGTGTTTGCTGTTGTCAACGATTGGTAGTGGGCACTCTACCCCCCTTGTCAACCAGACTTTCAAGAGCGGCTCCCATGAAGAACGTTATTTCTATCCAAGGGTAGATCATCCCTCTTCTCTTTTGTTTACACATGCACATTTATAAATTGGTATGACACTCCTCCCAACCTTTGCTTACACAAGTCATGGCTAACCGAATCCTAGGATACCTTCCAACAATCACATACCATGGAGGAGTGCCTATTTGATATTTTTTAACACTTTGAAAATTGCTTCTGATAAATCATGGCAAAACATGTGAAGAGAATTAAGCAGTTATAGGTTTAATTAATTGGGACTGGGCACCCCATTTGCCAGCTCTTTTTGCAAAATTATTGGATAAGTGGATGCATATGCCACTAGTCCATTCGTGAAAGTCTGTCTGACAAGATTGATAGAGAAAACTCCACATAACTTTCTCATGAGCTATAAAACATTGACACAAATAAGAGATAATAGCTTTTGAATAGTTTAAAGGTAGCACATGAAGTATTTACTTGGAATGGCAGGAAATACCACATAATAGGTAGTTATGGTGGACACAAATGGCATGGGTTTTGGCTCAAGGTTTGGATACACTGTCTTCCTTGTCACTCAAACACTTTTACCAGAAAATATCTAGACCTTAGAGATACCAAACATGCAAACCAAATTTTAACAAGCTCTACGGTAGTTCTTCACTAATAGGCTTTCAACTACATGATGCAAGAGCTTAAACAGGATCTACTTGAGAGCTCAAAACAATTGCAAAGTATCAAATTATCCAAGACAATGATCTACAATAATGAGTATGTCTTTTTCAATATACCATCTACCACATGTAGCATTTTCTGTTTCCAACCAAACACCAATCAACTTATTTCAACACAAAAATCTCCAAATGATTTAATAATGAAACAAGAGAGTACTTCTCTACAAGAACTAATAGCTCTGAACAAGAGATGCAATGAAAAACAGGAGCTAAAAGCATTGTTGTAGCTAGTCAAGAATACTCAACAAATATAAGTGAAGAATACGAGTATTCATATGAAAAAGCGGAGCGTGTCTCTCTCCCACACAAGAATGCTAGGATCCAATTTATTCAGAAAATGAAAATAACAAAGCAAAAAATAAAAGCACACAGACGCTCCAAGTAAAGCACATAAGATGTGAAAGAATTAAAATATAGTTTCGCTAGAGATGACAGGATAAGTTGTCGATGAAGAAGGGGATGCCTTGGGCATCCCCAAGCTTAGACACTTAAGTCTTCTTGAATTATGCTTGGGTGAGCCACGGGGGTATCCCCAAGCTTAGGCTTTTCACTCTTATTGATCATATTATATCATTCTCCTCTCTTGATCCTTGTAAACTTCCTTCACACCAAACTCAAAGTAATTCTCATTAGAGGGTTAGTGCATAATCAAAAATTCACATGTTCTGTAAGGACACAATCATCACCAATACTTCTGGACATTATGTTGTAGGGTTGTCCCGATCTTCACGGATTTGGGCGAAATTCACGATGAACACGAAGAACACGACGATGAACACGAAGAACAACAAACACAAGAGGGGCAAAGGAGGATAAATAGCAAGACACAAGCAACTAATTGACCGGTAACACGCCCCGAGGGTAGCCCCCGATCCTCAAAGATGCAAGCACACTTACTCTTAGATTCGTTTATCTCACCGGTCGAATCTACCGGTTCAACCACCGAGATGGATGACGAGTAATCGCAACTACAAGGAGGAATTCATCTCCACATGGGGAGGCCTTGATTCATCTCACAAGGAGGCATCTCATAAGTGGCAACACCAACAAGGGATGGAAAAGGAGCTATGCTCAACTCAAGTCTAATCTTAGTCTAACCCTCCAAATGAAGAGGAAGGGTCCTATTTATAGTCTAGAAGTGGTAGGTAGGGTTTACAAGGCCTTGGCCCGAGTTGACTTCGTGGTCAAAGTTTGACTGGTTTTAAGTGGCTGGAATCCGAGCTGGAACCGGGCTGGAACCGGGCTGAAACCGACCGTGAACCGGCCGTGGCCGGTTGAGCCGGCCGTTCAACCGATATGGCCTTCTGTTAGACCGACCGTTGAACTGGAATTGGCTGGTTGAACCGGCGGTTGAACCGGAATTGGCCGGTTTGACCGGCGGTTGAACCGGCGCCCTGAAACTTCACCTTCTTCTTCGTTTTCTTGTCCGATTCCTTGTCCATCGTCTTCACCATCTTCCTCGGACTCTTGGGCATCCTTGTAGGCTTCATTCCTGAGTATGCAAAGGACACTAGCTTGAGGTAGCAAACCATTCATGGAGTCATCAAGCTCACAAAAGAATAGGAGCGTGTTCACCTTATCATGTAGGGCTTTGACTCGTGCTCTTGTCATTGGTCCACTTGGCGTGTTATGTGTAGGAACCGGAGGTTGGGCTACATCATCTCCCCCCCCCTTGGGAAAGAGTCGTCCTCGACTCTTGGTCATCCTCATCGCTTGAAGTCCCATGGTATGGAGATAAGTCGGCGACATTGAAGGTGTCATGCACCAAGTACTTGGAGTTGGCGATGTCGATCTTGTATGCGTTGTCGTTGATGCGCTTGATGACCTTGAAAGGTCCATCTCCCCGAGGGTGAAGCTTGGACTTCCTTGCATCCGGAAAGCGATCCTTGCGAAGGTGAAGCCACACTAGATCTCCCCGAGGGAGGTATCATGGCGCGCTTGTTCTTGTTCATCTTCTTAGCAAGGTCTTCATTGTGCTTCTCAAGTGTGATTCTTGTATCCTCATGTAGCTTCTTCATGTGGGTGGCGCGCTTGTCGAAGTCCATGCTTGTTTGTTCACGTAGTGGTAGTGGTAGCATGTCCAAAGCGGTGTATGGGTTAAAACCATATACGACCTCGAATGGGCTTCTCTTTGTTGCTCGGTGTTGTGCTCGATTGTAGGCAAACTCGGCATGTGGGATGAACTCCTCCCAATTCTTCAAGTTTGGCTTGATCAACACACGAAGGAGCGTGGATAGACTTCGGTTCACCACTTCGGTTTGACCATCCGTTTAAGGGTGATAGGCGGTGGAGAAGAGTTGCTTGATTCCCAACTTGGCCATCAATGTCTTCCAAAAGTAGCTCACGAACTTGACGTCACGATCCGAAACGATGGTCTTTGGCACTCCATGAAGACGAACGATCTCCCTAAAAAACAAAGTTGCAATGTGTGAAGCATCGTCGGTCTTGTTGCATGGTATGAAATGTGCCATTTTAGAAAATCGATCAATGACAACAAATATGGAGTCCTTGTTTGTTTTAGAGCGTGGTAGTCCTAAGACAAAATCCATAGCAATATCGCACCAAGGTTTTTGTGGAATTGGCAAAGGAGTGTAAAGACCATGAGAGTTTAGTGTAGACTTAGCTTTGAGACAAGTGGAGCATCGGCGGACTAAGCGTTCCACATCACGCTTCATTCTTGGCCAATAGTAGTTGGTGGCGAGCATGGCGTAGGTCTTGTCGCGGCCAAAATGTCCCATGAGCGATCCTCCATGAGATTCCTTCAAAAGGAGCAAACGAAGCGAAGACTCGGGGATACAAAGTTTGTTAGCCTTAAACAAGAAACCTTTATGCATATGGAAATCCTCAATCCCTTTGTTGTCCAAGCATTTAACAAAAATGTCTCGAAAGAAAGTATCGTTAGCATACAAATCCTTTATCTCTTCCAAACCCATGACACTAACTTCAAGATGTGTAAGTAGGTTGGTCTTGCGGGATAATGCATCCGCAACTACATTGTCTTTACCTTTCTTGTATTTGATTACAAAGGTGAAAGACTCAATGAACTCAACCCACTTAGCATGTCTTTTATTCAAATTCGTTTGGCTTTTCAAATATTTTAAGGATTCATGGTCGGAATGGATGACAAACTCCTTAGGACGAAGGTAGTGTTGCCAAACATCCAAAACACGAACCAAAACATACAACTCTTTGTCATAAATTGGATAATTCAAACGAGCTCCATCTAGTTTCTCACTATGGTATGCGATGGGTCTACCATTTTGCATGAGCACTGCTCCAATACCCAAACCACTTGCATCACATTCAATTTCAAAAGTTTTCGAAAAATCCGGAAGTGCAAGTAGTGGGGCTTGGGTTAACAACCTCTTGAGCTCATTGAAAGCAAAATCATGTGCATGGCCCCAAATGAAAGGCACATTCTTCTTTGTAAGATCATGAAGAGGGCATGCAATTATTGAAAAATCTTTGATAAATCGGCGATAAAACCCGGCAAAACCCATAAAACGTCTCAACTCCTCAAGTGACGTAGGAAAAGGCCAAGAACGAATAGCTTCTATCTTTGCTTCATCAACTTCAACACCATTCGAAGAAACAACAAAACCCAAGAAAACGAGCTTATCGGTGGCAAATGTGCACTTAGAAATATTAGCATAAAGCTTTTCATTGCGAAGAGCCAACAAAACTTGAGCAACATGAGAAGTATGCTCTTCCACCGACTTGCTATAGATGAGGATATCATCAAAATAGACAACCACAAATTTTCCAATGAAAGGACGAAGGACATGATTCATAAGACGCATAAAAGTTGAAGGTGCATTGGAAAGACCAAATGGCATGACTGAAAGGATCGGTATGACACCTAGAGGGGGGGGGGTGAATAGGTGCTACTCCAATTTTAGTCTTTTTCAATTTAGGCTTGACACAAAAGGTAAATTCTCTAGATATGCAACTACGGTGAATTTACCTATATGACAAGCTAGCAACTAAGCACGATATAATAAGGCGGTAAACAAGGATAGAGGTAACCGAAGTCAAAGCACGCGGAGACACGGATGTAATCCCGAGTTCCTCCTTTTTAGGGGAGTACGTCTCGTTGGAGAGGTGTGAACCAACACAATGGTTCAACGGCCACAAAGGCCTCACCCTCTTCTCCGGTGAACCGCACCACAAAGGTTTGGTTCACTTCAACTATCGGAAACCTTCGAGGCGGAGTCCGGAGCCTTTACAACAACGATTTGGGGCACAACCCACAAAGGATTGGGGGCTCCCAAACAGCTACAATCTGTCACAAAGACAATCAAGTGAGTACAATAGGGGGCTAGGTTTTCCTAGTGGAAACCCTAGCAATGGTCCCTCAAGTGAATGAGGGGGAAATGACAAACGGCTCGGTGAAGATGTAGATCGGGGCCTTCTCCTTCAATCCTCCAAAGATCAACAAGTTTGGGTGGAGGGATTGGGAGATCTAGTGATTCTTGAGCTTGCAACAATGGGGATCTTGTATTCTGGTCGAGCTGCTGGCTGGAGGAGAGTGGAGGGGTATTTATACCCCTCCCTGAAAAACTAGCCGTTGCAGCTCTCTTCACACCGGAGTATCCGGTGCTAGTGGCCGGATACTCCGGCCTTGGGGCGGAAACTCCGGTTTCCTGGGGCCGGATACTCCGGCCCCCTCCAGGGGCTGAACATCTTTTCGGCCAAGCGAGGCTCAGCAAACATTCCGGTCCTGGAGGCCGGAAACTCCGGCCTGGGGGCGGAAACTCCGGTCACTGGGGCCGGAAACTCCGGCCCCCACCAGAGGCTGAGCACATTTTCTGCACAGAGGCCAGAAACCTCTGAGTCCGGAGACTCCGGTCCTGGGGACCGGATACTCCGGCCTAAAAGGCTCCAAAAAGCTTCTTTTCTCTTTTTGGTGTAGATGCACATGTGCTGGACACATTTAAAACCTGCAAACACTTAACACCAGATTAAAACTATCACATGTGTTGTTAACTAACACACAAAACTAAGGGATACAAAAATGTCCTTTCAATCTCCCCCTTTTTGGTGTTAGATGACAACACAAGGATTTGCGATAAAAAACAAGATCATATCATGTCTAACAAAAGGAGATACTCCCCCTAGATGTGTGCATATAAACAATTACCTTGGAATGCATAAGCACACACATAGAGAGACAAGTCTTAACCAAATAGCAACATGATATGGAAACAACCACATTTCCCAAAAGGACATATCACAATATAGGTTGAGTCTAGGGATAAAACCATACCTTGTGCATACAAATGTAGATAACATCCATATAAACCATAGCACACTAATGTAGGCTCAACCATACATAATAAGAAATCCATATGTCTTACACTCACATAGATAACATCCATAGTTCTCAACACATAAGATGCAAATAAAAGTTCCAAATAACATAAAGGGACACAAGCGCAACAAGAATGATAAAAAGCACATGCTTGTGTCCGACCCATGCAAATCCCACGGAGAGAATCTAATAGAACTACTTCTCCCCCTTTGGCATCGAGACGCCAAAAAGGGAAAAGAGCATTACTAACGTAACCCATGGAGATCACTCGGAGTCTTCACCGTCCTCATCACCATCCCCTTCTCCATTGTAGTCTTCATCTGAAATGTTCATGGGAGCTTTGCCGGTGTTGCGAGAAGATGATGGCAAAGAGGTCACATCCGCATAATCGGACCAAGGAAAGACGTCTTCATTCCATTTGCTATATGAGAGAGTCTCGGCGGACGAGGAGGAGAGAATAGGATTCCCATCTTCATCTTCTTCCGGAGGAGGAGTGACACTACCATTGTTGAGCTTGCGCAACTCCTTGATCATGATTTGTTGGTTGTCAATGATGTGCTTCTCTCTCACATATGAACCATGGTTCTCCTTGTGAAGTGCAACTTCCATGCAAAGCAATTTTCTTTTCCACCAAGATAGCTTGCTCACTTCCATATTCACTTCAGCCCTTCCTTGAAGATAAGATGGAGGGTCGGCATTCTTGCTTCTCCTTCTAGGCATTGGGGCCTCGGTCGCCGCCTCCTCATCACTAGATTGTGGAGGAGGTGCATGAGAGGAAGACGGCTGCTTGGAATGCTTGCTCAATTGGCGGAGAGTGCCCTTGGGATGCTTGGTGAGGCGAGAGACATCAACGGAAGGCACCTTCTTAATGATGAGCTTCATGATGTATGGTGCGTACAAAGGATTCTTATGCTCAAAAATGGCCCAAAGCAACTCACACTTGATGAAATCCATGACATCAATTTCTTGACCTTTGCAATTCGGACCGGCCTGTTGAACCTTGTAAGCATGGTAAAGGAGATTGACAAGTCCTCCTCGAATGGCATCCACATTTCCGGCTTGAGGAGCAAGGTTAAACCGAACCATGCGAAGAAAAATGTTGAAGGTGGGGAGGAGGTCTTGATTAGAGCCAACCGATGATGCCACAGAGTATAAAGGGCGCAAGCGACGCTTGTTGTAGGCGACCCCTTCCACATGCATCCTCTTCCCAACTGGGGTAGTAGCCCCCTTGAACACATAGCCCAAAAACTGTCCAAATTCCACAAAGTTGGAGGTGCACTTGTGAGGACCGGTCATCCAAGTCATTGTGACTTCTTCATCATGATCAAAAACAACTGTGGCGAAGAACTGATGAATAAGCTGAATATCATAGCCTTGTTGAGTGGAGATAAGCTTCTCAAGACCAAGCTTCCGAACAATCCACACTGCCTCTTGAAAGTACGGCTTCAAGTTCAAGGCATCAAGACTCAACACTTTTTGCTCACAAACCACATGTTTCTCAATACGGGCATAAATCTCATGCATAATCAGCTGCTGCTCTTTCCTTGGAAAGTTAGGATCATTGGTGTTGGGCGGCAAGTCAAAGAAGGACTGAGATCTCATCCGGCGGAACTCAAGCTTCCCCATACCCAAAACTGTGGTCAAGGAATCAAAATGGGCTCTCTCGGCCTCTTCTTCATCATCGAACCCACCTAGGGCAGCATGCCTTGTGGCTTCCTCATCTATGGCACTCTGCTGACGCAACCGACCAGCGCTGCTATCAAACAACAGCTTGTCCCTTGTTTGACTACGTTCTTTCCTTGAAACCTTGTGAGGATTTGAGACGGAGGCCTTAGTCCTCAGAGCACCTGTGAGAAACAGAGTAGTAGGAAAGCATGTAGATAAGCTTGCATGTCCAGGAACAAAAAGAAGAAGTAACTAAAGAATTCTGGGCACTAAAATCTTGATCTACACCGGAGTTTCCGGCCTCAGGGGGCGGATTATCCGGTCCAGACCGGAGAATCCGGCCTGCAACACCGGATTATCCGGCCCCTGAGAGGGGAAACCTCGATTTAGTTCAAGAACTTTGTGCAAATAATTCTAGGGTTACTTCTAGGATACACCTTGCCATCTAAAAGGTTTTGCACCAAGAAAAACTAAGGGAACTACTCTCCAAACCTAGATCGAGAAGAAAACCTAGGGAGAGAGAGTGAGGTACCCTTTTTGTCCATGGTGCAGCCCAAACGGAGGAGAGGAAGGTCCCCAGCGTCGGTGAGGAGGAGGAGGCCGGAGGCACGGCGGATTCCGGCGGCGGGGAGCAGCCGGAGCAGCACTTCGAGGTGGTGGCGGCGGCAGGGGAGTGGATGGGGGTCGGGGGTGTGAGGAAGTTGTGAATACAACTCCCACCCCGATCCCCTTTAAGATCCCTGCGAAACTGCCGGACCGGAGTATCCGGCCTAAACACACCGGAGTCTCCGGCCTGAGCCAGAGATTCCGGGGTTTAGGGCGGATACTTCTGTCAGACCGGATTATCCGGCCTTATGCACCGGATTATCCGGCCCCACCAACTCAAAATGCTGGATTTTTTTCTGTTGGACATGAAGGATGCAAGAAGAGCAAGCTTTGGGATAAGATAGGCCTGGGATAAGACACAAAGTCACTGAAATGGTACTTCACACTCAAACTTGGTAAGAGGCACAAAAATCAAATAAGAATCATCATTTGAGCGTGTTTTCCATAAAGAACAACGGATAGGCAATAAAATCCAATAAAAGACCAAATAAGATCAACTCTTCACAAAGAAGAGGGCGGTGGCCTAGGCCACCATGTATGAGTGTGTGGTGTGACACCGCGAAGATATATCTTGGGTTCACGGCCACTACTCGTCATTTTAAGCTCACAATTCATAAAATGAACATATAGAGACAAAATGAGTTCTTACTATCGGCATAATGGGGGGAGGGATAGTCCAATGGATTAGGACCGCACTCCCCCTATGTCCATGCCTACACCTAAACCAAATAGATAGTCAAGAAATAGGTGTGTATGCAAGATAGTCAAGCGACGCTCCCCGAATCGATGATATTTAGCTCATGCCTCAAATAAGTGAACCTTGCTTCATCAAGTGGCTTCGTGAACATATCGGCAAGTTGGATCTTCGTGGGAATATAGCCAAGCTCAATGTCACCCCGGATGATGTGATCACGGATGAAGTGATAGCGAATCTCAATATGCTTCGTTCTTGAGTGCTCCACCGGGTTGTGACCAATCTTGATAGCACTTTCATTGTCACATAAAAGAGGCACTTTGTCACAATGGACACCGTATTCCTTTAAAGTTTGCCTCATCCACAACAATTGAGTGCAACAACTAGCGGCCGCCACATACTCGGCTTCGGTGGTGGAGAGAGATATGCAATTTTGCTTCTTAGAAGACCAACTCACCAAGGACCTACCAAGGAATTGGCAAGCCCCGGAAGTTGATTTCCTATCATCCTTGCAACCGGCCCAATCCGAATCCGTGTAACCGGCAAGAGAGAAAGTTGAGCCTTTAGGATACCACAAACCAAACCTTGGGGTATGAACCAAATATCGAAAGATTCGAAGAACCGCCGTTTGGTGGCTTTCTTTGGGAGCCGCTTGGTACCTTGCACACACTCCTACACTCAACACAATATCGGGTCTAGATGCACAAAGATAAAGCAAAGAACCAATCATAGAACGATAGAGCTTTTGATCAACATCCTTATCACCCTTTGGATTAAGTTCAAGATGACACTTGGTGTCCATAGGAAACTTCTTCTCTTTAGCATTTTGCATCTTGAACCTCTTGAGCATGTCTTGGATATATTTGGCTTGAGAGATAAAGGTCCCTCCACTCAATTGCTTGATCTCAAAACCAAGGAAGTACTTCAACTCTCCCATCATGGACATCTCGAACCTATCGGTCATAAGCTTTGAAAATTCATCATTAAAAGCTTTGTTAGAAGAGCCAAATATGATATCATCAACATAAAGTTGGCATATGAAAAGCTCCCCTTTAACCCTCTTGGTAAAAAGAGTGGGATCGATTTGCCCCACTTCAAAGCCACGGTCTACAATAGCTCTCTTAGGTGCTCATACCAAGCACGAGGTGCTTGTTTGAGACCATAGAGCGCCTTATCAAGTTTGTAGACATGGTTAGGGAAGTGTGGATCCTCAAATCCCGGAGGTTGCTTAACATATACCAACTCCTTTAAAGGACCATTAAGAAAGGCACTTTTCACATCCATTTGTTGCAACTTGAAATTATGATGTGATGCATATGCAAGAAGGATACGGATGGACTCAAGGCGAGCCACGGGAGCATAGGTCTCTCCAAAATCAATGCCTTCAACTTGAGAGTACCCTTGAGCTACCAATCTTGCCTTGTTCCTCACAACCATTCCATGCTCATCTTGCTTGTTCTTGAATATCCACTTGGTGCCTATAACATTGAGGCAATCTTTTGGCTTCTCCACTAGATTCCACACTTTGTTGCGCTTGAAGTTATTGAGTTCTTCATGCATGGCTTCCAACCAATCCGGATCTTCAAGAGCTTCAAAGACTTTCTTTGGTTCCACCATAGAGATGTGAGCTTGATGTTCATTGAAATTTGCCAATTGTTTTCTTGTGGTGACCTTGTTCTTGACATTAACAATGATATTCTCTAGATGAAGACTCTTTCTTCTCCAATCCTTTTTGACTCTTGCTATACGACGGGTTTCGATATCCTCATTGATGCGAGGAATTTCGGCTTGATCATCTTGATCATTTGAGTCCCCGTCTTGACCGGATTGTTGACCTTGATCATCTTGAAGCTCATCTTCAACAAAAGAAGGAGAGGGTTGATCTTGGTCTTGACCTTGGCTAGTGTTGACAATAGGAGAACTTGGTTCTTGAATAGCCTCTTGGTCAACTTGAGGAGGGCCTTGAACTTGTTCTTGGATAGGTGCATCATTTGCTTCCATAGAAGGTGCAACTTCAACTTGTGATGATGGATTCTCCACATTAGTGGAGCTAGGACTTGCTTGAGGAGGCTCATGACGGATTTCAATGGGGCGATGGAAACCAACCCCCATTCTTCTTATTGCTTCTTGAGGTTCCTCATTATCTACATCACAAACATGAAATTGCGCCACTTGGGAGCCGTCATTCTCATCGAACCTCACATCACAAGATTCTATGACTTTCCCAACGGTCTTGTCATAGACTCTATAGGTGTGAGATTCGGCACCGTAACCAACAAAAACACCCTCTAAAGCTTTAGATTCAAATTTAGACAAACGAACACTTTTGTTCTTATAGAAACACTTACAACCAAAAACTCGGTAGTAGGAGACATTGGGCTTGTTGCCGGTGAGCATCTCATAAGATGTAAACTTCTTGCCAACACGAAAGAATAACCGGTTAGATGAATGACACGCCGTGGAGATAGCCTCGGCCCATAAGAATAGCGGAGACTTAAACTCCGCCAACATAGACCTTGCCATATCCATGAGAGTCCGGTTCTTCCTTTCGGCTACACCATTTTGTTGAGGGGTATATGCAGCGGAATATTGATGACGAATCCCCTCTTCACTAAGAAACTCATTTAAGGTGTAGTTCTTGAACTCGGAGCCATTATCACTCCTAATGACCAAAATAGGGACATTGTATTGGCGTTGAACAATATTGGAAAAGTCGATGATGGTTTGTTGGGTTTCATCCTTCGTCTTGAAGAAATAAACCCAAGTAAATCTTGAATAGTCATCAACAATCACCAAACAATATTTCTTCCCACCAAGACTAGGTTGAGGCACGGCACCAAAGAGATCAACATGAAGAAGTTCCAAAATCCTCGTTGATGAAATAATGGTCTTGCCCGGATGGGGAGAATCATGCATCTTTCCTTCAACACAAGCCCTACAAAGACGATCTCTGGAAAAAGAAACATTGTCTTTTAGTCCAAGAATGTGGCCACCCTTGTGAAGACTTTGCAAAGTTCTCATGTTGACATGGGACAAGCGGCGATGCCACAACCACCCCACGTCGGCCTTTCCGAATAGGCATATTGCTTGAGTGTTGGTAGACCCCGAAAAGTCTACCACAAACAACTCATTTTCAACATACCCAACGAACATGACCTTTAGAGTCTTGCTCCTCAAGAGTACCACCATATCAATAGTAAAATGGACATCAAAGTTCATCTTATTAAGAGCACGAACGGACATAAGATTGTAACCTAGAGACTCAACAAGCATGACATTTACAAGGGTGATATCCCTTGCAACTACCACCTTGCCGAGACTCTTTACCTCAGCTTTTGAATTATCACCATAAGAGACGGTTATTGTATAATCTAGATTTGGTCTCAATCCGTCATAATCTCCTTGCTTCCGGTCATATGACTAGTGCATCCACTATCAACCACCCATTTAGATCCACCGGAAGCATAGTCCTACAAGAAATCATTGCTTGGATTTAGGTACCCATTTCTCAATGGGTCCTCTTTGGTTAGCAACAAGGGTCTTAGGAACCCAAATAGAGTAATCAATGTAACCATCATATGGACCAACATATTGAGCATAAACATCCCCATAATAATCAACATAAAGAATATAGTTGGGGTTGTTATGCCCCGCAAAGTCACTACGAGTGGTCTTGCCCCTTGTGGCACTACCACCCGCAATGGAAGTCTCGGCTTGTGCGGGCTTGGTCTTGATCTTCTTGTTGTTGCCCACTTTCTTCTTGGGCTCGGCTACATAACCAAGACCCTCCTTCCCTTTGTGTGGTTTTTGCTCAAATAAGTAAGCAATACCCTTATCTTTACTTTTGGGAATAGAGGTCTTGGCACTAACATTTTCTTCAATAACATTTTTATGAACACGAGGAAGAATAGATATGCTAGTTGAGCTAGATTTAGAAAGTTGAGTTTGAAGTTGCTCATGAGACTTGACTAAAAGGGAGTGAGTTGTTTCCAAGGCCTTGTGAGCCTTGTCAAGCTTCTCCATACCCTCAAGAAGTCTAGCATTAGCAACCCCAAGTTCAACTTTCTCCTTTTTAAGCACTTTATATTTAGCAACAACATGATCTCTATCCTTAATGATTTTATTAATGATATCATCATTTTTAGCATCAAGAGACTCAAGTCTTTCCTCAAGAGAACATCTTTCTTCACTCTCTTCATCAAGAGAGGCATTCAAGGATGCTACGGAAGCATTCAAAGAGGCAATGGTGAGAGAATCCTCTCTCTCAATCTTACTCTTTTCTTGAAGAAGTTCTTCGGCCGCACATAGTTGTCTCATGAGAGACTCAACATGTTCCTTAGCTTCACCTTGCAAGTTAGTCATGAACGTATCGAAAGCAACAAGTTCTTTCTTAATCACAAGACTAGATTGATCACTCATTTCATGCATAGTCTTGGGAGAAGGAGATGATACCTCGGTGACATTAGCCATGAGGCAACGAGCGTTGTTGGTGGAGAAGTTCTCATTGGGGGATTCAAAGAGAGAAGATGATGAAGTTGATACAATAGCCAATGCGGCTACCTCTTTAGTAGGTGCATCTTCATCTTCGGAATCACTTGTGGCATATTCTTCTTGTGCCACCAACACAATTCTTGGTGCCTTCTTGAAGAAAGGCTTCCTTGGTCTTGCGGGCTTCTTTTGTATCAACTTTGAATGGTCCTTGGGGATGAGCTTCCCACCATTTTGCTCTCGGTTCTCATAAGGACACTCTCTTATGTAGTGGTTCTTGTCATGACAATTATAGCACGTCTTCCACTTTGAGGCTAGCTCTTTCTTCCCACTTGAGTTGTTCTCTTTATCAACCTTGGCTTTAGCTTTTGCCGGGTCTTGCCAAAACTCTCTTGTGGCAAGAGCTATATGACCATTTAGAGCCGGTTCAAGATCATTTGGAGCAATGTTGCTTGGGCACGCTTCAACCTCATCAAGACATACCACCTTGGCCTTCAAAGCAAGTGAGGGGCCTTGTTTCATCCCCATGGCCCTAGCACGGCTATCTTCGGCATTCTTGGTGGCAACCTTGGAGGCTTGCACTTCTTGCATAACTTCATTGGATGTCATTTCGTTGTAGTTGTGTCTTCCTTGAATGGCCTTCACCTCGATGGGCTCGGAAGGCAAGAGAGCATTCACATACTTCCTCTTGACATAAGCATCATCCACATAGGTTGCCCCCACATCAAAGAAGGCCTTTGCAAGAGTCTTGAGTCTTCCATACATGTCTTCATGAGTCTCATTGTCAAACATGTAGAATCCTTCGGCATCATTGCTCAAAGACTCATATCGGTTTCTCTTCATGCTTTCATTCCCAAGAAATGCAACCTCAAGACAATTCCAAGCTTCTTTGGCGGTGGAGGCATTGAGAACATAATGCTTGTCACTTTCACCCACTGAAAGTTCAATCATATGGAGTGCGGAGGCATTGAGTTGCTTTTCGGCAAATTCTCTTCTTGTCACATTGCTTGGATCCGCAACCTTGTACCCTTCTTCAATGATCCTCCAAAGCTCGATAGAGGCACTGTTAATATGAGATTTCATTGAGCGTTGCCAACTAGCAAAGGCTAATGCATTAAGCTTAGGTGGAGGACCAATGGGGTTTATGCGGGTGGTGATAGGTGGGTCGATAGGGTACCATCCCGGAACGTTATGGTACTCTTCCTTCCCATCTTCATGCTTGGTAGGAGGAGTTGGTTTAGATTCGGAGGTGGTTTCCACCCCCTTCTCATTTTTCTTTTTACCCTCCTCGGAATCACCTTCATCGGAGTTAGAGATGCCCTCTAGTGGGATGGTTTCCGAAACCTTGGCATTTGTGAGTTTCATGAGCATGTCACGCAACTCATCAAATTTGACATTCATGTCATTCATGGACGATGTCAATGTTGTTTCCAACGATTTGATATCGGCCATGGATGCCATGGTCTCCTTGGCCTTGGCAAGATCGGCCTCATCCTCACTTAGTGTCATACTTCTCTTAGGCGGTTAAACCCAAAACAAGAGAGCCTAAGCTCTGATACCAATTGAAAGGATCGGTATGACACCTAGAGGGGGGGGGTGAATAGGTGCTACTCCAATTTTAGTCTTTTTCAATTTAGGCTTGACACAAAAGGTAAATTCTCTAGATATGCAACTACGGTGAATTTACCTATATGACAAGCTAGCAACTAAGCACGATATAATAAGGCGGTAAACAAGGATAGAGGTAACCGAAGTCAAAGCACGCGGAGACACGGATGTAATCCCGAGTTCCTCCTTTTTAGGGGAGTACGTCTCGTTGGAGAGGTGTGAACCAACACAATGGTTCAACGGCCACAAAGGCCTCACCCTCTTCTCCGGTGAACCGCACCACAAAGGTTTGGTTCACTTCAACTATCGGAAACCTTCGAGGCGGAGTCCGGAGCCTTTACAACAACGATTTGGGGCACAACCCACAAAGGATTGGGGGCTCCCAAACAGCTACAATCTGTCACAAAGACAATCAAGTGAGTACAATAGGGGGCTAGGTTTTCCTAGTGGAAACCCTAGCAATGGTCCCTCAAGTGAATGAGGGGGAAATGACAAACGGCTCGGTGAAGATGTAGATCGGGGCCTTCTCCTTCAATCCTCCAAAGATCAACAAGTTTGGGTGGAGGGATTGGGAGATCTAGTGATTCTTGAGCTTGCAACAATGGGGATCTTGTATTCTGGTCGAGCTGCTGGCTGGAGGAGAGTGGAGGGGTATTTATACCCCTCCCTGAAAAACTAGCCGTTGCAGCTCTCTTCACACCGGAGTATCCGGTGCTAGTGGCCGGATACTCCGGCCTTGGGGCGGAAACTCCGGTTTCCTGGGGCCGGATACTCCGGCCCCCTCCAGGGGCTGAACATCTTTTCGGCCAAGCGAGGCTCAGCAAACATTCCGGTCCTGGAGGCCGGAAACTCCGGCCTGGGGGCGGAAACTCCGGTCACTGGGGCCGGAAACTCCGGCCCCCACCAGAGGCTGAGCACATTTTCTGCACAGAGGCCAGAAACCTCTGAGTCCGGAGACTCCGGTCCTGGGGACCGGATACTCCGGCCTAAAAGGCTCCAAAAAGCTTCTTTTCTCTTTTTGGTGTAGATGCACATGTGCTGGACACATTTAAAACCTGCAAACACTTAACACCAGATTAAAACTATCACATGTGTTGTTAACTAACACACAAAACTAAGGGATACAAAAATGTCCTTTCAATGACAAGCCATTCATAAAGACCAAGCTTTGTTTTGAAGGCGGTCTTCCATTCATCACCCTCACTCATCCTTATTTGGTGATAGCCACTCTTAAGATCAATTTTGGAAAAGATAGTGGAACCACAAAGTTCATCAAGCATGTCATCAAGTCTAGGGATAGGATGGCGATACCTAACGGTTATGGCGTTGATGGGGCGACAATCCATGCAAAGACGTAGGGTGTTGTCGTGCCTGGGCACCAAGATGACGGGCACGGCGCACAGACTCAAGCTTTCACGGATGTGGCCCTTGTCAAGAAGCTCTTGTATTTGCCGCTCAATCTCCTTCGTTTCTTTGGGGTTGGTGCGGTAAGGTGCGCGGTTAGGTAATGGTGCGTCGGGGACAAGGTCGATGCGATGCTCGATGCCGCGTAGAGGAGGTAGTCCCGGTGGCACCTCTTGAGGGAACACATCTTAAAACTCCTTCAAAAGAGACAACAAAGACGGAGGAATGTTTGTTAAGGTGTTAGTAAAAGAGGCTTCACCCTTGCATATGAGCACATAGTGAAGTGTGGATGGGTCCTCTCTCAACTCCCTCATGTCTCTCTTCGTGGCAAATAGAGTTAAGTTTGGTGTGGCTCTCTTTGAAGATTCACTCATGTTGGGCTTGTGGCTCTCACTCACTTTTTGGTGGATCACTCTCTCACCACTCATCTCACTTGAAGCACGCTCTTGTTGTGCCCTTGCAATGGTGTTGGCATTGTCAGCAATTACTTGACTTGGAGTCATAGGACGGAGGACGAAGGTCTTGTCATTGTTCTTGAAACTATAGTAGTTTGTCCTTCCGTCATGTGTAACACTCTTATCATATTGCCAAGGTCTTCCAAGAAGTAAGTGGCAGACGGTCATAGGCACAACATCACAATCTACGGTATCTTCATAACCTCCAATCTTGAAAGACACTTGCACCATATGTTGAATCTTGACGGTTCCGCAATCACTCAACCATTGCACATGGTATGGGTGGGGTGCTTCTTGATCTTCAAGTTGAGCTTGTCACAAAGTTCCTTGCTTGCCAAGTTGTGACAACTTCCACCATCGATGATGACCTTGACGGACTTTCCATTAACAACCGCTCTTGTTTGAAATAAGTTGCATCGTTGGTATTCCTCAACTTGGACATTGGTGGTCAAAGCTCTTGTCACAACCAAGGTTGGCTCATTGGGGTCACCATCACAAAATATCTCATTGGAGTCAACTTGAGCACTATGTGTGGTGGTGCCTTGATTGGTGGCAATGTACTCCTCTTCACTCATCGACTCATATTCTCCCAAGTCATTGACAATCATGACTTTCTTGTTTGTACACTCAAATGACTTGTGTCCATGACCTCCGCACTTGTAACATTGCAAGAGTCTTGTGCCGGTAGGTTGTCCTTGAGGTTTGTTGCTTGGGAGAAGCGCTTTCTTGAAAGCTTGAGGCGCTTGAGGTGTAGAAGATGCGACTTTTGGAGTACCTCTCATGCTTGCTTGAGGTGAAGCTTGTGTCGTTGGAGGTGTTGAGGATGATGACTTGTTTGCAAAGAAAGATTTTGTCTTGAGATACTTGAGCTCTTCAAGCACGTGACGCTCGGCCTTTGTTGCTTGATGGACTAGCTCAACCAAGTTGGTATAAGGTTGGAACTCCACAATATTCTTGATAGGATAGTTGAGGCCATTCATGAAACGAGCCATGGATTGCTCTTGTGACTCCTCAACATGGGCTCGTATCCTTGAGATTTCCATTTCCTTATAGTACTCATCCACGGACCTCACACCTTGCTTCAACTCTTGCAACTTCTTGTATAGGTCTCGAGTATAGTGAGTAGGCACAAAGCGCTTGTACATCTCTTCCTTCATTTCAACCCAAGTATTGATAGGTTGTTGGTGGTTTTGCAGACGGGCATCTTGTAGTTGTTCCCACCATAAGAGAGCATATTCCTCGAACTCTAAGGATGCTAGAGTCACCATCTTGTTGTTGGAGAAGTGGCGAACTCGAAAGATCTTGTCAACCTTGAGTGCCCATGAAAGTTATGCTTCCGGATCACTTGTTCCATAGAACTTGGGCATATCAAGCGTAAGATTGCTCAAGTTGTCATCTTCATCCCGATGGTTTGGAGATGGGAATGCACGTCCACGTCTCCGTTGATTGTGTCCATCACCAGGGTGGTGGCTTGACTCGCTATCACTTGACTCGTCACGGTGGTGATGATGATGATGGTCATGATGACGATCTTGGCGAGGACGTGGCTCATGATGCGGCATTGGGTTCTCTTCATGGATGACATGTTCACGATGGCGGTGTCGTGGCCTTGGAGGATGGCGATGTGGACGTCCTTGATCACCATAGTCATTGCCACCCGGCACACCATTGCCATTGTCCCAAGGCTCTCGACGTTCTTGATGTTGTGGTGGTGGTGATGGTGTTCTTTCATGCCTTGCACCACGGTGACGATGATGCTCTTGATGGCCATTTTCATGGTGTACTCGAGGTGATGGGTGACGTTCATCATCATGGCGACGTCGATCATGTTCATCGTGCCTTGGCATTTCTTGTCGTCCTTGATGAGCACCTTGTCCATCTTCTCGTCGGCGCGATGATCTTGAAGACTCCCTTGAGTGACGAGATGATGAAGAAGATCCACGACGTGCAAGGTTCGCCATGTGCTCATTCATTTGCGACATTTGCTCGTTTATGTTGGCTTGCATGGTATGCAAGTCGTGACGCATGTTGTCGAAGTTTCCTTCTTGAGCTTGGAGGCGACGCTCATAGCGGCCTAGTCCATCACGAACAAGATGGCGAAGACCGACGAACTCATTATGCGTGACGTAGCCGTGGTCGCCTTGAGGTACCTTATTGCCATCACCATCCGAGCTTGAGCTCCCATTTGTACTTCCCCTAAACATGATTCTCAATGAACAAGTGAGATGTATTGGAATAGACAAGCAAGATAAACTAAACCGAAGGATAAATGTGCTTGCTCAATGAGAATCCGGTTCTCACACCCAACTCACACACTTATGTGGATAGGTAGGTATGGTGGTTGGAAAGCCAAATGAAATCAACCCGAGATCAAGATATTGTCTAAGCAAGTAAAAAACCAAAATGATCAACAGGCCAAACAAGTCGATCTCAAAAGAAAAGAAGAAAGAAACACACACGTGGCGATGGAAGTGACTTGTGCAACTATCAAAATGAGCAAGAAAACTTGGCGAAGACTACGCTCGGTGTTGCACAAGTGCTCGATGAGCCACTAGCTCGATTACAAAGTATAAGTGGACTCCAAGATTTGCACTAAAGACACCACCTATAAGATGTTCATCGAGCGTTGGCGCAACCTACAAAGTGGCGAGTGGTGTTTTCTTTTTCTCTTTTGTGGCTCTTTTTGCTTCTTGACTTTTTCTCTGTCGAATATGGTGGCTCTTTTGCTTCTTGAGCTCTTTGCACACTCACTTCCTTGAAGCCAACTCGATATATTATATGATAACTAGCGCACAACTTTTGCTCGGAAACTACACGGTGCCGAAGTGCAAAGTCCACGCAATCGTCAAGAGCTAGCCTCAATAGGATATGGTAAACACAAGATATAATGTGGCTTGCAAGGAAAAAGGCACGAGGTAAGGATTGGAGAGGTTATACCTTCGTCGACAACCTTACCCGTTTGTTGTTGGAGTCTCATGCTTGCCCACGGATTTTGGTGGTGGTGGATGATGGATAAACCGCAATGGTGATATAGGTCTTGATCGTAGCTTCGAAACGAGCCTAAAAACACCAAAAACGGAGTCCGGAATCAAAAGATATGCCAAAACGAAATTTGAGGTGTGCAGAAATTTTGAACCGACGGTGGCCGGTTTGACCGGGCCGAAACTGGCCGTTCAACCGATATTGGCCTCTGTTTGACCGGCCAAAACCGGATCAACCGGTGGCAAACCGATGGCCAACCGACGAGTTCCGGGAGCGGAATTTTGACTCGAAAATCCTCAAATTCGTGGGCAAATGGAAGAATTAGGCTATGGGAACGCAAAGGATGGTAGATCTACTAGTTTAGCACGAGATCCATGGATCAAAACTTGCAAAAACGCACTCAAATCGCAGATCGATCCAAAAGCAATTTGGGGATTTTTTTGGTGAAATTTTCGAATTTCTCAAAATCAAGAAAAATTTGGGGGAAAAGTGGGGGGAAACACACATCAAATCCGTGGCAACCGTTGCTCTGATACCATATGTTGTAGGGTTGTCCCGATCTTCACGGATTTGGGCGAAATTCATGATGAACACGAAGAACACGACGATGAACACGAAGAACAACAAACATAAGAGGGGCAAAGGAGGATAAATAGCAAGACACAAGCAACTAATTGACCGGTAACACACCCCGAGGGTAGCCCCCGATCCTCAAAGATGCAAGCACACTTACTCTTAGATTCGTTATCTCACCGGTCGAATCTACCGGTTCAACCACCGAGATGGATGACGAGTAATCGCAACTACAAGGAGGAATTCATCTCCACATGGGGAGGCCTTGATTCATCTCACAAGGAGGCATCTCATAAGAGGCAACACCAACAAGGGGTGGAAAAGGAGCTATGCTCAACTCAAGTCTAATCTTAGTCTAACCCTCCAAATGAAGAGGAAGGGTCCTATTTATAGTCTAGAAGTGGTAGGTAGGGTTTACAAGGCCTTGGCCCGAGTTGACTTCGTGGTCAAAGTTTGACTGGTTTTAAGTGGCTGGAATGCGAGCTGGAACCGGGCTGGAACCGGGCTGAAACCGACCGTGAACCGGCCGTGGCCGGTTGAGCCGGCCGTTCAACCGATATGGCCTTCTGTTAGACCGACCGTTGAACTGGAATTGGCTGGTTGAACCGGCGGTTGAACCGAAATTGGCCGGTTTGACCGGCGGTGGAACCGGCACCCTGAAACTTCACCTTCTTCTTCGTTTTCTTGTCCGATTCCTTGTCCATCGTCTTCACCATCTTCCTCGGACTCTTGGGCATCCTTGTAGGCTTCATTCCTGAGTATGCAAAGGACACTAGCTTGAGGTAGCAAACCATTCATGGAGTCATCAAGCTCACAAAAGGATAGGAGCGTGTTCACCTTATCATGTAGGGCTTTGACACGTGCTCTTGTCATTGGTTCACTTGGCGTGTCATGTGTAGGAACCGGAGGTTGGGCTACATCACATTAGGTACAGCCACTGATGTTTTGTGAAGCAAAGAAATCCACTCAAACATAGTAAAAGAGAGAATGCAAAATAAAAGGCAGAATATGTCAAAAACAGAACAGTCCGTAAAGACGAATTTTTTCGAGACACTTAAGTTGCTCAGATCAGAAAACTCAAAACTAATGAAAGTTTCGTACATATCTTAGGATCACGCGTGAATTTGTTCAGAATTTTTCAATTTTTCTGGAATCAGTACAGCTCAAAACGGTGGACAGCAAAAATCTGTCCCTGCGCAGAAATCCAAATCTAGCAGCAACTTTCTATTAGAGACTTTACTTGGCACAAAATGCAATAAAATAAAGATACAAAGGAGTTGTTACAGAAGTAAGCAAGCTCCTTGACTCAAATTGAAAACAAATATAATGGGTTGCCTCCCAAAAGCGCTTTCTTTAATGCCTTTTAGCTAGGCTAGAAGATTTTAAATTATGCTCCCATAAGAATAAGAGTTGAAAAACGAAAGAGAGCATCAAGAGGCAAATATAAAACACATTTAATTCTAACCCACTTCCTATGCAAAGGAATCTTATAACAAAACAAATTCTTGAAGCATAAAGCAACTAGTATAGAAAGATCAAGCAAATACAACTTCAAAAATTTCAACATAAAGAGAGGTGTTTTAGTGAATTGAAAACTTTTACAACCATATTTGCCTCTCTCATAATAACTTTCAGTAGCATCATGAACAAACTCAACAATATAAGTATCCCATAAAGCATGTTTCTCATGATCTATAAACACATAATTTTTATTAAGCTCAAAAACAGTGGGTTTATTAAACCCACTTTTGACAATAGTAGTATAATTAATATCATTAGACAAGATAGGACCATCATCAAGAGAATTATCATATATAAGATTGGGGACCACTGTTTTACTTCCTGCAATTTCCTCTTCTATTTGACTCAAGGTGTTTGTTACTTCAGATTTATCAAAAGTAGATATTTCAATAGAATCATGACATTCAACATTATGGCATTCTTCCTCCTTAGGTAGGCATGGAGGGAAATCATATAGTGTAGGAGTTAAGGAGTTACTATCATTAGAAGGTAGATCCTCCTTTTGTTCATCACTCTCTTCCTCTTTTTCATCCAATGAGCCTTTAGTTTCAGCAGTTTCTTCTCCCACAAGTTCCTGAAAGGAAGCAAGTTGTTCTGGAGAATACGCTTTTTCAAGAAATTCAGTAATATAAGGATTATCATTGTAATATTCAAGGCAATAACCAAGTATAGCATAATTCTCAGTTCTACAAGGAGCATCATCATTTTGAATATAACCAGCAATTTCATAGGCACCCTTAAAAACAACAAATTCTTCAATTTGTTCAAGATTATCAAAGTCATAGTTTCCTTTAGCATATGCAGCCAAGGTTTCATTATCATTATACTCACATTGAAAAGGGAGGTGTTTATGCCTTCTACAACAAGAAGATTCATTAAAGCAGTAGGATTCATCATAAGTAGAGCACAAGTTTCTAGCAAAACAATTCAATTTATATATTTGTACCCATAAGTGTTTCCCTTTTTGAGATAGGCGGTATTCCCTATAATAATTTTGTTGTTCCTCCGTGAACCCACTTAGCCAATAAGATTTTGTTTCAAAGAGAGAAGACATTGACAGCAAATAAATAACTAGACATAATAAAAAAACAAAATAAACTAAATGCAAGAAACTAATTTTTTGTGTTTTTTGATAAAAGAAGCAAACAAGAAAAAAAATAAAAATAAACTAAGCAAGACAATAACAAAGTAAAGATATTGGAAGTGAGAGACTCCCCTTGCAGAAGGCTTGACTTCCCCGGCAATGGCGCCAGAAAATGTGCTGGCGTCGAAGGGGAAGTAGAAGCCTGCTGAATCCGAAGTGTCTTGATCTCCCCGGCAATGGCGCCAGAAAATGTGCTTGATACGTGCAAGGCACACGTTCGTTGGGAGACCCCAAGAGTAAAGTATGATGAGTATAGCAGCAAGTTTTCCCTCAGTAAGAAACCAAGGTTTAATCGAACTAGTAGGAAATCAAAGACACTTCAGAAGGTTGTTGGTGAAGGAGTGTAGTGTGGCGCAACACCAGAGATTCTGGTGCCAACATGGAACCTGCAAAACACAATCAAACTACTTTTCCCCAACTTAACCGTGAGGTTGTCAATCTCACCGGCTTGCTGAAAACAAAGGATTAGGCGTATAGTGTGGAAAATGATGTTTGTTTGCAGAGAATGAAAGGAAACAGTGTTTGCAGTAGGTTGTATTATCAATGTAAAAGAATGGATCAGGGTCCACAGTTCACTAATGGTTTCTCTCCATAATAAATAACTAACATGTTGGGTAAACAAATTACAGCTGGGCAATTGACAAATAGAGAAGTGCATAACAATGCATGAACAAGTTATGACGGTTACAATGAGATTTACTTGGGCATTACAACATGATACACAGACCGCTATCCAGCATGCATCTGTGTCTAAATAATCCACCTTCAGGTTAGCATCCGCACCCCTTTCAGTATTAAGTTGCAAGCAACGGACTATTGCATTAAGTGAAGTGCATAATGTAAGCAGTACAATTGTCCTTAGATAAAGCATCGCTGTTTTACCCCTCGTGGCAACAACACATCCACAACTTTAGAGGTTGCTGTCACTCCCCCAGATTAAATGGAGACTGAACCCACTATCTAGCATAAATACTCCCTCTTGGAGTCACAAGCATCAACTTGGCCAGAGTATCAACTAGCAACGGATAGCATGCAAGATCATAAATAACATGTATATGATAATTCAATAATCAACTTGACATAGTATCAATATTCATCGGATCCCCGCAAACACAACATGTAGCATTACAATAATATGATCTTGATCATGATAGGCAGCTCACAAGATCTAAACATGATGGCACAAGAGGAGAAGACAACCATCTACCTACTGCTATGGACCCATACTCCAAGGATGAACTACTCACGCATCACTCCGGAGGCAGGCATGGCGATGTAGAGCCCTCCGGTGATGATTCCCCTCTCCGGCAGGGTGCCGGTAAGAGCTTCAGAACCCTCCCGAGTTAGGGTTGACGGCGGCGGTGGCTCTGGAACTTTTCATGGAATATGACTCGGGTATTTAGGGTTTTCTCGAACAGATGAATTTATAGGCGAAGGGCGGCGTCGTTGGGCACCCGTGGGCCCCTCACCACGTGGCGGCGCGGCAGAAGGGGGGTGTATGGTGTGGGCGCCTCGGTGCCCCTCTTCGTCTCTCCTTCGGACTCCGTGTACGTGACAGAAAAATAGGGACTTGGCCTTTTGTTTCATCCAATTCCGAGAATATTTCCAGAACAACTTTTCTGGAATACAAAAACAGCGAAAACAGGAACTGGCACTGTGGCATCTTGTTAATAGGTTAGTCCCAGAAAATGCATAAAAATACTATAAAGTGTAAATAAAACATGTAGCAATTGGCATAATATAAGCATGGAACATCAGAAATTATGGATACGTTGGAGACGTATCAGGGGGTGTTGGACTTCTTGTACTGTATGTCTTCCTTCAGTTACCAAACCTGTTCGCATGGTGTAGTACACCAAGAATCGGTCTTCTCCACTGGCTCTTGTAACGCCACGATGGGGGCTTCTTCCCATCTATATTAACACGCGACCGGGAGCCTAGAAGGCATCCCGTTCCCTGCAAACTCACAAGGATGAATTCGATGCCAATGGACCATGGTTCGAAATGAGGAGCGACAACTACACCGAATTGGAGGACACCACCTTGATCCGAGCATGGGAGAGTGTGTCTCTTGATGTCGGTGTCGGTAATGATCAAACAAGAGCAAGATATTGGTGGCGCATTGAGGACAAGTATCACAAGCTCATGACGGTGTCGTCACTTCGGTCATTGAGGTCTCTCCAAGGCCGTTGGGGCTGCATCAAGCAAACAAGTGGCCGGTGGTGTGGTTGTTTGGAGTAAGTGAGGAATGCACCGCCATCCGGTGTCACAGTCGATGATTGCGATCGCATTGCGCATGAAAGGTTCAAGCAAATGTCGGCTTCAAAGTTTAGACCCTTCATGCTACAACATTGTTGGAAGATTCTTGAGCATAGCGAGAAATGGAGGTTGAGGGATCAAGAAGGTATGCCGAAGAAAGGTGTAACCAAGATAAATGATGATGATAGTGATGATGAACCAAGAGGAGGAAGAAACAAGGACAAACCGGATGGAAGAAAAATGGTGAAATATCAAGAGAAGAGGGAGAAGGAGGCTATTGGGTTGCGCGTACGGTAAATTAAAAATTTCACGTACTGCTGCGCAACCTTCCCAAGATCTACTATCGAGATACATGCGAATACGAAGATCCATAGATCTAGTTTAGTATACGTTACCAACACCGTAGATTGCGGAAGAACGTGTTGATGACGTAGTCGATGTAGCCGATCACGGTCTCTCTCAACCAAGCCTGGTAGAGAGATTCCGACACCTTCTTTCCTTCGCTTCACCACCTTGATTCAATAGCTGAAGGGACAACCGTCGTAAGACAGATCTCCCCTCTAAGATCTTGCACACGTACACTGGAAAGGTTCAACAGGGCTTCACCCTCCAAGCTTGAAGTCTGCTGGTGTATATGAAGGTGGAGATCTCAACACATGAGAAGGAGAGAGAGAGAGAGAGATTAGATCTAGTCTAATCGGATAGGTCGCCTCTAATTAGAGGTCCCTCTAATCCAACTAGAAGAGATCTAAACTTGAGAGCTGACGTGAGTCAATCGTGTGTGTCTATTGTGTCTCCACAACTAGAGGAGGTGGGGTTTATAAAAGAGCCCAAGAGGTAGGGAGACTTGGAAAGGGGGAAACCTTCCCCTAGTCCAACTTGGACAAGGGGAAAGTCCCCCATGCCCAATTCGATATGGGAGGATGAGTTGGGGTTGGACCCCAACTCTCCTCCCCTCTCCCTTCCTAGCTCGGCCGGCTGGTGAGGCCTGCCCCTAGGTCTGAACCGACCTAGGGCGGGTGGGGCCCACCCCGGCGCACCGACCTGGCAGGTGGGGCCCGCCCTAGGCCGGCCCACCTTGGCCGCTTGGCCGTCGTCGCCGCCTGGCGGGTGGGGCCCGCCCTGGCTGCCACCGACCTGACAGGTGGGGCCCGCCTGGCCGGTCGCCTCGGCCGCCACCGCCTCCACCTCACCCCGTCGTGGGCCTACGGCCCACTAGGGTTCGGCCTGGGGTTTCCCCAAACGGCGCCTCGGCCCACCACCACTTGGTGGTGTGGCCTTAATATTTTTCCGTAATTATTTATCAATTAAATAAATCAATATTTAATTAACATATAATTAAATAATACTTTGTCATATTAATTATTATTTGAATATTTCCTTTTACAGAATATTCACCGAATTAATTACTTATCATATGAAACACCTTTCATATGATCCGGGACACCCAGTGTCCGCCGACAAAATACTCCAGATAAATATTTTCTCTCTTATAAACCCACGGAATAAATCCGACCGTGATAGTAACTTCTATCACAAAATTTTCTCTCTTGACAAGGTATGTCTATCACGCAAGCACCATGCCGGTGATATTGTCTCCATGTTCTAGACCAACCATAATACACAACTAACCAATTCTAGCTTAAGTGTGTCCACCCTACAGGTTCGATAACGGGTAGCTATAATTGGTTGGGTATCAACCAATCACCGGCCAGTGACAGCTCCAAGGACGCCCTGTGTAGCTGCTATCGTTATGCGAATAACTCTACTGTTGAACCTGTTGATTATCATATATCAATCCCATTACTCTCGATACTGAACTTCACTCGAGATATAGATCCGTGCATGATACCATGAATCAATCAAGGATTGATTCACATCATCTTTGTCTATCTCGTTACCGGTAAGTTCCATTTACTCGTTGCCGTATTATGATATCCCACATGGTGCAACTTCACCGTGCATTTTCTGCAGAACATATTGGATACCGTTATAATACCGAGTGGGCCCTGGACGTATCTCTCTTAACCTAGAGGAGTAATTTCCCATCTCAGAACATTAGGATACACACACACCTTGAAGCCACCCAGTAACTGCCTTTATGGTCACCCTGTTACGGCCGTGACGGTTAACAACACCAAAGTAACTCTTCCAGTATGCATGACCCTAATAACCTCATGGTTACAAGGACATGTTATACAAGAACCTTTCTGTGATAAAGCTAAGGACAAAAAGACTATTTAACGGAATCTCTTAGCATACCAACACTTGGGTGACCCAGGCATATTATTATCCAATAATATGCCATCCTTGATGCTGACATAAACTCTATGTCCATGACTAGGAAAAGCCGCGTCATCTAGCATTCAAGAATTAGTCCGTAAAAGAACTAGGGTACATTTTACGTATTCATATTCTCTACACGCGTAGGTGAGCTTTTCCCTAAATCACGTATTTACAAATCACTGCAGTTATAGCATAGCGAATATGAATCAATAATGTATGATCAGATATACATATGTATAAATACATTGCCTTTTGGGCATATATCCAACAGTCTCCCACTTGCACAACTGGCAATGTTTAGTTTGCATAAGTTCAACATCTAGACAGCAAAACCTTTAGCTATTTCAATTATAACATAAGGATCAAGACCAAAAGTATCACTCAGATTTTTAAACATAATAGAAGTAGAGAAATTCTCTACACATGAATATTTATAATCAAAATATGGCTCATTACCTTTATCAAGATCCCAGTGGCTAGTATTTTCAGAAATAGTCTCCAATAAATTCCATGCTTCTTCTTCAGTGTTATTAGTAAAACTTCCACCAAATGAATTATCCAGAATCTCCTTGTGCTTCATAGGTAGTCTCACATAAAAGTTTATCAATATAAGTTTCCTTGTAAGATCATGACATGGATTCTTGCGAAGGAGTTCCTTTAACCTCCCCCAAGCTTGAGTAATACTCTCTCCCAGATGTGGCCAGAAATTGAATATATAGCAGCGGTTATCATAAGCTTCTTTAGGAGTAAAATATTTAAGAAAGAAAACCTTCCTCAAGATACTCCATTCATTCTGGACCTCTTCATCCAAAGACCTGTACCAATCACGAGCATTACCAGATAAAGACAAATACAATAGCTTCCTTTTTACCTGATCCTCTGAAATACCAGGTAGTCTGAATAAGCCACATATGTCCTCAATTATTTCCATGTGCTCGCGTGCCGACTTAGTTCCATCACCTGTAAATGGATTTTTCATAACTCTTTTAACATGACCCATGGGAATTTTATATCCCACTTTAGGTACCTCAGACACAGTAGTTTCAACCACCTTTGCAGTAGTGGCATAAGCACTTTCATATAGAGCAAGATGCAGCGAGGCATGATTCATAAATGCCATAGTAACAATGAGATAAAACAGTTTTCAAGTTTCCTTACCAAACTTCTTACCAATAGCGCTACGCTCCCCGGCAACGGCGCCAGAAAAGTATCTTGATGGCTCCCAAGTGCAGGAGATCAATTGTAGTACCTTTCAAATAGAAAAGGTTGTCGAACCCACGAGGAGCTGAAGGTATTGGTTAGTAAGATTGATAAAAAAACAATAAAAGATGCAAGTGTTTTTGGTATTTTTGGTTGTATAATTGCAATGCAGATAACAGTAGCAAGTGAAAGCTCTCAAAGAGAGAAAGCCCAATCCTCTTATGTGGCAAGAGGACAAGCTCAAGTGATGTGTAACTTATATGTGGCAAACGTTCCCGAGGGCGGCATGGATGATGCTAGGCATAGAGATTTATTAAACAACACGTTGAATATCTTGTCAAGTTTTAATCTTCTTTGGACGGAGCCATAATTAGGTATAGCTAAATAAATAAACTACAACCCCTTATGATGGATCATGTGGCCAAGCAAATGACTGCACAAGAATTATTAAGACCTAAAGTCCCACCATAGCATTACACTCTAAGGTCCCCGATACTAATACCCTCATAATATAACTTCATGACTCGGTCTCAGGTTTACGTGTCCTCCCAAGTCTCCATCAATTCATTACACTACGGTGTTCTCCTATGAGCCCATAAAGGTGAAGTGTTGTGCAGTCGACGTTCGCACAACACCATCATAGAATCACATAAAAGATAAACTCTTGACAAAATACCAACACATGTCATATATAAATCATTGCCAATTCATCCTATGCCCTCAGGAACATACGGGAACTACTCACAACGTGCGAACATGATCATATCAGTGGCATAAGTGGTACAACACAATCTGAAATTATAACTTCACCACCAAATAATGACAAGTACTCAATCACAAACATGAATAGTAGCACAAGACAAGTATCTAGGGTATAGCAACTCTCAAACTGCGAGGGGAACGGAGTGGATCACGGTGATGATGATGGTGATGGTGCTGGTCTTGATGGGGGTGATGATGTAGAGGCCTCCTCCCACGCCAAGGAGGAGAGGTGATGACGATGACGATGATTTCCCCCTTCTCCGGAGTTCCGGAGCAGCAGGATCTGACCCCCCTCGGAAGGGATCAGGAGTTTCGCCGCCGCCGCGACCTCGGATGGACTTGGAAAAATTAGGGCGTTACTTTTCGGGCGAGACGAAGGCGTCGATAAAAAGCCCCAGGCGAGGAGGTGCCCGAGGCCAGTTTGGGCTGGTCCCACGCGGCCAGGTACATGGGCCGCGTGGGCCACCCCCATTTGGCCCTCGTGGCTCTCCTCTCTTCGGTCTTCTTCCCTCTGCCTTTCTCCCGATGAAAAACTGACGCAGTATTTTTCCTTTTATTATTTGAGGTCCTGTAGCTCCTGAAACATTAAAGACAAGAAAAAGGAGGTTTTCTGCCTCCCAGAAATTAAATACCAAAAATAGGGACTTTGTATGAAAGTCCCCAAAATCATCTAAAACATGTAGAAACAATCATATAATCATGCAAATAACATTCTAGTATGATACTAAAAGTTATATAAATGATGATATAAAATGCACGTATCAACTCCCCCAAGCTTAAACCTTTACTCGTCCTCGAGTAAGTAAGGACATAGATCATTACATGCATCAATGGACTTATGGTTGATAAATAAATACGGGCATTGTATCATCATCATATTCAATTGCAAGATAAGATTAATGATCTAAAACTCATACATATGAGGGCAACATAAGTAGAACTCTAGCAATCACCCCTTACTTTTGAAAGCAAATAACCATTGTATGTTGGACAATCGAATCATATTGTTTTTCACATGCTTTTGCTCTTCATGGCAAGCATTATAATCTTTTATACTTTGCTGAAATTCAAAGACAAGATAAACTCTCATTGGATAACAAGTTCAAAAGAAGACAAATGAAAAGACAGATAGATATAAAAATTGTTATCACTCTTGCTTGACTAGTAACTAGTGCAAACTTTAGTCATGGATATCTCAATCAAGTTCCCATGCTCTACACAACCTTTTCTTACACTTTCCATGGCTAGCTGAAATTTCAGGTGCCTTCCTTTCATTCACATTCAAGAGCATAAGTATTGAAATATCCATGATCATTAATTTGCTCAAAAGATACTAGGTTGTAACAAGAGTGTTTTATATCCTTTTCATTAAGTCTTCTCAACTTCTTATCCTACAAGACTATATCTTAACCTCAAACTATTAATTCACAAGTCTTTTTACTTCTTCTATATTGAGATAATTCTATAATTGTCCAACATACTCAAGTTAATTAATTTCAAGGCAAGATGTGATTGAAATTCTAAATATGCCACGCTCATTTGCATGAGTGTTACCCATAAATCCCCAAACAAGAGAATCATGGATGACACCATACTTTAATATTCATTGATAAACCATAAGATAGGGATACATGATAATGCTCCATGAGCTCACACACGCCTAAGAGATATTGATAACTAATCGATAAAAGCAAAGCACACCATGACTAGATAGATATGATAGATTGATAAAGAGAAAGACTAGATGGAACTCCCCCAAGCTTGGTGTCTTGCTAGAACTCCCTCTCTTCTTTCACATTGCCTTCATAATAATTATCTTCAAGATCCCCAATGATCTTCATCATGAGGTTGTAAGCTTTTTCGAACTCTTTTGCGGCTTCTCCCAGTTTTTGCATGAGATTCTTCTCCACCGACTCTTTGCAAGGCTTCCACTCCGGGCTTGGCACCTTCTTGTTGGGGATCTTGCGATCCCATTCACCAGGATAGTTCTCTTGAGTGGTGCGCTGAAATTCCCTGTCAATAAGAGTAGAAGCTACGTTTTTGCTCGCAAGGAAGTGCCTGGGAACCTTCCCTCCGGTCTGCATGCGCGCGCCCCCCTCTTGTTTCCAAGAGAGTGGTTCACCCTCACGCCGGCAACAGCAATGGGTGATGGAGGTGCTGTCGCCAAGGGCGCGATGTCGACGGAGGGCTTGTGCTCTTCTTCTTCAGCTTCTTGCTTGTCCATCTCCTCTTCATCAAGCTTGTAGTCTTCATCGTCGGAGTAGTCCTTCCTCTTCCTATTCCTCCTCCATATGGACGTGGGGCTGTACCCATCGAGTTCATCATCATCGTCGTCCATGGAGGAGCATTGGTAGGAGTCTCCCGAAGACATGGCTAAAAACCTGACAGGCAGAAACAGCAAAAGAAAGAATCGCTCGAGAACGCTCGGTGCGAGATTAGATCGACAGAGAGGGGTATATATTGAGAGTTTTTGGGTCAAGGCGAAGCGTCGGGATCGAAAACGAGACGAAAAAGGACTCCGAGGTGGAAAAGGGACAGCCCCACGCGGCCAGGTACATGGGCCGCGTGGGCCCCTCTCTTTCTCCCTCGGGTCTCCGTTTCGTCCAGTTTTCTTGTCCCATACGATGATTTCCATAAAAATTGACCTCCGTAAAATTATGCAATTCCGAGAAACTTTCCAACAGTAAGTTACCTTCTATTGATTTTGGGTTTCTGAAACTGCACGGTTTCTCTCAATTACCTCCTCCGGTGTTTGTAAATTCAACTCCTCCACCCTTCCGATGAAGCTCTTTCCTGCAATATAAGGTTTAAGGCGTTGTCCATTGACTACATGAGGTTTACCTTTCATGTCACCGTGAAGACGGATAGCTCCTGAACGGTACACCTCCTGTATCACTAATGGTCCCTGCCACTTTGAAGCTAGCTTCCCTGCAGAAAACTTGAAACGAGAGTTGTATAATAAAACTTGATCACCTACTTTGAATTCCTTTTTCTTAATTTTCTTGTCATGCCAAATCTTAACTTTTTCTTTAAACATCCTGGCACTTTCATAAGCTTCATTTCTCCATTCGTCAAGTAGGTTTAGGTCAAGAATTCTCTTTTCTCCCGCAGTTTTAAAATCAAAGTTCAGTTGTTTAATAGCCCATCTAGCTTTATGTTCTAGTTCAACAGGTAAGTGACAAGCTTTTCCATAAACCATTTTATAAGGAGACATTCCCATAGGATTTTTAAAAGCAGTTCTATAAGCCCACAAAGCATCATTAATCTTAATTGGCCAATCAGATCTAGACTTATTCACTGTCTTTTCCAAAATGAGTTTAATTTCCCTATTGCTTAATTCAACTTGCCCACTTGTTTGAGGATGATAAGGAGATGCAATTCTATGGTTAACATCATATTTTGCCAAAGTTTTTCTAAGAACACCATGCAAGAAATGAGAACCACCATCAGTAATTAAGAACCTAGGAACACCAAACCTGGGGAAAATGATGTCCTTGAGCATCTTCATTGCTGTGGCATGATCTGCACTTTTGGTTGGAATTGCTTCCACCCACTTTGTAACATAGTCAACTGCAACCAAAATGTGAGTATGCTTTGTCTTTGATTCTGGGAAAGGACCCATAAAGTCAAAACCCCACACATCAAATGGTTCAAGTGGCAATGAATAATTCATAGGCATTTCATTCCTCCTACCAATGTTTCCTACTCTTTGACATTTATCACAAGATTTAACATATTCAGCACAGTCCTTAAATAAAGTAGGCCAATAGAAACCAGATTGTAATACCTTTGCTCCTGTGCGATCTCCTGCATGATGCCCTCCATAGGGACTGTCATGACAATCTCTTATAATAGCCTGTTGTTCATGCTCAGGTACACAACGTCTAATAATACCATCCACACTTTTCTTATAGAGGAAAGGATCATCCCAAAAATAATGTCTAAGATCATAAAAGAATTTCTTTCTTTGTTGAGAAGTGAAGTGTGGAGGCAAAACTTTACCAACAATAAAATTTGCATAGTTGGCAAACCAAGGAGATGCAACTTTAGCACTAGAAACATTAACAATTGCAAGTTGTTCATTAACAAAGCTATCATTAATAGGAATAGGATCATCAGGTATGCTTTCCATCCTAGAGAGATGATCAGCAACTTGATTATCCTCCCCTTTCCTATCAACAATGTGTAAATCAAATTCTTGCAATAGAAGTACCCATCTTATTAGTCTAGGCTTAGCATCTTTCTTATTCATCAAGTATTTAATAGCAGAATGATCAGTATGTATTGTGACTTTTGAATCAGTAATATAAGGTCTAAACTTGTCACAAGCAAACAGTACTGCTAAAAATTCTTTCTCAGTTGTAGCATAATTCTTTGAGCAGCATCAAGTGTTCTACTAGCATAATAAATAACATTCAGTTTCTTATCAACACGTTGGCCCAAAACAGCCCCAACTGCATAATCACTAGCATCACACATAATTTCAAAAGGCAAGTTCCAATCAGGAGGTTGAATAATGGGAGCAGTGATTAAAGCATTCTTCAAAATATTAAAGGACTCAATGCAATCATCATTAAAAGAGAAAGGAACATCCTTTTGCAGAAGATTGGTTAGAGGTTTTGATATTTTGGAGAAATCCTTAATGAACCTACGGTAAAAACCTGCATGCCCAAGAAAACTTCTTATACCTTTGAGGTCCCTTGGATATGGTAGTTTTTCAATAGCTTCAATCTTTGCTGGATCAACTTCTATTCCTTCTCCAGAAATCTTATGCCCAAGAACTATACCTCAGTAACCATGAAGTGACACTTCTCCCAATTAAGAACCAAGTGTTGGTCTTCACAACGCTGTAAAACTTTGTTAAGGTTGAACAAGCAATTATCGAAGGAAGTACCATACACAGAAAAATCATCCATAAAAACCTCCATTATCTTTTCAATATAATCAGCAAATATAGCATTCATGCATCTTTGAAAAGTAGCAGGAGCATTACATAAACCGAATGGCATTCTCCTGTAAGCAAAAGTACCATATGGGCAAGTAAAAGTGGTCTTTTCTTGATCATCCTTATGGACAGGAATTTGCGAGAAACCTGAATAACCATCTAGATAGCAAAAGTGAGAGTGTTTAGACAACCTTTCTAGCATTTGATCAATAAATGGCAATGGATAATGATCTTTTCGAGTTGCTTTATTCAATTTTCTGAAATCAATAACCATCCTATAACCAACTACAGTACGTTGAGCCACAAGTTCATCCTTTTCATTTGGAACAACAGTCATTCCACCCTTTTTAGGAACACAATGAACAGGACTAACCCACTTACTGTCAGCTATAGGATAAATGATACCAGCTTCAATAAGTCTTATTACCTCTTTCTTACCACTTCTTTCATTTTTGGATGGAGGCGGCGTTGAAAATCAACAACAGGTTTTGCATCTTCCTCCAGATTAATTTTATGCATACATAGAGCGGGGCTTATACCTTTAAGATCATCAAGAGAGTATCCAATGGCTGGTCGGTGAGCTTTTAGCACATCAAGTAATTTCTCTTCCTCTTCAGCTGAAAGGTTAGCACTAATAATGACAGGATATATGCTCTTCTCATCCAAATATGCATATTTCAGATTTGCAGGCAAAGGTTTCAATTCAAAACTAGGATCCCCTTTAGGTGGTGGTAGCACTCCTAAATTATCAGGTGGGATATGCAATTGTAATTGTGGTGGTTGTTGCCATAATATTTGTTCCAAAGCCTCTTTTTCCTCATCATTAAATGGTTCATCTTGATTAAGCATATAACGTTCTACAACATCAGTTGAAGCTACAGCTATATGAGCAAGAGTTTCAATTAAATTAGAATTGGCTCTTTCAACATGTTTATCAGCAAATTTGGAAAAGTTAAATTCAAGTTTCTCACCAGCACATTTAATAAACACTTTCTCTTTAGGCAAATTAATTTCAGCACCAACAGTATGTAAGAAAGGTCTACCAAAAATGATAGGACAAAATGAATCTTGAGGACAACCAAGCACAATAAAATCAGCAGGGTATTTTATTTTGCCAACCAATACTTCAACATCTCTAACAATTCCAAATGGACTAATATAATCTTTATTAGCAAGTTGAATTGTCATACCTGTCTCTTCCATAACAATGGGATCAATATCAGGCTTGATCTCAAGATAAAGAGAATATGGAATGACACTAATACTTGCTCCAATATCACATAGACCATGATAACTTGAAGTCCCAATAGAGCATGATATAACAGGTTTCCCAACTTTGGCCGAATTACCTTTGATGACTTTGGTAGCATCTTCACATAGATAAACATCCACTGGGTCTTCTTCATTTAGTTGCTTGATAACAGAAATTTGAGTGTTGACTTCCACCTGTTCATAAGGCTGAGAACATCTTTTGTTACTCTTGTTAGTAACAGCTTTAAGTAAATTCTCCTTAACTTGGTTTGGAAATGGAGGTGGTTCAACATACTCCTCAATTGTCACAGATGACATTGGTTCAACCTGTTTAATAACTTTAGGAACAACAATAGATTGTTTAACAGGTTCAACATAAACTTCAAATCCACTTTTTGGAACACAGATATGATCAGCAAAACCTTTAGCTATTTCAATTATAACATAAGGATCAAGACCAAAAGTATCACTCAGATTTTTAAACAAATAGAAGTAGAGAAATTCTCTACACATGAATATTATAATCAAAATATGGCTCATTACCTTTATCAAGATCCCAGTGGCTAGTATTTTCAGAAATAGTCTCCAATAAATTCCATGCTTCTTCTTCAGTGTTATTAGTAAAACTTCCACCAGATGAATTATCCAGAATCTCCTTGTGCTTCATAGGTAGTCTCACATAAAAGTTTATCAATATAAGTTTCCTTGTAAGATCATGACATGGATTCTTGCGAAGGAGTTCCTTTAACCTCCCCCAAGCTTGAGTAATACTCTCTCCCAGATGTGGCCAGAAATTGAATATATAGCAGCGGTTATCATAAGCTTCTTTAGGAGTAAAATATTTAAGAAAGAAAACCTTCCTCAAGATACTCCATTCATTCTGGACCTCTTCATCCAAAGACCTGTACCAATCACGAGCATTACCAGATAAAGACAAATACAATAGCTTCCTTTTTACCTGATCCTCTGAAATACCAGGTAGTCTGAATAAGCCACATATGTCCTCAATTATTTCCATGTGCTCGCGTGCCGACTTAGTTCCATCTCCTGTAAATGGATTTTTCATAACTCTTTTAACATGACCCATGGGAATTTTATATCCCACTTTAGGTACCTCAGACACAGTAGTTTCAACCACCTTTGCAGTAGTGGCATAAGCACTTTCATATAGAGCAAGATGCAGCGAGGCACGATTCATAAATGCCATAGTAACAATGAGATAAACAGCTTTCAAGTTTCCTTACCAAACTTCTTACCAATAGCGCTACGCTCCCCGGCAACGGCGCCAGAAAAGTATCTTGATGGCTCCCAAGTGCAGGAGATCAATTGTAGTACCTTTCAATTAGAAAAGGTTGTCGAACCCACGAGGAGCTGAAGGTATTGGTTAGTAAGATTGATAAATAAAACAATAAAAGATGCAAGTGTTTTTGGTATTTTTGTTGTATAATTGCAAGCAGATAAAGTAGCAAGTGAAAGCTCTCAAAGAGAGAAAGCCCAATCCTCTTATGTGGCAAGAGGACAAGCTCAAGTGATGTGTAACTTATATGTGGCAAACGTTCCCGAGGGCGGCATGGATGATGCTAGGCATAGAGATTTATTAAACAACACGTTGAATATCTTGTCAAGTTTTAATCTCTTTGGACGGAGCCATAATTAGGTATAGCTAAATAAATAAACTACAACCCCTTATGATGGATCATGTGGCCAAGCAAATGACTGCACAAGAATTATTAAGACCTAAAGTCCCACCATAGCATTACACTCTAAGGTCCCCGATACTAATACCCTCATAATATAACTTCATGACTCGGTCTCAGGTTTACGTGTCCTCCCAAGTCTCCATCAATTCATTACACTACGGTGTTCTCCTATGAGCCCATAAAGGTGAAGTGTTGTGCAGTCGACGTTCGCACAACACCATCATAGAATCACATAAAAGATAAACTCTTGACAAAATACCAACACATGTCATATATAAATCATTGCCAATTCATCCTATGCCCTCAGGAACATACGGGAACTACTCACAACGTGCGAACATGATCATAATCAGTGGCATAAGTGGTACAACACAATCTGAAATTATAACTTCACCACCAAATAATGACAAGTACTCAATCACAAACATGAATAGTAGCACAAGACAAGTATCTAGGGTATAGCAACTCTCAAACTGCGAGGGGAACGGAGTGGATCACGGTGATGATGATGGTGATGGTGCTGGTCTTGATGGGGGTGATGATGTAGAGGCCTCCTCCCACGCCAAGGAGGAGAGGTGATGACGATGACGATGATTTCCCCCTTCTCCGGAGTTCCGGAGCAGCAGGATCTGACCCCCCTCGGAAGGGATCAGGAGTTTCGCCGCCGCCGCGACCTCGGATGGACTTGGAAAAATTAGGGCGTTACTTTTCGGGCGAGACGAAGGCGTCGATAAAAAGCCCCAGGCGAGGAGGTGCCCGAGGCCAGTTTGGGTGGTCCCACGCGGCCAGGTACATGGGCCGCGTGGGCCACCCCCATTTGGCCCTCGTGGCTCTCCTCTCTTCGGTCTTCTTCCCTCTGCCTTTCTCCCGATGAAAAACTGACGCAGTATTTTTCCTTTTATTATTTGAGGTCCTGTAGCTCCTGAAACATTAAAGACAAGAAAAAGGAGGTTTTCTGCCTCCCAGAAATTAAATACCAAAAATAGGGACTTTGTATGAAAGTCCCCAAAATCATCTAAAACATGTAGAAACAATCATATAATCATGCAAATAACATTCTAGTATGATACTAAAAGTTATATAAATGATGATATAAAATGCACGTATCAGCGCCTCCACCGCCGGCATAGGTGGCAGAGGCCCACCTAGAACATACTCACTCTTCGCGTTCCTAAGAACAATCCTTAGGGCGCGAATCCAATCAGCATAATTGCTCCCATTTGCAGTCAGGGGTTCTTCTCAATCAGTGGTCCAAGGTTAAACGTGGGTGCTATCTTAGCCATTGATCTACAACAATTAAGTTCACTTAGACATGTTCATAATTATTATCTGGCACTAAATTTAAATCTAAATGTAAAGTGCTCCCACTAAAATTGATATTCCTCAAGATCAACTTAGTGTATTACGAAATCCACAATCCTCAGTAGTGTGAATCATGGATACATGTCTTCCACTACGACGAAGGGGTAGGTCAACAGACCAATCACTTCCTGCCATGATTTCCGTTTCATATTTCGATGTAGTGCTCCGAACTCATAACTAGTTATGCCTGGACGTCAAGACAACCAATCGCTTTTGCTGCTAGGACCGTCCGTGCCCGCCTCCCGAACCCTTGGTACACATTACTCCTGGATACAGGTCGTACAGCAACAAGCATCCGGTTTGACGGTGCTGCAATTGGATGAGCATGAACTCCTTGATATTTTCAATTTTAGCTTTAAGTAATTAAACTTTGTAAGCTACTGAGGAATCTCCCTAATAATCACACTACTGCGCAATCAAGGGAAGAACAAGGAAAAACACATATAAAACAATCACTAGTAAATTAACACTTGTGTGATGTAGTATAGTCTTTCTTGCTCCAACCGCCGGTGGCACCTTCCATCGGCGTGGCCATGTCGAGGTTCACGACACTTGCATGCCTTCTCCTATCCTCTACTACCACCATGGCTCGATGAATAAGAACGGCACGCCGGTCACAACAAAAAGGGTTAGTCAACAAAATAATATTTTAAGACTATACCACATCACATGTCCTGCAAAACAGAGTTAGATGTTCCTCTAACGTTTGTTTGCAAATTTTAGCGTGGCTTGTAGGATCAACGGGACAACCGAAACCTACGGTCCTCACTAAGCATGTTTATCCATGTTGCTAGATTGACTTTGCGGGGTGAGGGACAACCCAACGTTACAAGCACGTTGCTGCTCCCCCTCTAAACTTCACTGGTGCACGTGACCCCCGTGTGGACCTAGTCCACATGCCCTTTCCACCACCAAGTCAACGAATCCAACTATAGATAGACCCGAAGCTACTGAAGCACTTCGTTGGCGCCAACAAGCATACTAGGAGCAGCCGAAGGTCCGCGGATTGCCAGAAGTTCGTAAAGATCTAACTATGTTGCCGGAAACAATTCTTAAAGTGATATATTTGGAAGCATCCATAAATAAACTGAATGTTAGAAGCAACTTCTTCAATAACATACCCGCACAAACTTATGCGGTGCCCGCACATACCATGTGCTCTAGATCAAATCATGTATCTACGCATAGATCGCTCTGATACCACTATTGGGTTGCGCGTACGGTAAATTAAAAATTCCACGTATTGCTACGCAACCTTCCCAAGATCTACTATCGAGATACATGCGAATACGAAGATCCATAGATCTAGTTTAGTATACGTTACCAACACCGTAGATTGCGGAAGAACGTGTTGATGATGTAGTCGATGTAGCCGATCGCGGTCTCTCTCAACCAAGCTTGGTAGAGAGATTCCGACGCCTTCTTCTCCTTCGCTTCACCACCTTGATTCAACAGCTGAAGGGACAACCGTCGTTAGACAGATCTCCCCTCTGAGAGCTTGCACACGTACACTGGAAAGGTTCAGCAGGGATTCGCCGTCCAAGCTTGAAGTCTGCTGGTGTATATGAAGGCGGAGATCTCAACACATGAGAAGGAGAGACATCGGATAGGTCGCCTCTAATTAGAGGTCCCTCTAATCCAACTAGAAGAGATCTAAACTTGAGAGCTGACGTGAGTCAATCGTGTGTGTCTATTGTGTCTCCACAACTAGAGGGGGTGGGGTTTGTAAAGGAGCCCAAGAGGTAGGGAGACTTGGAAGGGGGAAACCTTCCCCTAGTCCAACTTGGACAAGGGAAAGCCCCCCTTGACCAATTCGGTATGGGAGGATGAGTTGGGGTTGGACCCCAACTCTCCTCCCCTCTCCCTTCCTAGCTCGGCCAGCTGGTGGGGCCCGCCCCGGCGCACCGACCTGGCAGGTGGAGCCCGCCCTAGGCCGGCCCACCTTGGCCGCTTGGCCGCCGTCGCCGCCTGGCGGGTGGGGCCCGCCCTGGCTGCCACCGACCTGACGGGTGGGGCCCGCCTGGCCGGCCGCCTCGGCCACCACCGCCTCCACCTCACCCCGCCGTGGGCCTACGGCCCACTAGGGTTCGGCCCGGGGTTTCCCCAAACGGCGCCTCAGCCCACCACCACTTGGTGGTGTGGCCTTAATATTTCCCCGTAATTATTTATCAATTAAATAAATCAATATTTAATTAACATATAATTAAATAATACTTTGTCATATTAATTCTTATTTGAATATTTCCTTTTACAGAATATTCACCGAATTAATTACTTATCATATGAAACACCTTTCATATGATCCGGGACACCCAGTGTCCGCCGACAAAATACTCCGGATAAATATTTCCTCTCTTATAAACCCTCGGAATAAATCCGACCGTGATAGTAACTTCTATCACAAACTTTTCTCTCTTATCAATTAAATAAATCAATATTTAATTAACATATAATTAAATAATACTTTATCATATTAATTCTTATTTGAATATTTCCTTTTACAGAATATTCACCGAATTAATTACTTATCATATGAAACACCTTTCATATGATCCGGGCACCCAGTGTCCGCCAACAAAATACTCCGGATAAATATTTCCTCTCTTATAAACCCTCGGAATAAATCTGACCGTGATAGTAACTTCTATCACAAACTTTTCTCTCTTGACAAGGTATGTCTATCACGCAAGCACCATGCCGGTGATACTGTCTCCATGTTCCAGACCAACCATAATACACAACTAACCAATCCTAGTTTAAGTGTGTCCACCCTACAGGTTCGATAACGGGTAGCTATAATTGGTTGGGTATCAACCAATCACCGCCAGTGACAGTTCCAAGGACGTCATGTGTAGCTGCTATCATTATGCGAATAACTCTACTGTTGAACCTATTGATTATCATATATCAATCTCATTACTCTCGATACTGAACTTCGCCCGAGATATAGATCCGTGCATGATACCATGAATCAATCAAGGATTGATTCACACCATCTTTGTCTATCTCGTTACCGGTAAGTTCCATTTACTCGTTGCCGTATTATGATATCCCACACGGTGCAACTTCACCGTGCATTGTCTGCAGAACATATTGGATATCGTTATAATACCGAGTGGGCCCTGGACGTATCTCTCTTAACCTAGAGGAGTAATTTCCCATCTCAGAACATTAGGATACACACACCTTGAAGCCACCCAGTAACTGCCTTTATGGTCACCCTGTTACGGCCGTGACGGTTAACAGCACCAAAGTAACTCTTCCAGTATGCATGACCCTAATAACCTCATGGTTACAATGACATGTTATACAAAACCTTTCTGTGATAAAGCTAAGAACAAAAAGATTAACGGAATCTCTTAGCATACCAACACTTGGGTGACCCAGTCATATTATTATCCAATAATATGTCATCCTTGATGCTGACATAAACTCTATGTCCATGACTAGGAAATGCCGCGTCATCTAGCATTCAAGAATTAGTCCGTAAAAAAACTAGGGTACATTTTACATATTCATATTCTCTACACGTGTAGGTGAGCTTTTCCCTAAATCACGTATTTAGAATCACTGCAGTTATAGCATAGAGAATACGAATCAATAATGTATGAATCAGATATACATATGTATAAATACATTGTCACACGTATAAATACATTGCCTTTTGGGCATATATCCAACAGTCTCCCACTTGCACAATTGGCAATGTTTAGTTTGCATAAGTTCAACATCTAGACGGATGTTCGGTGTTTCTCATGCTTATCCTTCTGTGGTTGACATTTGTCCGTTTAGTCCCAAATGGTGACTATGTAAACTTTGTGTTTCTTATGCAAAAAGATATACATCTTTTCATGCACAACCTCAATTGATCATATGATCACTTGTAGCTACTCGTTATTCTAGGTGAAACCCTGGAACCTTTACTATGAATAAAATTTAATTGTTTTACCAATTAGTTGTATTCTTCGTAAAGAACCACACCTAGTTCATACAATAAACCGACAACCCTTCATCATGGAAGTTTTACGCTCCCACTGTCTTTGCTACTTGGGTGAGAACATGCCTATGGTGGGCTGGTTGTACCCAGCAAACGAAATTTTAAGCTCCAGATTTAACATTGGAGTTTTTTATTTAGGATAAATATTTTTCAGTGCGAGGCGACGTTCCCGTCGATAGCGAGGCGTCCATCGTCAATCTCAAAACCTGATTCGTCGACTCAATCTTTGTTAGATGCTCATAGAAATAGAGTGTGCGTGAGTGCATTCAAAAAGTTAAGTGTATGTGCGTGTACATGAATGTCTACGCTGTACTGTGTTTCAGAAAAAAAAAACAATCGTTTGGTTATGAAACATGTGACGGTGTTTGTGCTTGAATCGGAGCCCGCCGGCTGCACGCTTTTGCGAGAGTAGATCCTGTGGCTGTCCTGTAAAATAACCGTCATTTTATTAACCTGATCTTGTAAATATATCTTAGAAGACTGTGAGTTTGTTATATGGCTTCTGGGTTGATGTTATCGATTCTCAGTTTGCACTGAGACTGATGACATTGTGTTAATGAAAATTAAACGCTGAGAATTAGCAAAACCGTATAGAACAAGAACATGATTTTTTTTTTTTGGAGATTATGAAACGTACATACAAGACCAGGACTTGCTTTTGCGATCTGAGATTGTGAGGTAAATCTGGAGATTATAATTACGATATTCTAATAAATAGCCGAGATATTCTGTAGGCACGACCATTAATATTTCCTATAGATACGGCCTTGTGATACGACTGACTGGCACTGATTTATTTTCTGTGTGCAGCACCATATTTATACTACTATTAAAAGAGGAAACTTGTATTGTTGGGTTACTTTAAATCCGAGCTCTTCAATATCCGATCAAACGGATCAGGTCGTCCCAATGTTTGACAACTCAACATTGTCCGTTTTGGACGGTTTTGCCCTCCCACCAAATCGCATAATACGACCAAATTGCCACCACCTTTTCGTTTTGCCGTTAATTACAAAATATTGCCACCGATAAAAAAGAAAAGAAAACGCGTCCCGCGTCGCCTCGCCGCTACAGCGCGTCCCATCGCGACGCCGCCTTTCACTCCCCCGCGCGTCACCGGGACGTGATTCCCCGACCTCGAGAGGCCTCGCTGTGGCCGGACAATCTGCGGGAGCTCGAGCCTGGGCCGGAGGCGCGGGCGCGTCGTTCCTATGGCCCCGCGCGTTACGTGACGTACGTCAGCTTCGGCACCGACGGCACGGTCGCCTCGCCGCGGCCGGACGAGCTGCCGGAGCTCGCAGCCGGGCTGGAGGCGAGCGGCTCGCCGTTCCTGTGGTCGCTTGATGAAGGAAATCCGCATACATGATCCAATCTGATTTCCTGGGCCAGACCATGACGGAGGTCAAGCTGCCAACGATCAGCAGTAACTGCTTGCCTGGCTGTTATGTTCTTGCGTGCTGCAATATCAAAGAGAGAAGGCGCCATGTCGCAAGGTGCCAATCCCTGAAGCCGCCGGTCTCATCAAAAATTGGCCCGAGCCATCCCAATGGTTATCTGTGTAGCTGCCGCGAAGAGCTTTACGTCCGTGCTGCCGCAAAGGTAAGGGTCATCCAACTCAGGCCGTCCAGCGTATGCCATGACGCCCACAGCGAGCACACCCTCGGAGGCTCTACTGAAATTTTTGGTAGCTGAAATCCTGTAATTCTCTCCTGTCACCGACGCCCATCTGAAGCTCTGTTTTTCGCTGACTTGCTATTTTACCCGATGTGGTTCCTGCAATAGTGAAGTTTTTAAACTCAAGGCTGGTTGATTGGGACCGGTTGTAATGAATTTTACCCGATATATTTCTGTATATGCAGTGATTGTACTTTGTGAATAAATGAAAGCAATTTGACGTGGCCTCCGCGGTGGCGTAGCAGACGGAGACGTACCAATTACGCCTTGGCTGGCGGAATCCTGCTCGGAGTCGGACTCCATGGAGAGCGTGCCGGAACTGGAACCGCAGATGGAGACTCGAGCGGCTGGGCCGAAGAGCCCGAGGGCAAAAGTGCGGGCCCAGCCGTCCCCTCCCCTTCAGACGAGGCAGAGGAGTGCTCGATTGCTGCTTTTCCCTTCCAACCTCTGGTCCAGCAGCTTCTATCGTCGCCAGAGCCGCCGCCGTAGATCTCTTCTTGGAGGGCCCGACGCGCATCAGGAGTAGTTTACTTGTAATATGCTTCGGCCAAATATTCTTTTTTTTTTGCGATGAGAGCAACAGAGCTACAACGACAAATTACAGAAAGGTCCTCGAAAGACAGAAAATAACACCCCGACCCTTCTGCAACTCGACCACGCCGTTGATGACGAGCACTGTCGGTGGCGCGCCGCTGGTCAAGCTCCTCTCGATGCCTTGGATCAGGAGCCTCCCCAGGCCAGCGGGAAGTCGCCGAGCATCAATCCCGTAGGATCTACGCCTGAAGTCGCCGTCGTCGTCACGCCGCTGTAGATCTGCAACCTTCGGATGTTCTTGCGCCAGATCCGCCGTCCCGCGGACGCCGGCGAAGGGGAAGCCGAACCGAGCAGCTTCGCAGAGCCCCAGGCTCGACGAAGGTGGCAGGTCGACGCCGGAGCTCCTCGGAACACCACCGTCGAGGGGAAGGACCGCCACCTGCAAAAACCACTCCGGCCACGCCTCCTCCACCATGACGCCGCCAGCTAGCACCCAACTCACCCCTACACTACATATATGCACAGATCCGTCGATTCCCCGTCCTCCCGCCGCCGAGTGGCCGCCGGAGGGCGGGGAATCAAGCGGATCGACGGCGATGCGGTGGTCTGAGTCGGAGGTTCCAAAAGTCGCCCTTCTCTACTGTGGACGGGGAAGGGAGGAGGCCAAGGTCCAACTTCGGCCAAATATTCTATTAAACATGATTTCATTTAGCCTAAGAGGGTGCTTAGATTTCTTAAATTGTAGGTAGAAGGACCAATGTTATCTACTCTGTAATGTGTGTGTAGGTGATGATATTTAGCTTAATCGGAATACATGCTTTGTAGAGACGTGCGTTGCACGTGCAGGTATACTAGTCAATATAAGATATCAAAAATATTCAGCAGATCATAGCTGTATATCTTCACAGGGTTATTCTGATTGCGAGCGAATGAATAGCATTGATTTACTTCCTTGCATGCTCGTCGAGATCAGAAACAAATCAACATAAATTGCAATTTTATGGTAAGTGTTAATTTACAGGATTCAATACTTGCCATGGTTAAGACGACAAGCCGTCCTCCCTCCCTCCTCAATCCTTGTTCTCTTTTCGTTCGCGGCTATATATAGACGCCGCCTGCCCACTATCACAACACCATCACCACCCACCAACACTCCTAAACCTTCCTGCCATGGCGACGCCGATCTCGCCAATGGCCGCGGTGATGGCACTTATCGTGGCCTCGCTCGTTGCGCTGTCCTCGGCGCACGCGCCGGCAGCGTCACCCGCTGAAGCGCCGACCCCCAGCCACCATCATGGTCATCACGCTCCGGCGCCGAGCCCTCGTCATCACCATCACGGCCACCATGGCCATCACGGTGCGGCACCGGCGCCTGCTCCCGCTCACGGTGGCCACCACCATCATGGCCACCGAGCCCCCGCGCCTTCGCCAGTGTCCGACGCCCCCGCGCCTTCGCCGATCAACATCGACGCAGACGAGGAGAACAACGATCTAACCAGGCACCACCATCGCCACCACGCTCCAGCGCCGTCGCCGTTGAACATCGAGCAGTTTGGCTTTCCCCAAGCGCCGTCGCCATTTCCATACCACACCGAGCAACACCGCCACCACCACGGCCACGACCACGACCACCATTCTCCTGCGCCGGAGTCGATCCACACCCAGGAGGTGGACAATTCTCCTAGCCCGCACCATCACCATCACCACCATGGCCACCACCATCATCACGCTTCAGCGCCTGCACCAGAACATCATCATCGGAAGCCGCCGACAGCCTCCTCTCCGACAACGGACGGCCCCAACCATACCGAGAGCGTTGGGAACGATCAGTCAACTGCAGCTCGCGCGCCGATCCATTCCCCGGCGTCATCGCCAGGACCTAGCTACTATTACAACTCGCCTGCCCCTGCGCCTGGTCCGGCAAGTTCGTCTTCCCGCCTCGCCGGAGTCGGTCTGCTCGGTGCAGTCGTGCTGTCCGCCGTTGTGTTGCTTCTTTAGTTGATCGTCACTGCCATTTTTGTAATAATAATGTGTTCATGTGTGGTCGTAGACAACTACCATTCCTGCAAGTTTTGTCGACGGTGAGGTCTATGCTTCAATAGCAATTGAAATGGTGAAATATACAATACACCTTTTTTGTCTGACTAGCCATCGTGCATCTCGAAATATTTTTATTAAATGGATGGTATAGTTGTCCATGCTTCTGCTGCTGCTGTAGTTGGTTCAGAGCGTTCCCCAACTACAACTAGATTCACCCGTGGGCCGTGGCTTGTTTCAGTTTTTTTTTTCTTGCTCATCTCTCTGAGAAATTAACTGATTTGGTTCTCTTCCGGGCAAGCCACAGCCAGCAGCCAACACTGGGAGAAACAACTGATGCTGAACTGAATTAAGCAATATAATCCATAAAGCTTCGATTGCACGAGCAGATCGACCCAGCTGGTCGATTTATCATATTTACGGTGCAGCGGCGCCAAACGTTTACCCGTTATGGATGAGAGTCAAAACTGACACCCAAAGACACAATACGCAATTCTGCTTGTGTTTTTCTCACACATCTCTAGCTTCCTGGCATTCCCTCAGTGTGGAATGCAATTTAGCTTCAGTAACACCTAGTTTCCTTTCCTTAGGCGTTGTTGTATGATGTATTCCTAATAGACAGGACCATGCTTCCTGGGTTTGTGGCTGCGGGTGTGCAATGCAGTGGCGGCTCAAAACAACTGAACAAGAGGGAGCTGAACTCCCTAGTCGTGCTCACGGCAACGGAATTGTGGCTTCAACGGAATTAAGGCCAGTATGCTTGAAAGAAGTTAGGCTTCAGGGTTTGTTTGTTTTTTTGCGAAAAGGCCCCAGATCTATTAATAAGGACAAAGACCTACAGTACAACCCTTAGAAAACACAGATATTACAACCCGGTCCCTGAGGACCCAACACTCCACCGTCGCCGCCGCGGGACAGAGACGCGCCGATCCGCCACTGCCGCCGCACTCCTCTCGAGCCGGCGCCGCCTTGACGAAGAGCAGCTTTTCCGCGGCCGGGAAGTCACCATCCTCAGTCTTCCGACTCGCACGGCGGAGAAGCAAAGAGCTGGAACACCACTGGTCACACACCATCGCCATGAGCACCGAGGACGAAGTCGTCGACCCCGAACGCGACCTTGAAGATCCGGAGCCAGAACCTCCTGTACACACGACAACAGCCGCCCACCAACACCGGAGAGAGCGTCGGCAGAGCGGGCGCGCACCTGCAGCTTGGCGGCCCCGTCGAAGACGACGCCGTGGAGGGAAAGCCGCAGAGCAGCAAAACGACGACGCCGGCCTCCCCGCCGCACCAGCGCCGCCCACTTGCCCCTTATCTACACGCCGGAGCGCCGATCTGGGGATTCCCCATCCTCCCGCCGCCGGAGCGCCCGGCGGAGGGTGAGGAATCCCCCAGATGCGCCGGCGGCCACCGGTCGAGCCCGAGATCGCCCCTGGATCGCCTCTGTGCACTGTAGATGAGGGAGGGTTCCAGAAATAGTCGAGTGTGTCGCCAGGCTTCAGGTTTGTTGACGGAGTGTGGGTGACTCAGTTTTCTGGGTGCCAATATTTAATGTAATTTAAAGTGCTTCTCTACCTTAATACTCCCTCCGGTTTTAAAACAGTGTCGCTGGCATAGCTAAAAATTGTGCCTGTTACGTGTATTTCTCCCGACACTTAATTATGATAGCTGAGAGCCAGAGAGTACAAAAAAAAAAAAAACACGCCATTCTTAGGCGTGTTTTCAAATATGCTCCCTGGGTTGCTGGTTGCGTGAAAACTTGTGCGATTCACTCTCACTATTTAAACAGGACAAGCAGTGGAATTGAGTCGTACTGTTAAAAGTGACCGCAATCAGCCTCATCATAGCAATGTCACGCGGAATAAATCCAAGGAAGCTAATAATAACAACAGGGCCTATCTTTTTTTTTTTTTTGAGAATAGAGGGCCTATCCTTTGGAAAGGATGATCTGAGAGGTTCATTTTAAATAGCTAATACTTCAGTTCCTACACACAGTATGTCACATTACGAACGAGCCAACGAGGCTTGGATTCTTCCATCCCTACAATTGACTCGTGCGACGGAAGCAAGCCCGGACACATCAAAACATCTCAGGTTCAGACATTGGTAAAACAACAGTATTTCCATCAAGCGATGTAGCAGGAGCATTGGCGGTCACGAGTCTCCAAGAATTAACCTCAATGATAACTGGGGGATAACTCCTCGGGCATAAATGGTGGATAACACCAACTTGGCTCCGTCACAGACCATTTGTTGCTGAGCAATTGTAATTATAATGTAAGTTTATCTGAAGCAATGAAAATGAATAGCAGTAACATGTGCAAAACAAGAATACCTGTTTGTACCACCAATAACAACAGGCCCATCCTTTAGACTGCAAAAATATAAGAGACTGAATTAGCTAAATCAACCAACTTAACACAAGTCTACCATCACATAAAACTTTATAACCTTCTTTGCATGCATGTTGTTGCTTCTATAAAACTAAACGGTTAATCTGCTTGGGAGACGTGCCCTACCAGCAAGCCTCGCGCACGAGAAATTAAAATTTGGTCCTATAAAGGAAGCGAGACCAACACATGCATGTATGCAAGTAATTTTCGGAATCGAAAATTCAAAATAGTTTATCTCTTAAACCATGTATCCAATTCTGAGTTCACCTCCACGAGTACGTTAAAACAATATGTCATCTTAGTATGTTTTGACGAACTTATTTTTGTCATATTACTAGTTAACAGCTACCACCAAATATTTGTTTACATATTTCTTTGTCATAGCCATGATCTATATGTCGAGAGAGTGAGTATTTGATCCACCCTAAACACGCAAAATATGGAATGACCATCACAAAAGGATTATATTGGTGAGTTGCGAAGTTCAAAAAACCAGGCAATCATTTGATTTTAATCTGATAACCAATTTGATAATTCCTGGTGACCAAGTGACTATAATCTAGCAACTAGGGTCGGATTTTTTTTATCAAAACATATCTCAAGATGGATGTTGTTTTGAAGATCTCGTCGTAACAAAGCCAACTGTGAAAACAGATCTTAATTTTGATTTACGGTTTAAGAGGTAAAACATTTTAAAGTTTGAAAAACCAAAGGGCTCGGTTACCATATTTTGTCAGTGTCCACCAAAAGGTAATCTTAGACACGTCCCCTTATTAGCACGGTTCAAAATAAAAGAAGCATCGCACATCTAGCAACCCTTAAACTAGAGCTAAGCAAAGCACACGAGGAAGATGATCATAATCATACAACATCAGTGCATGTACTCTTCTTTTACACATTGTTATCGCTGGCATATTGTCCAACAAGAGGTATGATGTTAAATTCACGCGTGAACATGCATCGACCTGTTGGCATGTTGTGCGGGAGTGCAGGTGCTCATGCTTGTTTCTATATAAAAAAAGCCAGCCAAGGGCCAGTCATGACCGGTCTCATTTTCTATGTTTAATTAGCGAACATGACTATTAGAGATTGCGACAGTAACCAAAGGTTAATTAGAAAATACAAGTGCTAGTAGGCAATAGTACTGCTTTGAAGTCTTAATACTGTGATGACATGAAATCACTTGCATGAGAATACAAGAGAAACAACATATAAAACCGGCATACCATTTCGCACAAATATCCTTGGAGAAATCATTCTTGAGGAGATCGAGAATGATACTGCTCAATAGGAACGGAGTACATTCCTCTTGATAGAAGTTCATACCGACAATATTCCCACGCATGTCAATAAGAGGGCCCCCGATTCCAGCCTAGCAGACAAAATGGTGACACGAGAATAGGGTTTCACGAATTAAGATATTAGTAATAACACGCAGAGGTAGTACTAGTACTACATACATCTAGTAAGTCGACAACAAAATACCTTAGCAATTTTACAGGTGGAGAAGCTAAGTTCTTTGCAACTGTGTTGGTGTTGCCAATCGGTGCGTTTATCAATTAAACTGCCTTTTGTGGCCATTAATTTGCGCTTATGGAAGAGACAACCTACTGCCACTATATCTGTTCCATTGCTAACTGGCTTATGCCCCTGGAATTTTATTCCATGAGTACTCCGGGACTTCATGATGTCAACAATAGCAATATTGTAACATAGATTACAATATTTCAATATCCCTTTGACTCGACGATCATTCGGAAGGCGCACTTCAATCTGCAATGAAAAGGTTATGGTCAACCGGTTCTTAAATGAAAAGGATCAAATAGTGGCAACAGCAACAACCCTCAGGTTATGATCAATCTTTTGAACATCATCACCAGAATCTCTGACCAAACTTGCTGAAGTCAGAATTTTTGCCGAGTGTGCACCGCAGCCTATAAATACTCCTGTGCACGCAAAAAACCTCGTCTTTCCTACATAGAGCACAATATTCAATTATTAGTACCAACTGAAAGTATAGGTGAAGATATGACCATAGAACAGTACAATCACCATTAAATGAAGCAAGTGAGACAACACCCTGAGACACTTTTAAAGCAACTCTTTTGCTTAGAATACTTGAGATATTTTCTCCAAATTCCACTTCAAAAGAATGCTTCAGATACATGCCATCTGTTCAATCAAGCATGGCATACAAGTTTCAAAATGTTCGTATATAGAGCTGTCAGAATGTGCAACACCCGGGACAAACAAGATAACGACAACAATGACTCACCACATGCTTGATGTGGGTTTGGTAAGGGATAACCCCAGGTCGTTGCCCAATCGTATAAACCACGAACGTCTGTTGCAACAAGGTGAAGCAATTACCGGCCATATGTTAGCACGAACAGTAGATTTGATATAGTGCATCCAGTACAGCATGAGATAATCGGCACAAACCACATATTACTTCTAATCAGTTAGCGTGTGATGCTCACCTCCACATCCAAGGTGATGCATCAAATGTAAGTCATCTGTAGAATATCTTTGTCTCTCGCTTGTGCTACTCTTTCTTCTACCATAGCCACCTTCTTGCTCAAGTCTAGTACTGCATCACAATCCAGAAAACTCTCAATGATAAACTGATGATAAATCCACGACCAAAGACAATTATATGAACTGAGGTACTAACTCTGGTCCATAATGCTTGTCGTGGTTTTGCTAACCATGAAAATAATTATGGAGCGCAGGGGTAATTAAACAAGGAACAGACGGATCCAGTTGGTTACAAATATTTCCTATAAATATAACAATTGAGAAATATTACTCCAAAATCAGGAATGTAACACAGGGATGTAACAGTCCCTTGCTGTTTGAAGCTACGTGAGGGTTCAAAGGACAAGCAATGTAACCCCAAACTTGGAAGCTCCATTTCAAAATGTATGTCCTTTTGAAGAAACCAAGGGTGTAGTTACTGTATTATTTTTACTCTGTACACCTTTTTTAGTTGCTTTGCAGTTCACTGGATAAGCAAGTGCCAAGTGGTTGTCATATAACCCCAAAATTCCAATTTAACCGTTTCCTTAGTTTTAGTGTTTTCTTGGTCTGTGCACATAGCGGGCTGAGGTACATATAGTGAAACAGAGGAGTCGTGTTTTTGTTTCTTCTGTTCGTTGAATTGAGTTCAGTTTTTCTTTTATGTTCGATCATGTAACTTAATCGCTAATTCAGCACATTAATCTAATGAACTTAAGCACATTTGATTTTAGATCCGAGTACCGTTTGAACATTTTTTTACTAACATCATATTTACTGCAAGCTGCAACAGAAGAGGGGTGTGGGACACAACAGCACACAAGAAAAGCTACATGAAAAGTTGTGGATCGTAAATATAGGAACACTCGAAGTACTTACTCAGGCAGTATCCCGAAATACCGCAACCACTTAAGGATTTTATGCAGCGGTACGCAGGTAGTGAGGTATTCAGTACTTGTGCCATGGGAGCTGTTCATTCCAATAAGTTTCTCATCGTAATCAATAAGCACACCACCAAGCCCAGCCTAGCACATATTGAAGTGAAAATGAAGAAAGTTAGACAGGATACATGCAACCCAAAATGCCTCAAAGAATATGATATTCAGCAAGTGAAAATATATAATGATGATCATAGACAACCTATTCTGCACCCAGGTGCATAATAAGTTATTTTGCACCCAAGGTATTTTATGTTGTTTTACAAAAAATATATGTTTATCATCCAAATAATTGCATTTATGTTGTCTCACAAAAAAAATCTACATAAGACATGCAATATATTAGTCATAACAGTGTAAAATAGCTAAAAATGCGTAGTTTATATCATATTTTTTGAACGGCACATAAAAAAAATTACGGCATGTTAATATGTTCTTAAATTCTTCTTAACCTATGAAGTAAGCATAATTTACGTGACATAAAAATTCCTTACAGTTCAAAAGATATGGGGTGGGTGTAGAATAACTATTCTACTCCCTGGGAGTCAAATAGCGCGACCCTGATGATGATCATTTTTATATATCGACAAAGTAGAAACCAGAGAGAAACTTAACAGCTCACCGTCTTGATTTTACATGTGCTCGACCAAAAATGCCAATAGCTTTTAGGGATGTCATCCAATGTCCCCCTTGCGGTCTTAAATTCTCCAGTCGGGTGAGAGCGCCATGCAGCTACCACGTCAATATAAGGCTCGAACTGCATCCCATGATCAAGACTGAGATATTCCGGATGAAAACCAGGTGGAATGCTGTTGATGTTGAGGATGGCAAGATCATAATAATCATGAGAATGCACTAGTTTCGCATCGACAACTTGTCCATTTGGAAGTTTCACTTCAATCTGCAAATAGAGAGGTATTGATATGGCATCATTACTGAATAGCAAGCCAAGGAGGAACAAAAATGAGGGCAGCACCAACCCTGGAAACATCACGGAGTTGGAACTTTAGGTAATTGACACTCTCACGATACGCAACCAAAGTGAATGAAGTCATAACACTCAACGTATTAGCATGTAAACTCTTGATGAATATGCCTGTGCATGCATGCAAGGGCTCGTCTCCTACAAGAAAATAAAATAACAGTTTCAGCCATCCATTAATTAACTATTAACCAGCGATGATTAAAAGCAACAAAAAAATGTGCACAGAACATCATAGTCACCATTGAATGAAGCAACCGAGACAAGACTTGCAGCCAATTTGGAAGACACTTGGTGACTCAGTTTTCTGCAGGCAGCTTCAGCGGATCCACCACACCTGCCGCACACCACTTCCGAGTGCAAGGGGTCCAATTAAGTTAACTGAAGGAAACATGATATGCATTCGAGGGAAAGAAGAAGAGAAACAAAGAGGAGGAAGAAGAAGTGGCATGGGATGTGAGATCCTTACTCTGCGTGGCATCTTGCTCATCGTCGTTCTTATTACGTCTTGGCATACTATCCCTGGGGTGGAAATCGAGTTATCTAAATACCGAGCAGTGGTGATTCGCAAATAGTAGCTGAAGTATGCTTGTACGAAATTGACCTAGTACGTGTTGTCGAGACAAAAATCGAAAAGAATTAGGGTTCGGCGTCGGGTGACTGCCTGGTTCAGAGGATGGATACTCTCTTTGGGATGCAAAGGGGAGCTGATATACAGCGCCCGTTAGCGGCGCTCGTGCCTCGTGCCGCCTGAAGAAAAGCGTAGCGGGCCGGCCCATGAGCACCGTCGCTCTTTCGCCCGAGATCAGATAGAAAACAGCGAAGATTTTTCGTTGTGATTTTTGTTCCAGTACGTGCGGCAGCATATTCGTCATGCAGAATAGAGGGACTACCACATGCCAAAATTAGGAGAGCGGTGCAGAACATAAATGTTGGGTTTTCTATCCGCAAAATGCACATGCACATGAGACAAATGGGGCGGGACCCACCCACCCACATGCCAACCTTTCCCCCTTATTCTCTCTCATCTATTTCCTTTCTTTTCTGTTTTGCTTTGTTTTCTTTACTTTTTTTTTGGCTAAATACCTGCTACTTTATTGAATTCATAAATTTGAAAATTTGGAACCATTTTCAAATTTGGAACGATTTTAAAAAATTAAAATTATTTTAAATTCAGAACCATTTTAAAATTCGGAACCATTTTTTAAAGTGGAACCATTTTTTAATTTGGAATAATTCTCAAAATAAATAATTTTTTAGTTTGGAACCATTTTCAAAAAAGAACAAATTTCAAATTTGGAACCATTTTCAAAATGGAACCATTATAAATTTGGAACCATTTTTAAAATTTTGAACCATTTTTTAATTTGGAACCGTTTTAAATTCGGAACCATTTTTAAATTTGGAACCATTTTCGAAATGGAACCATTTTTCAATTTGAAACCATTTTTTAAATTTGGAACCGTTTTAAATTCGAAACCATTTTTAAAATTTGGCACCGTTTAAAATTTGGAACCATTTTCAAAATGGAACTGTTTTAAAAAATGAACAATTTTAAAATTTGAAACCATTTTCAAAATGGAACCATTTTAAAAAATGAACAATTTTCAAATTTGGAACCATTTTTAGTTTGGAACCATTTTCAAATTTGGAACCATTTTTAATTCGGAACCATTTTCAAAATGGAACCATTTTTAAATTTGAAACCATTTTAAAAATGAACAATTTTCAAATTTGGAACCATTTTTAGTTTGGAACCGTTTTTAATTCGGAACCATTTTTAAATTTGTAACCATTTTAAAAAAATGGAACCGAATTAAACGGTTCCATTTTTAAAAGAAACGAAAACAAAAAAGGAAACAAAAAACAAAAACAGAAAAAGAAACGAAAAAGGAAAACGAAAAAAGAAAATAAAGAAAAAGAAACGAAAACAAAAAAGAGAAACAGAAAAGAAAAAAGAAACAGAAAAAGAAAAAAGTAACGAGAGTGCGTACCTAATTGGGCCCGGCCCAGAAACAACTCCTCACGCAGCGCGAGCGACGCTCTTCAGGCGGCGCTGAAGTTACGGGGCGCACGCGGGCAGCATATAGGTTTCGCCGATGCAAAGGTTGAAGAGGGGAAGTTCGCATGGGCTAGAACAGATCACTTGGCGGGTGAAGCGAAGCTTTACATCCCCCGCCTGCGGCCCACAGTTAAGGGCCGTTTGTTTGGGCTCCCTAGCGGCCGAATCCTATTTGACGCGTTAAGCGTCGGCTACTGTCGGGACGCCCACTCGGGGACCGTGGGGGGGGGGGGGGGGGCATTCCTGTAACCTTTTCTATTTTATTTTCCTCTTTGGTTTTAATTTTCCTATTATTTGTAAAACTATTTTTTTTCTCTAACAAGTTAACTTGTGAATTCGTGAACAATTTTTTTGCACTACCCAAATATTTCTAAGAAAAAGGGGTTATGTATTGAAAACAAAATTTTATCTTGTCACCGAAGTGAACCAAATACTTGGAATTCAAGCTGCAAGGTCTAGTATAGATGAATCTTTCTGGATAACCATTGATGAAATTCACGGAACACCAAAAATGATTCTGTTACATACAATGTTGCTGGTGGAGGACGACATATAAGGTACATTATTGTTCAGATATCACTATCACGAGACTTGTATTTAACCCACCATCTGCGTAGGATATCATTGATCCCTCTAGAGTCTAGAGTCAAGATTAGCGTCCTTGATGCTCTGACCTGACCAGGGTGAGATTCTCGGGGTTACAAGTTAAAAATGAAAACCACATGGTGCCGATTAATTTAACAAAACTTTAGAGTTCAGACTATCTCTTTACCGCTTCATACGCTCTGAGTCTAACGACAATGATCTGATAGACCACGAAACAGGCTTTCGCCCAGCTTTATAAATAAAACACCGACCAGCATACAACCGACAATACAAACTCGACACCACACAAGCTGGGGCAGCAGCCAACACACACAAACGCCCAAAACAAGAAAAGCGGAAAGAAATGGAGACAAAGGTAGATCGACTAAACTATGATGACCCGCAACCGATGCGCCCTCTCCGAAGAAGTACCACCACTCTCCTTGCGTCGCATCATCGAGTACCAAGCAGCCCCTTCAAGAAGGGAGACATGATGCTGCCCGGACCAACAAACTAGTCCTAGTGTTTCCCCCGCAAACTCAGGGAGACGGATGACGGATAGCCATGACGCCCTTTAGGAAGGATGATGCCACCCAAAGGCAGCACCGCGTCAGTGTTGGTCAAGCCAACAAGAATTTCTTCCGAATAACCACTTCCGCAATCCCAAATGATCCGATGCAGAGGAGCCCGCGAGGACAATGCCTCGCCGCCACCAAACTCACCACCCACCAACATGCGCCACCACGACCACCAAGCCACCATCGTCGTCGTCTCACTGAAGCAACCGTCACGAGGACAGCAAGATGGAGGCGAAGGAAAGCTAGTACCGGAGACAACAGGACCACGGCTACGCGGGAGGGAACTACCTCCACCGCTGAAGACGGTAGTCGACCGGACGCGGCCACACAGCACACCGGGCCCCCCTAGATTCGGCCAGGCCCACCTTGCCCGTAAAGCCCAAGCCCCCGCAGGGGCACACCAATTCTAATATGATCTATAGACCTGTGGTGGAAGTTTAATTTAGGCGGTATTCGGCCAATTAACTGGCAATTCTTTTCTTCTTAATTTATAGACTGGGTCAAACTTTTGCACCCGTTTTAGAAGAAAAAAAGTAAATTCGTCTTGGGCGTATGCTACAATAGTGATCCTGCAAATTCCCCAACAAATTCTGTACATATACAACTACACATCCGGGATGTGGCTATCAGCTGGTTCTCGAAGTTGACCACTCTATAAACAAGGGAGTAGTTGGCAATCTTTTGCACTTTCTGTAAGAAAATTAGGGTTGGAGCAATTTCGGCCTACCCTCTATTCCTCTGCCTTATCGGTGGTGCCGCTCACAATGCATATTGAGGCTAGAGGGTGGGACCTTTATATTGACTCCAAATTTCAGATAAATCAATCTGTTTCCAGATAGGACTCGTGACATGTTAGAACGACCACCATACCTAACAGCCAATTACCGAGCCTATTACTGTTAAACAATTAGGTCCCAGCACGCATGTGTGAGTCATGCGCCGAGTTTGAATACACAATCAAACTCGCAGGCTTTAACAATCCATAGAGCCAATCCTATGGACAACCTGGCATTCCACTCTATACTGTTCCCGGGTATAATTCCAGCATATTCATATATACTGTGTTCCAGTATAGACGTACCGGCTTCCTTAAGTATATTTCCTTAAGTACTGCACATCAATAATTCCCTGTTATTTCCGTGACACTTCCACACTGAAGTTTAATTCCGAACAATGTAGTAGATATATAAAATGTTGCAAGACACAATTTCCTACATCTCCCACTTGACTGAAAACATTTTATTTCAGCTAAGTGAATTCCCATGCAATTAACATGGTGAGTGGTTAATTCCTTCCTTCAGTGCACTCACATTGCATATAAACTTTGTGACTTTTGGAGTCATATTATCACAAAGTAACAGGTTATGATGCACATTTCCACGACCTTAGGTTCACGAAGAAATTTTCTTAGCCATATACCTTCCTTCAATGCTAGACAAGCATCAAAGTATTCATATTCCGTAAACAAAGAATATACATGTTTCCATTGTAAACAATAAATACCACAAATGTAAATATTAGCACATAACATAAAAATAGATTACCTTTCACGAAGATCCTATTTCCAAAAATAGTGTCAATATATCCACGCAGTTGAAGGTTAAGAGCATCAAAGAATGAATAATCCACGTTTCCTTGCGCCAGCAAATACTTTTATGTGATTCCGACAATCTTTATGAAATTAACATTTCGTTTGCTAAAAATTTCAGCAAATCCTTTTCCTTGCAATAAAAATAGCAACAATTACAGTGGCATGGCTAAGTTTAGGTCGCACGAATAATGTCCCACTATAAGTGTGGTATGACAATTATTCTTCCTTTTTCCGCACGAGTTCAAATATAATTCCTCGCAGAGTACCATTCCCTTAATCAAAAGGTACATGACAGGTTTGCACTTTTCCATGGAAAATATATCAAAATATTATCTATGTAATTACACTCCCAAAATGCAGGAAGCTTTAGACATACCTTTCATATGAAAGTTAGAACTGAACCAAGCTTTCACTTCCATCAATGTGATATTTTAGAAACAATAAGAACATAGTTAGCACATATAACGATAACACAAAATAATTCACACTAACCTTTGCATATGATCATCTTCCATCATTAATAAAACCGTATGACATGATATTCCATTGATGTGAAGCTTGTTCCAATAAAATTAATTGATCTATTCAGTTAGCAAATCCTGTCATTATTCCCACCTCCTCTAAATTTCAGAGTTTCCACAAAGTATAAATATTTCCTTTGTGTAAAGAATTAAACAACAACACCTCCTCTAAATTCCAGAGTTTCCACAAAGTATAAATATTTCATTTGTGTAAAGAATTAGACAACAAGCTCAGCATTGAAATTTCCACTAAGCATGTTACATTAAATTTCCATCTAAATAAATCCATTAACAACCAATAGGCATGCGGTTCCTCCACATTGAGTTTATTGCTTCCCGCAATGCTTCCGTCCATAGTTAACATCAACAACAAGTTTCAGTATACTCTTTCCTCTAGAATATAGAGTAACTTCCTCAAATAATACACAATAGTAGCCAAGATATGATAGCCCAATTTAATTCCTCCCACTTTTCCTAAGCATGTTAGTGTTGGGAGAGTAACTTGGTGTTTTCCTTTGAGTTTAGCACATATTTCGGTGTGACTATTAATAAACACACCCTTCATGAGAAAATATCATATTCCTACTTTCCACCAATTTTCCCTTTTCTAGATCAAAAACGAAATACCATTTGATCCACTAGAATATAAACATTAAAAAATAAAATCTTGGTGTGCTATGTAGTAAACAATGATTCCAATTCCATACTACCAAAATATAAATAAAATATTTCCTTCCGGTTCACAAAATATAAAGAATGACCGTGATAGATAATAACTTACTAGACAACAGTAGTAGTATGTGATGCATTTCCTCATAATCAAGAGTTGTATTCCTCCATTCAACCATGGAGTAGAAGATAAGACATTCGATGAATAATTCCATGCTCATTACATTAGTTCAATTAATATTCCAGAAGTGTACTTCCCCCACCAATCAGTTTTCAAACCTATAAATCCTTTGATGAACTGATTTTCCACTTCAGTATGGGATACTAATACGACAAAAAACTTCTGACTTGCATTGTAAAAGATATAAATGACCATACCAAGTGTAATCATGAAATACAATAAATATATTCACTTCAAGTAGGAGTATCCAAAATATACCGTAAATATATGCCGATGAAGTATCATAATTCTCCCACTTAAGTTCAGAATTCCAGAATTAATAATCCACTAATTCTGTTCCTTGATATGTGACCAAGTCGTAATAATTCGCGTAAAACCAATATACCACAAATGTCACATTGAAGGAAAATTCCATACCCGGTAGTCCTCCCACTTAAAGTTTATAATTCCAGAATTAACAAGCGTAATTATGTTTATAGAGTAAGACTAAGTCGTCCATCAACAACAAAATTCCGAGCATGTGTTCCTATTACAAGTATTCCTCCATATGGAGTTATCTTCACGAAATAAACAACTTATCCTCCAACTTCCAATGGTTTGTCAAAATAAATGAGACCATTGTGTTAAATTTCATACGCACTAATTTCCATTGAGCAATAATTCCGCTCTTCCTTTTCCAAATGACATACATAATCAACAAAATTCCGATAGAGAAGTATAGATTAAATTCCATCTCATCGTAGGTAAGATAAAAATAATAATAACTTTCCTCTATAAATAGAGTTCCATACATTCCAATTCCAAAGTACATATAACTTATCACTAGCGACTAATTATGCACACTTACTTTTCCTTTGTAATTGTTCAAATATAAATAAATTGCTATTATATTCCATCAAATTATGACGTAGATGCCAAAGGGTAGAATCCAACTATATGAAAAAGTGGTGGTAAACAAATATTTGGTATGAAACAATAACATTGGACATACCGTACGTGAGAAGTGTCTATTTCCTTCTCCTTTAGTAATTCCCATCTTCCTCCTGAATAAGTGATGACTGTTTTATGGTCCAATAAAAAACTTTCCACACCACGTATAATATTTCCAAGGATTTGCATTCTGGACAAAGTAATATGTCCTTGTACACCAGCAGCAAATAATACGCACCATCGTTTCCTTTCTTAATCACGTAACGCTTGGATAATATATAAATAGTTTCCGTTGCGGCCAAGCATCCGATGGCAGCAGGAACAGCTTGGAGCAGCACTTGTGTGTTACAGCCGGCTGAGTACAGAGTATTCAAGCAATTTCCAGTATGTCCGTAGCCAGATTGACATAAAAGTAACTGTTTATTCCAATCATCACAGAATCCAGATGAACCTGAAAACATCACTAACCAGTAAATTCCATCAAGATTTATGTTCCTTGGTCAACTATTTGCCCAAGTTCTTCCACGAACAGCAGAAAAAAAAAACAACTTGTATGTTCCAACTTCCAACCAATCTGAAAATCCGTTGCTGAAATCCCTGGCAAGTTCCTCTGTTCTCCTTCAAGGAATCAAAACAGAGTGTTTCCGATCTTTAGAATCAACCAAGCTAATCACGTGCAGAAGTAGGCAACGACTCCATACTTAGCGTATGCCTGAGATTTTCCTACTCGGCGTATACCAGCAACAGCAGGCCAAGTAGTACCATCCAGTGCAGCAATTTCCTGATGTAGATCATCAAGTAGTGTTTGGTTTGTTTCCTCGATTGAGTGAATTGAAGCAGTAGCAACCACAGGAGCCGTGTAATAGATCTGCACCTGCCTTCCTCGATCAGCGTGCGAGTTAATAAAATAAAAAAATAGAGCTAGACTCCCATAAAGAATATGAAACGAATCTGATTACTGTCCTCTTGTCGGATTAGTCCTCCTTCCTTCTTCGTCTTCCGATCGGCAGCAGCATCGCACAGCTCGTGGTTCGGGGATGCAACAGGCGATTGATTTAACCGTGGCGCAGCGATGCCAGCGTGGAGACGACCAGCATATCGAGGGACCCGACGAGGCGAACGATCGATTTTCCGGTTGCCATCATGGGCGGGTGGAGCGCGGTGCAGGCACAGAACCCTAGAACCTGCAGCCACATGTCGATCTACGAAAAAGACGACGACGACAGAGTTGGCAGCGGACTACGGATCGGCGGCGACCATGACGGCACAACGATTTGACGATACCAAGGCAGAGTTGGCAGCGGGGTATGGATCGGCAAAGAACACGACGACGCACCGAGACGAAACAGGAGATCAGTGTCTCGCCGGCGACGATCACCATCGGATTTGATACCAATGTAAGAAAATTAGGGTTGGAGCAATTTCGGCCTACCCTCTATTCCTCTGCCTTATCGGTGGTGCCGCTCACAATACATATTGAGACTAAAGGGTGGGACCTTTATATTGACTTCAAATTCTAGATAAATCAATCTGTTTCCAGATAGGACTCGTGACATGTTAGAACGACCACCATACCTAACAGCCAATTACCGAGCCTATTACTGTTAAACAATTAGGTCCCAGCACGCATGTGTGAGTCATGCGCTGAGTTTGAATACACAATCAAACTCGCAGGGTTTAACAATCCATAGAGCCAATCCTATGGACAACCTGGCATTCCACTCTATACTGTTCCCGGATATAATTCCAGCATATTCATATATACTGTGTTCCAGTATAGACGTATCAGCTTCCTTAAGTATATTTCCTTAAGTACTGCACATCAATAATTCCCTGTTATTTCTGTGACACTTCCACACTGAAGTTTAATTCCGAACAATGTAGTAGATATATAAAATGTTGCAAGACATAATTTCCTACACTTTCATCATTGTTTTTGCTTCTGTCAGCCACAAGAGTCAAGACTCTGCTGTCCTGGAGCAACAGAAAAGAGCAGGTCCGGCCGTCTGGGTGGAGGGAGAAGAGAAAAGAAAAGGATCGAACGTATGCATCTAGAAGCTTTTGTTGGACTTACTCCACGAATCACGATGCCTATCGTTGCGTCGATCGATCCCTACTATTCCTAGATCACCTACTACTCCCCTGGCTTGGCTTTTTCAAGGTCTTGCACTTGCGATTTCGTCGCTCTTTTCTTGGCAGACAAGGGACCGTGGAGTCGCGATCGCGATCGAGGCTCCATGGACGGCGCCAAAGGTATATGTCACAGTCATTGCCCTTTTTTAGTCATCGCCCGTTTCACACAGCAATCGGGGAATGGAGTTCGGCGCGTCTGGTAGGGGTGAAAACGGAACGGATTATTTCCGACCGACCGACCGACCGGAGGCTCACGGAAGGCAAATACGGATTCGGTCGGATACTTGTCGGATACGGTCACGGATACGGATAGTAGGTCACGGATACGGAAAAGGATGTGGTTTTGCTATTATCTGTCCGTATCCGAAGATATACCATATTTCACTGTTATATCCGACGATTATCCGATAATTATCCGTGAACTAATACCTCCAACTCCAACCATAGGCCCAATAACACGTAAAATAGAGCCCAGCCCAAACCTGAGTGCTTATGCCCATTCCATATATCACGACAGCTCCGTCTATACCAATAACGCCGTACCCTAGCCGCCAGCTCCGTCTATTCCTATAACGCCGTACCCTAGCCGCCAGCATCTACTTCCAATTCGTCCTAACGCCGTTGTCCATCGTTCCTCTTGTTTTCGACGGAACCATCGATTCTTGGCTGGTCGCCGAGGTCTGCAAGCTTCGTCGAATGCCGACGGTCAGGTGTGCAAGTATACTGCATCCATCCCCTCCCTCATGACGGTATTATATTCTGAACAAGTTTTTAATCTTGAAAACGTGTGCTTAACCTGCAGATCGGCAAGGTTGGAGTCAATGGATGGGAGTATAGTCCGCGGAACTGCAAGTACTGCAGGTTCACCTGCAGTGACTAGGGCTACGGCTAGGGCAGCAGCTGCTGCAACTCAAGTTGATGTGTCTCCTGACGATGTACGTGTGCAAAGTACTGAAGGTGATGAAGATGATTTTGTTCCTGTTTCGAAGAAGCAGAAGAAGTGTACCTCTGTTGTATGGGAGCACTTCACCAAGGAAGAAGTGAAGAAGCAGACTCCTGAAGGTGAAGAAGTGATAGAATTGTGGGCAAACTGCAACAGATGTAAGTACAAAGCTCGAGCTGATTCCAACAGGGCACCACGGCATTTCGGAATCATTTGAAAGCAAAACACAATGTGAAGACAGGGCAGAAAACACTCAGTGTGGTAAATGGAGAAGGCAGCACAGCTTCCCTACAGATCAGTAACAGGTATGATGCAGAAGTCAGCCTTAGAAAGTGGCATATGGCAATAATAATGCATGATTATCCTTTCGCCATGGTGGAACACGAGTACTTTGTTGACTTCATTAAATCGCTGCGTTCTGGTTTCTCATTCAAGTCTAGGCCAACTACAAGGAAAGTTTTAATTGAGATGCATCATGAGGAAAAAGAAAATTTGTATCGTCAGTTTAGTTCTGTTTCATCTCGCTTTTCTGCAACCATGGATATGTGGACTTCTGGCCAAAATTTAGGTTATATGTGCATTACTGTACATTGGATAGATGATAATTGGCAGATGCAGAAAAGAATTGTGCAGTTCATGCATGTGAAAGGAAACCATTCAGGAAAGAAGCTAGCAAATGAGCTCTGCAAGAGCTTGATGAATTGGAACCTTGAAAAGAAAATATTTTCTCTGACTCTAGACAATGCATCATCTAATGACAAGTGTGTCGAAGAACTTGTTCCCACACTTGATAAAAAGTCCCCATTGGTCTGTGATGGTGTATTTTTTCATGTGAGATGTTTATGCCATATATTAAATCTGGTTGCTCAAGATGGTTTGAAAGTGATTGGATCTTCAGTCCGTAATATTAGAGCTACTATTACAATTATCAAGAATTCAACTTTACAGTGGGAGGCATTTGTAAAATGTGCAAAGGAGGAGAACTTGGATGTTACAAACGGTCTGTCTCTAGATTGTACAACAAGGTGGAACTCGACCTACAAAATGTTGAAGAATGCAATATACTATAGAAAGGCCTTTGACAAGGTACTGTTCTTGCATAAGAGTAAATATAAGAAGTGTGCTCCAGGAGAGAAAGAGTGGGATAAGGCAGTGGCTATAACCAAGTTCTTAAAGAAATTCAATGATGCTACTGAGCTCTTCTCTGCAAGTTTACATCCAACAGTAAATCTGTTTTGGAGAAAGTTTTGTGAGATTAAGCTAGCCATTGATGAGTGGGGTCGTAGTAAGGATGCTGTGACTGTTGCTATGGCAAAGGCCATGAAAGAAAAATATAATAAGTATTGGGAGAAGTCTAATACTGCTCTGGCCGTAGGTTGTTTTCTTGATCCAAGGTACAAAAAAAGGCTTGTGGAGTTCTTTATGTCTAAGATATATGCTAACGAGTATAGCAATCATATGAATAGTTTCATGGCTGCTGTAAATGAATGCACTTACTATGTGTGTAACGAATTTCGACCTTATTTTTCTGGTTATGTTATTTGTCATTGTGTCAATGATTTCTATATGATATACTTTGCATAATGAGTTATCGGCTTTGTGCATATTTAGGTTATAACATGTGTTGTATGTCAGTCCTATTTTTTAAATGACATCCGAGAAAATATTTATCCGCAACCGAACCTTATCCGTCCCGTATTCGGTCCGTATTCGTAACCGAGAGGTTCCGATTCCGTATTCGTATCCGCACACTATCCGCTCCGAATCCGAATCCGAAAAAAATACGGCTACGAATATGGTTTCACTAGTATCCGACCGTATCCGCTCCGTTTTCACCCCTAGCGTCTGGGCGTGTTTGGATTCGTCTCTGGCTGGCACGAAATGGAAAGAGGGAAAAGAAATCTCCGCATATATACCTCGAGGGATTCATGCATTGTGGAGGATTTAACTCTTTAGAATATTTTATACAATGATTATTTGTTCTTTATTTAGGTTTTAATCTTGTGGAATTTTTTCTAAGAAATCATTTGCACAAGATTATTTCACGGGAAACCTAACATCCACTTGAATCTCCTTTTCATAATAATCCTTTATTGTTTTGTGATGGAATCAAACAAAATTTAGTTCATATAAAATGTTGTATGATTGAAGTGGACATGTCATCGCAATCATTCAGTTTTATATTCCTGCTTTAGAATTCAGCGAATCATATAGGCCCTAGCTTAAGTGCGTTTTATGGCGCGCGCGCATATTTTTTCTTTTTCTTCATTTCTGTTAATAAATGATCGTATCAAAAGGAAACACGAGCACCAAAGGCGAAGGGAGATTTTCTATTGGGACAGAAAAATTACCTAGAAAAAGAACACGTAGTGCTACAAGACGATAACATATTTTTGTGTGACTTTTTTGCATGTTTTGTTATTTCTTAGACAACCAGAATATGCACCATTTCTACATATTTTGTTTTGCATACTTTCGACACTTGACTAATATTGCTAATGCACCCTATAATAGGTTGCATCTCAAGGATGCCATCACGCAAGCAGTCCTTTTTTTTTTACAAAGGGCACTTTTATTAAACTTGAATTTCGCATTAAGATAATTAAAATAATGAGTTCACACCAACCTACAACTAGGATGCATATAGCCGACAAAAAGGTAGAAATATATAAAGTAAAATTACAAAGTCATCCAATACTATGAAAAAAATGCTTATGACGATGTTGGACCTATTCAGGGACTATGCGGGGTAAAATACCCTTCAACACTTTCTCCAACTACGTCACTACTAGGAAAAAGCTTATAGGTAGATTGGCATTCTGTGGCGCACCCTTAATCGGTGCGCCACAGAAATTATTTCTGTGGCGCATGCAAAACAATGCGCCACAGAAATTTGGAATTCTGTGGCGCACGAAAAAATAATGCGCCACAGAAATATAGCTTTCTGTGGCGCATGCTGTATATGCGCCACAGAAACACAGATTCTGTGGCGCACCCTATCTCGTGCGCCACAGAAATTTGCATTTCTGTGGCGCACCTAGACCCGTGAGCCACAGAAATCGGCATTTCTGTGGCGCACCCGGCCCGTGCACCACAGATATTTCCCTGGTCAAACCCCTGCCGGCCACACATTTTTCTCTCTTTCCCTTTCTTTCTCTCTCTCTCTCTCCACCTTATCCTTCTTTCCCTCTCTCACGACGCACGTTCTCTTCCACACACACCACGCACGCCAGCCACACACACACACCACGCACGTTCTCTTCTCTCTCTGACTCTCTCCCACACCACCACGCACGCACCCACGCCTGCCCATCTCCCTCACTTTTCTCATCTTCCTCCTCTGATCCAGATGCGCCGCCGCAACCTCCCCGGCCGCCGCGCCGCCCTTCTCTCCCTCCCCTGGCGCTGCCGTGCTCTGCCATCCGCGACCTAGAGCTCGCCGTCCTCGCCTCCACATCGTCTGTGAGGCGGCCATCGCGACACGCGCCTTCTACGAGGTCATCCGCGCCGTCGCCGATCGCCTGGCCTCCCTCCTCGACCTCGCCGCGCCCGACCGCATCTCCCGCGCCGTCCCGGGCTTCCTCGCGAGCTCCTCCCCCATGCGTGTGGCCAGCGCCGCCCGAACCGCCCGACAGGTAGCTGGTGCCATCCGCCGGAACGCGCGCATGGCCACCGCCGCCCTCGGGTGGAAGTAGCACTCGTCGCCTTGGAGCCGGCGCGCTCACGCTCTTCGCCTTCGTCGAGCCACAGGGGAAGGCCGGCGAGGACCGCGTCCACGTCGTGGTGTCCAAGGCGCTGGCGCGCGCGCTCCGTAAGACCGAGGAGGCGCCGGAGCAGAGGACTAGAGGGGCGCGGCCATGTGCCGCTGCTCTCCCCTTTTTTTAAAAAAACTTAAAAGCAGATTCTGTGGCGCACCGGTTGGGAGTGCGCCACAGAAATTTGGGGCTTTCTGTGGCGCACCGGACAAGTGCGCCACAGAATAAAAAAAATTGTGGCGAGAATTCTGTGACGCACCCAGCAATTTGGCGGGTGCGCCACAGAATTCCAAATCGGTGCGCCACAGATAGGTTTTTTCCCACTAGTGCGTACGAGCACACTACCCTGTAAATGAATCTTGTTTGCAACAAAGGCATCCTAGAGAGATGGCACCTACAACCGCGTAGACGATCTCCCACAAATATAATCATGACTACAATTTGTATGTGTGAAGGTTATCGAGACAACATACCATATATCTTTATAATTTTGCTATTTCATAGTCGACTGAAAACTACGTCAGAGCTAAAAGTCACAACAACAGTCATTGAATTTGCCTTGCGAGTCGTTTTGATTTGGGAAATAAACATGATTGGCAAGTTTTCAAATGTTTGCAACAAATACAAAAGTTCACCCAATACAAATGTTTTGTTCGCTCGGTACAAAATAAAAATTCACACGGCTAAGAAAATGTTCACATGGTACAAAAACGCGACCAAGTGAGATTTAGTAACTCCCATATCTTTAGGATCCGAGCACGAGTAATGTATATTTCCTTTTTTTTTTTTTTTTGAACAGGATCTGATTCATAAATCAGAGAGCACAGTACAAATTACACACAGGTCCAAACAAGAAACAGAAAATACAAACGGACCCTGCAAACTTGCACACAGCACCCTGAGCCTCCAGGAACGAACGCAATCAGATCCTCCACAGACCAAAACGCCTAGCCGACGCCGCCGTCGCCGTACCGCGAGCCGCCGTGGAGGAGCCGCCACTCCTTGTTGAAGATGACCGCAAAGTTCGGCCGCCGCCACGCGACGACTACTTGACGCGATGAACGAATACGGTCGCAGCACCACCTCCACCGCACCACCCTTCTTCCAGCCGACGGAGACATCGCCAAGGCCAGCCGCCACGAGCCGCCGTCTCCAAACGCCACTCCCCGAACCACCATGGCCGGCCGGAGTCGACTCGCCGCAGGAGACAACGCCCAAAACCACCTGCAACACCAAAACGGAGACACCCTCCAGCACCGCCAGCTCCCCTCGCCGCCACGGCCGGCCGGAGCGCAGGAGCAGAAGGTGGACCGGACAGAAAACAGCACGATCCAGACGGATCGGCGGGACAAAGATCCTCGCGCCGCAGCAACGAGGCAACACACCACCGCTCTCACATCAGCGCCGCCGGCGGCCGCACCGAGGGAAGGAAAGAGCAGTACCTTATTTACCCTATACGGCCGCCGAGCCGTCCTCTCAGCGCCGCCGGGGACAAAACCTACCCTAACTACAGGCCAGGAGACGAGGAACCAGACCCCCACCACCTCCCGCCGCCGGAGCGACAAGAGGGGCAGGGATCCAGCCTCGCTCCGGCGAGGAGAAGGGGAACTTGGACTCGCCCTCTTTTTCGCCGCTCTGGGAACTGTAGCGATAAGGAGGGGAGGACGAAGACTGTTTTACTGAGTAATGTATATTTCCTCCATCTAAAAGAATATAGTTTCCATTAATTTTCATGCAAAATAAATAATTTTGATGAAAAAATATCAACACGTAAAACCCAAATAATTTTAGCAATATGTTTCACCAATTTTTTTCGTGATAGATCTAATAGCATCGATTTGAAATGCATTTCACGTCGAGCACGCTAATCATCGACAGTTTCTCTTCCTCTAACCATGACATGGACTCACCTCAGCTGCAGGTCATTCCAGTCTTCCAGACACCGAATAAGCCAGCGGAGCCATGTGTAAACTGCTGGTGCAAGCACCTCACGATTCTACTTTATGCTTGCCGTTCGTGTGGGTTGCCTTTGTTTACGCACCCCAACAGCTGATGGAGTACTAAACAAGAGCTGCAACGCAGTGGATGTCAACCAAAGATTAATTTTGGTTATTCTAGTGGTTGGGTTCATCATCATCGATCGTGCAACAAAAATAATAAACCAACGCATTGCGCATGCATGCATGGAGACCAGATCCGGTCATCCGGATACAAAGGCGAAGTCGATAGGTCATGGCAAAAACCTGACTTTATCTCTTTGGGTGATTTAACCTGATCTTGATGGACGATAGTCTCTGACTTTGAATAATCTATTGCTAATTATCTTCTTACACATCATCCATGCTGACCATGGGCAACACAAAAAAATAGCTAATAATGGTACATAGGTATAGACACGGGAAAATGCTTTATGACGTACTCTCTCCATTCTATTACATAGTGCACATTAGGTTTCACAAAGATAAAACTTTAACCAATAATTACTCTATATATATGTGTTATAGACGATCAATCTAGACATTTTGGGCAATAAAAAGAGGGGGAATGAAGGAGAATACATTGAGAAATTAAAGGGGAAGCAAATCTTAGAAAAATGGACTCAGCTCAAGGCTCCCGAGGTCCAGTGACCTTACTATTTTCGAAAAATCAGAATATATATTTAAAAGTTCCCAAAAAAATCTGAAAAAATCATGAATGTTTTCAGTAATATATCATACAAGGTTGAAAATTTTGTGTGCAACTTTTTTTATGTTTGAGCTACACATAAATAACAAGTGTACAGATCTGAGAATAGTGAACAATATATAGTTTCAAACCTCCAAATTTTGTCATTTTTTGTAGCTCATAATACGAAAAAATTTGCACTGCGATTTTGCACGCTTATAATATACATCATTGACAACATGCGAATTTGTTTTCAGATTTTTTGAAATATTTAAATGTATTTTTATTTTTTTATAAAATAGTGAGATCACTGGAACCCGGGAGCCAAAATGACTTTCCTCCCTTTTCTAAGCCATTTAGATAGAGATTTGAGAGGAGAAGAGAAGAGGGGAGCGACGGGGGTGGGCCGATGTACTCTCTATTCTGTTTGGTAGAAGCGATGCGGTCGGGGTGAGAGTCCTATGGCCGTTTTGACTTAACATGGCACCTTGCCCTGCGGCAACATGGTTGTAACTTGTAAGGTTGGCGCCTGCAGTAGTACGTGCAGGCTTGCCTTTTTTTTGTGAAACTCACATACTATTTCTATTACTCATCAGAAGTACATGGTTGACACATACATTCACTCAGGAATGATAGGATATAATTAACCCATATTATGCCTCCTTTGATTTGTAGGATTTTCAAAGGAACGTTGTAGGATTTGGACCCTATTGATTTTTTCCTTCCGTATGTGTTTGATTCATAGGATTGTAATTTGCAGGAATTTTTCCCGTAGGAACTTTGTAGTGTAGTTTTGGAGGAAAACAAACATGAGCTCAGACCTCGTGGAAAAAAAATCATATGTCTTGATCCTATGTCCATAGGATTTCACTGGACATGACAACTCAATCCTACCCTTGATTTTTCTACCCTGCGAATCAAAGGAGGCCTAGCATCTGCGTCGAGATCCACTAGCTTGCTTTTGCACACGCATGTGCAGCCTCATTAGCCGTACGTGGTAGTACCTGCGAAATATAACATCTGATGAAGACTGCCATGGCGTGTGTATGGCGTCCTTTACCGGGGTGCGGGCGCCACAAATAATGGTGAAATCGTGATTTCGAAATTTCAAATTCGAGTCAAATTTCTCAAATTTAACGGCGAGGCCACGGCAGTTGACCCGAGCCACCGGCGCCCGGCCGGCTTTGCCAGATGCCACCGAAGAGAAAAATGTCCGTCCACTTTTTCCCAAAGCGGACCTCGGTATCCACACCAGCAAAGCGGACACAGATCGGGTGACATGCGGCTTTTGCATGTCACCCGGTGACATGCGGCCAAAATTCAAATTTAAACATTGCGAAAAAATCTGAAAAAAATCAGGACTATTCACATCTGAGTTTCTCTTTTTTGTTTCTCGGTGTATGTTTCGAATTTTGATCTGAAATTTCTAGGGGTTATCGAAATATGTGCTGTGAACATGCATGATTTTTTCAGATTTTTTCGCAATATTTAAATTTGAATTTTGGCCGCATGTCACCGGGTGACATGCAAAAGCCGCATGTCACCCGATCTGTGTCCCAGCAAAGCCCCCGCACGGCGCGGTGTACTCTACTCCCACTCCACCACCCCAGGGGCATCCCGGTAATTTAGCCGCTTCCACACAGAGGGCCCCCTACCATTCTTTAGTCTCGGCAGTCGCGACCCGCCCGCAGCCATGGCGGAAGCAGGAGCGAAGTTTCTCCTCCAACGCCCGCCGGTCTCCGCCTATATAACTCCCGCCCGCCGCGCAGCGCACGCTTCCTCCCCGAGACCCAGCCCGCTCTTCTCCAGTCCAGACCCGGCGGTTTGACTTTCTGAATCGAGAAAGCGTCGCCGGCCTCCGTCCGCTGGAATTTTCCTGGAGGAGGAGCAGATTCGTCGCGATTCCTGTGGAGGAGACGAAGGGAGCGCGTTGGATTTGGGAAGGGCGCAGACGTGCAGCAGAGGAGGCGCCTCGTCGTTGGAATTTCGTCCCCCTTTAGGCTCTGATCGAGGAGGTAACCGCCGCTGCTCCCTCCCTTCTGTCCCTCGGTCTCGATTTGGGGGAGGACCCGTGGGGATTCCTTTATCCCTCGCGCGACGTCTCGCGGTGTGATCTGGCGGAGATTGGGTGAGAGGTTGGTCGGTTGTTTGGGTTTCAGTTAGCTTGCGGGGATTTGGATCGTTGCAGAGTGGATTGGATGATCTCTCTGATTGTGCACTTTGGCTAGCCATAAACAAATCCCCTGCAATTTGGTTACCCAAAGCATTTCTACGGGTTGCGTCAGTCATCTCAGGTTCAGGGGTTTAGATATCAGGGTTGTGCTTGATCTGCACTGGTAATCTAGTTGTCCCCGGAAGCTGAATCCGGATAGATTTTAGTTTTGGTGGTGTTTTACCATTTCTCAATTCTGGACAGAGAAGTGTCATACATGCAATCCACCTTTTTGGGAGTTCGTTTTATTTCCGTCATCGTCCACTTTCAGTTCCGTGAAGCTGACAGATCTGCACAGAAAGCATACAGTCTTTATTCTAGAAGTAGAAAAAATAATCGAAGTGCTCTGTCCACACTGAAATTTTGGAGGGCCACTCTGTCTCTGTGTGTTTGGATGTTGCACGCTTCAGGCCTTAGCATTGAATTTCTCAATACAAGTATCATACTAGGTTGCAGAATAGAGATAATTCCATTTGTTGCCTTACGGCTTACCTGTTCTGATTAGAGAGTAGCGATACTGATGGTCCTTGAATAGTTTGACGCCTGAAAGTTCTCCAGTTGGACTGATCAATTAGTTTGTACAGTGTGTGCGTGGTTCTTCCTCTTTAAAGTTGAATTGTTGTTCGGATGTCTCATGTCTCGCTTGCTGGCTCACCGCTCTATTTTGCATCATAGTTGATTTTAGGTTTAATGGAGAGACTGTAGAATCGGTTAAAAAGTCATCACATTCTTTGCAACTGGTTGATTTTAGTACGGTGTATATTGCTCTTAAATGTCTTCTTGTCCGCTCGTGCTTGGTCACTCGTAATGGTGTGTTGTTTTGCTGTATTTGAATGCTGATACATAAGTTGTCTTTTGAAATCAGAATGTTAGCACTTCTGTACTTATAGAAACCTTGTGAGATGCACCTCTTTTTTCTATAGAAATACATATCTGTTTTTTATGTTTGAAGAGTTGTGGTTTGGATTTTCATTCTAATGTAGCCAATTTTCTATTCTTGTGTAAAGCAAAACTTAATTTCAGCTTATCTCTTCAGCTTTCTTATCTACTGAAGCTAGCCGGTAGCACAATGAAAGCACCGTCGCTACTTGTTCAGTGTTTCCCTGGCTTGGTTCCAAGCAAGGCCACTAGTTGTGTGCCTGTTGTCTCGGAGAAGGATCTGCATCTACCATCACCAGCTGTTGAAATAATCCCATCAAAGGTAATACTTGTTTGATCCTTCATACATGGATAACAAGCTATACTTCTTGTGTCTACACACGGTCTTCTGAACTGTAGATTATTATTTTTACATCTAGATAAATCAAGGGTGTCTTGAATCTTTTTCAGAGTGCTCATCCGTACAAATATGCTGGAGAGAAGGTCGATGTTCAAGGTCTTGATGTTTTCAAGGTGACCAGCTCATGCAATTTTCCTAGTATCCTCTGGCACTAAATTTTGTGTGCTTCTGCTAGCAATTGCTCAGACATTCAAGCTGTCATTAATTCTAAATCTCAATGCATGATTTTCTTTGTTGTGCTTCAGGGGAAGGTCAGTGTAGCGGATATGATAGCATTTTCCCCTTCTGAAGTAACATCATCAAAGCATGATGGTAAGTTGGTACCCTCATATGCAACATTTTTTTTCCTCTATGAATGTACTTTGGGGAAAACTTACTCATTTTTGTTTTTTTCTTTTCTCAGGGAGTCTCAAATACTGGGAGAGTTCCATTACTATTGTGAATATTATAAAAAATGAGATCCGAGACGGGCAGCTGAGCTTCAGGGGCAAGCGAGTTCTGGAGGTAACTTCACATCTTATGAATTTTATTTTAGAAATGGTGCTTTATACCTTCATACTAGGTCTATCGCCCTGCTCCTGCTTCCATAGAAGCAGAATGTGTGCCACCCTTTTTGGATTTCTGCATGACAGTGTAGGTACTTAGTTTATTTCGAGTTCTTTTTAGGACACACATTTTAAGCTTGATGTCTATGTACCCAAAGCAGCTGCTTAATTTGTTTTCGACTATGCCTACTGCACTAGAAGTCATAGTTTCATACATATCTTCAAAAAATTCAGCCTTATGGCTCACAGCGTGTTCTTTATTTTCAATGCCTTCATATGAATCATTAATTTTGTTTTCAATTGATGCAGCTTGGATGTGGATCCGGCCTAGCTGGGATTTTCGCCTGCTTGAAGGTGTGTTCATCATCTCTCTACTGCTCATGGTGTTCATCTAATTATTGAATACTTCTTATTTCAAAACTTATTTAACAGTTTTCTTTAATTTTGAAGACTATCTTTTTGACTTTTCTTGTAATACATAACAGTGAAGTAATTTCGTGCTTAAATTCCACTACAGGGTGCATCTACAGTTCACTTCCAGGACACAAATGCAGAAACAATAAAATGCCGAACAATGCCAAACGTGCTTGCAAATCTTGAGCAGGCTCGGGACAGGCAGAACAGACCATCGGAGAGCCCTGTTACACCGTCTCGACAGCTATTAGCTCCCGTTGTCCATTTCTATGCTGGGGAGTGGGATGAGCTCCCTACAATTCTCTCAGTTGTGCACACATCTGCACTACCAACAAACCTTAGCTTCTCTGAGGATGATTTTATGGATGGCTCCAGTAGCTATGATGGAAGCAGTAGTGTAGTTGGTCAGGACCCCAGGAGATCCAGAAAGCTTTCTGGCAGCCGCGCATGGGAGAGGGCCACCGAGACTGACCCAGCAGATGGAGGGTACGACGTAATTTTGATTTCCGAGATCCCGAATGCTGTCAGTTCCCTAAAGAAGATCTATGCCCTTATCACAAAGGTCGGATCTTCACTCCCTTTCGCCTTTTCATGTGTCATATTTTCTCATGCACGTAGCCAGTGTTTAACTTGGAATGTTATTCCTATTCCTGCAGTGCCTACGCCCACCTTATGGAGTTCTGTATGTGGCCTCAAAGAAGAACATTGTTGGTTCAAATAGCAGCGCAAGGCAGCTTAGAGCTTTGATGGAGGAGGAAGGTGTCCTTGGTGGCCACTTCTTGACCGAGCTATCTGACAGGGAGATCTGGAAGTTCTTTTTCAAGTAAACCAGCAAATCCAGGAACTCAAAAAGATGAGTCAGCCTCGTACACACAATTTTTTGATGTCTACCATCGCAGCACTGTATATACCGCGACGCTTAGTTCCATTCATTCTTTGGTAATAGGTTCAAAATATGTGCCTCAGTTGTTAAGCTTGCAAATGAGTTGGCATTTTAACCCTTTTGTAGATCTCCTGTGTCGTACCTGTTAAGTACAGAAATCAAATTGTATTGGCGTTCGTGTACCGAATCTATGGTGTTGGCCTTCTAGTCGCAGCATGATAGCAGTAATATGTGGAGTACAAATTGTTACTCAGCTTGCATTTCGGTCTTTACTGGTATCCTTTTTCCTTTGTACCATTGTATGCCTCTGGAGTTGGTTACTACAGTTTACTACAGTATGTTATAAGATCTGTGGCATGAAAATGGTGCTCAGTTCAGATTTGGGAGGAAATAACTATTTGTAGTGCGGAAAGTGTTTTTGTAGTGTTTTCAATTGGTCTGCTCTTCATTTCTTTTATGAGGCGGCTAATTGTGTGAATCTCTTAAAAACTTTAAGCCCAAAAAAATATCTCCATACATTTCACAACATGTACAGATGCCGTTTTCATCATAAACACTTCTCAAGGGACTAGCAGGAGATGGCGAAATGCCGGATGGTGATGCCGTGATGGCCTGATGGGTCTATGGACAACTATCCTGCCAAAGTACACCTCCGAAAGATTAGCTCCATCGTGCCTTGTTATTTTCTTGGTCTCACCTAACGCTGCACACGCCCTTATCTCTATCGTGGATACACATGCGCTGATCTGCATAGTAAGTACAACATTTTTATCCGTACTCCTCTGACAAGTAGAGCGCGTGAGACACGAGCTGGGCTAATTAATTTGCGAATGGGATACGTTGCACAGCGCGCAGCACGAGCTTGGACTTCCTCCGTATAGTGATGCCGAACTCCTCGGACATGTCAAGCCCCTCCGGCCTCCCGCCGCCGGGGAGCTCCCAGTCGAAGTGGTAGAGGAGGCTTGCTAGCACCAGCTCCATGTTGGCCAGCCCGAGCGCCATGCCAGGGCATATCCTCCTGCCGGCGCCGAAGGGGATGAACTCGAAGTCGCCGCCCTTGAAGTCCACGGTCTCCTTCCCGGCGAACCTCTCCGGCATGAACGCCTCGGCGTCCTCCCAGTAGGCGCCGTCCCTGCCTAGCGCCCAGGCGTTCACCAGCACCTTTGTCCCCACGGGGATGTCGTAGCCCATCACCTCGCACGGCTCCCGGCACTGCCGCGGCACCAGGAACGGCAACGGCACGTGCAGCCGCAGCGCCTCCCGGATCACCAGGTGCAGGTAGCTCAGCCTGCCCATGTCGTCCTCGGTCAGCTTGCGCCGTCCTTCGAATGCCTCTCGCACCTCCGCCTGGGCCTTGCGGAGTACGCGCGGGTTCCTCATGAGCTCCGACATGGTCCACTCCAGTGTCGTCGACGAGGTCTCGCTCCCGGCTGCGAAGATTTCCTGGACGAAGGTGGTGATGATGTCGGTGGTGAGGGGGCACTGCACGCCCCCCTCCTTCTGCAGCCTCAGCAGTACGCTGAGCAGGTCCTCCTCGCTATCGCCTGCCTCGGTACTGTCGCCGCGCCCGAGGATGATATCGGCCATGATGTCGCGAACTTTGCGGTTGCAGCGCTCGGTCTCCCGAATCGCGCCGCTGAGCCAGCGTGCTAGCGCCGATGACGGGTACAGGTCGGCCAGGTTGAAGCCGCCGGCGAGCTTCCCCGCCGTGTCCAGCTCCTGCAGGAACTCGTCGCGCCGCGGGCACCGGCTGCCGACGGACGACCGCACCACGATGTCGGTGACCATGCGGGATATCCGCTCGCCGATTTCGACCACCGCGGCGCCGCCGCCGCGAGCGCACTCGTTGGTCACGGAGCAGAGCAGGTTGGCGGCCTCCTCCTCCCGGATGTGGCGGAAGGACATGACGCGGCGCGCGCTGACGAGCTCGAGCACGCAGATCTTTCGGAGCTGGCGCCACAGGTCATTGTAGGGGGAGAAGAGGATGTCCTCACCGCCGCGGCTGAAGATGGCCAGCGTTGGCGTCAGGTGGCGGCTGGCGAAGGCCTCGTCGTGCGTCTTCAGGACCTTCGCGGGCGGCCTCGGCGGAGGAGACTACCAGCGTGGGCACGGCGCCGAAGCGGAGCAGCATGAGCGGGCCGTGCCTGGCGGAGAGCTCCCGCAGGGCCCGGTGCGGCATGGCGCCGTGGCGCGATAGGAGTACGTGGTGGAGGCTGCCGACCAGCGGCAGCTGCCATGGCCCCGGTGGCAGCCGCTTGCCACGCGCAGGCGGTGAGGAGTTGTAGATGAGCTTGACGAGCAAGAGGGTAATGGAGATGAAGAAGCCGAGCAACGGCAGTGCTCCAAGATCCATCGTGTGTGATTGGCGGCGGCTATGGCTGTAGCAGAGTCTGTTATCTGTAGAGATGTAGCGGCAGTGTCTCTTCAACCCTGCACTTTCATCGAATTTTAAACACAGTGTAGCACAGTGACACGTGTTGGTGCTGAACGCTGAGCTGTGCATCACACAATTTTTTTCCCACTTTGAGAATTGGTAGTATATCACACAATCTTGAGCTAATAACACCACACCTACATGAAGTTGTCCGTGACGTGCAAACACCTCCACATTCTTGCAAATCGTGGTCCACCTGCCCATGAACTTGTCTCCTAGGTGCAAAAACCTCCATATCGTATCAGATGGCGACATGTGGCGTGACACGCTGGCAGGGACATAGCGATTGTTGTTTGCGTGTTTTGTAGAAAACCCCTGTACTTATCTAAGTATACAATATCATCCTCCCAAATCGCTCAAATAGGCGAAACCTAGATTTCCAAGTCAGGCAATTCTGACGGCGATGGCGGCGTTTGCGGCGGCGATGGTGAAATAGGCATGCGGCGGTGAAGTAGGCGCGGGGCGGCTGAGAAGTAGGTGCGCAGAAAAGAGGAGATGGAATTGGGGCACAGACCCGCCTACGCCGTACCCGGTTTCCATGGCATCATAGGTAGAGAAGAGAAGAACATGGCCATACCGTAGTGAGGGGATCCTCCAGGAACAAGCAGACATGAGGGTCCGGCGGCATCGCGCGACAAGTTCGACGGTATTGTGCCCTTCGGCGAGCTCGAGGTGGGCGGCGAGATGATCGGCAGAGAGAGAAAGTCGGCTAATTTCCTGCCGCACTCTTCGAGGTGGACGCGAGGGGGTTACTGCTTATGGTGCCTCAACCAGGCACGTTCGATGGTCCAATTGTGATGTTCGCAATTTACAGGGGGGGGGGGGGGGGGGGCAAATGGAAAAGGATACAGTCCAGCGAGTCGTTCCAGCGTGGCACCCTCACGCCACATGTTGCCATCTGATACGTTGTGGAGGTTTTTGCACCTATGAGACAAGTTCATGGGCAGGTGTACCACGATTTGCAAGAATGTGGAGGTGTTTGCACGTCGCCGACAATTTCGTGTAGGTGCGGCGGTATTAGCTCCACAATCTTCTCTTCCACCTTTTGTGTATACTACACTTTTGGTATGGTGCTGAGTATCTCGCCACACACTGACACGCATCACTGCATTCTTGACTTCTTGTACATGAGGGTGTCAGGTGTAATGGGGTCATCCACTCATGGGGATGATTGACGGCCATATCAAATTTTCCTAATTATTGTATTCGGAAAAATACTGAACGAACAAATTCTGCAATCGAAATGTGGATAATCAAAACCCGCCATACCATGGTAGGCACCCCATAGAAGTTGCGGCCAACACCATGTCCGGCCACCAAAACACCACCAGTCCTGCCACATCCCAATAAACATCGAAAATACATTAAAAACATTCTTTTGGCCTTTGCTTTTCTTTCCTCCATGGTATGCGTGTTTTTTCTTGGCAAACTAAGCCTTCTGATCCAAGTTAATGTTTATCGTGTTGGTGGACATGTTCATGCTTTATTGAGTTCTCTATCGTCTTGCATCCACTTAGATTTTGGTCTTACAGGGCAAAGTATGTGCCTTACATCTTTTGTTCTCTTTGTGCATGTTTGTTTTGGGAGTCGAGGACGATGAGACATTCTTCATGCTCGACAAACGAAACTTGGAGGAAGGAAGATTATGCCCTCTTCTTTGTGCGTTACTTTTCCCCCACACCCCCTCCCCCTGCAACGGCTCTTCACACGTTTGGAGGGAACCGGTGATGGAAGAATCGCAGTTCACGAGTTTCGACTGACGTCGCGATTCGTGGTAGGCGGCCTCTTGGTTGAGGTCGATGTCTCTATTGAATAGTTAATGAGAAGACCGCTTTTGGGTCGTCGTTCTCGTTCTCGCCCACCTGTAGTGAGGTTGAGAAACGCGTCTGCGTCGACATCGGAGCGGCACGCAGGATCGTTGACGAGGTTATACCGAATGGGTACCCTACTGATACGTCTCCAACGTATCTATAATTTCTTATGTTCCATGCTTATATTATACCAATTGCTACATGTTTTATTCACACTTCATGACATTTTTATGCATTTTCTGGGACTAACCTATTAACAAGATGCCACAGTGTCAGTTCCTGTTTTCTGCTGTTTTTTGTTTCAGAAAAGTTGTTCTGCAAATATCCTCGGAATCGGACGAAACAAATTGCCAGGTCCCTATTTTTCCCGACACGTTCACGAAGTCCGAAGGAGAGACGAAGGGGGGCAGCGAGGGGTAAAACAGCAATGCTTTGTCTAAGGATATTAGTGTTGTTTACATTATGCACCATACTTAATGCAATTGTCTGTTGCTTGCAACTTAATACTGGAAGGGGTGCGGATGCTAACCTGAAGGTGGACTATTTAGGCACAGATGCATGCTGGATAGCGGTCTGTGTACTTTGTCGTAATGCCCAAGTAAATCTCATAGTGATCATCATGACTTGTATATGCATTGTTATGCACCTCTCTATTTTGTCAATTGCCCAGCTGTAATTCGTTTACCCAGCATGTCAGTATTTTATTATGGAGAGACACCACTAGTGAACTGTGGACCCCGGTCCATTCTTTTACATCTGAAATACAACCTACTGCAATCATTGTTCTTTTTCATTCTCTGCAAGCAAACATCATTTTCCACACTATACGCCTAATCCTTTGTTTTCAGCAAGCCGGTGAGATTGACAACCTCACTGTTAAGTTGGGGCAAAGTAGTTTGATTGTGTTGTGCAGGTTCCACGTTGGCACCGGAATCTCTGGTGTTGCGCCGCACTACACTCCTTCACTAACAACTTTCAGAGCATCACCGACTTCCTACTGGATTGATAACCTTGGTTTCATACCGAGGGAAAACTTGCTGCTGCACTCATCATACCTTCCTCTTGGGGTTCCCAACGAACGTGTGTCTTTCACGTCATCAAGCTAGTTTTCTGGCGCCGTTGCCGGGGAAGTCGAGTTGCTTCTGCAAGGGGAGTCTCTCACTTCCAATCTCTTTACTTTGTTTTTGTCTTGCCTATTTTATTTTATTTTGTCTTGTTTGCTTTCTTTATATCAAAAACACAAAAAAATAGCTACTTGCATCTAGTTTTATTTCGGTTTGTTATTACGTCTAGTTATTTATTTGCTATCAATGGCTTCTCTCTTTGAAACAAAATCTTATTGTCTAAGTGGGTTCACGGAGGAACAACAGAATTATTATAAGGAATACCGTTTGTCTCAAAAAGGGAAACACTTATGGGTACAAATATATAAATTGAATTGTTTTGCTAGAAACTTGTGCTCTACTTATGATGAATCCTACTGCTTCAATGAATCTTCTTGTTGTAGAAGACATAAACACCTCCCTTTTCAATGTGATTATAATGATAATGAAACCTTGGCTGCTTATGCTAAAGGAAACTATGACTTTGATAATCTTGAACAAATTGAAGAATTTGTTGTTTTTAAGGGTGCCTATGAAATTGATGGTTATATTCAAGATGATGATGCTCCTTGTAGAACTGAGAATTGTGCTATACTAGGTTATTGCCTTGAACATTATAATGATAATCCTTATATCACTGAATTTCTTGAGAAAATTTATTCTCCAGAACAACTTGCTTCCTTTCAGGCACCTATGGAAGAAGAAATTGCTCAAACTGAAAGCTCATTGGATGAAAAAGAGGAAGAGAGTGATGAACAAAAGGAGGATCTACCTTCTAATGATGGTAACTCTTTAACTCTTACATTATTTGATTACCCTCCATGCCTGCCTAAGGAGGAAGAGTGCTATATTGTTGGATGTCATGATTCTATTGAAATATCTCCTTTTGATAAATTTTACGTAAGCAACACCTTGACTCAAGTAAAGGAAATTTCAGAAATAAAACAATGGCTCCCTAATGTTATATATGATAGTGCTCTTGATGATGGTCCTATATTGCCTAATGATATTTATTATACTACTATTGTCAAAAGTGGGTTTAATGACCTCATTGTTTTTTAGCTTAATAAAAAACTAGCTGGGTGGCCCGCGCAATTGCGCGGCTAGCACATACATATTTCGAGTTTTCATAACTAATGTAACTTGTTTATTATTGGTACCAATTTTTGAGCAATGTAAGATAAATAAGAGATCAATTCATATGGGAATTACGCTATTCAAATTGAGAGATTTCCTATACTTCCACGTTTCAGGAAATAAATCTTTTGCACATGTAGACATGCAAATCCCGAGTAACGTCTTTGTTTAATTAGGATTGCAAATTCTATTATTTATGGTAGTGGTCATACTCAATAATTTTGCCATGTTTAATAACACAAACAAAGATCGCTTGCTCATTATTGATCTTTCTTGTAAACTATATGATATCTTTAGAACAATTTATTGCTCTCACTAATATCACTAATATTAATGATGTAGGAGGCGATTGGGCGATTGGCGTCATTTGGACATTGGCATTAAACACGAAACTACTACGTGTACGACGATTAGGCAAAATTATACTTGTTACGGAATCTAGTGACATCATTAGTGGAATGATTTTAGAATAACAAAAGATGAGAATGTACACCATGCATGAAGCGTTCAGTTTTGCACCTCAGGAACATAATTTAGTAGAAAAACCTACGAAATAAATAATTAGTATTTGCCTCTATTTACCAATTTGCTTGCACACGGGATTATATTCATATTCAACCATTCATGAAAAAGAGAGAAAAATGTGTTTCTTTATATTGATTCCATTTAAAGTCTTTGCAAATTTTCTACTTACTCTGTTTGATAATATAAGATGCTTTATCATTTGTCTTGCTTTTCCTGTACAACACAGATGGAGACGCCGCTGGGCATCGGTCAGTCGAGGAAACAACAACCTTCTAATGTGGGAGGTTGCTATAGAGTATTTACGTTACACGATCAGTCAAGGCAAAAGCTTACTAATTGAAGGTCATGGAAAACATGCTTCGATCGTGACTCAGTCTGCAGTGGCGTGAACATATATCCAGGACAGAGGGCATCTACATAATGTTCAGATTGACGTCCACCCAAAGCAGCCACTGGACGGCTGGACCGACGTTACTCTACATCCACTTCAGCCATACTACTTCATCCATACAGATCACGACTTCAAATCGTCAACCGGCTTGAGCAGTTCTCAACTCCAAAGAAGTGCATATTAATCGATCATGTCCCCCTCCTCTCCTCTCCTCTCCCCCTCCTCTCGCCCCCGCGCGGCGGCAGGGGGGGAAACCCTAGCCGCCGCCGCCTAGTCCCCCGCCGCCCCTCCCTCCTCCCTCCCCCGCTGCCACCGTGGGTGCGGCCAGGCTAAGCCTCGGCGCTCCCGGCGGCGGGGGGGGTCTCCTTCGTCCTCGCGCGAGATGGGGCCGGCGCGGGTTGGCTCCTCCGAGCTCGGGCACGGCGCTGCGCTGGGCGTCATGGCGTCGTCATCTGCGACGGCGTGGCAGACAGCGAGGGCCCCCGGCCCCTCAGGCGCACATCGGCGACGGCGGCGCGGCCCTTCTGGGTCGGGCACGGAGTGGATCTCGGCTGGCTGCTCACCTCCTGGTGGGTGCTACTCTCGACATCCAGCCGCCTCTCGGAGAAGATCTGAAGGTGAAGATGACGGCCGGTGAGAGCCGGGCTCCGATGCGGTCGGGGCCGACGATGGCGGCGTCCGTGTTCGTCGTTACCTTGTTGAAGGTGTCGTCGCGGTGATTCTTCTGCCTTCAGTCAGGATGTTCCGGGGGAAACCCTAGATCTGGTTATACCAGATCGGACGATGGCGGCACTTTTTGTGTCGTTCTCCCTGTTGAGGGCGTCGTTTTGGAACAGGTGCTGCCTGGAGGGTCTACTGGTGGAGCGGCGTGCTGTTCTCCGCGTCGACGATGGTGGCTCGGCAGCATGGTGCAGTGGAGTCTCGGAGTGGATGCGTGCGAATGGACGAGGGCAGGGCGGCGGTGCTGTCTGGCTTCATGGTGATGTCGACGGCTGGACTTGCAAGGTGTCTGCGTTGATCTTGTTCTGAAGAAGGGTTCGTGGAAGACGGCGGGAGTGACTGCTGTAGCGCGCGCATGCGGTGCGCGTGCAGTGTTTGCTGGACCGGTGTTCCGGTTTTGGATGATGTGTGTGGGTGGGAGGTCAAGGCAAGCGGCTTTGATCTTTGTCACCACCATCATAGTGGTAGCGTTTCTGGACGGACTTCGGTCTGATCGATGTTGTACTTTGTAAGGCTTTGTTGAATAATTGCGGATGGCTGTGTGCATCATTTTGATGCAGAGGCCGGGGACCCGCACCCTCTTATCTAAAAAAAAAAAAATCGATCATGTCCGTATGTGGAGTTGAAACTTGAGAGCATGGGAATTAGGTACTGACAGGCTGAGCTCGTATACTTGGAGTCGTCGGTGTCCAGTTTCACCAGCAGCGCGAACTTCCTGGACGCCCGGCGGTGGCGAGCAAGCATAGTGCAATCACGTTCGCCATGCATGCCACATAGAATTTAAAACTGCAATCGGAAGCTACATGCTCTAGGAGGAGAGATTCTAGCGAGGGGTGTGCTCCATCTATGTCGGTCAGAACGGCATCAAGCTCGTTTTCCTTCCTAGTCCAAATTGCTGGAGTTCATCGATCGCGGACGACGACATATGCCGCTTGCTGTAGAACGATGATTTTAGGCGTTCATTCGCGCACATATGCCGCTGAAATCGGCCGCCCCCACTGCCATTACAGATATCGCATAATTGATTTTGCCACCCTGCGATTCTTTTAGCCAAAGGTTCTTTAGAACTTCATGAGCGCTCAACATCAGAAACGATCGACCACAACCTGGACACCAGTAGACTTCTTCATGGCCTTAGCTGGTACCTGATTTGGCGATGCGAGGCCGCCGGCCGAGGTAGGCGCAGCAGTGCTAGAGTATTCCGATGACCAGCATAACGATTATCCTCTGGACCCGATCAATCTAACAATCTACGTACGGCCAGTTGAGGGTACATTGTTTCTTGCATCCATCCGCGCCGGGATACGATCCTTGAACATGCTTGTGATAATACTTGGGTGCATGATGCCGACGGGGATTGTGCCGTGGAGCTGGCCCAATAGTGTCTCACTCGTAGCCTTGGTGATTGATCCTTCTAGGACGGCCGACGGCGATCGATCAATCTAAAAAAACTCCAAGCGATCAATGGAACATCGTGGACCACCCGAAAGTGCCGGAAGCCTGGAACCCTCTGAAGGCCAAGCTCCTTCATGTTTGTGCGCTTCGTCTTGTGGTCGCCGGAGATAATGGGTTCGCCGGCGGGCGTCGTCCTGCAGTTCCTTCTTGACGTAGCCTGCCAGCCGCACCTCAGATTCGATTGCTAGGTGGGCGTGGCCTCGCGTCCATGAATCGATTTGCCGACGACCTACACGTCGCGTCCATGCTTTATATTGAAGTCCGCATTGGGCCCTAGGTTAGTGTCCGTTTGAATCTATATATTCACGTACGTGGTCAGGCCAAACACCTATTCGCGTATAGGTACGATATAACTTCCTAATCTTGGCCTTTTTACTTTCCAAAATCTTGACGTGTTGAGGCCGGACATCCATCCGCACTTCTTAGCTTCCATATGGATTCACGTCGATCCATATCTTGTCCTGATTAATCTCCACCGTTTGTACATCGTGGTTATATGTTGACAAATCTCTACCGTCGATTGTCTTGTGTTTTAATTATATAATAGATTATGTGTTTATAGATCATGAAAAGCATGCTTTATGTGATAGTTATATTGTTGAGTTTGTTCATGATGCTACTGAAAGTTATTATGAGAGAGGAAAATATGGTGGTAAAAGTTTTTAAGTCACTAAAACACCTCCCTTTATGTTGAAAGTTTTGAAGTTGAACTTGTTTTGCCTTCATACACTAGTAGCTTCATGCTTCAATAATTTGTTTTCTTACAAGATTCCTTTTCATAGGAAGTGGGTTAGACTTAAATATGTTGATATTTGCCTCTTGATGCTCTCTTTGGTTTTCAACTCTTATTTTTATGAGAGAATCATTAAAATCTTCTAGCCTAGTTAAAAGACATTAAAGAAAGCGCTTTAGGGAGGCAACCCTTTATCTTTTATTTTCAGTTTTTCTCAAGGTGTTGTTTACTTCTGTAGCAACACCTTTGTATCTTTATTTTATTGCATTGTTGTGCCAAGTAAAGTCTCTAGTTGAAAGTTGATGCTAGATTTGGATTTCTGCGCAGTGACAGATTTTTGCTGTCCACCGTTTTGAGCTGTATTCACTCCAGAAAAATCGAAACATTCTGAAAAAAATCACGCATGATCCTTATATATGTACGCAACTTTCATTAGTTTTGATTTTTCGCATCTGAGCAAGTTAAGCTGAAAGGACAAGCATGTCGCCTAGAGGGGGGGTGAATAGGCGATTTAAAACTTTTCCGGTTTAGGCTTGATAATTGCGGAATAAAACTAGGTGTTTAAAATAACAAGCCATCAACCTAAATAAACTAGGTCACCTATGTGCACCAACGACTTATGCTAAGCAAGACAAGCAACAAGGTGATAGCAAGATAATATACTTCAAGCACGAAGGCTATCACAATGTAAAGTGCATAAGTAAAGAGCTCGGGTATAGAAATAACCGAGGCACGCGGAGACGACGATGTATTCCCGAGTTCCTCCTTCTTAGGGGAGTACGTCTCGTTGGAGGGGTGTGAGTTTCAAACTCAAGATGCCACAAATGGCCTCACCCTATTCTCCGATGAACCTCGCACAAAAGCTCGGTTCACCTTCCACTATTGATTTCCTTTTGGGCGGAAATCGAATCCCTTACAACAATCTTGAGGCACAACCCACAAAAGGATTGGGAGCTCCCAAGTGGCCACAAAAGGCCTCCACCGCCACAAAAGGCGTGCACCGCCACAAAAGGCGTCTAGGGTCCAAAGACCCAAGAGTAACAAGCTCACGAACTTTTACTTCCACGAATCCTCGTGGAGAGCACAAACCGATGCACAAAAGCAATGGCAAGAACACAAGAAGTGCTCAAGTCCTTCACTCTCAAATCCCACCAAAACCAACTAATGCTTATGGGGGGAGAAGAGAGGAAGAACAAAGAAGAGAACCACACAAGAACTCCAAGATCTAGATCCACTAGGTTCCCCTCACTTAGAGGAGAGATGGATTGGTGGAAATATAGATCTAGATCTCCTCTCTCAAATCCCTCAAAGATATGCAAGAATCATCGGAGGAATTGGGAGAGTGGCAAGCTTTCCAAGGTCAACAATGGTTGGGAAGAGCGAGAAAATTCGTGCTTGGAAGAGCTCAGCTCTTTGGGGAAGAAGGGGGCCTTTTATAGGTCCCACAAAAAAAGAGCCGTTGCAGCCACTTAGTCCGGAGACTCCGGACAACGGAGGCCGGAGACTCCGGCCCGGGTGGAGACTCCGGACCAAAAGGGCGGAGACTCCGGACGCAGAAAGTCAGGAAAAAAAGCCGATGCAGAAAAACTCATACCGGAGACTCCGGACCACGAGGGCCGGAGACTCCGGTCGGGCGGAGACTCCGGGGATACTCCGGAGTAACTCCGGACCCCTATACCGTAGCTGCCGTCCGCGGGGCACTTCGCTCCAAAACCAGGGAGGCCGGAGACTCCGGCCCTGAGCACCCCTGAGGCCGGAGACTCCGGACAGGAAAAACAGCACAGAACAGCAAATCCTGAAATGCAATAACTTTCTCGTTCGAACTCCAAATCAGGTGAAACCAATTTCGTTGGAAATATTAAGATTCATAAATAGAGTAAAGTTACACACATGGGAAGGTGTGGAACTTTCCTCCCGGATAAACCGATAATATTTCCAACACGAAAACACAACAAGTTTTCCATCCGGACTCCGATTTCTATGATCTTGAGATTGTTGGATTCGCAACGAAGGGCATTACAAGATCATGCATAGAAACATCATAGTCCAACATGTGAGGAGGAGACCATAAGGAGAGAGTTTGACCTCTCTTAGAAAAGATGCACCGGTAAAACCTCCAACATAAAAAACGCAACAAGATATTCATGACATCCGTTTTTGATGGACTAGAGCTTGGTATAGAGATGAACACAAGCTCTAAATCCTCACATGGATCAAAGTCAAATAAGAACCAAGAAAGATGATATGCCAAGTATGCAAAGGTTTGAGCTCTCCACAAAGATGCGATCAAGTTACTCACTTGAGAGCCCCTCTTGATAGTACGCCGTCTATCCTATAACCCGGTCTTTCACTAATACCAAGAGACCGGTAAAATAGAAACCCTATCAAGATCATACCTTTGCCTTGCGCATTCCACTTGAGCTAGATGATAACGATCTTGATCTCTTCAAGTGGACCACCTTTCTTGATTGCGCTTTGCTAGCACATGCTTGATGAAGACTTCTCCAAATACTCCCCCATACACCATTATGGGAGAGCCTCGCTTAGCTCCGTCTTCATGAATCCACTTGCACTTTGTCTTCTTATCTTGATATAGATGATGGCTTGGAGATAAACATGAATGTTCACTCAATCTTCTTTTCCAAGCCATGCTTGCAATAAGCTCAACACTAGACGACCATTCTTTATATAAACCCTTGGATAGAATCTTGGTCATCATATAATCTTCTAGAGTCCAACACGTGAACTCCAATCTTCTTCATGGACAAGATCTATAAAGATACCTCAATGCAAACATTAGTCCATAGGGATTGTCATTAATTACCAAAACCACGCATGGGGCAACACATGCCCTTTCATAAGTGCCTCGAAAAAATTCGTCTTTCCAGGCTGTTCTGTTTTTGACAGATTCTGCCTTTTATTTTGCATTGCCTCTTTTACTATGTTTGATTGGATTTCTTTGCTCCATAAAACATCAGTGGCTGTAGTTAATGTCCAGAAGCATTGGTAATGATTGTGTCACAGTTGAACATGAGAATTTTTTATTATGCACTAACCCTCTAATGAGAATTACTTTGAGTTTGGTGTGGCGGAAGTTTTCAAGTATCAAGAGAGAAGGATGATATGATGTGATCAAGAAGAGTGAAAAGCCTAAGCTTGGGGATGCCCCCGTGGGTCATCCCAGCAATATTCAAGAAGACTCAAGCGTCTAAGCTTGGGGATGCCTTGGGCATCCCCTTCTTCATCAACAACTTATCAGGTCATCTCTAGTGAAACTATATTTTAATTCTTCCACATCTTATGCACTTTACTTGGAGCGTCTGTGTGCTTTTATTTTTGCTTTGTTGTTTTTATTTTCTGAATAAGTTGGATCCTAGCATTCTTGTGTGGGAGAGAGACACGCTCGGCTTTTTCATGTGAATACTCATATTCTTCACTTATATCTTTTGAGTATTCTTATCTAGCTACTGCTATGCTTTTAGCTCATGTTTTTCATGCATCTCTTTTAGAGCTGTTAATTCTTGTGGAGTAGTACTCTCTTGTTTCATTTGTAAATTACTTGGAGAGTTGCTTGGTTGATGTGTTGGTTCAGAAAATATTGCATGTGGTAGTGGTATAGTAATAACTTGCATAATCTTGTAGATCATTGAACTTTGATAACCCGATTCCTTGCAAACGTTTTGAGGTAATAAGTAATAGATGGTAAAGCTTGCTGGTTAATTAAGTTAAAATCATTAGTGGATTGTTGTCTTTAAGCTTGTACCTTACTACAAACTCTACTAAAATTGTTGAAGGTGTAGTTGGACTTGAAAGCTTTCCATGTCTAAAGGTAATTCGTAATAACTTAGTTGTGCTGAAGGTCGAGGGATCTAGCGGGGTACTTGTGCCGCCGTGAACGGCCCTTCTTGGAGTAAATTTTAATCATTCTCTTAATGTTGAACCTGCTAGTTGTTTGCAATAAGCTTGTGAGTTCTTTTTGACTAATGTTAAGCTACGGTTTTTGGCACTTCCACCATCCAAATTTGCTAGCCTCTTCAGTGCTGTGCATTGCCTTCTGCTCACATTGAGATTTGTGCAAACTTCGCCAGTACATCCAAACCCGTGGGAGGACTTTCTCTTGTTCTCCTACACATAAGACCATACATCTTCCTCAAAACAGCCACCATACCTACCTACCACAGCATTTCCATAGCTGTTCCGAGATATATTGCCATGCAACTTCCATCTTACATTACATGACTTGTTGTCATTTATCATTTATATATTGCTTTGCATGATTCTATACAGCTGATGTGCGGTTTACCCATGTTACGCTAGATCATTGCATATCCTGCTACACTGGCAGAGGCATACAGTTTCATGCATCATGTTTTGTTCATTATGAGTTATTTGTACCAAAAAGTGTGTTGTCATATTAGAGTGTTGCCCCTAAAAGTGAAAAGAGCCATGGAGGCCATCAAAAAGAGAAAAAAATAATAAAGAAAAAGGGGCAACATTACTATCCTTTATACACACTTGTGCTCATGTTTCAGCACCTGCAGTATTCATAGTCATCATTTGTGCTCATGTTTAGCACCTATACTCCATGTGAGAGAGTTTTCATGTTTTACTAGTATAACTATGTGGGGAATTTACACTATAGAACTTGGGTTGTATATTCCAATGATGAGCTTCCTCAAAAGTGCTCTAGGTCTTCATGAGCAACCAAGTTGGATGCACCCCCACTAGTTCCATTAGAGAGCTTTCATACACATATAGCTCTATGTGCATCCGTTGCATGGCAATCACTACTCCTGACATAGCTTCGATTATAAGACTTCCTCTTGTCTAATGATCACTTATAGCTTTGTGAGACTTTCTTCCTTTGGCCTTCCAAAGCCCCATTAATGTTCTTTTAGCCATAACATCCTGGTGCCAATACCAAATGCTTGCGCTCACCGGTTGAGTAGACTTCGAAACAGTTGATTCATGACGTTCATGTTTATATTTACTTGACTGAATCCTTCTATGTTATGAAAAATTGCTTGATGCTTGGAATTGAAGGATGGAACTCCTACATTGGATACTCAAAACATCTTTAATGAACCTTGTACGGTTTCATGTCTTTAAGGCAGTAGTTCATGAAAACTTTTAGCTTGTTTAACTTTCTTGCTTTGTTATCTCTTATTTAATATCAATTATAGACTTTTGCTTTGAATGATTTGATTTCAGCTCACATGCTTTACAATATTATTTGATCAAGTTTATGTTGGTAGCATGTCACTTCAGAAATTACTTATTGTTATCGTTTTACCAACTCAAGGACAAGTAGAACTAAGCTTGGAGATGCTTGATACGTCTCCAACGTATCTATAATTTCTTATGTTCCATGCTTATATTATACCAATTGCTACATGTTTTATTCACACTTCATGGCATTTTTATGCATTTTCTGGGACTAACCAATTAACAAGATGCCACAGTGCCAGTTCCTGTTTTCTGCTGTTTTTGGTTTCAGAAAAGTTGTTCTGCAAATATCCTCGGAATCGGACGAAACAAATTGCCAAGTCCCTATTTTTCCCGACACGTTCACGAAGTCCGAAGGAGAGACGAAGGGGGCAGCGAGGCGCCGTCCCCACCCCATGGCGCGGGTGGGCCCCCTGCCACGCCGCCATGTGGGGAGCAGGCCTCGTGCCTCCACCGTCATCGCCCCTTGGCCTATTTATTCTCCCCGAGGCGAAAACCCTAAAATACCGAGCCATATTTCCAGAAAACATCCGCTGCCGCCGCCGTCAACCCTAACTCGGGGGTTCCTGAAGCTCTTCCCGCCATGCCTGCCTCCGGAGTGATGTGTGAGTAGTTCATCTTTGGACTATGGGTCCATAGCAGTAGCTAGATGGTCGTCTTCTCCTTTTGTGCCATCATGTTTAGATCTTGTGAGCTGCCTATCATGATCAAGATCATCTTATTGTAATGCTACATGTTGTGTTTGCTGGGATCCGATGAATATTGAATACTATGTCAAGTTGATTATTGATCTATCATATATATGTTGTTTATGATCTTGCATGCTCTCCGTTATTAGTGTAGGCTCTGGCCAAGCTTATGCTTGTAACTCCAAGAGGGTGTATTTATGCTAGATAGTAGGTTCATGCCTCCATTTAATCTGGGACAGTGACAGAAAGTTCTAAGGTTGTGGATGTGCTGTTGCTACTAGGGGTAAAACAGCAATGCTTTGTCTAAGGATATTAGTGTTGTTTACATTATGCACCATACTTAATGCAATTGTCTGTTGCTTGCAACTTAATACTGGAAGGGGTGCGGATGCTAACCTGAAGGTGGACTATTTAGGCACAGATGCATGCTGGATAGCTGTTTGTGTACTTTGTCGTAATGCCCAAGTAAATCTCATAGTGATCATCATGACTTGTATATGCATTGTTATGCACCTCTCTATTTTGTCAATTGCCCAGCTGTAATTCGTTTACCCAGCATGTTAGTATTTTATTATGGAGAGACACCACTAGTGAACTGTGGACCCCGGTCCATTCTTTTACATCTAAAATACAACCTACTGCAATCATTGTTCTTTTTCATTCTCTGCAAGCAAACATCATTTTCCACACTATACGCCTAATCCTTTGTTTTCAGCAAGCCGGTGAGATTGACAACCTCACTGTTAAGTTGGGGCAAAGTAGTTTGATTGTGTTGTGCAGGTTCCACGTTGGCACCGGAATCCTTGGTGTTGCGCCGCACTACACTCCTTCACCAACAACCTTCAAAGCATCGCCGACTTCCTACTGGATTGATAACCTTGGTTTCATACTGAGGGAAAACTTGCTGCTGCACTCATCATACCTTCCTCTTGGGGTTCCCAACGAACGTGTGTCTTTCACGTCATCACCTACCATGAGGGTACTTGGTGCACGTAATAGCTAAAGATTGAAGTAGCAGAACCCCAAGGAGCCCACGAAGGAAGGCCCAAGATGATGGAGTGCTTTCCAAGGCAGGTGAAGCCATAGTCGGTTAGGAGTTTCCTTGTATGTAATCCTAGTCGGTTATGCTTTCCCGAGACCCAGCCCCCTATATAAGGGCTGGGAGGGTCACCGATCAAGGACACGCAATACCAGAATCAACAAACCCTAGCGAGATCAGCCCCTTGCTAGACCCTTGTAACCGCAGCATATTCTCGCAATCAATACAGACAAGCAGGAAGTAGGGGTGTTACCTCTCTCGAGGGCCATGAACCTGGGTAAATCCCGTTTGTCAGCCGTCGATTCTACTAACACTACGCGTTCTCTACCACATAATTCTAACTCTAGGTACTCAACCATGGGTATTGCCGAGGACACCCCTCGTCAATTGGCGCCGTCTGTGGGAATAAGTAGTGTTGGATTCACGGATTCGCCGGTTCCATCGTCAAACGGCAACTCGCCGACCACATCTGCAAACGACAACTCTCCGGCAAACTCGACCAACGTCGGATCATCAGGCGATCACTCGCCAGCTCCAAAGGTCACGTCACCAAAGCGGATCAAACCATACTCTCCACAAGCTCAAGAGGCCTTTGCCAGCCTCGACTCAAGTTTGGATTTAACTGTTGGAAAACACAAACTTTTCGTCGACAAGTTTGGTGTGCAGGACCTGACCGATCCAATCGCGACCGAGGCACTCGAAGCTCCGTCGACTACGATCACGTCGCCAGCAGGCATGGAAGCTGCCTCGTCACAGATCGACTCGATCTCGCCGCCAGGTTCACCAGTCTCATCCATGTCAACACAAGAGTTCAACGAACTCATGGCGCAAGAGATCCCAAACGATGAGGTACTGTCGTGGGGTTGTCACGGTATATGTTACCATAGGGTAACTTTGAGTTGGGGGCCAGGCGATGCTGGTGTCAGGGAGACTATTTTGCGTGGAGGGGACAAAGGATTTACCCTGGTTCGGCCTCTCCATTGGAGATAAAGACCTACTTCCAGCTACTCTATTATTGATCTTGATGTCGATAACCCGGCTACTACAACAGAGCCGGATCTCGATTAGGGTTACAATGTTTCTCTCTCGTGGGACTTGTGCGATATGAAAAGCTGAACCTAAACTGAGACCCAGGAGCCCCTTATATAGATTCCAGGTCTCCTGGTGTCTTTACATGGCAAGGCCGGGCTATACCCGTACTCGGAGTTCCTATCTATCTCCACCTCTTCTTAATCTTCCTATCTTGGACTCCACGTTGTTTACCGCCTCTGAGTCTTCTGGACCTTTCCTTCTATAAGCCGGGTTACCGCCAAATGTCCCGGCCCATGTCTGAATCTGGCCCATGATGCTGAAAGCAGGCCAAGCCCGGCCTCCTGCCTGGCGGGTCTTCTTTCACCTTCATGGGTACACCGGGTTATCTTTCCCCCAACATTAGCCCCCAGATTAGCTTGGATAACAGGATGGTAAATTCTTGAGATGTCTTGTGATCTTTACGCCTTTTGCTCAAGCATTGCCATCCGGGCTATTCAAGTTAATCCCTGAAAACAAAAACATATGGGCATATATAATTTGTCAGTTTTAATAATCCTTTTGTCTCGAGGCCGGCTCATCTTGGCGGCCATTCTGTAACCTGGCTTTCTTCCCGAGTCTTCATTTTACTTCCCAACACTTAGAAAAATTTCATCATCAGCATACAAATCGCCAGTCAACCTCGTAGTCAAAGATCTCATCTTTCTCTCTCCACATTTATCTCCAGATATCGCAATCATGAATATCCCTTTTTTGTCTCTTTCTGTTTGTCGTTGACCTAGGTCAAATATCCTTATCCCTTTGTTTTTTACCATATTACCCTTGATTAACCACCGTGCCTATATAAAGGACACTAGGGTTTACCCTTGCTCTTCTCTCCCCATTTTCACCGCGCACAGTTCATCTTCTTCCTCGAGGCGCCGCCGCCATTTCTACTCCGATCGAGCTCGAGACCAAGATCAAGCTCCGCCGCGCTCTCCTCCGTATCATCCCCAAAGGTAATGCCGCTCATTTTTTGTCGAATTGCTACCTAATTCACTCCGCACCTCGTTCCCCTCGAATCTGTCTTGAATCTCATCGGTCGTTCCTCGAATTTAATCTCTTTTCCGTGTGTTCTTCGCTGTTCTTGTTCTGTTATGTCTCTATTCTTCACAAATTCCACTCTTGCTTCTTGCTTGCCATTGATTTATCCTCTTTTGTACAGATTGATCTTCTCCCTCACCCCGAATCCGTGGGGAAAGAGAAGGTTAAAGCAGGTGGCCCCAAGGCCGCGAAGAAGAATCCGAAGGACGCATCTACCTCCGGCGCGAGCAAACCTGCTGCTCCGGTGAAATGGACGCGATCCACTGCGTCCGAGCTAATGATCCAAACTTTCGTCGACCGCGGCGAGCTTCCTCCCAAGAGTGAGATCGAGTGGCGCGCTCCAGGAGAGGAGACCCGGCCTTCACCGCGGGAAGGCGAAATCGTCGTTCTTTGGACCATGTGACCCGGGGTTTCCGTCCTCCCGGGTCTCTTTTCTTTCGCCAGGTTTTCAAATACTACGGTCTCACTCCTTTCGATGTTGCTCCCAATTCTATCTTGAATATGAGCAACTACGTAGTTCTTTGTGAAGATTATCTGCAGATGGCTCCCAGCTTGGAGCTATTCTTAGAGTACTTTTATTGCAACCCTTCTAGTAAGACACAATCCTTAGGCCCTTACGGCGGCGTTTCTATCCAGCGCCGTAAGACGGCAGATCTCCCGGCTCTTATGTTAGCCAGCCACCCTAAGGGGTGGCAAAACACATATTTTTATTGTAAGGACACTTCCCCAGTCACCGGCGAAGCTCGTTACCCGGCCTTCCGTAACTCGGCCTTGGTATTCGAGCCAAAAATGAACAGCTATGCAAGTGACGAGGACCGGGTCCTGATTGAGCCACTTCGTGCCCGGGTCAGAGCTCTGCTGGGTCATGGCCTTCGTGGCACTGATCTAGTGAGATGTTGGATAGGCTGGATGATCCAGCCACTCAGCATCAGGACCCGGCTGATCCATGAGTATACCGGGTCAGCTACGGATGACCTGCGTTACTCCGAGGTGACGCTCCTTGATGCCCAGATTGTGAAGAACGCCAAGACTTTGCTTGGTGAAAAGAAAACTGCGATCGCTGAAACCGGGCTTGCCCCGTTTTATGCCAACCGTCCCGCTCCCACGGTAACAACTCAATCCTTACATTGGTTCACTTGCTCATTTTTCTTTCAATTGTCTAGATGTTTCATCTTCCTACCTTATACAGGACGAGGCCTGGTGGAAAGTGGATTTCACTCCCACCCCTTCTCCAGCTGATGATGAAGCTGAAGCTTCTGAGGAAGAAGAAGGTGAGCTTGACTCCGTAGGCCGGCTCTTCCTTAACTTAATCGAGAATGAAGCTCACTCAGGTTTTACTAACAATCTACCTCTTTCTCCTTATTCAGATCTTGTTGAGCCGGCTAATGAGAATTTGCCGGCTCCAGATGTTATCGAAGTACCGGCTCCCAGCTCTACCACCGCTCCATCCCACAAGAGGACCAGAGCCGCAGTACAGAAGGTGCCATACTCTCGCATTTCTCATTATATGATGAACACCTCTCAACCTCAAGCACTTCGACAGGAAAAAGACGCTGCCAAGGATGCTGAATCAAGCAAACGCCGCAAGACCCGGTCCAGCGCAAGTGAAGATTCCTTGAACACAGGTATCCCCTCGTGTTCTCTGTCTCGCTGGACCAAATCCATACAAAAGACTCCCAGCATTTCTCACCCTAAGGCGGGCAATTACCGGATCTCAGAATCCCAATCTTTGTCAGCTTCTTCAGGTGACAGCGTGAACCTGCCTGATGATTTTCTTATCAATATTGGGTATGTTCACTTTCCCTTCGATTTTTCCTAACACTTTTTATTTCACTTCTTTCCATTACATCTGAATCTTTTTTTTTCATTTTACATAGCGCCAAAGCTACACCCCTGGATGCAGCCGGGTCTTCCTCCTACGCTATTATGTCCGAGCCTGCTCGTACAGAGGCTCCTGTACATGACACTATCGTGGAGGAGACCCCAGAACAAATAACGGAAGAAAAGCTGCCTACACCTCCATCCTCTCCGCCTAGGGCAGACCCGGGCAATGCTGCTGCCGGGTCTCCCCTGGTGACTGCCAAGCCCACTCAAGAAACTCCAGAAAAATCTCCCGGGTCTGGTTCAGGCACCAATGAAGAGGTGCAATACTTACGCACCCAGAAAACAACTGTTGAAGCTCCATCCACAGTGGTGGCCAAAATTTCTGAGCCAGAAGTGAAAGCTGAGGCCAGTGCCCATGGAAAGGAGCCCATCCTCTACTCCGAGCCACTGGCTCTGGAAAACATGGAACTGCCGGCCCTTCTCTTTGAGTTCTTTTCCCGGATCTCACAACATAAAGGACTTGAATCTGAACTCGTCACTGCCATCAAGCAGCGTCATGAGGTAACCTTACTTTCTTCCCTATTCCCTAACCCCCAAGCTCCAAGTTTATTTAAACTTGTTTAATAAGCTTGGTGCTTTGAAAGAAAAAAAAATTAGCCCCCAAGTGCTAGTTTGTCTGTCTACAGCATACTAGGACTCTGTCTTAATTTTGTAAGAACTTCAAATTTCCCCAGCCCCCAAGTGCCGGGTTACATGCTTGTAGTAATCTGGGACTTGTCTTTCTAATTCATTCAATTCTGATACTGTAGGACTTTTACTTGCTTTAAGAATTTTCAAAACCTGATAGACCCCAAGTGCCGGTTTGCATGCTCGCAGCAACCCGGGACTTGTAATTCTGAATTTCTTTGAATACATTTTTCACTGTTAAACCTTTTACTCCACTGAATTTTATCCATCATTTCAGCAACATGTGTCCCAAGCTACGCTTGAAATCCAGCAGCTCAAGGAGCAACTGACGACCGAGACCCGGCTCAAGGCCGAAGCACAAAAGGAGACCCGGGAACTCAAGACCTCCCTTGCTGATGCAAAGGAAGAGAACATGTCTTTGAAAAAGGACATGGAAGATCACGAGGAGGACTGGAAGAACCGGGTTGAAACTGCTGAGAAGAAACTGGCTGAAATAGAGAAAATCTTTAACTCCTTCAAGCAGCTTCTCACGGACATTGTTGCTGCTGTCTGGGGTAAATTTCCCTCTTCTTTTCTTTATGCATATCTGCCAATGCCTTTATTTCATATTTTACTAACTTAATACTTATGTAATCACTCTTATTTCAGGTCCTCGCAACAGCATGAACTTGGAAACTCCTGCTGTCAAGCTCCAGGCCCTTTTAACTTTGGTGAGGCAATTGTACTATGGAGTCGGGCGTGCTATCGCAACAGCTCGTGGCCTAGAGGAGCCCCCAAGCCAACTTAAACAATTTATGGGCCATCTATCCACGATTCCCGAATGGATAACCCGGTGGAAGCTCTCTGGCTGTCGCAAAGGTGCAATGTGCGTAATGGCCTTGGCCAAGGCGCACTATCCAGACATTGACCCGGCAAAACTTGCTGGCGGGTTCCCCCAATTCAATTTGGATAATACAGAATTTGGTGGAAAGGACCTCGCTGCCATAAGCAAGGAGACACGGTATGCTGCCACCTTGATCGCGGAAGGCTTAAACTTAGAGAAATTTCAACAAGGATATGACAAGAAGAGCCGGCGTATTGACTTGCCAGAGCCCATCCCTGCCATTTTAATTCCACCACAGCTTCTTCGTGCTCCAAGTCAGAAATCTACTGTCACAGGCACTGGAACTCCTGCGATTGCTCCACCGAGCCGGCCTGTGGTTACAAATGATGATCCCATGAACCAAGTTCTCGCCTTGATCTGATGGAAGACCCCGGCTCAGGAGATAGGAGGACCCCAAGAATCTACAGAGGCCGGCTTACAGCTGAAGGAGAAGCCTCCAAGACCCAAGAGCAACCAAGCGAGACTCCAGCAACAGATGACCCGGCAAAAAATGCCGAGTCTTAAATTTATCTGAACACTTGTCCATTTGGCCTCCCTAGGCATGATGTAATAACTTTTAATACTTGAACCTCATATTTTGATCGTGCGCTTGTGCACGTATGCCACTTTACTCTGTAATATTGGTAAAACTTATGGTCTGAATTTTCAATCTTTGAATGGTTTAGATGACCCTTTTGGTTTCTTTAACTATGAGCCGGCTTTCGCATGGATACTTCTGTCGCAACTCCTCTGAAAAAACAGGGTCAAATCAAGTCCTTTTTTAGGCATCATGATTGATTGAATTCTCAGGTGAGCGATCAGACCATATAAGTGCGAGTCACATCGAGCTCAATAGCAAGAAAACCAAGAATTAAACTGGTGGCATCGAGGCCGGGTCTTGAGATTTCAGCTACAGGCTATTTTAGCAAGAGCCCCCAAGACCCGGGTCAATGTTCTGGAAAGTAATGGCTTACTGCGCACATTTACCCCATTGACCCAAATATCTGACTTGCTCAAATTATATAATAACTGGAACTTTTATAAAAGAAACAACTAAGGCCGGGTTACGAGGTTAGGTGTTCACTTTTGAACAGCTAACCCCCAAGCCTCAACACATGAATTTCAACTGGGATACTAGAACCGGGCCTTGGGTTAGATGTTCTTTCCATGAACATCTAACCCCCAAGACCTAAATTATGAGACTTGATCAAGCTAGATAAAACCGGATCTTGGGTTAGATGTTCTCTCTGTGAACAGCTAACCCCCAAGACCTAACATATGATACTTGAATAAATGGATCACCAGAATCTTGGGTTAGATGTTCTTTCTGTGAACAGCTAACCCCCAAGACCTGATATATGAGACTTGAGCGCAAACAAACATAATTCCGGGTCTTGGGGTGAACCATTGTGAGACTTCAATGGTTAACCCCCAAGGCCTAATATAAATAAACATAAAAATAACATGAAAAGTAAATAACTGGAAAAACACAAATTTCTGTTCAACCTTAACTTTATTGATAGAAAAGGTTAGGTCAGCAAGCCGCCTCATTAAAAACCTTCCAGTCCCCTTAGGTACCCTGGTAAGGAAAAGAGCGTGTCTGAAACCTGCTGCCTGTTACATCGTGTGTTACATATCAAGACCCGGCCTATCGCTAGGTATAGTAGGGGCGTAAGTGGGCAATGTTCCATGGCCGCTCACGCTCTTGCATCGAAAATGTGGATCTTGTAGTGTCATTGATAGTTTCTGACTTTTCTCTCGCATCCACCAGATAATAAGACCCATTGTGCAAATTCTTGCTCACAATGAAAGGTCCCTCCCATGGGGGAGATAACTTGTGCATCCCATCTCTGTTTTGTGTCCACCACAACACTAGATCACCCTCCTGAAAGGTGCGAGTTCTAACCCGGCGTGCATGATATCTCCTCAGGTCTTGCTGATAAATTGCCGACCTTTCCAGTGCTTTCTCACGATGCTCCTCCAACAGGTCCAGTGAATCCTGCCGGCTCTTCTCGTTTTCTGTCTCAACATAAGCCGCCACGCGCGGCGAGTCATGAATTATGTCACTTGGTAACACAGCTTCTGCCCCATAAACCATGAAGAAAGGAGTCATATTGGTGGATCTGTTGGGTGTTGTGTTGATGCCCCAAACTACTGATGGTAACTCCTCTACCCAAGCTCCAGCTGCCCTGATGCATGGGACCCGGAGTCTTGGTTTCAACCCTTTGAGCACCTCTTGATTAGACCTCTCAACCTGCCCATTGGCCTGAGGGTGAGACACGGATGCTACGTCCAATCTTATGCCGTTTCTTCCACAAAACTTCTGCATCTCTCCAAGTGACATATTGGTCCCATTATCTGTGATAATGCTATGTGGATATCCAAATCTATGGATGATCATTTTCAAGAACACAACTGCTGTAACCGCCTCGCAATTTGTGACTGGCATCACCTCAACCCACTTAGTGAATTTATCAACTGCCACCAAGAGATGAGTTTTCTTGCACGAGGACATCTGAAAAGGCCCAACCATATCCATTCCCCACACTGCAAATGGCCAAGTTAAAGGAATAGTTCGCAGCTCCTGAGCCGGCACATGAATTTGCCGGGCGTACCTCTGACACCCATCACATCTACTCACCAAACGCTCTGCATCTTCATTTGCTATGAGCCAGTAAAAGCCGTGTCTGAATGCCTTTGCGACCAATGATCTTGTGGAAGCATGATGACCACAATCTCCTTCATATATCTCCTTCAAAATTTGCCAGCCTTCCTCTGGTGAGACACATCGTTGAAACACACCAGAAGCACTCCTCTTGTAAAGCTCATCATCAATGACCACGTAAGCTTTGGCCTGGTGCACGATTTGCCGGGCTACGATTTCCTGCTGGGGCAACTCCCCCCTCGTAAGATAAGCGATGTATGGCTCTGTCCACTCAGGAATCTCGTGCACTGCTGCTACTAACTGAGAATCCGGGTTACCCAAATAGGCATAATCTTCCTCATCCTCAGGCTTAACTGATGGAACTCGCAACTCATCTAGAAAGTGTTGGGTGGAACCGGCTCTCGCTTGGAGCCGAGTCTTGACAAAGCATCAGCTGCATCGTTCTTGCGCCGGTCTATGTGATCCACCTGGTATCCAGAAAAGAACCCGGCAACTCTATCCACCTCTCTTCTGTAAGCCGCCATCTTTGCATCTTTTCTGTCCCAGGTGCCAGAAACTTGCTGAGCCACAAGATCTTAATCTCCATAAATCTGATATACTTGATGCCCATCTCCCGGGCTATCTTCAAACCATGCAACAGAGCCTCATACTCAGCCACATTATTGGAGCAATCAAAGTGTATTTGCAAAACATAACTCATCTTTTCACCCTTTGGGGAAGTTAGTACAACCCCGGCTCCTGATCCTTGCTCCTGTTTAGACCCGTCAAAATGCATGACCCAAGACTGAATTTTTGGAACTAGTTGCGGTGCACTTAACTGTGTCCAATCATTGAGAAACTCCACCAAAGCTTGAGACTTGATTGCTGTTCTAGGCGCATAGTTGATATGATAATCTCCCATCTCAATGGCCCACTTGGCCACTCTTCATGTAGCTTCAGAATTTCGTATGATATCTGCAAGTGGGATCGAGCTCACCACCGTAATGGGATGCTCCTGAAAGTACGGCTTCAACTTTCTGCTTGCCATGAACACTCCAAACACCAACTTCTGCCAAGGAGGATATCTTTGCTTTGTCTCTGACAAAACTTCGCTAACATAATAAACCGGCCTTTGTACCGGGTGTTCCTTCCCTTCCTCTTTGCGCTCAACCACAACCACAGCGCTTACCGCTTGAGGCCCGGCAGCAACATACAGTAACATGGGCTCCTTGGGACCCGGCGCTGCAAGAACTGGTGCTTTGGACAACTGCACCTTTAAGGCCTCAAACGCATCATCTGCCTCTTGATCCCACTCAAAATTTTCTGTTTTCTTCAGGAGCTTGTATAACGGTATCGCTTTCTCCCCGAGCCGGGCTATAAACCGGCTTAAGGCTGCCACGCAGCCCGTAAGTTTTTGGACATCCTTCAACTCCTTTGGCTTTTCCAAGCTCTGTATAGCCCGGATTTTGTCCGGGTTTGCCTCAATTCCACGCTCTGACACGATGAAACCCAGCAGCTTCCCAGCTGGAACACCAAACACACACTTTGTTGGATTGAGCATCATGTTGTATCTCCGTAAGTTTGCAAATGTCTCTGTGAGATCCTTGATAAATGACTCGGCTTTTTCTGACTTGATCACCACATCATCAACATAAGCATGGACATTGCGCCCAATCTGATCCGCAAAACAGTTCTGGATGCACCTTTGATAAGTGGCACCCGCATTTTTCAACCCAAAAGTCATGGTCTTGTAACAAAAAGCCCCAAAAGGCGTAATGAACGAGGTCTTCTCCCAATCATCTCTATCCAACTTGATTTGATGATAACCAGAGTAAGCATCCAGAAAACACAAGAGCTCACTTCCTGCAACTGCATCAACAATCTGATCTATACGAGGCAAAGTAAACGGGTCTTTTGGACAGAATCTGTTCAAGCTTGTAAAATCTATGCACATTCTCCACTCATTGTTTTTCTTCATCACTAGAACCGGGTTAGCCAACCACTCTGGGTGAAAAACTTCCATGATAAAGCCGGCCGCCAAGAGCCGGGCTATCTCTTCTCCAATGGCCTTTCTCCTTTCAGCGTTCATTTTTCTCATACCCTGCTTTACTGGCCGGGCTTTAGGATCAACATGTAATTTGTGCTCAGCAAGTTTAGTTGGGATACCTGGCATGTCACTAGGTGTCCATGCAAAAACATCCCTATTCTCACGGATGAACTTGATGACACTAGTACAGAACGACACATCGGATACCCCTCTATGGCAACGGCAAGAGTTAGGCGACGGAAGAATGAGCTCCGCGCACTTCCGTGAGTGCGCGCGCGCTAGTCGATCGATGGGCCCGACACAATGGTAACGGAGGGCGAAAAGATCTCCGTTGCTCATATCTGGGCAACGGAGGAAAAAATACCTCCGTTGCTGATATGACCACATCAGAAACGGAGATCGGTCTATCTCCGTTTCCCATGTGAAGGCCCATTAAGCGGTGCCGGTATTAATATCTTCCACTCCAGTGTGTCTCACTCTCACAGTCTCACTCTCCTCAGTTCCTAACCCTAGCCGCACACGCTCTCCTCCTACTTCACCCATCGATGGCGAACCCCTCCGGCGCCGACGGAAGTCAGGATGGAGCATCTTCCTCCTCCCACCCTCCGAGGCGCAGCCCGGATCTCCCCTACAACTGGGGCAAGATCCCCGGCGACTGCGGTCGCCAGTTCATTCGGAGCCGTCAAATCCCATCCGGATCCACGGCGGCGGCGGCCACCGACGCTCGGATCTCGTCCTCCTCGGACGATGAGGACGAGGATCGGTGGTCGGTCTCCCCTCTCTCGTGCCGCCTTTGAGCGCGAGCGCGCTGACGGTGTCATTCGGGCGTCTGCGATGCAGAGAGCTATCCGCATCTCCGGCGCCGAGCACGCGATAGAAGCCGCCGAGGAGGCGTTGTTCTAGACGCAGCTCCGGGCGGCCATACACCGCTCTCTTCTCCCTGGCCAGGGCCCTGGGCCAGATGCGGTGGCGGCAGCGGCGGAGGAGGAGGAGGAGGACGCTCCGGTGTTCGAGCAGGATGAGGTCTCCTCTGACGTCTCCTCTGGCAGTGGCTCCGGCGCCGACGCCTGGGACGCAATCCGCGACGGAAAGCGGCCCCGCCTCGCCTAAGGTAAATGACCGCTCTTTTACTATGTATTTGCTCTGTTAGAGTATTTATTTAGCTTGGTTTGCACTGTTTTGTAGCTCTGTTTAGCTATGTATTTGCTCTGTTAGCTACTTAATTATTTAGATCGGTTTGCTCTGTTAGTTAGCTCTGTTCAGCTATGTATTTGCTCTGTTAGAGTATTTATTTAGCTTGGTTTGCTCTGTTTTGTAGCTCTTTTTAGCTATGTATTTGCTCTGTTAGCTACTTAATTATTTAGATTGGTTTGCTCTGTTAGTTAGCTCTGTTCAGCTATGTATTTGCTCTGTTAGAGTATTTATTTAGCTTGGTTTGCTCTGTTTTGTAGCTCTGTTTAGCTATGTATTTGCTCTGTTAGCTACTTAATTATTTAGATCGGTTTGCTCTGTTAGTTAGCTCTGTTCAGCTATGTATTTGCTCTGTTAGAGTATTTATTTAGCTTGGTTTGCTCTGTTTTGTAGCTCTGTTCAGCTATGTATTTGCTCTGTTAGAGTATTTATTTAGCTTGGTTTGCTCTGTTTTGTAGCTTTGTTTAGCTATGTATTTGCTCTGTTAGCTACTTAATTATTTAGATCGGTTTGCTCTGTTAGTTAGCTCTGTTCAGCTATGTATTTGCTCTGTTACTTATTTAGGTCTGTTTGCTCTGTTAGTTGCTTATCCCACTACATTTTGCTTTGTTTACTGCTTATTGTCTCTGTTTATTAGCTTTGTTTACTGTTTTTAACAAAGAATATTCATTGTGTCAAGGGCTTGGTGGATGCTTGGTGAGGATGTTGCTGCCGTGAAGACCTAGGAGCGGGGCTCCATACACGGTGCCGTCACCAGGAGCAGTACATTTTGCGCAGCAGGATGAAAACAGTAGATGTTCATCTGGCGGCCGTGAAGACATAGGAGCATAGCTCCAGCCACGCGCACTGATGAACTTTTGTATAGCAGGGCGTACAGGAATACGGTGATGACCGGGCGGCCGTCTAGTCGCATGGAGCAGGGCTCCATCGACGGCACAGCCCGTCACCGTGTTTTTTTTCCTGTAACCCTTATCAGAAACGGTGATTAGCAAAACTCCGTGTCTAATGTTAAAGATATCAGAAACGGTTTATCACCTCCGTTGCCATTGAGCTCTTCACATCAATGACAGGGTCGGGGACACGGACCCTTTCTCCGTTGCCGATGAGGTTTTTGGCCCGTTTCCGATATGTCGTTCTGTACTAGTGTGAGCGCGCTTTCCTATTTATCAGTTAGGTTTGACCCGATGGAGAACTTCTTGGAAGAGTCCCCCTCCACAAAATCTACCATCTTTGTATCCTGGGCTGATTTGAACTTTGCCCTATCATCTTCTGTGGTTGGCCTTTTCAGGACCGTATTATCTGCCGGGTCAAGATTTCCCTGTAACTTTTCAATTCCTCCTTGGCGCACGCATGCTCTGCCATGGCCGCATCCCCTTCATCACATTCTGCTGCTATCTGTCTGTTTCCATGCACCGTGATGATCCCCTTAGGACTCGGTATCTTCAGCTGCAAATACACATAACAGGGCCGGGCCATAAACCTGGCGTAGGCCGGCCTTCGCAACAACGCATGATAAGGACTGTGAAAATCTACCACCTCAAAATCTAGCATCTCTGACCTAAAGTTTTCCCGAGACTCGCCAAAAGCCACCTCTAATGTGATTTTCCCCAATGGAGTTGCTGATTTCCCTGGAACTATGCCATGAAAAACTGTGGATATCTTCTGCAACTGAGACTTTTTGAGACGCATACGCAAGAAAGTTTCCCAATACAAGATATTGATGCTGCTTCCTCCATCCATCAGGACCTTTTTCAGCTCATAGCCCTCTACTTGAGGGGCCACAACTAAAGCAAGCAGACCCGGGTGTTCCACATGATCCGGGTGATCTGCTCTACTCCAAGTGATTGTTTGCTCAGACCATCTCAAATACCTGGGTGCTCCCACAGACACCGCATTAACAGCCCTTTGAATTACCTTCCTCTCCCTTTTGGAAGTATTGGACGTGTAAACATGATATGAACCAAGCTGCTTGGGCTGAGTGTTGAACCCGCCCTGTCCTTGAGAACTTGAGCCGGCTGGAGGGCCGGTTGGTGTTGCATTGGCTCCTGTGAGCGGGGCCGCGGCCGGGCTTGCTCCCGTGCCGGGTCCTCCACCCCTATTTACTGCTTGAAGCGCCCTCTGAATCTCGTTGTTTTTCCATCTATTAAGATCTGCACACTGAGCCAGCGAGTGATTTGCCGGCTTACCGTTCCGTACTCATGGGTCGTGGTCCACTAAAACTGTTGTAACCTCCATTATTTCCTCTGTTGTTATCATTATAGCCTCCATTGTTTCCTCTATTCCCATCATTGTATCCGCCATCAGTCCTGGGCCTTTGAAACCCGGTATTTGTGTTTGCCACGAACTCTGAACTTCCATCATTGTGCCCTCTCTTGTTGTTGTTGTTGTTGTTACCGTTGTTGTTCCTACCATTGTTCGCTGTGCTTTTGCCTTTTTCCTCCTCAAGGTCATCTTGTGTCTTGTCCGTTGCTGCATGTTTGTTACAGGCCTCTAATATCTCGGCCATTGAAACGGGTTTGACCCTGTGACTTTCTTTCAGACGTCCCAGCTTCTGGACCAATGGAGTATACTTGCAAGTCTTTTCCATCGTTGAAATTGCGTCCTTAGGCTCAATACCGGCTGATGCATGCAAAATCTCCGTGACCCGGCCCATCCAGTGTCGGGTTGACTCCCCTTTCCTTTGTACACATCTGTCTAGGTGTTCCAGCGAAAACAAGTGTTTGCATGTGCCCAAGAAATGCTTGATAAAAATTGCTTTAAGCTCTGACCAACTGCTGATCGATTTCTCAGGTAAATTCTCGAACCACAACTTTGCTGCACCATCACTCATCATCAAGTACATATACTTTGTACACACATTCTCTGTTGCGTTGCGAATACACATGGCCATCTCGTAACTGCTTAACCAACTTGCCGGGTCCATACTCGGCTCATAATTGGCCACTTTGCTTGGTTCTTTGAACTTCTCAGGGAAAGGCTCGGATCTGATTGATTCTGATAAACATTTAGGCCCGGCTAACCCGGAACCTCCAGCTTGAAGATTAGGACCCGGCGAACTCGTCGATACTGCGGGTGGAACAACTTGCTGTACTGGAACCACTACTGGAGCTGGGACAACCGGGTGAACACTCGCGGCTCGCCCTGCTCTTGACCTGTTTCCGATCTGCTGCGCAACTGAAACAGCAGGGGCCGGCTGATACTGCTGATTATTCTGCTGAGGCTGTTGAACATTGTGCTGACCCGGCGCAGCTGGCCCGGCTTGTGGTGGGAGCGTCTCCCCGTGTCTGCTGTGAGTACGTTTACTATTGTAAGGTGTTGAGTACAATGCGCTCTTGTTCTTGGAATACTGGCCTTGCTGCACCACAGCCGTGTGTAACGTATCGATGGCTCGCTGAGCCTCCAACTCCGCAGGTGAATTCCCCAATGGGATACGATCTAATGCCAAGGTTGCTGCGTAAACGTTATCCGCCGGGTTAGAAAAGTGACCCTCTGGCGTGTGATATCTAGGTGTTGCTGTAACATGACCCGGATTCCCCCCGGCTCCTCCGGCAGGCAAACCCATCGTTCATCCAACTGTCACTCCCGGGTTTCTGTTTACCCCTGCACTTGCTCTAGTTACGGGCGCCGCTTGAACCGCACCAATGGGTTGATCCACTGGGGTTCTAAACAGCACTGCTGGTTGTATGACGTTCTCCCCAGGAGCCAGCCGGCTCTGATGTCTCCTCTGATGCTGCACAGTCAAATCGTTTTGGCGAGCTTGTAACATCTCCTCGTTCTGTCTCAAGCGATTCTCTCTTTCCTCAATCTCTTTTGCCCGTGCTGCTATTTGTTGCTCATATGCTGCTGCGTTCCGCCGGGTCTGCTCCAAAGCTCTGCGCGCGGTGTCCAACTCTATGGCCCGGGTTGCCGCGTTCTCCGGCGTGATAATCCTCGTAAGCGCTGTTTGGTCCAAAACCAAGCCGTTGTTGAACAAGGCCGGCGCTGACGCCGGGTTAGGTGTGGCTTCTCCCTGAGCCCGGTTATTCAGGAAACCAAAGGTGTTCCTGTAGTGTGCCCGGCCTTCGCTTTCCTCTGAAACTGAAGCGATCTCGCCGTCCACCGGCCTTTGATTTAATTCAAGCACCGGGCCTAGCTGCTGTTGATCATTGATATTTGGCGAAGGTGCTGCTCCTGACCCTCCGGTTCCCAAAGCGAGATCCAAATTTGTCGAGGGCGCTGTGTAAACTGCCACTCTTCGAATCGGACCCGGGTGAGACTCCATCTCGAACTGATCTTCGTCCTCCTCTTATTCCGGGTCATATCCATACCTTCCATCAAGCAGGGCCAAGATTGATTCCGTGTCGTCCTTGCTGCCTGGTGCGTCACCCGGGATCCGTGCCGGGTTTACCGACTGTTCCACGTGTCTGACCACCAGGTCCGTGTGCTCAGCTGTTCCCACAGACTCTTCCCCATCTGATTGAACAAGGGTCGCAGCTCCTGACACAGAATCATACTCTTGATTACTAGCAGACCCGGTTGTATGAATCATACCAACAAAAACATTAATCTTGCCAATTGGAATAACATCACCTGATTCAAGCAGATCCGACTCCGGCCACCAGCCAGAATCATCGACGATGTGTTCTCCTTGCATGTTGATGACGATCCGGCCTACCACCAGATTCTTCATGCCTTCCAGCGCAGCTCCCTTGATGATGACACTCTTGGCCGCAGGCCCCACGGTGGGCGCCAAATGTCGTGGGGTTGTCACGGCATATGTTACCATAGGGTAACTTTGAGTTGGGGGCCAGGCGATGCTGGTGTCAGGGAGATTGTTTTGCGTGGAGGGGACAAAGGATTTACCCTGGTTCGGCCTCTCCATTGGAGATAAAGACCTACTTCCAGCTACTCTATTATTGATCTTGATGTCGATAACCCGGCTACTACAACAGAGCCGGATCTCGATTAGGGTTACAATGGTTCTCTCTCGTGGGACTTGTGCGATATGAAAAGCTTAACCTAAACTGAGACCCAGGAGCCCCTTATATAGATTCCGGGTCTCCTGGTGTCTTTACATGGCAAGGCCGGGCTATACCCGTACTCGGAGTTCCTATCTATCTCCACCTCTTCTTAATCTTCCTATCTTGGACTCCACGTTGTTTACCGCCTCTGAGTCTTCTGGACCTTTCCTTCTATAAGCCGGGTTACCGCAGTGCGCAGCGACAACTCCAAATTTACTATTCTTCCTCTTTCGTTCATCATATCCGTGAATGTCCGGCCCATGTCTGAATCTGGCCCATGATGCTGAAAGCAGGCCAAGCCCGGCCTCCTGCCTGGCGGGCCTTCTTTCACCTTCATGGGTACACCGGGTTATCTTTCCCCCAACAGGTACAGTCCACCTAACAGGTTGGCACATTCGAACACACTGAGTCACTCGACATGGTTCTCGACTACATGCAATCTGAGGACGCAAACGACGGCATCTGCCTTGCTGATTTCGCCGGCCCAGAAATCCAGATGGATCACGAGTTCTCATCCAACAACGAAGACAACCCTGAGCAGTTACTCGAAACACACGTCGACTCCGACGCCCAGATTAGCAAAAGCAACAACTCTGACATGAGTTTGGACGATGAATTCGAGTCCATGACTGGCATCGATATCACGTACACATGTCCTCCAGTCATACCTTATCAGGTCTGCGTCGCGTTCAGCGCAGAAACTTCAGCAGCAGCGGCCAGTCGCAGGCCCACAGAGTTCTCTTGCACGGTCACATTGCCAGATGGTGTGGCAACGCTGACCATCACAGCCGAGATAGCAGCAAAAGTGGATAAAGTCATCAAGGAGTGCACAATGATGCCAGCAGACGCAACCCCAGAGGAGATGATGGCCTACAACTACTTCAACTGGCAAGAAACGATTCGCCTAAAGCAGTACAGAGCAACACTCAAAGAACGCAGAAAATAGGCTAGCATCTCGAGTGTGCGAAGAAGACAACTATCCCTCAGCTCCACAGATGGGACAGACCCCAGGCGCAGGTCGAGATTTGCAAACCTCCCAGAAGGAGATAGATCAGGAATCACTCGCAACTTAGAACACTTGTTCATGACGCTGGATCAAGAAGGCGTGCTAGTACCCAAAACAGCCGAAGGTGCCTTGCTGTCGATTGGAGCTTACCTAAAAGCAACAACGCCTCCAGTGCGATCCGGCCGCATAAGCACATCTCCAGCAGATAAAGGCGTTGGCACTCGCAGCAAAAGGACTCCAGGCAGGAAAAGCAGGGAGCGTAGCAGGAGCCGCTCACGACATACATCATGAGACCGTCGCAGTCGCAGTCCTCACAGGAGTAGCGCAAGGAGAGACTCAAGTCGCCGCCGGTCAAAGAGCAGATCCAGAAGATCCGACAGTAGCGACTCAGACGCCAATCGCGACACAGGACCCTGCGGAGCTCGATGCTTCACTCGACGCATCCGCGAGACCAGGATGCCCAAAAAATTTGGGTTACCAACAACACCAAAATTCAACTGCAAACAAGAGCCCACAGGTTGGCTAGAGGACTATAAGCTGGCAGTCTCGTCTCAGCGCGGAACAACCACAACAGCGCTACAATACATACAGCTGATGCTTGAGGGCACAGCTCGCGACTGGCTCAAAGCATTACCCGAAGCATCATACGACTCCTGGGACCACTTTCGGGAGGACTTCATCAAATATTTCGACCCTCTATGCGAGCGGCCAAAAACATTTGAAGAACTAAGAGCGTGCATACAGAGACCCGATGAGACACTCAGAGCGTACATCAGATGATGGAAAACCATCCGCAACTCGGTGGGCACAATCTCCGAAGACAGAGCCATGGATGTTTTCACCATGGGAGTCTTTCGGGAGGACTTCAGAGAGGCACTTGGCCGCAAAAAGCCAACGACCATGGTCGAGCTCATGAAAATAGCAACCGAGTGGGCAGACGGAGAGGATTCCATAAGGGCTACTCGCCGAGCTTCTTCACGTGAGCGTGACGACCGTCAGGACAGTCGAGATCGCCGCGACAGCCATCGAGATGATCGGAGGCGCAAACGCAAAAATCGTTACAACGATGATGACAGAGTAAAATTCATGGCGGCCGGTTTCTCTCAGCCGCAAGACAATCATGTCGGAGATGACAGGCGACCCGAAGACCGTCGCGACAGTCGAAACGAAAATCGTCGCGATGGTCGAAGCGATGACCGCCGCGATAGTTGAACTGACGATCACCGTGACAGTCGAGACCACGACCAGCGCAATGGCAACTACAGAAGGCAAGAGTGGCGCAGACGCACAGACTCAAGGCTAGAAAGGACATTCGAGGAGAAGATGGACAACTATTGCAGATTTCACCTGTTCAAAGGAGACGATGGAAGGTTAATCTCTAATCACACCATGAGGAATTGCAGAGATTTCGATCAAATGGCGATGGATTACATGATGAAAATCAGAAGGGTCGCACCCTCGACTGCTCAGCCAGTCCCTGCTACAGCACCACCAGCACAGCCAGTCCTGACACTTCTAGCTCCACCACAGCATAGCGCAGGAAGCCAGGTCGCGGGAGCTATACATCACATGCCACAGGCAATGGAGGGTCAGTACCCGAAGCCTCAAGGGCAGATGTACATGATCCAAAAAGGACGTCCCTCTAATAGGCAGCAGAAGCTACACACTCGACATGTCAACATGGCAGTCATGGCACCACCAGCCGTGCCAGAATTCCTGAAGGGATCCAAGACTACAATCACATTCAATCGGGAGGATCATCCACCATCAGTCTATCGACCAGGCCACGCAGCCCTGGTACTCGACGCCCAGATTGGTGGATACGCCATGACCAAGGTCTTCATGGACGGGGGCAGCGGCATCAACATCATTTTCGCCGACACTCTCCGCAGGATGAATAGGTCAGTCGAAAACTTACCCAAGTTCACAAACACCTTTCATGGTATTGTTCCAGGAAAAGTTGTTCTCCCAGAAGGCACAATACAACTCGATGTTACGTTCGGCGACGCAAGTCACTTCAGGACGGAGTCGATTGAGTTCGAAGTCGTCGACTGGAAGTCACAATATCATGCCATACTGGGACGCCCAACGTTCGCTCGATTCATGGCAGTACCACATTATGCATACCTCAAGTTGAAGATGCCAGGGCCCAAGGGAGTCATTACAGTTAACTGAAATTTCCAAAGGTCCGATGCTTGCGACCGAGATTTCAGTAAGATCTCAGAGATGTTCGGCATGGAGCAAACTTTCGCCGATCTCTCACTCACCAACGACCACACACTCATGCCCGAGCATAAGAAGCAAGCAGTCGACAGGGCATTCAACACCACGGATGACATAAGGAAGCATCAAGTCCACCCGACTGATCCATCAAAGACAGTCAGGGTGTCCACAAGCCAAACTCTCGCATAGGAAAGCGCGCTCGTCGAATTTCTCCATGAGAACTGGGAAATATTTGCGTGGTGTCCAGCCGACATGCCAGGTATTCCCAGGAAATTCGCCGAGCACTCTCTTCAATTTACTCCAGGCGCTAGGCCAGTCAAGCAAACAACACGTCGTGTCTCCGGTCCAAAAAGAGAAGCTATAGAAAAAGAAGTCGACAGGTTACTCAAAGCAAACTTCATTCGAGAAATCAAAAAGTTAGATTGGGTGGCCAATCCCGTGCTCATCGAGAAGAAGAATACTGCTGCTCTTCGGATGTGCATAGACTTCACGGGGCTAAACAAGTGCTGCCCAAAGGATCACTTTCCACTTCCACGAATCGATCAGATCATCGACTCCACCGCAGGATGCGCACGTTTATCCTTTCTGGATGCATACTCGGGGTATCATCAGATACGGATGAAAGTCGAAGATGAAGAAAAAACTGTTTCACAACTCCACTCGCAGTATATTGTTACACCACAATGCCCTTCGGGCTCAAGAACGCCGGTGCTACGTACCAGCGTATGATGCAAAACTGTCTGAAGAAGCAAATTGGTCATAATGTCGAAGTATACGTGGATGACATAGTCATCAAGTCAAAGGAAGAGAGCACATTACTTGCAGATCTACGTGAAACCTTCGACAATCTCAAAAACTACAACATCAAGCTCAACCTAGATAAGTGTACATTCGGTGTGCCAGCCGGAGAACTCTTAGGGTACTTGGTGTCATCTCGTGGAATAGAAGCAAACCCTGAAACGATACAGGCCATACTCACCATGCAAAGGCCTACAAAGCTCTATGAAGTACATCAGTTAGCGGGTCGAGTGGCAGCACTCAGTCGCTTTATCAGCAAGCTAGGCGAAAAGGCGCTACCACTTTATCGACTGATGAAGAAGGCAGATAAGTTCGAGTGCACAGACGAAGCTGAAGCAGCCTTCGTCGATCTCAAACGAATACTCACAAATCCTCCAATACTGGCGGCACCCAGAGAGAAGGAACCCTTGTACCTGTACGTCTCAGCTACCAATTGAGTGGTGAGTATGGTTCTGGTAGTCGAGCGCATGGAGGAAGGAAAAGCTCAGAGTGTGCAAAGATCAGTCTATCTACGTCAGAGAAGTTCTCTCCCCGTCCAAACAGCGGTACCCGCACTATCAAAAGCTAGCATACGCTGTTTTCATGACGTCCAGGAAGCTGTCCCACTACTTTTCGGAGCACCCGATCACGGTGATCAGCAAATCTGCAATTGGGGATGTCCTCACAAACCCCAATGCAACTGGGCGAGTAGCAAAGTGTCTCATCGAGCTAGGGCCACTAGGAATCACGTATGAACATCCGAAGGCCATCAAAGCGCAAGTTTTACCTGACTTCACAACTGAGTGGATAGAAGCTCAATTGCCAGGAGTTCCTGATGTATCTAACTCCTGGACCATGTACTTTGATGGGTCCAAAAAAAATGAAGGCACAGGAGCAGGCGTCGTGCTCATATCACCTAAAGAAGACAAACTCTGCTACGTCCTGCAGATGGACTTTGAGTTTCCGTCCAATAACGAAGCAGAGTACGAAGGCCTGATCCATGGCATGCGAATGGCCAAGGCGTTAGGATGCACTCGACTGATGATATACGGTGACTCTAACTTGGTCGTGCAGCAAACGATGAAAGCTTGTGATGCCATAGCTGACAACATGATCGCATACCGAGACCTCTACAACACGTTGGAGGGAGGATTCGATAGTTGCGAGATACGACATATTGGGCGAGAAAGTAACGAAGAAGTGGACAGGTTAGCCAACATTGGCTCCACAAAAGCACAAATACCAGCAGGTGTCTTCCTGGAGCGTATTGAGCACAGGTCCATCAAAGAGCAGCAACCTTCGCCCACCTCGACTGCCACATCCAAGGGCAAAGCTCCTAGTTCAGAGGATCCGCCAGTCGAAGTACTCCTATGTCATGTTGATCAGGTAATACCAACATGGACTCACCCCTTCTTGGCATACATGCTCCGCGACGAGCTACCAGAAGACGCAACAGATGCTCGGCGGGTTACTCGACGATCCAAAGCATACACCATAATCAACGGTGAATTATACAAGCGCAGCGTCTCAGGTATGTTTCAGAGATGCATATAATTCGAGGATGGCAAAGCAATACTTCGCGATATCCATGCAGGTACTTGCGAGCTCCATGCTGGCAGTCGATCACTCGTAGCCAAAGCCTTCAGAGCAGGGTTTTACTGGCCTACATCACTCAAAGACGCGGAAGACATAGTCAAAAGATGCATCCGGTGTCAGAAATTCGCCACCAAACCTCATGCACCCGCATCGGCGTTAAAACCATACCATTGGCATGGCCTTTCGCCCAATGGGGGCTCGATATGGTCGGGCTACTCAAAAAATCCTCGGCTAGAGGGCATACTCATCTACTGGTGGCAGTCGATAAGTTCACGAAGTGGATTGAAGCAGTTCCCATCACAAGCTCGACTGCCGCTACAGCAGTCAATTTCATAAGATCCATCGTGTATCGCTTTGGCGTCCCGAACAGTATCATCACTGACAATGGCACAAACTTCATAGCCGAAGAGTTTCGTTCCTTCTGCAAAGAGATGGACATCACACTCAATTATGCTTCAGTGGCACACCCACAGTCCAACAGACAAGTCGAAAAGGCCAATGGGCTCGTGTGCACAGGCATCAAGAAAAGATTGCTGGTACCACTCAAACGGGTTGCAGGTGCCTGGGTCGATGAGCTCCCCGCGGTACTATGGAGTTTACGTACAACTCCAAACGCCTCGACACAATTCACACCATTTTTCATGGTCTACGGCGCAGAGGCAGTACTGCCACCAGAAGTCAAGTTCAGCGCACCCTGAGTCGAAGTATACGATGAAGACGACGCAAACGAGTCGCTCGAAGACTCAGTCGACCTGCTTGAAGAAGCGCGCAACACGGCACTCGCTCGCACAGCCATTTACCAGCAAGACCTCCACAACTATCACAGTCGTCGGCTGCGCACAAGGTCATTCATGGTAGGAGATTTGGTACTTCGACTGAAGTAGAAGAAGGTGCACAAGCTCGCTTCTCCATCGGAAGGACCCTTCATCATCACGGAGGTCATCGATGGCGGAGCTTATCGATTGAAGGATGCGAAGACAGGAGAGCTTTCAAATAACCCATGAAATGTGGCGCACTTGCGTCGTTTCTACGCTTAGGCTCCTCACTCGCCAATGTAATAGACCATAATGTCAAAAGGCCAGCAGGTTTCAGACGCACTCTTTCCCTTACCAGGGTACCTAAGGGGACTGGAAGGTTTTTAATGAGGCGGCTTGCTGGCCAATAGTTGGAATAAAGAAAAGTGGTCCTCTATGAGTTATTCGCATATTTTCTTCTTTCTCCACACCCGAAGTTTCGGGGGCTGGATCATAAACTCTCTCTCACAAAAACATAACAAATAAGCACCCCATCCGAGTACTCGGGGGCTGGGTCATAAGTATGTAAACACAGACTCAGTCGCGCCCGAGTACTCGGGGGCTGGCTCTCAAAACAAATTGTTTATAAAACTCATATTTCCAATCAATAGTTGGATACGCGGAAGCAAAGCAAAACCATATTAAGTTAACCTCACACACCCCACTCGGCAGGCTCAGGGGCTAGTCAATTACATAAGTTAGCAATATATCTCTGCACACACCCCATTCGACAGGCTCGGGGGCTGGATGATTACATAAGTTAAACAATACATTATTTCACACATCCCACTCGACAGGCTCAGGGGCTTCGGATTTGCGTATATTCTATTATACAAAGTATAAAATTTACATTGGCTCATCTTTAATAGGAAGATTAGAGCCAAGGAGTTGATCGTAAAAACGCTCCACCAGCATATTTGCCGCAGCTATAGTCGCGTCCAAATCTAATTGATCCAACTGCGAGCCAATCGCAGGAGGAGGAAGCTGCAAAATAGGCCGCTGGCTACGAACGTAGGCCATGGCAGCATTGATCGTAAAAACGCTCCACCAGCGTATTTGCCGCAGCTATAGTCGCGTCCAAATCTAATTGATCCAACTGCGAGCCAATCGCAGGAGGAGGAAGTTGCAAAATAGGCCACTGTCTACGAACGTAGGCCATGGCAGCATTTGCCCCAAGCACAATTCTTCGAGTTATCGCTTCTCGAATGGAGTCTGCAGATTGGAAAAGGTCAACCAATGCATGAATCCCCTGTGGCTGCGGCCCAGTAGGAAACAGGTAATGGTTGATGCGCATGAACGCTACCCTGCACCGCTCAAGGAGGATAGCGCCACGAAACACTCGATCCTTCAGAGTGGCAAGCTTGCAGGCTCAATACCTGTCCAACCAAAAGTGTTGTCGACCAGATGTTGAATCTTCAGTCGCACTGTCCAAACGTTGTTTGACACGCTCCTCTTCTTCTTTGAAGTTACGAACAAAACCGCAAGATGAAAGTTGAGTAAGCAAAAAAGATGTGCCACGACTTAAGCGTAAAACAAAAGAATGATCCTCACCATCCAAGTTGTCTGTTCACGATTTCTACTTCGCCAAGCACATAATCCTCTCGCTGGGTGGCATAAGCTAGCATCCCCTTGAGTATTCTCAACTCAGTTTGGGTATTATTTAGTTCTTGCTCCAGTTTGGCCACCCGTTTCTTCGCAAAAGCCAACACTTTTATATCGTTAGCCATTTGCGCGGGCGTCCGAGTGTCATTGCGAGGTTGTGTGGGCTTGGCTGATGCGCGTTCGGGCGGCTGTCCAAAGCATGAGCACAAAATCTCAGAAGAGAAAAAAAAGAGGCAAAGTGACTCAAACACAGGTAATCAAATTAGGCATTTATACATCATAGCATTCATTCGCATAACAGAGTAGCAAAAGCACACATGATTTGTGTGAATTATATTACAAGTCATAAAAAAGCAGCTATCCTAGACACGTGACACAGACTCCGACCTAACCCTACGCGACTGAGACTGAGGAGCGATCACAGTTGACCTGTGCTCCATTGTGCGGATGCAGATGTCAGACAGTCGCACAGCGGCGTCGGTCACACCCTTCAAGGATAACGGCTTCCCATCTGACTTTTTGGGGAAGTCAAAGAGTATAGTCTCATAATCAATCAACACGACGTTACCTAAGAAAAGCTTGAGGGTAGACTCCGAGCCGCGTACCGTGAGATCGCGAACAAAAGCTGCCATAGTCAAGGAGCCTGGACCAAGGACGTCTGCAAAGCCTTGAGCAGTCGAAGGAACTTCGCTTGATGGAAGCACTTCTTGGAACACAGCGCCAAGCGTGCTTGAAGAAGTGGACAAGGAGTTATTTGCTTGTATAATCGCAGCGTCCAGCTCCTCGAGAGCATGACCAAGTGACAAGTTTTCACTCACCACATCTTCGGGTGCTAGTACACCAGCAGCTCCTTCAGGAGTTCAAAAGAGGTACAATTTGAATGTTAGCACGAGAGAGAAGAGCAAAACACAATCAGAGAGGAAATTTACAAACCTTCGATGACACGCGCAAGGCTGGATAGCCGCCAAGCATATCCTTTCTCGCGCAAGGTGGCGGTGTTTTGGGCATCGTCTAGCTCTTTCTTGGAGGAAGTTCGATGGTCGGCGAGTTGCTTGTCGCTTTTCCAGATCAGATGCCCGCTCCTCGGCTAACTTCTTGTCGCCTGTGATGGACAATGAACATCTCAATTGCAAGAAAGAATAAAAACAGATAAAAGTTCAGGTGAAGCCAGCACAACTTACGGCTCAGTTGGTCTAGGTCGGAGCGAAGGGAGTCCCGTTCCTCCTCCATCTGGACATAAGCTTTGCCCGATGCGACCATGTTGCAGAAAAAGGGCTGCACAACATGAAAGGACATTTTGTGATCTCTTAGTTTTGTGTGTTAGTTAACAACACTTTGGATGTTTTAATATGGTGTTAAGTGATGCAGATTTAATTATGTACAACTCATGTGCATCAACACCAAAAAGAGAAAAGAGGCAAATCATCAGTTTTAGGCCGGAGTTTCCGGTCCCCAGGACCGGAGTCTCCGGACTCAGGGCAATTCCTCGAGGTTGCGATGAAGTTGTTCAGCCCCTGGTGGGGGGCGGAGTTTCTGGCCCCAAAGGCCGGAGTTTCCGCCCCTGGCCAAAGTTTCCGACCCCATGGCACCGGAGAGTTTGCCCAAGCCTCGATTGAAGAAGTGTTCAGCCCCTGTGGGGGGCGGAGTTTCCGGCCCCAAAGGCCGGAGTTTCCGCCCCTGGCTGAACTTTCCTGCCCCAGGTAACCGAGTCTTTGCCCAAGCCTCTGCTGTGAAGAAGCTGCTCAGCCCCTGGTGGGGGGCGGAGTTTCCGGTCACTAGGGCCGGAAACTCCGGTGTGATGCTTGACTGCAACGGCTACATTTCTGGGAGGGGTATAAATACCCCTCCACCTACCTCCAGCCAGCCAGCTCGCCCAGAATTGAAGACACCATTGTTGCAAGCTCAAGAATCTCTAGATCTCCCAATCCCTCCACCCAAACTCGTTGATCTTTGGAGGATTGAAGGAGAAGGCCCCGATCTACATCTTCACCAAGCCGTTTTTCATTTCCCCCTCATTCACTTGAGGGACCATTAGCTAGGGTTTCCACTAGGAAAACCTAGCCCCCTATTGTTCTCACTTGATTGTCTTTGTGACAGATTGTAGCTGTTTGGGAGCCCCCAATCCATTGTGGGTTGTGCCCCAAATCGTTGTTGTAAAGGCTCCGGACTCCGCCTCGAAGGTTTCCGATAGTTGAAGTGAACCAATCCTTTGTGGTGCGGTTCACCGGAGAAGAGGGTGAGGCCTTTGTGGTCGTTGAACCATTGTGTTGGTTCACACCTCTCCAACGAGACGTACTCCCCTAAAAAGGAGGAACTCGGGAATACATCCGTGTCTCCGCGTGCTTTGACTTCGGTTACCTCTATCCTTGTTTACCGCCTTACTTATATCGTGCTTAGTTGTTAGCTTGTCATATAGGTAAATTCACCGTAGTTGCATATCTAGAGAATTTACCTTTTGTGTCAATTTGAAAAAGACTAAAATTTGGAGTAGCACCTATTCACCCCCCCTCTAGGTGTCATACCGATCCTTTCAATTGGTATCAGAGCCTAGGCTCTCTTGTTTTGGGTTTAACCGCCTAAGAGAAGTATGACACTAAGTGAGGATGAGGCCGATCTTGCCAAGGCTAATGAAGCCCATGAAAAGCCAAAGCCACCGCGGCATCCATGGCCGATATCAAAGCGTTGGAAACAACATTGACATCGTCCATGAGTGCCAAATTTGATGAGTTTCGTGACATGTTCATGAAATTCACAAAGGCAAGATTTCGGAATATCCCACTAGAGGGTGTCTCTAACTCCGATGGGTGATTCCGAGGAGGGTAAAGAGAAAAATAAAAGGGGTGGAAACCACCTCCGGATCTAAACCACCTCCTCCACCTCCTATCAAGCATGTAGATGGGAAGGAAGAGTTCCATGCCGTTCCGGGATGGTACCCTATCGACCCACCTATCACCACCCGCATAAACCCCATTGGTCCTCCACCTAAGCTTAATGCATTAGCTTTTGCTAGTTGGCAACGCTCAATGAAATCTCATATCAACAGTGCCTCTATCGAGCTTTGGAGGATCATTGAAGATGGATACAAGGTCGCGGATCCAAGCAATGTGACAAGAAGAGAGTTTGCCGAAAAGCAACTCAATGCCTCCGCACTCCACATGATTGAACTCTCATTGAGTGAAAGTGACAAGCATTATGTTCTTCACGCCACCACCGCCAAAGAAGCTTGGAATTGTCTTGAGGTTGCTTTCCTTGGAATGAAAGCATGAAGAGAAATAGATATGATTCTTTGAGCAATGATGCCGAAGGCTTCTACATGTTTGACAATGAGAATCATGAAGACATGTATGGAAGACTCAAGACTCTTGCAAAGGCCTTCTATGATGTGGGGGCAACCTATGTGGATGATGCTTGGGTCAAGAGGAAGTATGTGAATGCTCTCTTGCCTTTCGAGCCCATCGAGTTGAAGTCCATTCAAGGAAGACACAACTACAAAAATGACATCCAATGAAGTTATGCAAGAAGTGCAAGCCTCCAAGGTTGCCACCAAGAATGCCGAAGATAACCGTGCTAGGGCCATGGGGATGAAACAAGGCCCCTCACTTGCTTTGAAGGCCAAGGTGGTATGTCTTGATGAGAATGATGAGGTTGAAGCGTGCCCAAGCAACATTGCTCCAATGATCTTGAACAAGCTCTAAATGGTCATATAGCTCTTGCCACAAGAGTGTTTTGGGAAGACCCGGCAAAAGCTAAAGCCGAGTTGATAAAGAGAACAACTCAAGTGGGAAGAAAGAGCTAGCCTCAAGGATGAAGACTTGCTACAATTGTCATGACAAGAACCACTACATAAGAGAGTGTCCTTATGAGAACCGAGAGCAAAATGGTGGGAAGCTCATCCCCAAGGACCACTCAAGGTTGATCCAAAAGAAGCCCGCAAGACCAAGGAAGCCTTTCTTCAAGAAGGCACCAAGAATTGTGTTGGTGGCACAAGAAGAATATGCCACAAGTGATTCCGAAGATGAAGATGCACCTACTAAAGAGGTAGCCGCATTGGCTATTGTATCAACTTCATCATCTTCTCTCTTTGAATCCCCCAATGAGAACTTCTCCACCAACAACGCTCGTTGCCTCATGGCTCATGTCACCGAGGTATCATCTCCTTCTCCCAAGACTATGCATGAAATGAGTGATCAATCTAGTCTTGTGATTAAGAAGGAACTTGTTGCTTTCGATACTTTCATGACTAACTTGCAAGGTGAAGCTAAGGAACATGTTGAGTCTCTCATGAGACAACTATGTGCGGCCGAAGAACTTCTTCAAGAAAAGAGTAAGATTGAGAGAGAGGATTCTCTCACCATTGCCTCTTTGAATGCTTCCATAGCATCCTTGAATGCCTCTCTTGATGAAGAGAGTGAAGAAAGATGTTCTCTTGAGGAAAGACTTGATTCTCTTGATGCTAAAAATGATGATATCATTAATAAAATCATTAAGGATAGAGATCATGTCTTTGCTAAATATAAAGTGCTTAAAAAGGAGAAAGTTGAACTTGGGGTTGCTAATGCTAGACTTCTTGAGGATATGGAGAAGCTTGACAAGGCTCACAAGGCCTTGGAAACGACTCACTCCCTCTAGTCAAGTCTCATGAGCAACTTCAAACTCAACTTTCTAAATCTAGCTCAACTAGCATATCTATTCTTCCTCGTGTTCATGAAAATGTTATTGAAGAAAATGCTAGGTTGAAGGTGATCTTGCCAAGGCCACTAGTGCCAAGACCTCTATTCCCAAAGGTAAAGATAAGGGTATTGCTTATTTTTTGAGCAAAAACCACACAAAGGGAAGGAGGGTCTTGGTTATGTAGCCGAGCAAAGAAGAAAGTGAGCAACAACAAGAAGATCAAGACCAAGCCCGCACAAGCCAAGACTTCCATTGCGGGTGGTAGTGCCACAAGGGGCAAGACCACTCGTAGTGACTTTGCGGGGCATAACAACCCCAACTATATTCTTTATGTTGATTATTATGGGGATGTTTATGCACAATATGTTGGTCCTATGATGGTTACATTGATTACTCTATTTGGGTTCCTAAGACCCTTGTTGCTAACCAAAGAGGACCCATTGAGAAATGGGTACCTAAATCCAAGCAATGATCTCTTGTAGGACTATGCTTCCGGTGGATCGAAATGGGTGGTTGATAGTGGATGCACTAGTCATATGACCGGAAGCAAGGAGATTATGACGGAGTTGAGACCAAATCTAAATCACTCAACCGTCTCTTATGGTGACAAGTCAAAGCCGAGGTAAAGAGTCTCGGCAAGGTGGTAGTTGCAAGGATATCACCCTTGTAAATGTCATGCTTGTTGAGTCTCTAGGTTACAATCTTATGTCCGTTCGTGCTCTTAATAAGATGAACTTTGATGTCCATTTTACTATTGATATGGTGGTACTCTTGAGGAGCAAGACTCTAAAGGTCATGTTCGTTGGGTATGTTGAAAATGAGTTGTTTGTGGTAGACTTTTCGGGGTCTACCAACACTCAAGCAATATGCCTATTCGGAAAGGCCGACGTGGGGTGGTTGTGGCATCGCCGCTTGTCCCATGTCAACATGAGAACTTTGCAAAGTCTTCACAAGGGTGGCCACATTCTTGGACTAAAAGAGAATGTTTCTTTTTCTAGAGATCGTCTTTGTAGGGCTTGTGTTGAAGGAAAGATGCATGATTCTCCCCACCCAAGCAACACCATCATCTCATCAAAGAGGATATTGGAACTTCTTCATGTTGATCTCTTTGGTGCCGTGCCGCAACCGAGTCTTGGTGGGAAGAAGTATTGTTTGGTGATTGTTGATGACTATTCAAGATTCACTTGGGTTTTCTTCTTCAAGACGAAGGATGAAACTCAACAAACCGTCATCGACTTCTCCAATGAAGTTCAACGTCAACACAATGTTCCCATATTGGCCATTAGAAGTGACAATGGCTCCGAGTTCAAGAACTACACCTTGAATGAGTTTCTTAGTGAAGAGGGAATTCGTCATCAATATTCCGCTGCGTATACCCCTCAACAAAACGGTGTAGCCGAGAGGAAGAACCGGACTCTTATGGATATGGCTAGGTCCATGTTGGCGGAGTTTAAGTCTCCACTCTTCTTGTGGGCCGAAGCTATCTCCACGGCGTGTCACTCCTCCAACCGGTTATTCTTTCGCAAAGGAAAGAAGGAAACTCCATATGAAATGCTTACCGGCAACAAGCCCAATGTCTCCTACTACCGTGTGTTTGGTTGTAAGTGTTTCTACAAAATCAAAGGTGTTCATTTATCTAAATTTGAAGCTAAAGCTTTAGAGGGTGTTTTTGTTGGGTACGGTGCGAACTCTCACACTTATAGAGTCTACGACAAATCCTTAGGGAGAGTTGTGGAATCTTGTAGTGTGAGGTTCGATGAGAATGACGGCTCCCAAGTGGCGCAATTTCATGTTTGTGATGTAGATAATGAGGAACCTCAAGATGCAATAAGAAGAATGGGGGTTGGTTTCTATCGCCCCATTGAAATCCATCATGAGCCTCCTCAAGCAAGTCCAAGCTCCACTCAAGTGGAGACTCCATCATCACAAGTTGAAGTTGCACCTTCTATGGAAGCAAATGATGCATCTACCCAAGAACAAGTTCAAGACCCTCCTCATGTTGACCAAGAGGCTATGCAAGAACCAAGTTCTCCTATTGTCAATTCTAGCCAAGGTCAAGACCATGATCAACCATCTCCTTCTATTATTGAAGATGTGCATCAAGATGATCAAGGTCACCATTCCGGTCAAGACGGGGACTCAAATGATCAAGATGATCAAGCGATAATTCCTCGCAACAATGAGGATATCGAAACCCGTCGATAAAGAGTCAAAAAGGATTGGAGAAGAAAGAGTCTTCATCTAGATAATATCCTTAGTGATGCTAAGAACAAGGTCACCACAAGAAACAATTGGCAAACTTTAGTGAACATCAAGCCACATCTCTATGGTGGAACCAAAGAAAGTCTTTGAAGCTCTTGAAGATCCGGATTGGTTGGAAGCCATGCATGAAGAGCTCAACAACTTCAAGCGCAACAAAGTGTGGAATCTAGTGGAGAAGCCAAAAGATTGCCTCAATGTTATAGGCACCAAGTGGATATTCAAGAACAAGCAAGATGAGCATGGAATGGTTGTGAGGAACAAGGCAAGATTGGTAGCTCAAGGGTACTCTCAAGTTGAAGGCATTGATTTTGGAGAGACCTATGCTCCCGTGGCTCGCCTTGAGTCCATCCGTATCCTTCTTGCATATGCATCACATCATAATTTCAAATTGCAACAAATGGATGTGAAAAGTGCCTTTCTTAATGGTCCTTTAAAGGAGTTGGTATATGTTAAGCAACCTCCGGGATTTGAGGACCCACACTTCCCTAACCATGTCTACAAGCTTGATAAGGCGCTCTATGGTCTCAAACAAGCACCTCGTGCTTGGTATGAGCACCTAAGAGAGCTATTGGTAGACCGTGGCTTTGAAGTGGGGCAAATCGATCCCACTCTTTTTACCAAGAGGGTTAAAGGGGAGCTTTTCATATGCCAACTTTATGTTGATGATATCATATTTGGCTCATCTAACAAAGCTTTTAATGATGAATTTTCAAAGCTTATGACCGATAGGTTCGAGATGTCCATGATGGGAGAGTTGAAGTACTTCCTTGGTTTTGAGATCAAGCAATTGAGTGGAGGGACTTTCATCTCTCAAGCCAAATATATCCAAGACATGCTCAAGAGGTTCAAGATGCAAAATGCTAAAGAGAAGAAGTTTCCTATGGACACCAAATGTCATCTTGAACTTAATCCAAAGGGTAAAGATAAGATGTTGATCAAAAACTCTATCGCTCTATGATTGGTTCTTTGCTTTATCTTTGTGCATCTAGACCCGATATTGTGTTGAGTGTAGGAGTGTGTGCAAGGTACCAAGCGGCTCCCAAAGAAAGCCACCAAACGGCGGTTCTTCGAATCTTTCGATATTTGGTTCATACCCCAAGGTTTGGTTTGTGGTATCCTAAAGGCTCAACATTCTCTCTTGCCGGTTACACGGATTCGGATTGGGCCGGTTGCAAGGATGATAGGAAATCAACTTCCGGGGCATGCCAATTCCTTGGTAGGTCCTTGGTGAGTTGGTCTTCTAAGAAGCAAAATTGCATATCTCTCTCCACCACCGAAGCCGAGTATGTGGCGGCCGCTAGTTGTTGCACTCAATTGTTATGGATGAGGCAAACTTTAAAGGAATACGGTGTCCATTGTGACAAAGTGCCTCTTTTATGTGACAATGAAAGTGCTATCAAGATTGGCCACAACCCGGTGGAGCACTCAAGAACGAAGCATATTGAGATTCGCTATCACTTCATCCGTGATCACATCAACCGGGGTGACATTGAGCTTGGCTATATTCCCACGAAGATCCAACTTGCCGATATGTTCACGAAGCCACTTGATGAAGCAAGGTTCACTTATTTGAGGCATGAGCTAAATATCATAGATTCGGGGAGCGTCGCTTGACTATCTTGCATACACACCTATATCTTAGCTATATGTTTGGTTTAGGTGTAGGCATGGACATAGGGGGAGTGCGGTCCTAATCCATTGGACTATCCCTCCCCCCATTATGCCGATAGTAAGAACTCATTTTGTCTCTATATTGTTCATTTTATGAATTGTGAGCTTAAATGACGAGTAGTGGCGGTGAACCCAAGATATATCTTCGCGGTGTCACACCACATACACTCATACATGGTGGCCTAGGCCACCGCCATCTTCTTTGTGAAGATTTGATCTTTTTGGAGCTTTATGGCCTTTTTGCCTATCCGTTGGTCTTTATGGAAAACACACTCAAATGATGCTTCTTATTTGTTTTTGTGCCTCTTACCAAGTTTGAGTGTGAAGTACCATCTCCAGTGACTTTGTGTCTTATCCCAGGCCTATCTTATCTAAAAACTTGCTCCTCTTGCATCTTGCGTGTCCAACACAAAAATCTGGCATTTTTAGTCGGTGGGGCCGGAAACTCTGGTCCTTAGGGCCGGAATATCCGGTCTGACTGAAGTTTCCACCCTAAACCCCGGAATCTCTGGCTTAGGCCGGAGACTCCGGTGTGTTTAGGCCGGAAACTCCGGTCTAGGCAGTTTTCGCTGGATCTAAAGGGGATCGGGGTGAGGAGTTGTCTCACAACTCCTCTCTCACCCCGACCCCCAAACCACTCCCAGCCGCCGCCTCAAGGTGCCCCTCCGGCTGCTCCCCGCCGCCGGAATCCGCCGTGCCACAGGCTCCTCCACCCTCCAAGCGTTGGGGACCCTTCTCCCCTTCGTTTGACCTTCACCATGATGGGCAAAGGTTCATCTTCTCTCTCTCTCTAGGCTTTCACTCTAGATCTTGTTTTGAGAGAAGATGCTTGTACTTCATGGTGTAGAATCTTTATGTTGGCAATGTTCACTCTAGAAAATTAGTTGTGCCAAGTTTCCCCTTAGTTTTGACCTAGGTTGAAGTCTCCAGCCTCAGGCCGGAAACTCCGGTCCTCACAGACCGGAGACTCCGGTGTGGCCGGAAACTCCGGCCCCCTGAGACCGGAAACTCCGGTCTAGATCACACCTGAGGGAAAACTTGACTCAATTTTTTCTCCTTTGGCTTTCCTGGACATGCAAGCTTACCTCCATGCTATCCCTCTACTCTGTATCTCACAGGTGGTCAGAGGACAAAGTCTTCCGTCAAACATCCTCACAAGTCATCGAGGAAAGATCATCGTGCTCAAACAAGGGACAAGCTCCTGTATGACAGCAACGCTGCCCGCCTGAGACAGCAGACTACCATAGATGAAGAAGCCACAAGACATGCTGCCCTAGGTGGGTTTGATGATGAAGAAGAGGCCGAGAGAGCTCATTTTGACTCCTTGACCACTGTTTTGGGCATGGGGAAGATCGAGTTCCGTCGGATGAGATCACAACAGTTCTATGACTTGCCATCCAACACCGATGACCCAAACTTTCCAAGGAGAGAGCAGCAGCTGATTATGCATGAGATATATGCCCGCATTGAGAAGCATATGGTGTGTGAGCAAAAGGTGTTGAACCTTGAGAACTTGAACAAGAAGCCATACTTTCAAGAGGCCGTGTGGTTGCTCGGAAGCTTGGACTTGAGAGGCTCATCTCCCATGTTCATGAAGACTATGATATTCAGCTTATTCAGCAGTTCTTCACCACCGTGGTCTTTGATAATGATGAAGAGGTCACCATGACTTGGATGACCGGTTCTCACAAGTGCACCTCCAACTTTGTGGAGTTTGGAAGATGTTTGGGATATGAGTTCAAGGGGGCCACTACTCCTGTTGGGAAGAGGATGCATGTGGAAGGGGCTGCCTACAACAAGCGTCGTTGCGCCCTTTATATTTTGTTGCTTCATCATTGGCACTATTCAAGACCTCCTCCCCACCTACAACATTTTCCTTCGCATGGTTCGGTTCAACCTTGCTCCTCAAGCCGGAAATGTGGATGCCATTCGAGGAGGGCTTGTCAATCTCTTATACCATGCTTACAAGGTGCTCCAAGCCGGTCCGGATTGCCAAGGCCAAGAAGTTGATGTCATGGATTTCATCAAGTGCGAGATGCATTGGGCCATATTTGAGCACAAGAACCCTCTCTATGCACCATATGTGATGAAGCTCATCCTCACCAAGGTCTCCAACGTCGATCTCTCTCGCCTCACCAAGCATGCCAAGGGGACTCTCCACCAACTTAGCAAGCACTCAAAGCAACCGTCTTCCTCTCGTGCACCTCCTCCACAATCTAGTGATGAGGAAGCGGCGACCGAGGCCCCATTGCCTAGGAGGAGAAGCAAGAATGCCGATCCTCCCTCATATCTTCAAGGAAGGGCCGAAGTAAACACGGAAGTGAGTAAGCTTTCTTGGTGGAAGAGAAAGTTGCTTTGCATGGATGTTGCACTTCACAAGGAGAACCACGGGTCATATGTGAGGAGAAGCACATCATAAGCAACCAAAACATCATGATCAAGGAGCTGCGCAAGCTTAACAATGGTAGCATCACTCCTCCTCCGGAAGAAGATGAAGATGGCAATCCTATTATCTCCTCCTCGTCGGCCGAGACTATCCCTCTTGACAAATGGAACGAAGACGTCTTTCCTTGGGTGATTATGAGGATGTGACATCATTGCCCTCCACTTCTCGCAACACCGGCAAGGCTCCCATGAACCTTTCCGATGAGGACTACAATCAAGAAGGGGATGATGACATGGAAGAAGACTCCGAGTGATCTCCATGGGCTTCGTTAGCTATGCTCTTTTCCCTTTTTGGCGTCTCGATGCCAAAGGGGGAGAAGTAGTTCTATTAGGTTCTCTCCGGGATTTGCATGGGTTGGACACAAGCATGTGCTTTTATCATTTTTATTGCGCTTGTGTCTCTTTTATGTTATTTGGAACTTATTTGCATCTTATGTGTTGTGAACTATGGATGTGTATCTTTGTGAGTGTAAGACATATGGATTTCTTATTATGTATGGTTGAGCCTACATTATTGTGCTATGGTTATATGGATGTGTATCTACATTTATATGCACAAGGTATGGTTTTTATCTCTAGACTCAACCTATATTGTGATATGTCTTGTTTGTGAAATGTGTTGTTTACATATCATGTTGCTATATTTGTTGGAACTTGTCTCTCTATATGTGTGCATTTGCAGTCCAAAGCAAATGAGTTATATGCACACATCTAGGGGGAGCTTTTCCTTTTTGTTAAACATGATAGTGTAGTGAGCTTTATTGCAAATCCGTGTGTTGTCATCTAACACCAAAAAGGGGGAGATTGAAAGGACATTTTGTGATCTCTTAGTTTTGTGTGTTAGTTAACAACACTTTGGATGTTTTAATATGGTGTTAAGTGATGCAGATTTAATTATGTACAACTCATGTGCATCAACACCAAAAAGAGAAAAGAGGCAAATCATCAGTTTCAGGCCGGAGTTTTCGGTCCCCAGGACCGGAGTCTCCGGACTCAGGGCAATTCCTCGAGGTTGCGATGAAGTTGTTCAGCCCCTGGTGGGGGGCGGAGTTTCCGCCCCTGGCCAAAGTTTCCGGCCCCAGGGCACCGGAGAGTTTGCCCAAGCCTCGATTGAAGAAGAAGTGTTCAGCCCCTGGTGGGGGGCGGAGTTTCCGGCCCCAAAGGCCGGAGTTTCCGCCCCTGGCTGAACTTTCCGGCCCCAGGGCACCGGAGTCTTTGCCCAAGCCTCTGGTGCGAAGAAGCTGCTCAGCCCCTGGTGGGGGGCGGAGTTTCCGGCCCCTGTAGGCCGGAGTTTTCGCCCCAGGCCGGAGTTTCCGGTCACTAGGGCCGGAAACTCCGGTGTGATGCTTGACTGCAACGGCTACATTTCTGGGAGGGGTATAAATACCCCTCCACCTACCTCCAGCCAGCCAGCTCGCCCAGAATTGAAGACACCATTGTTGCAAGCTCAAGAATCTCTAGATCTCCCAATCCCTCCGCCCAAACTCGTTGATCTTTGGAGGATTGAAGGAGAAGGCCCGATCTACATCTTCACCAAGCCGTTTTTCATTTCCCCCTCATTCACTTGAGGGACCATTAGCTAGGGTTTCCACTAGGAAAACCTAGCCCCATATTGTTCTCACTTGATTGTCTTTGTGACAGATTGTAGCTGTTTGGGAGCCCCCAATCCATTGTGGGTTGTGCCCCAAATCGTTGTTGTAAAGGCTCCGGACTCCGCCTCGAAGGTTTCCGATAGTTGAAGTGAACCAATCCTTTGTGGTGCGGTTCACCGGAGAAGAGGGTGAGGCCTTTGTGGCCGTTGAACCATTGTGTTGGTTCACACCTCTCCAACGAGACGTACTCCCCTAAAAAGGAGGAACTCGGGAATACATCCGTGTCTCCGCGTGCTTTGACTTCGGTTACCTCTATCCTTGTTTACCGCCTTACTTATATCGTGCTTAGTTGTTAGCTTGTCATATAGGTAAATTCACCGTAGTTGCATATCTAGAGAATTTATCTTTTTGTGTCAAGCCTAATTTGAAAAAGACTAAAATTTGGAGTAGCACCTATTCACCCCCCCTCTAGGTGTCATACCGATCCTTTCACAACACACACGAATTGTGTCAGCTAAGCAAAAAGGGCTTCGAGTACAAAGAAGTAAATGAAGTTACTCACATGCTCAGCCCAGGAAGAAGTCTTGGAGGTTGATGGCCTAGCATCCAAAGCAGAAACGGGCACCGTCTTGCCCACATCAGTAGCCTCAACCACAAGGGTAGTTTCGGCAGCATCAGGAGTGGTCTTAGGAGGACTCACGGGGGAGTCCTCCACGACTGGCGGTGGGCGCAGTTGCCTGTCACCGGTGCTGCACAAGGAGTAAAAATGGCATAAGAACAAGCATCAGTAGCAAGATGCAGATACAAATGAATCACAATGCGTACCTGTCCTCATCCTCATATGTATCCGGTTCTGCTCCAATTGGCGGACCTCCAAAGTTAAGAGTTGTGGGAGGGCGAGACGCCAATGGAGCGACAGTCAGGGAGCGCCCTTAACAGGTGGGGAGGAGCCCGAGTCCCCATCGTCTTTCAAATCTGCGTCCCTCGAGTGAGAGCTCGAAGACGCAGAAAGATTCAGACGACGACGCTTAGTAGCAGGCTTCGCTGCAGGAGAATCACCTTTCTGCACCTCATTCGCTTCCTCTTCGGCTTCGTCTACATTGGAAGTATACACGGAAGGAATGGGTGACAAGGATGCTGCATTCCCCACCTCTTGCAAAGCCACCTCGTCGGTGGGACCTGATTCAGGCAAGGGGGAAGAGAGGAGGCAGTCGAGTGCCCCTGCAAGTACACAACAAGCAAACTCAAAAACCATACAGTTAAACGCAAAAATGATGAAGGACGAGCAGCAGCAAAAGTGTGATATGAAAATTTACCTCGGGTAAAGGGTGCTCAAGATCATAAGGAGCCTGCGCGCAGTCGAGGTTGCAGGGATCTGTCTGCTTGAGGCTGGTGATGGACCGGACATGATTGTCCAGCTTATTTTTCGATAGCTCCTCTTGGCTCATCCGCGTGGCGTCGAGTGGGCCTTCATATTGCCACATCGGGTGAGCTCGAGCGCGGAGTGGCCACACTCGACGCTTGACAAAGGTGCCAATAAGATTGACACCAGAGATGGTCTCAAGCATCTCGCTTATCCGCTTCAGAAGGGGCGCCGCTTCCGCAGTTTCTTCAGTCGATAGCGGATGGTCCCAGGCGTTGGTCTTCAACAGAGGCTTGCGAGCAGAAGACGCAGGGATGCCCTCCTGGTTGACTTGCACGTAAAACCACCTACTTCTCCATCCTTGGGCGGAGTCGATCTTTCGCAGGTTGAAGTACTCGACATCGTTCTTCACCTCGATATTGAATCCGCCGAAGATTGATTTCCACAAAGGCCAGCTTGGGATACCCTCAAGAAGCATTCGCACAAAACAATAAAGCATGCAATGTGCAGAATGCTGTTGGGGGGAAAATCATGGATTTGTACGCCATATGCGTACAGCAATCCACATAAGAAATCGTGGACAGGAAGAGCAAATCCACGAGGCAAAAATTTGGCAAAGCAGACATGTTCCCCAGAGCGAGGTTCGGGGAATACCTCTCCATTGGAGGGGATGCGCGCAGGCAGCTGCTGCTCCGATGGCAGCAGGCCCTTCTACCGGAACTGGATGAGGTTGGCCTCCTTCAGGGTGGATTTGACCCAACCACCAGATGATTTCTTCTAATCGGAGGCGCCGGCCGCCACCTTCTTCCCCTTCTTCTCCGCTGCATCTGCGGAGGAGCTTGCCAGTGCAGCCGTGGCGCGCTTGGATGGCTTGGAAGGTTTCCCCATAGGGAGGAAGAGGAGGTGCAAAAAAGCGAGAGCTCTATTGCAGAGGTAATGGAGATGGGCGCGCGAGGAAGAAGACGAAGCTGGAAGCAGAGGAGGAAAATGGCAAGTAAAAACTATGCCATCGCGATGATCCTTATTTACCACAACTCAGAAAAACGATCACAACCGTTCGTAAAAGATCTTCAATACACGTGGCGATCGTGGAGCACAACCGTCGTAGGCCACGCCGCCCACTACGCACGTAAAACAAGGAAGTTATGATTACGCAGCGAAAATCTCGCCACGTCCGGTCAAATCGGATTTGAAGCGGTGTCCTCTGCAGTCAAACAGTGGGACCGCAGCGATATGTCTTGTCAAAACTCTGCGCGCACGCCAATAGCGTCATGAGTGACGTCATCAGCAAAGCAACCGTTGGATACTAAAATGCCACATGAGCATTCCTTCGACTGATTCAAAGCGGCTGACTTCATGTGCACTATATCGATTGAGGTAGTATTTTCCACTCGACACTATGTCGAATGTTATAACTCCTATTGGGAACGTATCAAAAATTTCTTCGATTAACGCATGTGGGGTAAAATAAAAAAGAATTTGAGATTATCCTCCATTACAAGTAATAAAGCACAATCTCGGGGGCTGCTCCCATCGGGAGCGCTGACGCGCACCCGATAGATTAAAAAACAAAAACTGCTGTTGAAAAGTGGCTCGACTCAGTCAATAGCAAAAAACGAAAAGTCAAAGAATTCCCGAGTGACGTCAATCGCTGATGTTTCGGATGCTGCATACGGGATATGCAAAGGTAAGACCCGCTAATCAGTCGAGCAGGACTACGGACACTCCGGCAGTGCTAGTCCTTAAAACTTTCCGTGTCAGCAGACATGATGAAAAATCCTAGCGGACGCGCTAGGTAGCAAAGTATAAACTGCAGAGCGATTCAGTAAGACCTCAACGGCCTGAGTCGAGTCTGTCCAGTGTGTTCCAGATTCGTGCCCAGGGACTCGAGTTTGATTGAAGGCTAGTAAGGTTTTGCCCAAAAGTGCAGTTAACTGGTCTCGATCAGTCGAGTGAACCATGCCTACTATGTCACGATCCCTTGGCAAATCATAAACCATAGTCGAAAATTGATAAGATCGTCCTGTATTATTCATAAAACCTCATACTAATAAGCATAGGAACGGAAGTAGGACGTGCACTATCGAGTGAGTCCTTGCCTGATTCTTCGAGTCAGCCCAGCACTCGGGGGCTAATGACGAGGTTATACCGAACAGGTACCCTACCATGAGGGTACCTGGTGCACGTAATAGCTAAAGATTGAAGTAGCAGAAGCCCAAGAAGCCCACGAAGGAAGGCCCAAGATGATGGAGTGCTTTCCAAGGCAGGCGAAGCCATAGTCGGTTTGGACTTTCCTTGTATGTAATCCTAGTCGGTTATGCTTTCCCGAGACCCAGCCCCCTATATAAGGGCTGGGAGGGTCGCCGATCAAGGACACGTAATACCAGAATCACCAAACCCTAGCGAGATCAGCCCCTTACTAGACCCTTGTAACCGCAACATATTCTCGCAATCAATACAGACAGGCATGAAGTAGGGGTGTTACCTCACTCGAGGGCCCTGAACATGGGTAAATCCCGCTTGTCAGCCATCGATTCTACTATCACTACGCGTTCTCTACCACATAATCCTAACCCTAGGTACTCAACCATGGGTATTGCCGAGGACACCCCTCGTCAATCCTTGAATTAGTTCGTGGAAGACAACGTGAAACTCCCTTAAAGGGAGGGCGATGTGCTCCCTTGGCTCAATTCGGTGAGCATTGTGGGACGGAGAGGTCCACACGTATGGCTTGCAACCACTCTTTTGTTGTCTCGTGTTTGCCTCGACCAACCTGATTGGCGGATTCCACCATGCGATTCGCCTTCACTTGCTATGGCGTTTGCTCTTCCTCCGGTAGCTCCTCTGGTTCCAGCTTCATCACCTTCATCAACAACTCCTCACCTAGAGACATGTTTTAAAGTTCGCACGAAAACGCGTCGCAACATAGTAGAAACTTTAAATCGAAACTGCATATCGACAAATTTTGGTGAGAAGGAAAATGTTCTTCATCGATAGATGAATTCATCCATAATTTACAGTTAATCTAAACTAAAACAAAAGTATTCCTACTGGATTTCGTCGCCGCCCTAGCCCTATTCCAAAATTTGGCTCACCAAAGCCTCGGGCGTGGCGGCGACGCAGCGGCGGTGGAGGATCTTCAATCCTCGTCGTCGGAGACGAGGTCGATGACGGGTGGCAGTGTGCTCAGGATGAGGTTCTGCTGCAGGACAATCTCCTCGGCTCCTCGTCGCGCTTGACCTTGGCGGCATCCTCCGCCGCCTCGTGCTCGGACCGCAGAGCCGTCACCGTCATGGTGCGCTCGAGGTCCTCGTCGGAGACGAAATCCTCTGGACGGAGGGAGGTGCCAAAGGCCTCGACGTCGTACTCCTCCGGCGAAGGAAGCGGCGCGGAGGAACTGCCCTCGCCGCCATTGCGGAGACGAGCTCACGCTCCCACCGGAGACGGTCGAATTCCTCGACCTGGCGGACGAGGAGCGACGCGGCACATGCTCGTTGTCCTTCAAATACCGCCACATGCTGCGCTTCCGCGCGCCGTCCGAGCGGACAAGCTCTGCCCGCCGCGCATCGAAATAATCATCGCCGAATCGGTCGTCGCCCGGCAGCGGCGCTGACCTCTCCCTCTTCGGGGCCATCGTGGCTCGGCGGCGGCGCTGGATCTTCTCTCGCGACGGCTGGATCGCGCGTTGGAGGCGGTGGTGCGGGGGCGGCGGTGGCGTGACGATGAGGGTTTCGACCCGTGAAATGCCCCTCGCACGACATAAATACAAGGTTGCGAAGCACATCCATGGGCGTCCTTATCCTGTTTATGGGCCGAGCCATCTTTACGGGCTCTGCTATGGCCACAAAAGCAGCTGCGGCCAGTTAAATCGTCGGACTTTTACGATTTGGGAAGTTTAAGGGCTCTTGTTAGAGCATCTCCACTGGGGGCCTCTAAAGGACCCCCCAAAGGCCCTTTGGGGGCCGGACACAAAAAACGCCCACCAACGGCACCCTCCAAAGCCTCGCCCCGAGCGATTTTGTGTCCGGCACCTCCAATAGGGCCTCCAAGTTTGGAGGCCCTCTGGGGGTGCCGGACATTGACCGGACATGGCCTCCGACAGGAGGCCGTTCCGCCCGCGTTAATGGCGACACGTTACTGCAGGCGACGAAGCGACGGGACGGCGAGGCGTCTGCGGCACGTCTCGCAATTACGCCGGCGCCCAGGCTTTCCCGGCTTCCCAAGCGTCGGCGTGGCCGAATCGCGTCGTCGCCACATAACTCCGACGCAACGCGTGCTCACCCACCCGCCGCTTCCCGCCCAGCGCCACCGCTTCCCGCCCCTCCGTTTCCCGCCCCCTCCCCGCCTATATAACACTCCTCCGCCTTGCAGCCTCGGCACACACTCCTCCGCCGTGCAGCCTCACCACACCAACACTCGACGTAGCCAAGCACCTCACCAAGCACCATGCCTCGCCGCCTCCAAACCACCTGGTCCACCCTCACCCAGGCAGCGCGCCGCGTTCACCCTCTCGGCAGGAGCAGGAGCCGGAGCAGGCGCCTCCGCAGGCGCTCCAGCCGATCGTCGACGAGGAGCCCTTCGATTGGGCGAACGTCGACGACATCGACGTGGAGGAGCAGCTGGAGCAGGAGCCGGCCCAGGATCCTTACCCTGGGCAGGAGCCGCCTCCGGAGGAGGAGCCGGCGCAGGAGCAGGAGCCGGCGCCGGAGCAGGAGCTGCCGCCGCCGCTGTGGCCCGACCAGGTGGTCGCGGTCAACTCCTTCGACACCTGGCGCGCCGAGCAGGCGGCCAACCAGTTCAGGCTCGGCTACGAGGCGGTTGGCGATGCCGTCGAGGCCGCCATCCTAAAGGCCTCCATCGAGACCGCGGAGCGAGACGCTCGCTGCCGCGCCTTCATGGCCGCCGAGCGCGCGGCGTACGCGGACCTCAACGCCGTGGCCGCGGAGCGGGAGAATCCGGCCTCGATGGAGGCCGCCTAGCAGGCGGTTTACGAGGAGCTGAACCGGACGCGCGAGGCCAGGCAGGCGGCAGCAGTAGCTGCAAGGGATGCCGCGCGCGAGGCGAGGCAGGCTGCAGCGGAGAGCGTTGCCGCAGCTGCAACGGCTGCCAGGGATGACATGCGCCGGGCGACGAGCGCGTTCCGGCAGGAGAGGCGTGTCCGCTCGCGCCTAGCCCAGGAGAGCCAGAAGGCCTCCCTGGCAGGACAGGCGCCCCGCTTCGACGACGAGGCAGGCCATGGCGGCGGAGTTTAGATTAGGGTTTAGCTTAGGGCTTAGGGTTTAGATTAGGGTTTAAATTTCAATCGTTTAGTTTAAATTTGAATCGTTTAACTTCGAATCGATTAAATTTCGTGTCGCTCGCAATGTTTTTTGAACGCCCCCAAGGTGTTCGACAATTTGCACGTGTTTGGGGGTGGCCCTTTGGGGAGTACCGCTGTGGGCGGCCTCTAAATGTTGACCGAACACATGTTCGGCACCCCCCAAAGGAGGCCCAATTGGAGGGTGCCGGACACACATTTAGAGGCCCCCGGTGGAGATGCTCTTAGAGATGCTCTAATGCTGTCATTACCAAACGAGCCCTAAAAACAAAGAAAAAGTTTCACACATGCGAGAAGTACTACGGCAAAAGCTATAGTATAATCTGTAGGTCTAGCCGCCCGGTTGTGGCATAGTCGGAAAGTTTTTTTTTTTGAATTTTTAAACTTGTATTCATACAGAAAGGAAAACAGTACACAACCAGATACAAGCACTGAAACAACAGAGAGGATACAGAGAAATCCACTGCTATCGCACTCCATCTTCCACGTCGAGTTCACCCAGCGCACGAGGACTCCACCGCCGGCGACGACGAAGGAAACCACCGCCAGGAGCACTCACCCAAGAAACGGAAGAACTCCTTGCCCGAAGGCGTTGATGAGCCGCAATATCCACCAGCTCCGACGAGCTGGATCTACAGACGGTGAAGGTCCATCGGCCGGGGCGCACCCCAAGCTCTTGCCGCCCCGGACCTGGGGCCAGCGCCACTCCACCTCGCCTGAGATGGCCAGATCTTCAGCCTGCAAACCACAAGACCCCACAGCAGCAGCGTCCACATCCCTCCGCTCCGCCGCTCCACCTCCAGGAGCCTCCTCCCTCGCCTCCACGGTCGGCCGGAGAAAGCACGAAGAGACGGTGCGCCAGAGCAAGCACACCAAAACACCAGAACAGATCCACACCTCCCCTTGCCACCACGGCCAGCCGGAGATGCCGGAACCCAACCACCTCCAACACACCTCCTCACCCGCCCAGAGCTGCCGCAGGAGGAGACGGCAACACCACGACGACAGGGCCGGAGGAACAGGACCCCAACTCGAGCAACCGAAGACGCCGCTTCCTCGGCCGCTTGCAGGGGACGGAGCCTCGACGGAACCGAGGAACCCCGAGCACCAAAAGATGCTGGCCCCGCGACGACGCCCCAGAGGACGACGGCGCAGAGGAGAAGAGCCAGCACCACCACCCTCCACTCCGGCAGCACCTCCACCTCCAAAGCACGGCCGGCTGGAAACCTAACTACCCTATCTACAAGACACGGCGGAGATCCGGGGTTCCCCCACCCTCCCGCCGCCGGAGCGGCCGGCGGAGGGAGAGGGAACCCGCGGCTCGCCGGCGATCTGGGTGGAGAAACCGGGATTCGCCTCTCTCTACTGTTTACCAGAGAGGGGAACGAGAAGCTTGCGATTGGGGCTGGTACGAGAGAGGCAGGTTGTGAACCATAGTCGGAAAGTTGGTCACAAAGATCTCGCCGCCTCTGCGCTTACCCGATGGAGTAGCTCCCAAGTCTGGACGACTGGACCCCAGTCGAGTCGACGCAAACGCGAAAAAAGAAAAAAATCGAGTCGACGCAGTCGCCCCTTCCATTAATCCATTTGCTCCATTCCACGCCAAAACCTCGTCGCCCGGCGCAAACCCAACACAGATCCCCTCCTCGTCACACCTCTCTCCTGCCTCCCGCACCCGGAACATCCAATCCCATCGAAACCACCTTCCCTTGGTGACCAAATCGCCACCGCCGCCTCCGTCGCGCTCCGCTCCGATGGGGCACAGCGCGAGGAAGAAGAAGAAGCGCGGCGGCGCTGGGCGCAAGGCGGGCAAGGACCACGCCGCGCAGCTCGACGGCGACCAGACCGCGCTCAACGACGAGCTCACCGCGCTGTAAGCCCCTACCCATTGCAGCAGTTATATCCTTGCCTCGCGGGTTTCCAGTCGCGCCGCTGTTCCGCGTTTTTTCAAATTCCCGCAAACCCGATGTTGTTCGGTCGTCGCTGCTCGAGTTGTTTGGTCGTATGTGGTGCACACGTCGATTTAATCCGCGGCAGTATCCCCGACCATAGCCGGTATAAGTTTCGGAATCTCTACTAGTTCATCACCTTTTGTTTTTTGGAGCCGGATTCCGTACTGACAGTCTCTAGATTGGTCACACACTCACACTAGTCTCAGAATCATACGACCTTACATATATGCCAGTGTTAGAACCCTCCGTTTTGGTGATTACAGAGGTTCGTTCATGTAGAGTATTTTTGCGCATTGTGTATGCTAATTAGGTGCCGAGTAGACTGTATTTTCGGTTTTATACTTGTGTTCCTCCGTTCTGACAAACCAATATTGGATGGTGCTAGTAAGTCTGTAGGTGACCAACATTTTGTCAACTGCTAGCCCTATTAGTTGTTGCTTACTTGTGATAGTTTGTGCGTTCTTCTGCTGCTTTGTGGTTGCTTAATTTGAATTATGCAGTGTGGATTATTACCCAATGTGCCTGTTTGATGCATGATATTTGATCAAAGTCAACCAGTCATGGGTCTATTTGAATTCCAGGACCGGGGATGTAAATGGCCCAATATGTGGCGCCACATAATCCCGGTTAGTTAGTTATTACTGCAAGTTCGTTTTCCTGGAAAAGAAGAAACGTGAACGGTTGGACCATTAAATGGACATAAACGGTATTAAAAGGCGCCACTTGACATCCCTATCCAGGACAGACTAAACACTTGTCGGATTCCGTACTGACAGTCCCTAGATTGGTCACACGAGTCTCAGAATCAGATGATCTTACGTATATGCCAGTGTTAGAACCCTCCGTTTTGGTGATTATAGAGGTTCATTCATGTAGAGTATTGTTTTTGTTTTTGCGCATTGTGTATGTTAATTAGGTGCCAAGTAGACTGTAATTTTGGTTTTATACTTGTGTTCCTCAGACTGTAATTTTGGTTTTATACTTGTGTTCCTCTGTTCTGACAAACCAATGTTGGATGGTGCTAAGTCTGTAGGTGACCAACATTTTTTCAACTTGTCATCTCTGTCAGTTGTTGCTTACTTGTGATACTTGTTCCTGGCCTTATAGTTCTTCCGTTGCTTTGTGGTTGCTTAATTTGAATTATGCAGTGTGGATTATTATCCAATGTGTCTGTTTGAAATATGCTTATTGATCAAAGTAAACAAGTCATGAGTCTATTTTGAATTCCAGGACGGACTAAATACTTGTTAATAACAAATCATAATCGACTTCTCTGCAAAATTTCAAAGAAAGCACTCAAAAGTTTCTCCCTGTATTTGCCTTGCCTTCGTCGTGTGATCTTAATTGCACCTTTTGATACATCAATTAGGGCTGCAATTTTCCTGGAGGACTTCAAAGTAACATCAGAATCCCCTCACACCCGATTTAGCATATGTATCAGGTATTTTCTTGCGTGAGCCCAAACATACTTATAAGTGTATCACTAAACATTTTACTAACTCAAGTTTGGTATCACTGAATAACATAAATAGGCCTTACTCTGACGGCATGGGTTTTGGAGATTTAAATGTTTCGGCTATTCTTGACGTAATGTAAGTTTTCTTGTTTAAGCAGAAGTTTTGTCTGTTTGCACTAGATGACATCCATCTTTTGATTATAATATAGTTGCTTTGCTGGTTACCCCCACAAGTGCCCAAAGTTGCGGGTCATACCTGAGAAAAACTTGTCTAAGGAAGAGGGTGATCGTCTACTTTCCCTTCTTGTTGATCAGGTATATTTGAATTCATCTGACTCTATTACCTATCATTGTTTGCTGAATCCTTTTTAAAAAAGGGTAGTTGAGTGCCCACGATTTGCAACTTGCAACAGATAAAAAAATTATAATGGCCGATGTAAAGGTCGGAATTAGTTTTATGGTGAGAAGGAGGAGTTCAAGAAATATAAGATCTTGTTTTAAAGTAAGCTAGATGGAGATAAAGTCTGCTCTCAGTTTGCTTAGGATTGTTTAGGGGATTCGATCTAGCTTGTTCTCTCTTTTTTGTGTAGTATCTTAGGTGAAGGTGGATAAACACACCACTCATTCAATATATTTCGTAAAAAACGTGCAAACAAGCGGTTGCACATTTTTTCCATGAAAAAGAGAGGCAAATAGCTACAGAAATTCGGTAGCAAGTGCGGGGATCAAATATGGAGGGCAAGGGACACACCACCCATACTGACACTATGACACTTAATTGTAAAAACTAGAGATTATAATAGCATTATGACCCTTAACATTAACATAAGAAACCTCATTCAAGTTTGTGCCATGCGGACTTCAGGACATAATGCTATATGGTTTCCCTGTAAATATAGTTTTGATTGGACCGTTGTTTGTCCTGGAACTGTCATGCTGCACAATTATAAGATCAGTCCAGGCTCTGCATGTGCATTCGTTTATGAGTTCTTGGCGTTCAAATGATAAAGCAGGTTTTGTGCCTTTCTTGGCAAGTATCTAGAGCAGCATCCAAAAGCTGAGTACTCTTCAGCTTGTATTCCAGTCAATAAAATCAATGTAAAGTATTTGTTGATTATAAAAGGTTCCCAAGAAATTTTGTATGAGTATCTTATTAAATTCAAGTTTAAATTTTGTGTCAGCAATGTGCAATGTGATAATTGGCTTCCTTGGTATGCTTAGGTATTCGTGGACTAGTCACCTTTGACTCATCTGTTGTATTTGTTATTAGGCAAACATTTATTCCCGAGAAGGGCGTGTTATGATTTTTGATTTGGTAGAGGCTGCCCAAGAATTCCTGTCAGAAATTGCTCCAGCTAATGAGTCAACGAGCACTGTAAGTCTATCTATTCATGGCAAGCAATAGAAATACATAACATGTGACTTGTGGCCCTTTTCATTTGTATATGATTAGACGAACTCCGAATGCGTTGTTCATAAATTATTGACTGAATGAATTAACAATCAATTAATCGTTTGAGCTGGCTATTTCTCATCGACTTAAGGTTTCTTGGACATCCTGTCTTTCTCCTATTTCTCATTGATGTTGATAATATAGACCAGCTACCTTTTCTTGGGATTCTAAGTTATACACGACTTCAAAGGCTGATATACTACACATTCTTGTGTCTTGCACCCCTACTTTTTATTCATTTGCTCAGCTAATTACGCCATAGTTACCTCAGATTTTTCTTGGTAGTTGGCACACCAGTCACCATGTTGATGAGTACATCATGAACTGGTTACTATTTGGTAATGCTCTGTTTCACATATACAATAGCCTAGCTCTACTAAGGTACTTCACTTCTGCACCACATTGCAACTTGGAATAACTGGTCCCAGGATTCGATGTATGCATGAGATTCACTTGTTTTTCTCTGTCATCGGTGGATACAGTTTATCTTGTTTTGTTCTCAAGCTTTCGCCTAAAGAACATATCTGAGGGGCTTATTATCCTATGGTGCAGGCTCCTCACTTGGGTGCAAACACAATACAACAAACAACTGATGCAGATGCTAAAGTTAGCCTTGACAGTGGTCTTTACCCTGGAATCTCTTACATTTATAACTCATTCGATCTGTTTAGTCAATTATATGATGATAATAGTTGGCAAAGGCAAGGTTTCGATCGACAACTGATAGTGCCAGGAAAACTATTGGATCTCAAGTCCAATCAAATGTTAAAAGCAAGAGGAAAACGGTCGATGAGAAATCTCGTTTTTCAGCTGATAAGATTAATGCTCCAAAAAGTTCATCTCGCGATAATGCTGAACATGTCATAAAGCATGGTATTATACGAGAGGCAGTTCCAAATTTACATGTTGTTGCAGAGGAGACTGACAATGATAGCAAAACTTTGTCCACAAGCAATGGAGGAGTTATGTCAGATACTCCAGAGAGGAGTTCAAGCAGTGTACATGAACTTGAGGTAATAAAATAGCACTACTATAGGTTTTCAGTGCTTTACGAGTACTCTTGAATACATGATGATTTGTCATTTGCATATTTGCAACGAAAAGGAGATAACCTAAGGTAACAGGTTCTTGAAGGAACGTATTTTTCAAGGAATGAAAGGATACCATTATGGAAAAGATGAAAAATGTATAATAATACAAGATTTAAATGATTATTTACATTGTTGTTTTGACTGTTGTTTAACATCCTGCTTTTTTCATGGCTTTGGATTCACTATTTTACAATGTTCTATTAGGTATTGACGTATTGTTATGATGCTTAGTTATAATGTTTTTTGGCAAATATTTTATGTATTGCTTTCCATCTGTGTCCTTGTTTCAGCATATTAGATACTTTTCTATTTGGTTGATAGGCTGCATTTTCATACATTGTCCATCAGGTGTCATCTTTTGTTTGATGGTTTGCTTTTCTTTTTTTGTGAAACTTGATGGGTTGCTAGAACTAGATCGTTATGTGTTTCCGTAAATTGCCTTTGTACCGTATGTATAATATTCTTGTTGTACTAGTGACTTGGCATACTGCCGTGTTAATCACACGGTGACCTATTTGTCTGTGCAGACTACACCATGTAACTGAAACTTTTGCTCCCACTTTACTGCATATTCTGTGTTCCTGCTTGCTTTTGAACTGTCACTTCTACACTGATTTAATTAAGTGACCTCTTCCAGAATGCTTAATCTGACCACATATTTGTCAATCCTTTTAGGACTCTGACGAAGCTTGGAATGGTGAAGATTTTGGTTCAGACTCTGGCTCTTCAAATGCACTATCTTATGCTTCAGATGTGCTCGATGATGCTTCACGAAATAAGAAAAGGGATTTAATTCTGGTATTCTTTTTTCATCCATGTTTGTTCAAATGATATTTTCTCCTCTCTTCTGTTTAAACGGGAGTTTATCCTTAATTAGTGATCATATTTAATATTTTCCTTAGGTACACTTGCTTCGGCTAGCCTGTGCATCAAAAGATTCTCTTTCAGCTGCTTTGCCAGAAATATCATCTGAGTTATGCAACATAGGGGTGTGTACATCTAGTATTGTTATTATGTTTCCTCGTGGATTTTCTTTATCACTATTCCCAATTGATTGATCTACGTATGTTTTTGTTAACCAGGTTCTTTCTGAATGGGCTAAGGAATTAATTTCTGAATCTCCTGCTGTTTTTGGGGAAACTTTTGATCATGCTTTTGGGCAACAAATGGTAGGCACTCCTGATAATATTATGCTCACTCGTGTTTTACCTCTACCATTACGGACGTAGTTTTGTTCATCTCTAATTGTTAGTTGGCTCTCTGCTGACATAAAATAGATCTCTTCAGAGTGTTCTGTATTTTGGAGGGCTGACAGTTCATCATCTAGGCCAAATTCCCGTTATTTGAATGATTTTGAAGAGCTCCGTTCACTTGGTAAGTGTCTTACTTGAGGTTGTTTTGTGTACTATCTCAGGACGGACCTATCAGTTATTGTTTCTGAAGAATTTGATGTTGGAATTTGTTCAGTTAGTGCCTTCTATATTATGTAATGAAGTTCTAGTACATGATACGTTTTGAAAATTCAAACATGATCGAACCAAAAGGAATGGAATTCATGAAAATTCCAGACGCTAACTGAGCTGGGTTATTATAGGCCCTCCGGCAGTAGGTCTTAGCTGGGTTAGTAAGTGGCCAACACAGTGGCGAGGCTTTTTTGTGTACTTAATATCTCATTTGATATAGCGAGTAAAAACTTTATGTTCAATTAATTTTCATTTTCAGTTTTTATGGCAATTTTTTTTTGTTATGTTAAGACAATTTGATTTTCCATTTGATATGGCAAGTAAAATTGGTATGTTATAAAGTTAATAATTGTACATGTTATGTGTTGATGCCGTCATATGTCTTTAAATGTTACTCATTTTAGAGTAGTTCAGTATATATGTTAAAAGTGTGCACCTTAGCATTGAATTTATGGTGATGTGTTGTAACTTTCTTAATGTATTTTTATGGATTAACAAAACTTCTGAGACATCACGTATGACAGGTCAGGGAGGCTTCGGTCGTGTTACGTTGTGCAAAAACAAGCTTGATGGGCGCCAGTATGCTGTAAAAAAGATACGTCTCAAGGATAGAAGTCCTCAAGTGAATGAAAAGATTCTAAGGTTTTTATATCTCCAATCTTACTCTTTTAGATGAAATTTTCTGTCGCATCATGCTATTGTCCTATCATTTTCATGTACATATTTTTGTCTTTCTGGTGTAAGCGCACGTCATTACTTTCTTTGCCACAATGCTACTTGGTGCATCATTATTGCACCTGAGCCTCCCCTAGAAAAAGAAAGGATCGCAAACTCCAAAATGAAAATCTACTTATTTATTTTATTAAAAATGTAGGTTTGTGTTCTTGCCCAAAAATACATGGGACGATTGTTATCTTTTCTATATTAAGACAATTCCAGCATTATCATTCCCAAATTATATTCAATGAGCCGCTATGACTCTCATTTTTTTTTATTAAGTACCCGAAGTCATTCGTACCTCCCTCTGATCCCAATGAAAATTATTTTTGGACATTTGTGAGGCTCCAAGCTTTGACTATCAATTTATGTGAAATATGTTGCTTCATCCAATAAATGACTATAGTTTATGAACATATATTTGATGATGAATCTAGTAATGTCAATTTCATCTTGGTGGTGCTGGTAATTTTTCTACATTGATGGTAAATGTTGACACAATTATACAATGATTTATGTTTGGAATCAGAGAGAGTAGTACTCTGTGTGCTTGTATTTCAAGTAATTCTTCTTTTTGGTGTCTGTATTTAAGGTTTTCTCCAGTATTCCTGATATATTCGCTAATTATGTGATTAATATTTGGTCGAGGTGCTCAGAGAGGTTGCCACACTTTCACGACTGCAACATCAGCATGTTGTTCGCTACTACCAGGTGATTATTTATGCAGATATGTTCTTTTCTATCTCACACATATACAGTTCAAGTTTAAGAGATCATACAGTTCTATCTCTTCTATCTCACCTGCGTCTTTGGCATGTCAGGCATGGGTTGAAACTGAATATGGTCATCATCATGTTCTGAATACTGGGGCGTCACGCACTGCCGAGAGCTCTTTGTATAGTGACGATATCAGCTTATCAGATGCTGGTGCTGGTAATAAGCAGGAATGCACATACTTGTACATCCAAATGGAGTATTGTCCTAGGTATGCTTTAAATACATTGTGCACCAGGGAAAAACTTATAGGAACATAGTGTCTAAACCTGGCCCCACTTTATATAGTGAAACTACGGTGCTATTTGGTGTACGACAGTTAAAAGAAACAGGAAAAAACATCAGACGTGAGCAACATGAAAGCATGATCTAATTTTCTTGCCATTTGCGATTTCTAAAAAAGCGAGTACATGCATATGAGGAGTGATGTTGTATATGCCTACTTCGGGACCATGTGAACATGTGATACGATTGTGAGAAAAAAAGACCATGTGATAGACTGATAGCAGACTAAGTTGTAGGTGGAATGTTTTCAGGAGCTCAGGCAGGTAGGCCTTTCATGGTTGGCCCTGGCTAAGGCTTCACCTGCTAGCTTGATTGGTGACCTGAGAGCTGCTAGCACAGTAGTTTTATTTGACATACTCGTTTTAGTATAGTATATTAGATATATAGCTATAAGGGATCAATCGTTAACATCTAAGCTGGGTCATGGGGATGATCTTTGGTCTCAGAGTTCTGATTGTTTGGACTGGATTGCGGAATCATTCTGTTTCTATGTTTGATGGTTGCTCTTTAACTAAATTGTTTTGACTTTTGAGTGTTGTTTGCAGGACCCTGCGACAGGACTTTGAGACATATAGTTCATCTTTTGATGTTGACCGTGCATGGCATCTATTTCGACAAATTGTGGAAGGCCTAGCACATGTTCATAGTCAAGGAATTATACACAGGGACTTGACACCTAGCAACATATTTTTTGATGTGCGCAATGATATCAAAATTGGGGATTTTGGTCTTGGTAGGTGCACTTCCTGATTATATCCAGAATGACATTTGCTTTGCAGTCGGTTGATTTTATTTACATCTGTATTTATTGATTAAGCAAAAATTCTTAAGGTTCGGAAAATGTAACATTGTTGATCTTGTACTTCTTCCTGGAGTTTTGATGCCGCGAGTTATCTGGTTATTCTCTATCAAGCAGTATTCCTACTTTTATCATCTCTTTTTACAGCTGGATTTCTTACTGCTTGGGAAACTTCATATTACCATAGTGTTAAATACGATACGAGTTTACATTTTCAATCTTTTATCTCAAGTATGTTGACATTTGAATATCAAATGAACCCACTTATTTAGTTCACATGTATGGCTGCAAGTTACTGTGCTTTGACATATCCTGATTTACAGGGATTTTCTGTTTAGTTGATTGCCATATTATGTGTGAAGTTTAACTCTAGGTGATTGAGGAAAAATTGAACTGAAAACATGTTTTCATTGTTCGCAGCCAAATTTCTAAAGCTGGAGCAGCTGGATCATGACCTATATCTTCCTACTGAAGCAACGGGCGTTTCAATTGATGGAACAGGTCAAGTTGGTACATATTTTTATACTGCACCTGAGGTAGAGCAGAAGTGGCCACAAATAAATGAAAAGGTCAGAATATATAGTTCTGATCCCTGTAGTTTACTAAAAATGACAACTAGAATGATATGTGTGTTGAAATTGAGTTATTGCTTTCTGATGATAACAACTTGATACCAACTATAGTAGTTTCTGAACTTATTTTGGTTATATTTTGTCATTTTCAGGTTGACATGTACAGTGCCGGAGTTATATTCTTTGAGCTGTGGCATCCGTTTTCAACAGCAATGGAAAGACATCTTGTTCTCACTGATCTTAAACAGAAGGGAGATCCTCCAGTACCATGGGCAACTCAATTTCCTGGTCAATCAATACTACTAAGACGCTTACTATGTCCAAGTCCCTCTGAACGTCCATCTGCTGTTGACCTCTTGCAAAATGAACTACCCCCTCGGATGGAAGACGAGTGGTTAAATGGTAAGCTTTTGCCTTCTGCGCATTAACATTATGATGACTGCTATTTTTCTTAATTGTGGAAACTGAAGTCTGTAAAATTTGTGTGTTTTTATGTCTATGTGCTCCTGTCTGTGCATTGTACTTTGTTATTTGATTTTCTTGACTGAAGTTTGCTGCACAAGTAAAGACTGTTTGTCTGCTCTATGGACTATGGTGCTCGCTTTGTGGGTTTCGTTTTTATTTACTACCTCCGTTCCGTTTTATAAGGCGTGAAATTTTTGTTGGGAAAACCAAGGCAGCAGCTCGCTCAATAATTTTGGACATGTTTGGCCTTTGTGCATGCGCACGCTTGAGCCAATCCGAGCTTATGTTGATGAGCTGGACGCAGTGCCTGGCGCATGCATGTAGTTCTGACTTCTTTGGAGAAAAAACAGATTGGCTAAGTATGCATGCAGCAATAATTACGAGACCAGGCAGCGGTCATGCTTTCATGCGGGAATAGCTTCGCACGGGGTATTTTGGGTAGAATGAGTGGGGAAACAGGTACGCGCCTTGTTTTACGGAATTTTTCAGAAAAAAATTCATGCCTTAAATAGCGGAATGGAGGGAGTATTGAACATTGGTGTATGTGCCTCTTATCATCTTGGGCCTTTAAGGCAATTTTTCTGAGCCTTTTCTTTTGACATGATTTTTGCAACTACCTTAATTTGAATACTATGGTGACAGTTTGATCTGTTTGACTTATTTGCACTGCTTTTGTGCACTTGATGCAGATGTACTTAGAATGATACAGACACCAGAAGATACTTACGTTTATGATCGAGTTATATCGACAATATTCAATGAGGATCGTCTGGTTACCAAGATGCAATGTCAGCATGAAAGTAGTAAAAAATCCATTTGTAAAAATGATAACAGTGAATTTCTGGGTCAGCAAAGAGGTTTTTAAGCGACATTGTGCTAAAAGGTTCCAAATATCACCGTTGCATTCATTGGATGGGAAATTTACTGAAAATAGGTATTGAATTCTAGTCCACTTAGCTGATAAATATTTAATGTACAAAAAGGGGAAACAGATAACTATTCCTATGACAGATACTCTGTACTGAATTTTATATTATCATTTGCAAACTTCTAGTGGAAAGACAGTGAAGATCTTAACTCAAGGAGGTGAGATGCTAGAACTTTGCTATGAGCAGCGGAGACCATTTGTTGTCCATTGCTGCTAACCAGGTTCGTAACAGTTTGATATATTTGTTGATTTTCTTACTTTTATGGGTATAATAGGTCTTTTCTTCTTGTGCCATTTTCTATGCCTTGATTTTTATTTCTTTTTACATCACATTTGTCCCAACTGTTGGATTGATCTATTCATATCCATTTCTTTGAAGAGTAGTATAGTTTCTAGATTGAAGATTCTTCAAATGAATGATTCTCAAACATTTTATATCTTGGTGTCAACTGCAGTAGTACCGTAGTCCTTATGTAGACATTTTTCTGTGTGGCATTTATACAAACGATAGTTTGGCAAAGTGCAATAGTGAACCTAGCGTACCCAGGATAATTTTACATTTAGACATATTGATTTTTATGATCTATTCCAGATTATAGTGTGGTAAAATTGAATATACGTCTCATTTGCTAGGTCTCCTGTTTGATATTTGTTGTGTATCCTGGTAATATTCATCTAGTGTAAGTCAAGTGGACATTCAGTGAACAGCTGTTTCGGGATTTTTCTTAAAGCACATGAAAACCTTTTTGTTCTATTAACGGTTTCACTCTTTCATTTACATAGAATTGCCGATGAGTAAGATGATAAATAGCTAATGCTTACTCACACAGTTCACTTACAGATATCATCATGTAAACGCTATGAAGTATCATGGGTTCATAGAAGAGCAGTTGGCCATTCAACTCCTTATCGCTTTCTTCAGGTAAATGTATTGAATTGTCATTTACTGCCAACATGAATACATTATGGATAATAGTATGTATTCTTCTTTGTCTATTGTTTCTCGCTCTTGAAATCATTTCAAGAATCCACCTCTAAATATTGTGTTAATATCATCTTTTTCAGGGTGATTTTGACATCATTGGAGGTTCTTCACCGATAACTGAGGCCGAAGTTATTAAGGTATATCTTTTCATGTGGTGTCCTCTATTGTTTTCATGACTGTATTTTGCTGAGATCTTGTATTTATTTAGTTATGTTTCGTTTTGCAAACAATTCAGTTCGAAGTAGGCACACACAACTATCACGAAAGGTTCTTTTAACATTAAAGATGTACTTTTGTGTTGTGACATAGAAATTTACTTCGATGCAACCATAGGTGACTCTGGACCTTGTAAGACGTTTTTATGACTCGAAGGCAATAGTTATTCGTCTGAATCACGGCAAACTCGCTGAAGCAGTTTGTTCCTGGGCAGGAGTTCCTCAGGAACGAAGACAGAATGTTGCTGAGGTATTATACTTTGCCTTCACAGTTTCTGTAATTTGTGTTTATCTAATACTTATCATTTCTGCTGTTCAGTTTCTAGCTTCTACACTAGTTCAGTATTGTCCAAATAAGGCAGACCGAAAGTCGCAATGGAGTTTGATTCGAGGGCAACTGTTACAGGTATAACCAGCACTAACAAGTAACAACTAGCTGTATGCTCTACAAGTAGGAAGTCTTAAGTATGTTTATGCGTCAGACACTTCCATCAAATGTATTTTAAGTTCTCTTCTGTACACTATGTTTTTCAGTTCAACATGCTACTACTTGTAAAACTTTTAGTTAAACATGTGATCTTCATAAAATAAATATCCCACGGCAATTTTTTTCAAGGTTTAAGCTAATTTATGAGTGAACCAGGATCTTCGTCTTTCTGAAGAAGTTGTTGAGAAGCTGCATAAAGCAGATCAGCGTTTTTGTGGACCTGCAGATCTTGTACTTGCTAGATTAAGAGGAACCCTGTTCGATGGTAGTGGCTCTTACCTTTTGGCTTTTGCCATATTTGCTTACATCTAGAATATCTAAGATATCTTTGTGTGTTTCTTGTAGATAAATCTGCGTGCCAGGCTCTTGATGAGGTCTCCAATTTCCTCAAATCTCTGAGAGTATGGTCAGTTGAAGAACATATTACTATCGATGTACTCATGCCTCCTTCAGACTATTACTACACAGATCTGTTTTTTCAGGCAATGAACCTTAACTACCCTTTCTTTTCGGGAATTCTAAATTATTGGTGAACAGTCTTTTTCTTTTCTTTGGAGAGAATATGTTTTATTCACCTTGTTCATTATAGGCTGTATATCATTATCATGCTATATTGACAACTCCCTCCGTACCAAAATATAGGATGTTTTAGATAACTTAATGCGGACTACATGCAGGATGAAATGAGTGAATCGTCTAATCATCTTATATTTTGGTATAGAGGTAGTAGTTGGTAATATAAGAAGAATGGTAGGTGTGACGAAAATTAAGCACTTGCATCTTCTTCTCGATCTCAAGTTCAGTCATATGTTCTAAAAGATGGTATGTTAATATTTGCAAAGCATGCTTTATGTGTTAATGTCTTAGTATCTTCACTGAAAGTAACATATATCTCATCACTGTGGTACATGCAATTGATCGTGTATCATCATAGGTCTACTCAAAAGAAGGTAATCCTGCGATAAGTACCCATGAAAAGTTGATGGCTGTTGGAGGGCGATATGATATGTTGATGGAACAAGCTTGGGATAAAACATGTGTAAGTTACTTGTTGCTTACTGTATGCTTGAGGGGACCTTGAAAGTATGAAAGTGTTCGCAGTAACAACTACAAATAGATAACGCAAAATCTTTCACTGGTAAGAGTGCTTACCAGTTACCGCTGCACCAGCTGTTCTAGTTTGTAGTTGACCAGCAATATCATGAAAGGCCTTTACAATTTTTCTTCTTCGTTTTGACCGAATAGATACTGTACCTCCGCAGTAGGGCTTCTTCCCGGTGCCTAAAATGCCATAAAATGGTTTTGGCTTTAGAACCTGAGCTACTAGGATACATATTATGTACTTTGTGCATTTTGTGTGCCCTTTCCACCATCCACCATTCCTCCTGCAGAGCTTAATAGGGAAGAAGTGGCAAAATCTGTAATGAGGAGAAGCTTGAGAAAGTTCTTTGTAGTTATTTGTACCAGGCACCCCCTAGAATAGATTGTTCCTTTTTAAAGGGAACTTCACACGACATGAAAACAATATGAGACTTCCTTAGAAAATCACTGAGCAGGCACCCATCATGATATTTAGATATTCAATGGCCGCAATTTCCTACATTGGAGAACCAGGCATAGTGTGTTGTTACCACAATATTTTCTCTTGCGAATGCCTTTCAGATGACCGAAAGGAAAGACTCTATACTGATTCAGTGTTCAATTGATTATTTCACAGAAAACCAAACCCCCAGGTGCTGTTGGTGTGAGCATTGCACTTGAGAAATTTCTTCCTAACAATCCTTCATCTGACGTTGGATTGCCAAGGTTACTCAATTCATCATATACTTCATATACTGCATTCCACTTCCCCTTCTAATGGGTCGATGGGATTTCCTTGGACACACGTAAGATATTTTTTGGACTTCAGGATTGAACATAGCATCAGTGTACTTGTCTGTTCAAAGGGCGGCGGTGGACTCCTAGACGAGCGCATGGAACTTGTTGCAGAACTCTGGGAAGCTAACATAAAGGTTGGTTATACAGAAGTCTTGCCGACAGGGTTAGTGGGCAGCGTGATTCTTTTTCCGACAATACTGATTAATTTCTATTAACAGGCCCAGTTTGTTCCTCAGGAAGATCCAAGTCTTCAAGAACAATATGAGTACGCTAGTGATCATGACATCAAATGCCTTGTATTTATCACTGAAGGACTTTCGCAAACAGATCTTGTAAAGGTAAATATGTTGACGTTGTGTTACCTTGTTCTGTTCGTACACTGTTATAGTGGTATCGTACCTTCCTCACAAAAGAAAAGTAGGCTGTAACAGAAATACCTTAACGGTGTGCATTGATTTTCACATGTAGCATTCAGTTGTGAATACAAATCATTAAGATTATCTTAAATCTGGTCTTACAGGTGCACTGCCTGTTTCTTAACGTACTTTTCTGCTTGGAAGACTTCTCAAATGTCTTGAATTTATAAGAAAAAATTTATCACCTTTCCAGTAAAACTGGATTTGTTTTCTTTCTATGGATCGAGTTGCTGGTTTCTTATAAAATGTATCACATCATTTTCCTTTTATTCTAACGGAATCTCCACCCAGGTGTTTTCGCGCCCTGAGAAGTGTTTTTACACTTCAAAATGTTATGATCTTTTTAAGCAAAGCATGCATGAACATAATGCTATACCAAGTATTCTTGCAAAATTTGGTGCAAAAATATGACCACATGCAGTCTGCGGGATGAAAAAAAAATCTTATACTCTAGTTTTAATAGCAATCCAGTATTCAAGCTGCACCAATTTCTGTTTTTTCTACAGAGTGTATATGGCCATAAGTTTAAACCAAATGTTGCAAGGATACTTGCTATAGATTGATGTTCGCGCATGATTTGCTATAAACAAGAATTATAACTTTGTTGAGTGGAGAGAACACATCTAAGACAGAGGGTGTGAATAAACCCAGGTGAAGAAATTCTGCTTTTCAAACTTGACCATGAATATTTTCTATCTCGATAAAGAATGACACTGATTGTTCTATAAATTTGTAGGACCTGCACTAGGCACAGATGAAGTTACAAATAATCATTCTGTAGTTTTTTTATTTGTTTATTTCGAGGAAACGCAAAATGATTTTCGTCTCAGTGCATTGATAGAAAAGAGAGTTATGTACAAGTCCTCAGAAGGACCACATCCGAATTACAACGCCACGCCCTAGCTAGTCTCCGGCGGAAGTAAATGCCACAATACCCCTCCCGCTCTCACCCGAATTATATGCGCGTATCTTTGACTCAGGTTCGACATCTTGATGCCAAAAGGGAGAAAGATGTTAAAAGAGAAGACGTTGTAAAGTTCCTTTCTGAGGCTATATCTTTGCAATTCAAAAATCCTACAATCTGGAGCTGATCGGCAACTGCTCGTTAGAGACATCTGTTTCAGGCATGTTCTGCCAAAGGATTGAGCAATGTCAGTCTTTTTTATCTATTACCTTTCTTAAGTATAGAGTTTCCTAATGTGATATTAATTTCAGTTAGTTTGTGGTTACTGATATACTTATCGTTTAACTTGCAGGTGAAAACATTGTTGCCTGTTGAAGTATCTCATGACACCAAACGCATTCATGATTGGTACAGTACAAGCAACAAGGTAGTTGGTGGCTTTGTGCAAGCTTGGTTGGCCTTCCATGGGCCAAGGTATGCAGGGTGGACTCATTCTAAGACAGCGAGATGATTGGTGTAAAATCCTGATTGTCCTCATACGGTGCGCAGTATTATGCATGGTGGCTTTGAGGCAAGTTCATGGGCGGCTCTGTAATACAACCTTGGCTGTCGTTTTGTAGACTTGCGATTTTGTACATGTAGAGAGTCGCTGCTGCAATGTGATCATGGCGATGGAAGGCTGCACAATGGTCTTGTTGATATGGGAACGGCTAAGCAACCGGTTGACCCAATTTTGTCCTTTTTGCTTCAGATTTTTTCACAGGACAGTCTTGTGCATAGTTCAGATAGTTTACAATCATGTACATGCCATTTCTTATTCTCTGAATTCTCAATAGGAAATGCTCAATTTTGCAACTGTACGAGCTGAGAGAACAAGTCAGTGAAGTTTTGCAACATATCATTAGCAGGATGCATGGCCCTCCTTGTTTCCTTGAATTGTGCGCTGCATCATTTGGCTTGGATTTTTCCTCTTGCGGTTTTTTCCTTACTGTATCAAGTACCAATCGAGCAGCAGGAGAGGCCGATGTCGTGATGTTGCTCCTTACCAGTTGTCACTTCCGTTTGAACTATTTGTCAAACTGAACACATTGATTCCAGATTTTAGAGGACCAACATCACTTGCTTTGCATTTTTCCTCTCGCAGTGCTTTCTTTACTGTGCCAACCGAGCATGAGAGGGCGGTGTCCTGATGTTGCTCTTCGCCGGTTGTCACCTCCCTTTGAGCTCTTTGTCAAACTCCACACCATACTGATATGATAAGGCTACTGTCCGTCCCGTCTGTCACTGCTCGGACCATCCTATGACTTCTTTACTCGCACTGGATGATCACCGCTCGCCTGCCCGTTGGAAACTCGCGCCATGTCCTAGCCGCCAGGTGCACATGGAGTGCCATTCATGGAGTGAGGAATCTGTCACCCCCTCTAAGTCTCCTCCTGTTACTATTAAGCTAACCCAGAGTGTCCAAACGATTTTTAGCACGGGGATTAGTCTATCAAACACAGTGCACGCGCACCGCGAATCACAGGTCAGTTCCTTTTCAATTCAGGCCCCATCGTAGATGAGCTGCAATCCAGTGATGTTCTGCAGTATGTCAATATGTATGTGTGCCTGTAGAAGTATCGGCCTGTCGGCACGTGCGCCCACACGCACACCTGTACCCGCCGATCGCCGTCGATGTCCGATCCGACGGTGAGCTCGCCGGCGACGGTCGATGACCGAGATCCGCGTCCGACGGCCGGCCCCCATGGATGTTGTAGTTGTCGATGAATGATGCTCCACGCGGTTTCGGTTGACCTATTGTTTTCTTTGCCTTTTTCTTCTCTGTTCTCTCTCTGTCTCTCCGTTGTTTAACTTGAATTTAAAGACGGAGTGAGTGCAGACCAACTACCTGCAAAAACGCGTTTGCATGCGACGTGATAATGGCCGGCCAGCGTTTTCGTCGGCATCTCTCTTGTTAGCTCTCGGTTCCCACCAACTTTTTAAAAGGCGTCTCTTGCCTCCAGGCGTAAAGATACTCTATCAGCGGCAGGATATCCTGTTATTTTGGAGGTTCAGACATGGTGTTCATATTACAGTATGATGATCATCTATTGATATGTGCCAGACTGCTAGTGTGCTAACGAGAAAAGGGAAAGTAGTTCGTCCACATATTCTCGATGTTATCTCTTTTTTTGGTTGAGTATATTTATATCGAGTACGTGACAGCAAGTCTTTTAGTATGAGACACAGCCTGATCAGATTTTATTTTGGAAATTGAAGTCAAATAGGCATTGTTTTCTTCACGGTATGTTTGGTTTCATGGATATCAACGTGGCAACATGTCCGAGACAGAAGCACGACTAAATTTATATACAACAATCTATATGCTTTCATGGCAAAACATGATCACTATGTTGATACTAATTTATTAAATCAATTAATAATGAGTGGACATTTCTTGCTCCCAGATTCCCAGTGACCCCGTTAGTTAAAAAGAAACAATCAAAAATCATATTTACAACTTTTAACTTTAAAGAAAACATGCGAATGTAGCCAATGGTATATTCCACAAACATGCAAAATATCAGTCTCGAATATTTTGTACTCGCTAAAAAAAATGACAATAGTGTGGATATGAGAATTCATATTTCTAAATCTCTAATTAAATTTATTCATTTTTGTGTAGCCCATAATATAAATAATTTTACATTCCAACTTCCATACTTATAGGGGATATCATTCCAATCTCTAAGTAAATATAATTTCTTGGATCGATGTCTTAAAATGAAGGGAGCACCGGAACTCGAGAGACAAAGACACTCCTCCGAATAATAACATATTAATTTTTGTGCCTTCATGACATTTTTCTTTTGAGAAAATTCCTTATGTGACACTGTTAAAATCACGTTCCTTATTTGACACTGCTAAAATATTTCTTCCTTGTATGTCTCTTCTCAAAATTTCTTTCCTTTCTTGACACTCTAGTTCATTTTGTGAACAAACAGTGTTAAAGAGGGGTATGAAAAGACCTTTTTACCCCTGTTTCATAATGTGATAAGAAAAACTGTACAGATAATTTCTTTTCCAGTATTTTATCCGTGAACCTTGCCATCGACGCGTCGGTCGCCGGCGCGCCCACGCCGCTCGGAGGTCCCTGCTGCAGCCCAGCGCACCTCCACGGCGAGGTCGCCGTTTCCCAGCGCCTCCACGGCGAGGTCGCCGTTCCCCCGCGCCTCCACTGTCCGGCCTCCGCCCAGCCGCGCGTCGCCGTTCCCCAGCGCCTCCACGGTCCGTCCGCCGCCCAGCACTCCTCCCCGGCGAGGTCGCCGTTCCCCGCACCTCCACGGTCCGGCCGCCGCCCAGCGCGTCGCCGTTCCCCAACGCCTCCACGGGCCGGCCGATGCCCAGCGCGCCTCCACGGCGAGGTCGCCGTTACCCCGCGCCTCCACTTTCCGGCCTCCGCCCAGCCGCGCGTCGCCGTTCCCCAGCGCCTCCACGGGCCGGCGGCCCGCCCAGCGCGAGCGCCTCCATGGTCCGGATGAAGAAGAGGAGCGAGAAGGACGAGAGATGGATAGAGTTGACTTCATACGAGGGTAGTTTCGTCCGCCATAAGAAAAATTAACAGAAAAGACTAACGGAACCAACGGCAGTGTCATCGAAGGAAAGAAAAAATGGACAAAGGCATGTAGGGAAGAAAATTTTAAAAGTGTCAAATAAGGAACAAACTTTTAAGGCAGTGTCTCAGAAGGAATTCTCTCTTTTCTTTTTGTGGTGCTCCCTTAGAGGGGTTGCAAATACATGCCACCCATAGGCCATAGTTCAGCATAAACCATATTTGCACACTGGTTTTTTTGGGATACAATACACAGTCCATCTGTAAACGACTAAACTAAACAAGACAAGAATCTGCTTTATTCTAAAGTCAGAAAGGAAAAAAAAAGAATCCTTTCCATTTCTCCATCCACTGAACTCTTTTGGCATCCAAGTACAACCCTTTTCTCCTTTTCACAAGAGAGGCAAAGTGGTATATATAGACCCATGGTCCATCTGCACCACCAGCACCAACCCAAGAAATCGTCGAATGCGTTGTCAATCGCTAGTACCCTCCATCTCCATGACACCCTCCGGCCTCCTCTCCTACATCCCCACCAGCCTCTCCTCCATCCTCCCTGTCCGCGGCCGCGACGTGGCCTCCATCATCACCACCAAGGAACCGGCCTCCTCGCCGTCGCCTCCGGTAGCGTCGTCTCCGAGCCGCGAGATGTCGTCGTCGTCTGGACAACAGAAGCAGGCGGACGGCGCGGAGCTGGCGCGCGTGTTCGAGCTGTTCGACCGGAACGGCGACGGGCGCATCACGCGTGAGGAGCTGGCGGACTCGCTGGGCAAGCTTGGCATGGCGGTGCCGGGCGACGAGCTGGCCGCCATGATCGCGCGCATCGACGGCGACGGCGACGGGTGCGTGGACGTGGAGGAGTTCGGGGAGCTGTACCGCGCCATCACGTCGACGGGGAGCGAGGCCCCTGCGGCGGGTAAGGAGGAGGACGACGAGGACATGCGGGAGGCGTTCCGGGTGTTCGACGCGAACGGCGACGGGTACATCACGGTGGAGGAGCTCGGCGCCGTGCTGTCGTCGCTGGGGCTGAAGCAGGGCCGCACCGCCGAGGAGTGCCGCCGCATGATCGGGCAGGTCGACCGCGACGGCGACGGGCGCGTGGATTTCCAGGAGTTCCGCCAGATGATGCGCGGCGGCGGGCTCGCCGCGCTGGCCTGATGGATCGTCGATCGGTCGGTCGATGTACGAGATGATTCATGTGCGCTTGGTTCTTGTAGGAGGTGTAGATATTCTGGCTCGGGGTCGTGGGGAAGAATCCGTGTAACCGCTCCCGCAATGTTCTCTCGTTCTTTGGTTTGTTCGTTCGTTCGTATGCTAAGGTTGATGGGCTTGCCGATTAATTGTATTATTGCTTGGTGGGAAGAATTACTAAAGGGTTTGCTCCGTGCTTCGCGTTAGAGAGAGTTTAACTGAATCATGTGCCTCTTCTTGGTAGATCATATCGGATCTCCTAGAAAAGAGAGACGATGGTGGCGGAGTTGCTTGGCTCTGGTCTGGTCTGGTCTGTATGCACGACATGGCATTACTGAGCTTTGGACCAAAGAGAGCTCGCTCGCTTCTGTCTGTGCTGCGAGTCCGCCTCGGCTGTTCGCGCTGGATCCGGCCTCGCAGCGCGCCCGGCCGTGCCGACTGGGCGGCGTCCACGTAGGCCACGTCGCCGATCGTGCGCTCACGGCCACCGTCCGGCCGCGCGAGCGGACTTTGACAACAATCGGACTGGCCGGGATTGTTCTAAAAATAAATCGGACAAGGATCCCAAGGACCGACCGTCGTGCGCGCGAAAGAGACAGCCACGCCCACGCGTGCCATATTGCGAGAGGTCAGCCATCCGTCGCACGGTCACAGCCCACCCCACCCCACGCTGCGTGCACGAGGATACGGCCGTTGGAGGCGCCGCGGACGTGGGCGTCGCGCTCGCGTGGTGGCGGTGCATGTGCCAGCTCTGGGTCGGTTGGTCACCCCCATACAACCTTGGACGAGTGATCCAGAATGCCGTCAATGGTTCCGAGCAACACTCGTTTCATTGTGAGAATCAACCAGTAATTGGATGATTAGCATGGTAGTTATATCCCAACATATCAGAATCTAAACCTTCAAATTTGATGACCTCCTGTTTCTCATTTAGACGTAATATTGTTTTCGTAGAAGGCAACGTTGACGTTGATGGCAGGGCGTTTGTGTCAGCTTCATCTTTCGAATGTGCTCATAAAAAAGTGTGTGTATATGTTCATAGGATGAATATATGTGCGTGTATGTGACCGTACGTAATATCTTTGTACTACCGTGGTTCGCAAAGAAACGACTCGTGGTTATGAACTGTTGAAGTGCGCTTGTGAATGGAATCCAGTGAAGATTAAATTCGTCGGACGACCTGACCTTGAAGGATTGAATGGATATCGACCTCTCTCTCCCGTTTGACAATCAAATTGGATTCGAACCTCTTTGGATTTACCCGTCCAAGGTCAAGCTCCATGCAGCACCTTGTTCTTCCCTTGTGTTGGTCGTCAACGCCAAAGAAATTGCAGCCACGCGTTACGCGGGAGCTTACGAACTAATACGACACAGATGCGGTCATGCAGAGGTTTGCTTGGTCGATCGTCCTGCCGCTGCCGGCCGGTTGTCTTGTTCAATCACTCGCGCGCCACGGTAAGAGTACACGCCAGGTAATGCAGTGCAGGGTGGCCAACAAGTTAAACCCACTACCTGATTGGTCGCAAAGCGTCCAGATCTTCTGCTTTATAGTGCGTCAACAACATAACAGTAAAATAGTAATGCCAAACGCGTGACAAACTCAACATGCATGGGAGGTATCGTCCTTGATTGTACTTAAAAAATGATGTTACGAAAAGAAGGAGGATGCATGGCCGCCTGACATCCCAATTCAAAAGAAAACAGCAGACTTGAAGACATTCTTAGGAGCTAAAACACAGTTGACCAAGTTCGATGCTCGTGATAGATGTTGAACGAGGAGCAGGCCTGAATGTCCCGCTTGGTCTAGGTTCCTGATCTCCATCACATGAATCCTTCGTCTTCACGTCGCTGTATCAAGCATAGTCGCCTCCTCTTTGATCTTTACTATAAGAATAGTTGCGGTTGAATATTTATTGCGGAACACCCGAGCATTCCTCAGTTTGTACACCTCCAAAGAAACAAGCATCATAAGAGAAGCTAGAGCCTTCCTTGATTTACCTCCTTTTCTGGATCACCTAACTCCACCACTCTTTGACGGTAACAATCACATGCCAATTGTGGGACAAGATCACTTAGTCCCAACCAGCTCTTCATTGAGGACCAAATCCTCAGTGTGAAGGGGCATTGAAAGAAGATGACGGCACCTTTTTGAACTACGTGTGCTCGCATACCTTTGGCGCCACTCGATTGCTTGCCGTGACTACTGACGTCTTTGCAATACTTGTGCTACGCACTGAGCGCCTCATTGCTAATATGGTCCTTTTTAAGGAAAATCGTGATCTTTTTAGGGCCGACACGCAGACCGATACTCACTCGCGCAACACACCACAGTAGACCCGCTCTTACCTAAATGTGCTAAACAATGAGACCAGCTTATTGTACACACGATCGACTTTGCAAAATGAAATTCCTCGGTGCCTCCGCTGGGAGCTCTGAATGAAACGATGATGAAGCTGATGAACCAGGTGCTCGTGCTGCTGATGGTGATCAAGTGAAAGAATGAAGTATCTTGATAGAAAAGGGTTGAGAAAGATGCAGTGAAAGGAAGTTAAAGTTTAGTTCTCGTTCGTTGATGTTGCCAATGGTGTTGGAGACCCTTTTGTGTGCTATGTATATATTGTTCTCTGCTTAAAAACCTGGAGTTTCCTCTACAACGCTACCTCCCTCTGTCTCCAATTGGGTGGCGTAAAATTAAGTAAAAGGTCCATTTTTAAACTTGACTAAATATATATACAAAAAATATGATGACTATAGTACCAAATCAGTATCAACAATTCACCACAAGATATATTTCATAATGTACTGAAAAAATTGTTGTAGTAGTTGATATTTTCTTCTATATGTCACATGGAGAGTATTCATTTAGCCTACGAGATTTACATTTGTTTTTTTACCTTTTAGCATAAATTTGTTTGTTCTGTTATCTCGATGATGGTGGAATCTGGCCTTGTTTTCGGGCATCGGAAGAGAAAAACAAGCTTAGGCTTTTCATCGCACACAATGAGATATCCGGTGCACATGTGCCAAGCGAAGAGCAGGCTCATACCATCCGCTGAAAGGGTTGCTCATTAATTAGCATTTCTGCTGAAAGAGTTCGTGCTCTAATCTCTCCTATCCAAAAAAAGAATTTGGTTCCACATTCTGCCCACATTTTCGTCCAACTCCCTATTTATCCCGCTCATTAATAAGTTTTGCTCATCGTGTCTTTTCACCCGGCTCATTAATTACACGCTTAATCATCCAGATTCACGATCAATTAGCATGAAGCAATCAGCCCCAATCAATGCTGACTACATGCCCAAATTACACGCTCAATCTATGGCATGCACGCGCCATTGACCATCCAAATTTCCAGCGTTCCTCTCATTTCTCTCTTGGAGTCTTGGTATTCGATTTCATCCCTCTGTTGTTACCAGGCAGAGGCACAGGGAGAGTCCATAAATCTCGCTAACCTTCAGCCACGATCAAAACCAACCCTAACGATTCCAAGATCTGGCCGTCAGTGCAAGCCGAATCCTTCATCGAGGTGCAGGCGTGCAGCGCGGAGGAGCGAAGGTACTACCGGCTTGGAGCTGCGTAGGATTTCTGGAGCTCGGCGAGGAACCACGGCCCAGCCGGCCGGCCAAGCTTCACCTTTTAAAAATCCCACCACGCCTCCCCGCCATCGTATCCAAACCATATGCCCGACGCCGATGAGTCCTCGCCGCTGCCCGAAAGGGGGCGAAGGAAGGCAACGCTTATAGTCATGGGCACGCCGAGAGCCGGCAAGCCCGGCTGGCCGTCGACCTCGCCGGCCACTTCGTCGGCGTCGAGGTTCTTAACACCTACTTAATGCAGTTCTACCGTGTCCTCGACGTCCTCACCACCAACAACACGGTCAGCCTACATGAGCAGAACGGTCTCTCCTGTCGGCACACCCAAAGTCCATATTTTTGCTTTAACGAAGCCCAGTTCAGTTCAGTTTGAGCTCATCGATATTTGAGGCGTTTGGAGTTGTCTTCATCATCTCCTTAGCATCATCGATCCTTCCAGCAGAGACTTGTGTCCATCGTCAAGCCTGCGCGTACCGGCGAAGAGCATGTGAAGCAGGCGGAGGTGAAAGCTCGCACGGCCATGGTCGAGGCCAAGGCCCTAGCTTCCACCCACTGGCTCCATCCTTGAACGCGCTTGAGGACGCCCCTCGCGAGAACAGTGAGCAGCGTATTCGGCGCAGCCATGTACACTTCTGAAAAAACATTTTGTGTCGGACCAATCTATGTCGCTGCATGTCCTGGATGGTTGCTTGCCGTCTTGGGTTTTGACGAATTTGAAGCTCTGTGTGCCTTCTCGGTCGATGCCGTGGTTCAGGTCCTTGTCAGGAAGGCTGCCCGGGCATGGTGTGGTGCAAGTGGCGCTGAACCTGAATACAGAGGGAGAACGATAGCGATCTAGGTGCTGCCTTTGCCCATCATTTTCCGCTCATAATGCTGCTATACACACGATGCATACCGGTGTGCTGGGGTCAATATTGTCTGATCTAGAACAATTCGTAGATTTAATTCAGGTTTGGAACTTTTTTTCCTGACGTGGCAATGCTTTTTGTGCTGTTGCCATTTGTTGTACAAGGAGAAGAAAAAACAGTGAAGATAGAGAAATTGCTAGCTGTTTGTGTTGTCATTAAGTTGGTGTCTAATTTCACTGTTTGGTCATTGTTGCTATTGATTATTGTGGTAAAAATCAACAATATTTTCGCTATTTCAAAGCGATGTCGCATTGAATGATTTGAACTAGAATGAAACACAACATTTGAAATTTTGTAGGCTGAAATATTTCTAGGGAGTCCGGTTGTGACATATAGGAGACAAAATTTAGTGTAATTGTTGGACTTTCCTTACCCTTTCACTTTGCAACGGTGTTATAAATTTATCCAGACGTCTCGCGTGATGCATCTATCATGATTCCTACTCACGTTCGCTATTTACAGAATTATGCAGCAGCTGAGCTCTAACACATTTTGATATGGTAGACACCACAAGTCCATAACCACCATCGGCATGGGCAGGAAGGACGATGAGCGGCGACACGAGTTGGTCCCCATGATGAACTAAAGGATAATGATTTGTGTGTGTCGGCGGTGTAGTGTAGGGAGCTTGAGCCATGCTATTGGGTTATGAATTTGTGATACTTTTCCTCCCGTTGCATCGCACGGGCATTCTGCTAGTTTATTTTAAAAATCAATTAGGGAAATGCCTCACGTTTTCTGTATGAGGTGCTCTGCGCCTCCAAGCCCAGCACACCTGCCTAAAAGGCCTACCGAGCTCCCGATGAACGAGCCCATGTTATTTCCACAGTCCAGTGGGCATCAATTAGCCCAAATCGTATCTTCACCTCCGCGATTCCTATATGCCGCCCGTTAGCGTCGCGTAACGGGTGCGCCGCCTGAAGGACCTCATCCGCGATGGTTGCTGGGCCGGCCCACTTTCCCCGCGAAGCTTACCTTACTGTTGATTCGCTATTCGTTTTCTTTTCTTTTTTTTCATTCTGTTTTCGTTTTTTTCGTTTCTTTTTTTCTGTTTTCTTTTTTCCTTTTCCTATTTAAGTTTATTTCACTTTTTTTCTTTTCTTTTCTATTTCTGTTTCGTTTTATTTTCTTTTCTGTTTCTTTTTATTCTATTTATTTTCTTTTTTCTTTTTTCTTTTCTTATGGTTTTTGACAATTGTCAATTTTTTTAAATGGTTCCATTTTCAAAATGGTTCCAAATTTAAAAATGGTTCCATTTTAAAAATGGTTCCAAATTTGAAATTTGTTCATTTTTTAAAATGGTTCCAATTTAAAAAATGGTTCCATTTTAAAAATGGTTCCAACTTAAAAATGGTGCCGAATTTAAAATGGTTCCAAATTTGAAAATTGTTCATTTTTTAAAATGGTTCCAATTTAAAAAATGGATCCATTTTTAAAAATGGTTCCAATTCAAAAATGGTGCCGAATTTAAAATGGTTCCAAATTAAAAATGGTTCCCAATTTGAAAATTGTTCATTTTTAAAATGGTTCCATTCCGAAAATGGTCCAAATTAAAAATGGTTCCATTTTGAAAATGGTTCCAAATTTAAAAATGGTTCCGATTTTTCGAAAATGGTTCCTTTTTCAAAATGGTTCCGAACCAAAAAAATGGTTCCGATTTTTTAAAATGGTTCCAAACCGAAAAAATGGTTCCTTTTTGAAAATGGTTCCGAACCGAAAAAATGGTTCCTTTTTGAAAATGGTTCCGAACCGAAAAATGGTTCCTTTTTGAAAATGGTTCCGAACCGAAAAAATGGTTCCGATTTTGAAAATGGTTCCAAATTAAAAAATGGTTCCGAATTTAAAATGGTTCCAAATTTAATAATTGTTCATTTTTAAAATGGTTCCATATTTAAAAATGGTTCAATTTTGAAAATGGTTCCAAATTAAAAATGGTTCCATTTTTTAAATTGGTTCCTAATTAAAAAATGAAATTGGTTCCATTTTTGAAAATGGTTCCGAATTTAGAATGGTTCCCAATTAAAAAATGGTTCCATTTTTGAAAAAATTTCATTATTTAAAATTGCTCATTTTTGAAAATGGTTCCATTTTTTAAAATGGTTTCGAAATTAAAAATGGTTCCGAATTTAAAAATTATTCATTTTTTAAAATTGCACGAAATTTAAAAATGGTTCCAAATTTAAAAGTTGTTCATTTTTTAAAATGGTTTCATTTGGAAAATGGTTCCATTTCAAAAAATGGTTGCAAATTTAAAATGGTTCCCAATTGCCGGTTTATTAAAAATATAAGAAGAAATAAATATTAGTAATCTATCAAAAAATTCAATGTATGTAATACGTTAGCGAACTAGACAGACACAACCGTCGCATGTACTACTCCCTCCGTTCCAAATTAGTTGACTTGGTTTTGTCCAAATACGGATGTATCTATACTTGTTTAGTGTCTAGATACATCCGTATTTAGACAAACCCAAATCAAGTAATTTGGAACGGAGGGAGTAGTTGGCTAGTGAAGTTCTCGTGTATGCATGAGGTATGTAGTTCGATTCCCAGGCAACACACATTTTGTTTTCTCGCGCGCATGCTGTAATTGGGCCGGCCCACGACGGAACCACGCAGGCGTCGGGACTGCTATGCGGCGCTAACGCGCGGTGTATATCACCTCGCCTTCGCCTTCGCCTTCGCCTCCGCTCTATCTCGCCGACGCTGCAACCTGCAATTCTTCGGCGGCCCAGCAATCGAGGCGCCGTCCCCGCTGTATCCGCACGCCCACCTGCGTGTGCCGGCACGGCGGCGCCTAAGCTGCTCTGCGCGCCACGCCGGCTGCCTCGTCGGCCCTCCACCTGTGCCGGCCGTGCGCCACTGCAGAACCACGCGCCAAACCATAGACGCGCGCGCGGGCGCACGGGCTCTCTCGAACACTCGCTGTACCGCACGGCGCGGCCATGGCCAGCCGCCTCCTCTTGCTCCGGCGGGCTACAAGGATGTGGCTCCTGCAGTCTGCACCGCCTCCGGGGACTTTCCCCTCGGGTGCGACGTCTTCTTCCCTCGAAATGCTGGAGCTACGAGCACCTCATTCACCGAGCTCGCCGTCGTAAGCAACAAACCTGTCCATCATTTCTTCCTCCCTGATTTTTAATCTAAGTGGCGTAGTGACTAGTTAGCACAGGTAGGGAGGTGTTGATAATCTCGTCATATGCATTGCATTATTGATGCAGTTGGTTAGCTCCGAAACAATAGTGAGCTTCAAGTGTTCGATGAAATGCCAAATACACAACTCTCTGCACAATTCACTGCTTTCAGTTATACAATGTGTTTGCATTTGTGGTTTTGAGTATAAATAGGTGGTTTAGTGTGTTTGTGTGTGCACGCTCAGCTTCTTGGGGGGGGGGGGGGGGGGGGGGGGGGGTTCCGTTTTCATGAGGTAAATGCAATAATCTACATTTTTGTTAAGTTGAGTTCTAATTCTGTTGTAGTTATACTTCCCACAAGGTTTTTTGCCGAGATGCCGGGTTCTTCAGTTGGTCGCGAAGTTATAACCTTCAAACATTCCGTTGTGTCCATACGAGCCAACCTGTTAATAGCCAAAATCAAGATATGCCGATGGGTCAACAAAATCCTGGAGCCATGATACCGGTTGATGATTCTGGCAAACCAAAAGAGAAGAGGAAAAGACTTAAAGGAAAGAGGGCCGTAACAAGGTTTCTGAAATCATTGAGATGGAAAAAGAAAAGGGAGTTTCAGAGAATGACTGCCGAAGAGAAGATTTTGTACAAACTAAAGCTGGTACGCTGTTATAGACTTACATGTTTGAATTTTTATCTCTTAATTTGAAAATATTTTATTAAAGCATAAACGAATGAACTTTTCTCGACTTTCACTTGATGTAGCCTGATTTTCTAATACTGCTAGTCCATATTGACATGTAAGGTACCTGAACTTTCTAGCTTGCTTGCTCTAGATATCATGTTTCGTGTGTCCAAGCATAGAATCTTCATAATAGTTGTGAGTGCTTAGAGGTGGGATCTCTTATTAGATTTTTAACTGTCTTTTGTGTGTTGCATGCACGGCAACGAATTACCCATACCCATTTTGCCACTACTCACACATTACAATGAATCTAGGTGGTTCTTTGTATGCACTATTTTGTGATTTTTTCATTTCTAAATGTATTGTTGTACTGGATGATTTATTCTTTTATATTTTTCATTGTTTTTTCGGGGTTCCATTAAAGGCTCGAAAGAAGGAAGAACGAATTCATGCAGCTTTGAAGAAAATTGAACCAAATGAGCCATCAGAACCTACACATGATCCAGAGGTTCTTACACCTGAAGAACACTTCTACTTCCTCAAGATGGGCCAAAAAAGTAAAAACTATGTGCCTGTTGGAAAGCGTGGGATTTACCAGGGAGTGATCTTGAACATGCACTTGCACTGGAAAAAACATCAAACCCTGCAGGTAATTGTGAAGACATTCACACCTGAGGAGGTTAAGGAAATTGCCTCAGAGTTAGCCATTCTAAGTGGTGGTATTGTGCTCAGTATAGAAGAAGGAAATACAATTATTATGTACCGAGGAAAAAATTATGCACAGCCACCACCCGAGATAATGTCTCCAAAGATTGCACTTCCTAGAAAGAAGGTATGTTTTCTCTCTGCTATCATGGTCCAAGATAATATATCAATTTCTTGTATCATATGTATGAATTGTGAAGTGAGCTTGGAAAATACTCACACACATACTAGTAACAGTATGATTCCAAGATTTCCAAGAATGGCGAGCTCAGCAAGATCCTCCAAATTTGTGCAGAGGCCTTAAATGAGATTTCAGTTTCAAGACTTGAGTTTAGAACAAAACAACAAAAGACATATCCAGCAAATTATTTTCAGTTGGGAGGGTGTTCTATGTTCTGCTCAGGGGCAAATAGAGTATACTTCAATATAGAGAAATATGCAGAAGGAGAAGAACAAAAATATGACTAAAAAATTGTCCTCTTGTACCTTTTAGTGTTGATGCCTTGCAGTCTCTAATTTTAACATTTCTAATCAGGCACTGGATAAATCAAAACATAGAGATAACCTGAGAGCTCTTCGGCGGTACATTCCCAGGCTTGAACAGGAGCTTGAAGATCTTCACGCCCAGATGAAGTTAGCTGGAGGGTATATAGGACAAAGTGCGGCAAAAGACGTTGCTTTTATTTCGGATTCTACACACAGTATCTCTGTGAAAAAAGATTCTTCTAGCTCAATTCACAAGAGAAGTGTAGCTGAACTCCTACAAGAAAGTACAGAAAGGTCCGAGGAGCAGGAGGATGAGGTTGATGATGATTCAGCTTCAGAGTCTATCACATACTCAGAATCTGAGGATCTCTCCGACATGTTTGAGACAGATTCAGAGGAGCCAGTAGAAGATAGCAATGAGCGTCCTCTGTATCTTGATAGGCTGGACAAGTTTCCCCCAGCAAACAATGATAATGAACCAGACGGTTTTGAGGAGCATCTGCGGAAGATTGCTTCACTTTCTGATAGGGCAGATTCACCTGCAAAAGAACTGAAAGTCTCCGAGCTTGATGAGATCGATAAAATATTCCTAAGAGCTAGTTCATTGCTGAAGAAAAGGTGACACTTGATTTGGAATTTGTACAATGTGCTCGAGTTTAATTAACGAAGCATGTATGTGTAGTTTACTAGGATCTCTGAAAAGAATTGAGGTATACTAGTACGTCGTCACAGACCATCAAATACTGGACTGACTCATAAATCTTGGTAAAAACCAGCCAGGATTTTCGTGACTTCATTATGTTACCCGAATCAGCTCAGCTCGTCGGAAGTAGCATAATTGATAACCTTATGCTGCACGCCTATATGCTTTTGTTTGTTTAATGACATGTCGTTCCTCAGTCAATGTTAAGCTGTGCCTTCTTATGTACTTGTTGATTGTGTGTTGAAGCATTGCGGACGAAGTGTCATTATCCCTGGCTCTTTTGAGTGCATGGTTACAGTACGGTATGGCTGTAGTTCAAGCATGATGTGCACGGGTGATCTTTCCACTATAGTCTGAGCCTCTATATTACCAATGATTTCAGTTCTGTCTTGACAGGCATACTAGTAACCAGTTTACACATTGAAAGATCACAGTAAAGGCCTGGAGGACTTAACTTCAAAATTACATGTTTCCAAGTTCTCGGTGATCTTCATATTACATCACCGATAAGGTTCTGCCAGAAAGATAATATGTGCACAGAACACACACACAACAGGTAAACTCTTCGCATGCCTGGCGTAGTAGTTTCATATGTTCCACGGTAAGCGAGAAATCGGCACAAGAAGATGGCAGAATATCATTTGCCTACATACAGACATATGCTACTACATCACACATACGAAGTTACTAGTAACTCTTTAATTCAAATATCTAATCCAAGATCAGGAACGATGAGGTAGTCCTCGTCATCGTCAGGCAGCTCCACCCGTGCCCTCTTGCTCTTGCGCGCACCGGTTGTGTTGTAGAAGCCCGCGTTGCTCGCCGGCAGCGGCGAGGCGAAGAGCTCTGGGACCTCTGCAGTGGCTCTGCCCCTCTTGGCCGCTGGCGGCTGGTCATGGTGGAACAGGTCGATGTCGGCGAACCACTCCATCTCCTTGAACCCGAGAGGGGACGTGGAACCCTTCTGCAACAGCAAACGCAAAATAAGGAGACTGTGAGAATGGTGGAGATCTCAAGAGGGTCGACAGTACTTCTTGGTTAGCACGACAAAGAATGAAAGAAAGCCACTTGCCTTGTCGCTGGATTCGTAGTCGGAGAACTGCAGGAGGTCCTCGACGGCCCAGCTCGAGAAGGGCGAGGACGGCACCTCCTGCGCCGCGGCCTGGACCGGCGCCGCCCTGGGGACGACGGCGGCGGCTGGTGGCTTGGAGTTCTTGGCCGGCGGGTGGGTGTCGGCGTGGGCGCTGCAGACGGAGCTGAAGCCGACGCGGATGCCGGTGGCGAGGTAGCGCTGGTGGTTGGCGGAGAGCGTACCCTGGAGGTGGATGGAGTCGTCGCAGTCGCCGCAGAAGAGCGCCCTGTCCTCGACGCAGAAGACGAAGGCCGCCTTGTCCTGGCAGACGTCGCAGCGCGGCAGCTGCTTGGCGGCCGCGTCGAGCGGCAGGCGCTGGTGCTTGCCGGCGAGCTTGTTGGCCGCGTGGATCTGCACGTCGCAGCGCGCGCACAGCGCCGCCTCGTCCGCGCAGCACACCACCGTCGCAGCCGCACCCTCGCACGCGTCGCACTGGATCTTCATGCTCGCTAGCTCTTCCCGCGCTTGGCTGTTAGCTCGCTCCTAGCTCAGCTCAGAGTCTCACACTGAACGTACGGTCGCCGGTTGGTAGTTGAGAAATGAGAGCTGAGACCACTGACGAAAACTAGCGGCGTATATAATCGCGGCGACGTGTACGGGCGAACGCGCGGCAGTTTCTGCGGACGAGAGAGGCTTTGCGGTGAGCCGGCGGAGTGAGCTGGCGGTGTCCAAGAGTTTTGATTTGATTTTTGTTTTTTGAATTAAGTTTGATTTGATTTTGGGTGGACGGGGGCACCGGAGACGAAAAGATCTTGGCGGGAAATTGAAGACGAGGATTCGACTTGTCACGCTGCGGATGGCTACGTGTGAAGCGTGATCTTTTTGTCTTGTACGAACGGCGAAGGAGAAGCGGGGTAACGTCGCGTCGCACATCATGCACCGGTGGAAATTGTTGCGGCTCATCAAACCAATTAAAATGATCGATCGACAATTTTAGTGGTTGGTGTGCTTTGAGCTCATACCTACGAGAACGATCGAGCAGCTTATATATATGGAAAAGGCCGCGTTGCGTTTAGCGAACGGACGTTGGGTATAACATGGAGTACAAACGGGAGAAAATGAGGCGTTCTACCGTCGTGGAGCTAGAATATCGTGAGACTAGGCATATCGTGAGACTGACTTATGACACATTGGATAGGTTTGTCACTATGATCAGTAGTGGCGGAGCTAGAACAGAGTAAACCGTGGTGCACACATGGTATCACAACACATAAAAATATTTGTATCAGTGTGCACAATATGCAATTATAGGGAGAAAATAAGATTTTCCGGTGTCCCGTGCACCCCTTTGGCTCCACATAAATACTTCATTGATGATCAGTAGGTGTATGTCTCTTGGCACACTTTGTTAGATGTTGCTACCGTTTATTGACCTGAGTTCGATTGTTCATGAAAACGAGTCACACTCGGCATCATGACAAGAAGCCAAAGGGGTAACTCTCATTATGTCCGAGTTGAGAAATTAGCCGGGAGGGATGTGATCCGACTAAAGTGTGTGACGATTACAATTGGACTCAAGTCAGAACGCACAACATAGGGCTTATCTGATAGTTGGATCATATTAGAGCTCTAGATGGGCCGCCAGCGTTGCGAATCCATTAACACAGCCCATATATACAGCGGTAGAGGTGGTGGAATTAGTACGTGCAGTTCAACGACTCTATGAGTTGGAAACCCTAGCCACCGCCTACCGTCCCAGTATGAGCATCCAGATCTAGAAATCTGCCTTCTAGAGCTTCTGCTGGGCACGGCTATCGTATGACCGAGCGACAGGCGAAGTTGTTCATCAACTTGGCGGAGCTATTCTAGAGAACAAGCTACCGGAATCAGAACTGCATCGTCCCGACACGCTTCACTAATTCCACAACCACGCGTCTAGTGGTAATTCCCATGATCTTCTTCCTCGGAAAGATCTTGGGATAGCACGTTGGAAAAATCTTGAGCCACGTTATGCAGCCGGGTGTTTGGTTGTTTGCTTTAGTTATGGTCATCACCGCATATAAAAATGGTGATCTTACCACCCCTCTGCAACTAATTTTACCACAGTCGATCTCATAGCGGTGTAAGAAATTTATGATGTTTTTAACCAAAAGTACAAAAGTAGAAGGTACACTATAAATTTATTTTTCCACCAAGACGCCTGATTGCAAGCTACACTATCAGATTACAATGGAGTATATGAAATTTACGCCGTGGTAATCAGTTCCCTCTGGCCTTCACCCTCACGGGGAGCCCGTCCGCCATCCGCAGCGTCAGTGACGCCACCTGCCGCGGGCGGTAATCGGCGTTCACCTCCAATTCAAACGCCTCCAGCACGCACGCCACGGTGTACTTCATCTGAATATATGCCATCTCCTTCCCAAGGCAAATTCTTGGCCCCGCGTGGAACACCAAGTACCGGAACGGGCTCTCCGGCCGGAACGTCCCCTCCGGCGGGTCTAGCCACCGTTCCGGCTGGTAAGCCCGCGCGTCCTCGCCCCACACGGACTCCATCCGTCCCATCGCGTACGAATTGTACGTCACGAACCACCCCGCTCCCACTGTCGTGCCGTCCGACAGCATATCGGCGGTGTGTGCGTGCATGGAATTACTACTCCATGCACGCACACGCCGCCGATATGCTGCCGGGCGGCTGGTGTTACCACTACTTTTCGTAAGTTCGTTTTTTCTACAAGACTTTTCGCTACGTTTAATGATGAATCAGCAGCTCAGCATTGACAAGTTTCCGCTGAATTTGCTAGGTCTTCTGTATGCATTAAATTCAGCGCATCGGCACCTCGATATTCCGCACAATATTTCACGTTCATGCTCCAAATAAACCATTGCTTTGCATATGCTTTAAGGCCATCCACTATGTTGCAGCAAAGCGAACCATCGGCTCATGTTTTCTGACAGCAAAAGCGAACTGAATTGTTGGTTCGACTCATACGCATAGAAAAGCGAACCATCGGCTCATGTAGTCCAGCCAGCTTCGGGCCAGTGCGTTCACGTGAGGATAGGATAGAGAGTAAAAAATGTATTCTTTTATCTGACTCAGGGCCCACCAGAAACTTTGGTGCGGTTCTATACATAGTAGCTAAACAGTGGCCGATTCAATTCTGACAGCTTTCTCCATTGATTCGGCGCAACGTAGTACATGGTCTAATGGAGTAGATGTTACAACACTACTGATTTTCCATATCCTATTGTGACGCCACATCATCACCTGTTTTTTCAAGTTTTTGTTGGTGTGTGTTATCATTAATTTCCTACCACATCTTTATTCCATTCAGCTTCCCTTGATTTCGATATTCTAAAGATGTAGTAAAAGAACTGAGAGAATGAAATTATTTCATTGATGACTAAGGGACTTAGAGCATCTCCACCGGGCCTCTAAACATGTTATTGTTGTCCCTTGTCACTAGGGCCCGAGTGCCATGATTTCAGATCTGAACATGTTATTGTTTCATAATGATATGCACTGTTTATTGATCATACCTGCAAGTTGTATACACATATTGTTGTCCGGAACCCGCGGTCCCAAAGTGACAATAATTGGGACAGCCGAGGGGAATGGCTGCGATGTGAGGATCACATGTGTTCACTGCGTGTTAATGCTTTGCTCCGGTACTTTATTAAAAGGAGTACCTTAATTACCAGTAGATTCCCTTGAGGCCCGGCTGCCACCGGCTGGTAGGACAGAAGATGTTGTACAAGTTTCTCATTGCGAGCACGTACGACTATATACGGAACACATGCCTACGTTTACTTAGTACTTGGATGCTTTATCATTATTATCTGCAATGCCTATGTCTTGATTATTATATGAGCTATCTTATCCATGCAGCGCCCGTTCATCCATCCCTATGCCTACAGTGTTTTAATCCTACTGTTTACTGCAATCACTACTGCTGTCTCTATTTACTGCTGCTATTATTTCACCGCTACTACTGCTATAAAACTGTTGCTACTGATAATCTGTGTCGAGCAAGACTATTCACAGGTGCAGCTGAATTGACAACTCCGCTGTTAAGGCTCTCAAGTATTCTTTGGCTCCCCTTGTGTCGAATCAATAAATTGGGTTTTACTTCCCTCGAAGACTGTTGCGATCCCCTATACTTGTGGGTCATCAAGACTATTTTCTGGCGCCGTTGCCGGGGAGCATAGCTTTATTTGGGAGTTCACTTGTGATCTATACTGCTCGCTGAAATTTATTCATCATGGGTAAAGCTCGTGATGAGAGGGTCCATGTATTGCCCTCCACTACAAGAAAAGGTACGACACTTAGTACCTCTGCTGCTCTTGACTCACCATCTGTATTGAGTCAACTTGTTACACCACCACAATCTTCACGTGTTGGTACTACTGCTGAATCTGAAATTGCCTCTGATAATGTTGATGATGCTTCTACTGTGATTGATGAGAATATTTCATTAGGTCCACTTTTAGATGCTGCTATTGCTAAGTCTAAACAACTTGAAAATACTAGAACACCTAATGGAAGTCCTACTACTCCTGTTTATTCACCTGAGTTAAGGGATTATACTTGTGATGATGATCCTGATGAAACTTATGTGGAACTTGATGATGATTTTATTGATAAATGTAATGCTACTACTGGTGCAAGTAATATGAGAAATTTTCTTGCACAACATGCTGTTAAATACAAGTTGTCACCTGATCCTAAGTTTGCCACTTCTCCTATAAACATTAAAGATAAGGATTATGATTTTTCTCTTGATTTATCTCATATATCTATTGTTGAGAAAACTCCTTTTTGTGGCACTAAGAGTGAAAGTGCTGTAGAGCACATGAATGAGCTCTCTACTTTGAGTGGCTTATTTTCTGATGATATTAAGAAGCGTAGCTACTTTGTTGCTAAGATTTTTCCTTTCTCATTAAAAGATGATGCTAAAGCTTGGTATAACAACTTGTCTCCTGGTTCTATTACTAGTCCTACTGGTTTGCTTGATGTTTTCTTTCAGAAATATTTCCCTGCTAGTGCTAAACATGATGCTTTGCAAAGAATTTATAACTTTGACCAGGAAGATGAAGAGAAACTTCCAGAGGCATGGACAAGGTTTTGCTCTCTTATCAGAGCTCGGCCTGGACATGATTTGGAAAAGCATGATCTACTTGATATATTTTACAGTGGACTAACTATTGAATCTAGAGCATATCTGGATAGTTGTGCTAGTTGTGTTTTCAGGAAAAGAACCCCTGAAGAAGCTGAAGAATTATTGGCTAAAATCAGCCAGAATTATGATGATTGGACTCTACCTGCGCCGACCCCCACACCTACACCGACACCAATATCAAAGAAGAGGGGAGGTATGATTGAATTGAATGATGAAACAATGAGGGAGGCCAAGAAGACTCTCATTGAGAAGGGTATTAAATCTGAAGATGTGAAGAACCTTCCACCTATTGAAGATTTGTGTAAGCCAATTCCTCATCCATCCATAATTGAGGTTCACTCTCTCCACAGGTTCGATGAAGGAGATATTCCCTACTCTAAACCACCTGATCAATGCTTAGATGAATTTGATAATTATGTTATTAAGCAAGATAATTTTAATATGAGAGTAGAGAATCATTTGCATGAAAATTCTCTAGCTATTAGTAAGATGCATGATATTGTGGAGAGAACCTCCAATGATGTTAAGATGCTTATTAAACATTTCCATATGGTTCAAACTCAAATTGATCAACTCACTAAAGTGCAACAAGACATGTTAGCCAATGCTTCTAAGGAAAAATTAAAACCTGTCTATGTTAGCACTAGAAGTGGAGCTCATACTCAGGATCCTTTATATCCTGAGGGACATCCTAAAAGAATTGAACAAGATTCTCAACTAGCTGAAAATCCAGTTTCTCCTTCTAAGAAAAAGAAGAAGAAGAAACATAAAAATGTTGTAGAATCCTCTGAAACTGTTAATGATCCTAATAGTATATCTATCTCTGATGCTGAAACTGAAAGTGGTAATGAACTTGATAGTGATAAGGATAAAAATGATGCTCTTGATAAAGAAGTTAGTGAAAAGGAACCTGAAAAGCATACTAAAAACACAAAGTACACTAAGGAAGATTTCATTGCTAAGAAACATGGTAATGAAAGGGAACCTTGGGTTCAAAAGCAAATGCCTTTTCCAACTAAGAAACTAAAATCAAAGGAAGAAGAACATTATAATAAATTTTGTGAATGGATGAAACCCTTGTTCTTGCAAATTCCTTTGACTGATGCTATTAAATTGCCTCCTTACTCAAAGTATATGAAAGATATTGTTTCTAACAAAGGAAAATTCCTAATGAGGAAATTTCTACTATGCTTGCTAATTATTCTTTCAATGGCAAGGTTCCTAAGAAGCTTGGAGATCCAGGTATACCAACCATCCCTTGCTCCATCAAGAATAATTATGTTAGAACTGCTTTATGTGATTTGGGAGCAGGAGTTAGTGTTATGCCTTTTTCTCTTTATAAGAGACTCTATCTTGATAAATTGATACCTACTGATATATCTTTGCAAATGGCTGATAAATCTACTGCTGTTCCTGTTGGCATTTGTGAGGATGTCCCTGTTCAAGTAGCTAACAATTGTTTAATTTTGACTGATTTTGTTGTTCTTGAAATGCCTGAAGATGATAATATGTCTATTATTCTTGGAAGACCTTTTCTAAATACTGCAGGTGCTGTTATTGATTGCAATAAAGGAAAAGTAACTTTCAATGTTAATGATAAAGAACATACTGTTTATTTCCCCAAGAAAGTTGACAAGATTTATGGAGTCAATACCATCTCCAATTTTAAAACTATCAAAGTGGGAAGTATTGATTGCCCTATATATGATCATCAAGAAGGATATCAAAACATTATGATTGGATCCATATCAATACAATACAAGGTAACATGAGTGTTTATGATGTTTAAATCATTTGTGTCATGTAAATTTATTTGGTGCCAAGACTTGATCAACCTTGTATCAAATGTATTTGCATACATAAAAGAGCTAAACAACATTTCTTTCTTCAACTTTGTTTTACCTACTGTTGTGTTACTGAACTTGCAAAGTTTTAGTTGAAACTGGTCTTTATAAAATTCTATTTCTGCTCTAAGTTTATTATTTAAATATCCAGAAAATGTGCAAAATGAAAGTTTTCAAAAATTTCTGAAAATTATACCATAAATATTAGTTTTTAAAGAGGAATGTGGGAGTGCCTGGAGCTGACCAGGGGGACCCACCATGCCACCACACCACCCCACCGCGCGGCAGGGGTGGGCCGCGCCGTGGCATGGTGTGGGCCCCACCTGGCCCTCCACTCACCCATCTTCCTCTCATTTCTTTCTCTCTCCCGACCAAACACACCACCATTGCTCAAACCCGTGTTCTTGCTGCTCTTGCTCGAGATTTTTCGATCTCCTTGCTCAGCCCATCTTTGTTGCTGAAATTTGGACCATTTGCTCTCCGGTATGTGACTCCTCCATGTATCCAAGTAGAATTTTGTTTAGTAGAGTATACCTTGAGTATTTTGCTGCTGTAGGTGACTTGTTAAGTGAGTATGCATGCTTGTTCTATGTTGATATAATCAGTTTTGATGCATGTTTAGTCCTCTAGCAAGTTCATATAGTAGTTCCCCTCATTTGTATGTCTCAAAATCAATTTTTATAATGTTTGTTAAAAAATTTCAGAAAAGGAAAATGCATAACCACACCTTTGGTGAGGTGTTTGAAAGGGATTCTCAGAGAGCGAGAAGGCCTTTGAGGGCATCTACTCGAGTTAGGCGTTCCTATGATGAGGATGTCATTGCACCGAACATTGGAGATGGAGGGGTGACCAAATCCCAAATGCTTCATCCTTTCCATGCATGGAGTTTTTGCGTAATGCAGGGTTGCTTGATGACTTCATGTTCCTCATCCAGAGAGTTGGCCTAACCACTTATATGCAGGATGAGAGCGACCAACATTATTGGCTCACCAAAACTTTTGTTGAGAGTTTTAAATTTGTGAATTCATCTTATACGCCTACTGTCCAATTTAAGATTTATGACAGGCCTGTTACAATGGGTTGGGAGACTTTTGTGCTGCCATAGATATTGCTCCTATAGGCACAGCGAAGAAGATTGCAGGGAACACCAAAGACTTTGTGGAACTTTACCGAGGAGTGACCAACGACGATGACCGCACGCTCAGCGCGGCAAGATAAGGAACATCCAATTCCCTGCCATTAGATATTTCGTTTATTATCTTGCTACTAGCATTCTTGGTAGGGAAAACACTAGTAACATTTCTAATTATCATCTTGCTTTTCTTGCTGCTGCACTTAATGGTAACACTGCTTACAACCTTGGTGCCCTTATTGCTCGCCGTTTGGCTGCTAGTGGACCTATTTATGGAGGAATTGTTGCTTCACGAGTTATCGCATATCTAGGTCTTTCCGTTAGTCCTACTGATGAGAAGCTAACCCCTTTTAGACTTGATATTGCTGCTATGAAAGGCCATCAGTTTGTCACACCTAATTCTCATTTAGGAAACATTGTTTACAAAGTTTTATTTACTAACGGGGATGAATATGAAGTGCCTTTGCCCCAGGCCGATCTGTTCCCTTTACACAGGAGACCGTGGTCGTACTCCAAGGAGGCGTTGGAGGAGCAGCTTAGAGTGCGAGGCTTTCACCAGCAGCACCAGGAGGAGGGAGAAGCACCTGATGATGGCTACACCGTCACTTACCTTGGAGCGTCATCCAGCTCTTACCAGGACGAGGGCCTTCCTCGTCGTACTATGGAGGCGCCACTTCCTGGGCACCATGGGATTGATCTCCACTTAGGCCAAAAGCCTAAGCTTGGGGGGAGGTATATCGACATCTCACTCATTTACATATCATATCTTGTCGATACTTTGTATATCCATGTTGCAGTTTTCTTTCTTTCTTTCTTTTTAATTGTTTACCTTTTATTGCTGCATTCCAAAACACAAAAAGACCAAAAATATTTCTGTTGTTTCTCTTCATTTGTTTCTTTAAGTTTCAGTATTAGTTTGTTAGTTTTAAAATTCGGTTTGTTATTCAAAAATCCAAAAATATTTTGCTTTATTGTTTGTTTCTTTTTGCTCTTGTTTCAAAAACTCGAAAACCCAAAAATATTTGTTGTTTCTTTTTGGTTTTGTATAGTGTTTTCAGAGTTGGACAGCCATCCGTGACTCCGATGGAGCTTGGTTTTCATTCTTATCATTCGAAGCAACACAAGTGAAAAAGCAATAAGGATGATCTACAACAACTTGAGTTGGGGTGAGAGGCTGGTATGAACTCCATTTGTTTTCATTTTTGTACATATACTCATCTATGTGAGCATGCTTAGTTGGTTCATGTGAGGTATATGTCATTTAGTGGATGCTTAGTAGTTCTTGTTCTCTCATGATCGGTCCCAATTTATTAATAGTGGTAGCATGTTATGTTGATGTTTGCTTGCATTGTTCTATTCATAGAGGGTATGACATTGTGGTATCCTCCTCTGAATAATTCATTCGAATTGACTTGGCACATGCTCATGCATGCGTATGACTGAAAAACAAAAGTCAATTAAGCCTTGATGATTTATTTTGACTCAGAGTTCTTGTATCACTTTTATGTCTCAATTAATTTCATTTTGTCGCAAGCATGATTATGACGGTTATTGCTCTCTTGATTGTCGCTTCCCAGTCTATTGCTAGCCTTCACTTGTACTGAGCGGGAATGCTGCTCGTGCTTCCAAAACCATGAAAACCAAGTTATTCCAAAGTGTCCACCATAAATACCTATGCATGGCATTTCGAACCATTCAAGTAAATTTTCATGTGCTACCTTTAAAACCTTCAAAGTACTTCTCAATTTGTGTCAATGTTTTATAGCTCATGAGGAAGTATGTGGTGTTTTATCTTTCAATCTTGTCATTTACTTCTGACAGACTTTCACCAATGGACTAGTGGCATATACATCCGCTTATCCAATAATTTGCAAAAAGAGCTGGCAACGGGGTGCCCAGCCCCAATTAATTACAACTTTCATTAATAATTCTCTTCACATGTTTTGCCCTGATTTATCAGTAAGCAACTTAATTTTGCAATAGACACTCCTCCATGGTATGTGAATGTTGGAAGGCACCCGAGGATTCGGTTAGCCATGGCTTGTGCAAGCAAAGGTTGGGGGGAGTGTCACCCATAATGAAACTAAAATACATGTGTAAACAAAAGAGAAGAGGGATGATCTACCTTGCTGGTAGAAATAACGTCCTTCATGGGAGCCGCTCTTGAAAGTCTGGTTGACAAGGGGGTTAGAGTACCCACTACCATTCGTTGACAACAACAAACACTTCCCAAAACAATTTTGCTTCTGTTTTAAAAATGAAAAGCTCTAGCACATGATAATCTCTGCTTCCCTCTGCGAAGGGCCAATCTTTTACTTTCATGTTGAGTCACCATCCTTTCTTTGAGCACTTTCTCGAGAGCATAGTTGTCATTCTTAGTGTAATGTGCTTGTCCCAGAATGTGGTTAACTATGATATAACTTTGATGCTTTTATCTTTGATATCTTTGATTCTAGTCTTCCCATGAACTTCAGAGGTGCCTGGGCATTTATGTTTTGCTGTACAAAAACGGGCAAGCGAGATACCATCTTATCATATCCTATTATGAGCATTACAATCTTGTGAATTAATATGTTTCATGTTTGTTGCTATTAGTATGTTGGTATCTTTTCATAGTTTACATGCCTATTGAGTGACATTATTTGCATTTGCCTCATCTTGAATTGCTAAGCATTTGTACATATAGTGAGAATATATGCATCATATGAAGCAAATGTGTTCGTGAAAGTCTTTTATCGCACTCAGTTGTTAACTGAATTGCTTGAGGACAAGCAATAAGCTAAGCTTGGGGGGAGTTGATACGTCCAAAACGTATCTACTTTCCCGAACACTTTTGCTATTGTTTTACCTCTAACTTGTGTGTTTTGAATACAACTAATGCGGACTAACGCTGTTTTCAGCAGAATTGCCCTGGTGTCTTGTTTTTGTGCAGAAAGTCAACTTTCGGGAAAAACACCAGAAAAGATCGCAAACCTCCTATTTTACCAGAAGACTCACGGAGCCAGAAGGGGAGGCGGAGATGGGCCACGAGTGGCCCAAACCACATGGTGGCGCGGCCAAGGGGCCTGCCGCGCCAGCCTATGAGGAGGGCGCCTCGGGCACCTCCCCGAGTCCCCCTTTCGACTACTTAACCCTTCTGACCTAAAAACGTCGGGGGGTCGTCCACTTCATCCAGAAACATCACCGTACGCCGCCACCATCGCGAAACCTATTTCGGGGACCAGAAACTCCGTTCTGGCACTCCGCCGGGACGGGGAATTGGAGGAGATCATCGCCATCATCATCACCGACGCTTCTCCATCGACCATCCATGTTTCCCCCATCCATGTGTGAGTAATTCCCTGCTGTAGGCTGAGGGGGATGGTAGGGATTGGATGAGATTGTTCATGTAATAAGCTATAAGATCATTAGGGCATGGTGCCCAGTATCCGTTGTTAGTACTTATTGATGTTGTTGCAACTTGTTGAGCTTAATGCTTGTCACTAGGGCCCGAGTGCCATGATTTCAGATCTGAACATGTTATTGTTTCATAATGATATGCACTGTTTATTGATCATACCTGCAAGTTGTATACACATATTGTTGTCCGGAACCCGCGGTCCCAAAGTGACAATAATTGGGACAGCCGAGGGGAATGGCTGCGATGTGAGGATCACATGTGTTCACTGCGTGTTAATGCTTTGCTCCGGTACTTATTAAAAGGAGTACCTTAATTACCAGTAGATTCCCTTGAGGCCCGGCTGCCACCGGCTGGTAGGACAGAAGATGTTGTACAAGTTTCTCATTGCGAGCACGTACGACTATATACGGAACACATGCCTACGTTTACTTAGTACTTGGATGCTTTATCATTATTATCTGCAATGCCTATGTCTTGATTATTATATGAGCTATCTTATCCATGCAGCGCCCGTTCATCCATCCCTATGCCTACAGTGTTTTAATCCTACTGTTTACTGCAATCACTACTGCTGTCTCTATTTACTGCTGCTATTATTTCACCGCTACTACTGCTATAAAACTGTTGCTACTGATAATCTGTGTCGAGCAAGACTATTCACAGGTGCAGCTGAATTGACAACTCCGCTGTTAAGGCTCTCAAGTATTCTTTGGCTCCCCTTGTGTCGAATCAATAAATTGGGTTTTACTTCCCTCGAAGACTGTTGCGATCCCCTATACTTGTGGGTCATCACACGCGTCGCGTCGAGTTATGTGGCGGCGACGCGATTCGGCCACGCCGACGCTTGGGAAGCCGGGAAAGCCTGGGCGCCGGCGTAATTGCGAGGCGTGCCGCAGACGCCTCGCCGTCCCGTCGCTTCGTCGCCTGCAGAAACGCGTCGCTGTAAACGCGGGCGGAACGGCCTCCTGCACGGCGCAATTTACAGCACCCCCTCGCCGCCTATGTCTATGACGGGTGGCGCGCACCTGTCGGAGGCCATGTCCGGTCAATGTCCGGCACCCCCAGGAGGGCCTCCAAACTTGGAGGCCCTATTGGGGTGCCGGACACAAAATCGCTCGGGGCGAGGCTTTGAGGGTGCCGCTGGTGGGCGTTTTTGCTGTCCTTTAGAGGCCCCTGATGGAGATGCTCTTATATACCCTGAAACAGACGCCGCCAAAGACGGCTAATAAGGTTGTGTACGGCCGAGACGTCGTTTTGCTTAAGGCGGTTGGACAAATCTTAATTGATAACAATTAGCATAATTCTAAATAATTCCTAAAATTCCTCCTTGCACAACTCTATTTTTGTAAAATGTCTGGTATAATCTTCAAGAATCTTCTCGAATAGTCTTGTGAGTGTTGTTACGTATCCATGAGGATGCCCTGGTAAAAGCATTGTCCTTTTGCAAGTTCTATCATTTTGAAAAATTTCATCGTTAGAATCTCTCCACCAAAATTACGTGGAAAAATATGAGAGAATTGTATTTAATATGTTGTTAAAATTCTTCAAAACCAATGTGGGAAGGGGATAAAGGAAAATGATAAAACATATAGGCTCCGTTTGGATATTGATATTGGGAGGGTAGATATTATATTGGCTCAATATCCAATATCCAGGATATTGATATTGAGATTGAATGTCAATATTTTCTGTTTGGATGTGTTTGATATTCAGACATAGACAAGATATTGAGTTTGAATATCAAATGTTGTTTGGATGTTATAAAGGCAGGATATTGAGATAATGATCAAAACGTTTGGAACGACCACATATTATAGTACATACAACAGCTGGACAAATACATCATATTGCCCAATATTTCAACAACAACACTATATCAAATGCAATGCATAATCCATCATAACGACCATTTTAATGAAATCTCAAACAAACAAGGTACAAAGTCTCATACGCAATATGACATGGTCTTACATAGCTTGTTTTCTATTTCTGTAGCGTCCTTGGTCAGCCACATCAACAGTAACAGGAATATGGCGGCCATCTAATGCTCCAAGTGCATTAGGAAACCACTTCCATTTGTAATCATTGGGAGGTTCAGCAAAGGATCTGGCAGTTTAATGAACTCTCCATGGAGACATAGGATGGCCTTTAACACTTCAGAAAAGTGTGAACTAATAGTCTGTAAGGACCTCTTGTACTGCCCTCGCAACAACCTCATTTTCAAACCATGACCAAGAACAAGCAAAAACATAGCAACCTTTTCTTCCACAGCAACATACACACTCCCCGTAAGCCACATTTCTCACACAACATAGCACACAAGTCATGGAAGTTTCTTTTTGTTAGACGAAGCTGATCATAGCAAGCAGTTTCAGTCCCATCATACATATCTTTCAACAAATACTTTCGAAGAGAGAGTCTGTGTTCATCATCGGTGAAGGCTCCTAACTCCCTCGGCAACCTTTGTGTACTAACATAGGCCATAGCAAGAAGGTGCATTCAAGGTATTGTTTCATGAACACAAACCTTCTTCTCTTCCTGCTTTTATTTTCTTCGGATATATAATTAACCATGGCTAACTCATCGACATGTTGCAACTACAATGTAAAGAAATTATATGTGATTGAACAAATTTTAGCATCATCAAAATTAATTTATTCCAAAGCATCACTACAAAAATTCAGCACACACACAAACACTATATACCAACTATCACTATGAAAATTCAGCACTGCATGAACAATTCCAAACAAAGAGACAAAACCAATTTCATCACAACCATATGTACATCCACACTAATGTTATGATTCATTATCATGTACTCAAGTTCATGTAAAACAAACTAGAAATAGGGAAGCAAGCTTAAGTTCAGCAGGTAATGATGATCACAAAACTTCAGTTCGGGTGGGGTGCCAAAGGAGACGAAGCCAAGAGACTCTCCATACCTCACCAAGAGATGTAGCGGCAGCGCCGGAATCAGATGCGCCGGCCGGCGGAGGTGCCAATCTGTCCCTGCAATCATCAGCACATATTTAGATTGACGGAAAGGAGGAGGCGGGGCGGGGTCGCCGCCGGCAAGGAGAGAGGCGGGGCGGGGTCACAGCCGGGAAGGAGGAGAGGGGCCGAGATCGTCGCGGGGAAGGAGGAGGCGGGGCGGCCGTGGCCTACCTATGCGCCGCCGCCGGCCGATGGGGAGACGAGAGGGTCGGGGGCGAGAGGACGGGGAGACGAGAGGGACACGCACGGGAGGGTCAGGCGAATATCGACCCAATGTCGAGGCCAAGAGCTCGACATTCGCTAGGCCTCTTTTTCCACTAGCGACCCAAATCGAGAAATTGTGACCGAATACCACGCTGCAATATTGGAAACATCTGAACAGGTCAAAACTCGATATTCGGGTAGGAAAAGTTGCGAATATCCAATATCTTCTGTCAATATCAACATCCAAACGCAGCAATAGTGATTATTATCTCCTCATTGACTCCTATCAGCAAAACCTTGATAGGGAATTTGTTTTCGTAAGCGAGTATAGAGATCAGTGAATATGCCTTATATTATTCGATTTTAAACCTCGCTGAGCAAATAGAAATATGACATATGACAATGAGAAGATATTATCTCATTCATCATCTTATATGAGAGTAAACTCATAAAGGAAAACGTGGGCAACATTATTTGCTACCGAAACTCGTTTAAAACCTAGTGGGGAAAAGGAGAAGGGGAATTAGCCCATTTTCGGAGGCTGCATATCACTGGAGAAGATTCCCGGATTGACGTTATGCCACGATAGAAGTAAATGCTCTCAACCTCTCATTTGAAAGTATTGTACACTGCTGCGTTGCGCCGAGGGTTCCCTGGATTTGGACTTGTGAACAGTCGCTGCTGAGGGCATGTCGACACAGTTTGTGACTTTGGCTTTTTCACCCATGCCAAAATAGCATAGGAGTCAGAGTTGTCGCATGTCATTATGCCAACACGATGATGCTATAATGCCCCAGTGACCTACGTTGGCGACACACCATTACCAAATAAACATATCCCTTTAAATAACTGAGGTTGGTTTGATTTGATTTTCTACACAGCATCTAACACAGAAAAAATAAATCTGGTATGGACACTCGAGTTGCAGCCCATTTTTATTTTTTGTATCAGAAGCTCGGTTGTGATATTGGGCTCCGTGGGCTAACTTATGGATAATGAGCCCAAATATGATTGGTTTACCTTTTCCTCTCCGACGAGTGTAAAATTTGTTGGCGTTTCTATTTGCACCGGCGTGTTCTCGGAGTCTGAGACCGTCTACTTGGATAATTAGGCAATAATTTAATGATTAATTTCAGAATATTAAACATGATAAGCGTAACTACTACATGTTAAACACGAACATACTAGATGTACTAATTAACATGAACAGCAGTAGCACAAATGCCAACATACGCATAGTAAAATAGTTCGGTTTACGCCGCACGTATCGAACGGTTGTAGACGAGGCAGCAGTCGATGCAGACAGGTTCACCGCAGCGAAAGCAGCGGCGATGTCGTTGACGAAGATGTTGGTGAAGACTGGTCGAAGAAGACGACGCTTGAGGTGGCGGTACGCAGCACCGCCGTACTTGTTCGAAAGACGACCCGTGGTGGAAGCGGCGAGCAGTCGCGCGAAGCGCTTCCCAAAAAGCTAATTTGCCCTCTCCCGTACAGGATCACAAGAGCGACTGGTTCCGGAGACCTGCTCTCCAAACGTCGGTGCACGCCGGCGCTCGGGATGGAGTAGACTACGGTGGCGGCGCAAGGCACGAGATTGGTAAAACCTAGATTGGTTCGGTGTTTGACGGCGCACGGCAATATATAGTGTGGTTCGGAAAACCCTAACGAGTACAATGTGGGCCGGCCACGTCGCATAGCAGCCCACGATCCGAATTGACTAAGCTGTACACATACGCTAGCATGACTCGTTTTACAGACGGCGGCGGGAGGAGTGCGCACGAGAGAGCCTTCTATTCTCAACCAGCACACCAAGTGGTACAACACTCCACTAAAGTGGTACAACTCTCTCTCAGCTAGCAATGTGGACTAAACTTTAGCACCACGTTTGCTCCTCTAAAATTCTGTCATGCACATGGGCCAATTTGAGATTTCAGGATTTGCTTATATGGGCTGCCCACTAATGAGTCCAATATTCTAACAACGGAAAGCAAACACCATAGAAATTGGAAAGGAGAACTTCTCAAAAAAAAAAAAAAAATTGGAAAGGAGAAACACGTGCGGTGTCTGGGTATATCTGGAGTTCGGCCGTTGGTGATTCTATCTATGCCATTTGAGCAGGTTTGAATGATTCAGAAACCAGCCATCCGCCGACAGAAGACACAGGTAGGCTACCTAAAGGCTGTGCAATTCTTTTTTTTCGGCGCACCTGAAGATTTACACCGACAAATAGAGAGACGAAGATAGCTTGAACTGATGCTGTTTATGCCTGAGAAGACTCTGTTTGGTGATTGTACCCTAGACATTTGAGCATATGGTTTGATAGATTCAGAAACCAACTGTCCGCCGACACAAGACACAGGTAGGCTGTGCAATTCTTCAGTTTTCAGCGCATCTGAATACAGACACCGACACTCGATAAGACGCGGACAGCCCGAACTGCTGCTGGTTGATTAGTCGGCGACAGCAACAGATCGCTACCATGTTAAACCACATAGTTACACACACACAGAGGTCGATCGATCGATCTGCGCTATATACGATTACACATAGTACCGGGGCCAAACAAGACAAGGGGTTCACAGAGAAGAGCGAGAACGATTTCTGTTAGCAAATTGAATTGGTGCGGCCCGTCGTCGTCCAGAGACAGCGGCTCCTGGTCGATCGCTTCACCTGCGCCTGGTGGTGTGCGCCGGCGCCCAGAGGTCGGCGCCGTTGCTCTGGGTCAGCTGCAGCGTCTCTTCCACCGGCACCAGGCAGAGCCCGCGGTTCCGCAGGCTGTAGTGCTCGGGTCCTGCATTCACCTCAGTGAAACGATTATAAGATGCATGTATGCATTTGTGTTCTATACTTCTGTCAGAATTTGCCATTTTCAGAGTTTTCAAGGAACTTCAAAATAGTGAGAGACGGTGAGCTCACCTCAGGCTCAGCTCCGGGCGCCGGAGGAGCTCGCATGTACGGAGAGCTAAGAACCTGCAAATACAAAGAAGAATTTAGGCATTTCGATCAACATAACAGAGGGGCAAGATCACTATCCATTAATGCGTCGCAGCAAGTGAGAGCAAGAAACCTCGAGTTGCTGGTGCAAGAATTTGATGTATCCCGACGCCTCCTGAAGAACAGATGCAGTGTCCGTCTGCCAAACGTGCCAAAGTTAGGAACACCATTCATCCTCAACTAAAAAAAATACTCAATCTTGCTCATTCCAGATGAGCTGCTGTGCAGACATGAAGAACTAGCAAGACATTGCAGAACCAAGAAATTACCTTCCCATATGGTGATACCAGCTGCTGCAGCGCCGCGACTCTCTCGCCGACCTTGTCCTTCTTCTCCTGCTCAGCCATAACAAAACAACTTCAGCATAGCAGCAGCTCCTTTGCACAGGTCGATATGCAAACTTCACAGTGCATACCTTTGGCGATATGGGAGCGCCGCCCCTGGGGCTCGAGTTCCTCGGCTTCTTCGATCCCATACCGCCGAACTCCTCAGAGCCGCTGCTGGTGGCGACGGCCTGCTTCCCGCTGAAGTAGCTGTCGGTGTGGTTCCTCTTGCTGTGGTTGGCCACTTCGGTCATCATCATCTTCCTCCTCTTCTTCTGCTACCACTGCTCACAATCCCCTTGCCCGTCTTTTCCTGCTGAAAATCAGGAGAGTTGCTGGTATGAGCTCTCGGGTAAAAGCTGACTTTTACAGCTGTGTTCGTTGGTTCAGAAGTCGGTTTCATGGAAAATCACTCTCTCCTATTCTATTCAGAAGGCTGGTCTCAGACAAACAAACATACTACTATGGAGTAGTTTTATGTGCTCCTACTCAACTGCTACGGATGCACCAATAATGGAACGGTTATGATAGGACATGGTCAAAGGTATCATGAGCGCCGAGACCCCTTCTTTTTTATTCCGGACGAAAGCAAGAAACTTTTTGTTTCTAGGAATTAATCCAAAAACTGCCACGAGAAATGGAATCTGTTCATTAGTAAGTTGCCTCAGAATTTTTCTGTGAAGTGCTGGCTGGCCTAGTATTCTTTGGCTGCGACTCATTTTCCCTCCCATGCAGCCGCGCGCAATCTTTTATAAATTGACATCTTCGTCTCTTTCTAATGCTCCCAGTTGGGCCTCATCCGAAGGTTCTTCTTTGTGAGATACGAATAATGGGTTAGACGCCATTGCATCGAGTCATAGAGGCTAGGACAAAGATCTCTACATTGCAAAGAAAAATATAACTACTACAGTAGTGGTCTAGACCTTATCTTCTCACTTGAGCCAAAAAAATACAACGTACAGTGTACAGAGCAGATTGGGTCAAAGCAAGTTAATAATCTACTGTAACCCTTATCTGTCAGCATTAGAAACGTGTGGGTTCCAAACACTTGCAAGGACATCACGAGGCTTTTTCTCGCGACAAGTACTTTGACGAGTACTTTGCACGGTACATCTCATAAAGCTCAGTAAGACTGGTAGCTCCAAATGGAGGCTGAGTTCAAACAGCTCTTTATTTGAAAAATCGAAAATAAATTTTTTTTGAGAAAATGCTCTGTATTCCAATCTACATGAAAATGATAAAGTGTGGTTCTGAATAATGCGAACAGTGCATATTTCAAAACTCCATTAACCATAGGAAATTCCGTTTCCATCTATGCAACAAAGAACTTGTACAAATACAACATACACCATTAACAATTTTAGGCTTAGGAATATCCCACTGAAAGCTTGCTTGAAAATAATACATTTTATCTAGCATGAAAATAAAACAAAATTTCAGCACCATATATATCCCCTTATTAAGGGAAGCATCACATTTTTTGGAACAAATTTCAGAACATGTACGGTTATAATAAAAATACAATTTTTCAACAACTATACCTAATTTTTCCTGACCCGGTGGAGGTGGACAGACTGTATGTAAGTCATGAGACAAGATAACAATAGTTGTACATGTGTAGTCCTTGGTTTGTACCGGGGCAAAATATGTAGTGGCACATCTGGAAGCTGGAACGTTTCACTAGTATTGAAGCATTCTTATAAATTCTCGGTGGCGTGTAAGTAGAATTTTTTTGACTCCGTCATGTGTTTAAAATTCAGGGGAAGGGGAGCCGTTTTTGTACTGAACCTAACCATGTGGTTCTCGCTTTATATCAAAATAAGACGGATATTCTTAGACACAATGTAATTTTTTCCAATCTGATAGCTATGGTGGGACTATCTGAATACTCGTATCTATGTTAATTTTGTATTATAATTTCTTTTATATTATCGTCTATATGATTGGTCAAAATTATTATATGTTGAATTTTTCCTAAATTTATATGCCATATTTTGATAAAGGAACGGATGGTATACAATGAACCATTGACCGATCTACATCGATCGTACGTGCTGTACATGCAAACCTTATGTCCTTGCGTGTGCACCGTGGCCCTGTGGCTTGTGATGATGAACAACTAGTAGCAGTACACACATAGGATAGGAGTACACTTTGGCATCACATCCCGCACAGTTAGGAGGGGTCCCATCGTTTTGTTGGGAAGACAACAAGGTGCCAGCTATATTATTGTTCAGGAGCTTGCAGTGACATTGGCGTACCTGTAGCTGCTCTTCTTCCATTTTTGCACCATTCCGGGATTCGATCTACGGGGCTATTGACTAAGTACAGGAACAAAGAGCTTTATAATTTGGAGTGTATGCCAAAGTTAATTTACTCTCATTGCTAGGCCGGCGCACCTTGCTAATTAATGACTGTTCCATTTGGAAAGCAAGAAGTGAGGCAAAAACTCTAGTATACTCTTTACACTAGTGTTTGCAGTTGAAGTCACTTTTATTAATTTCTCCGTTAGCTAGGGCTTTTGTTTCACTTTTGGTGGGATAGAAATTCTGGGACTGATCATATGCATGCCTGACTTGACGAGTTCACCTGACCTGGGCATGAAGCATGGTCTTGTGCACATACACTTTGCTCAGAATAAAATAAAAAAAACTTGTACACACGGTATTGTTTATCTTTACATGAAGAAAAGGTTCAGGTAGGGGTGTGGAAGGAAGTTAGGGAAAGGAGAAAATGACAAGACGCTTTGTCCCGTCGATGATGATGCAATGTTGGTAACAGAAACCATGATTGACGAATTTGTCAACTAGCATGCACTCGGCGCTAGGCGGCTTCCAACCGTTTGTTACTGTCGGTAAAGGTCATTTCATCTCAGATGATCATTAATTTCGTTGGCTTTTAAACATGTAGAAGATCGAGTAGCCTCGTGGCGACGCAACCACAGACCGGATTAAGCATCCAGGCGCTTAATTAAGCACGTCTGGTTCGGTGATGCCCGGCTAATTAATCCGGTCGCCGACGTAGCTAGACATCCAGCCAGGATCCAGCTGTAGAGGTGCGCGCGGCGGCGCCTACTGACACGTAGGTACGTATACGCGTCTGTACCTCGCGCCATACGCACGCCACCTCCTCCTCCTCCTCCTCCTCGCCTTGTCTCTCTATCTCGGATGTTTCTCTCTCTAAAGAGCAGGGAGACGAAGAAGAAGACGGCCATGGACGGTGGTAGTGTGTATGCGGTTACGCCGGTGGTGCGCCATGGTAAGTTGAGCAAGAGAAAGGGAAAGGAGGTCGCTAGCTGTTATTAGCTTGAGCAGCTAGCGTTCGTTTACTAGCTAGGGATTGGCGGGAAATAGTACTAGTAGCAGAGATCAAAGAAGCCAATTAACTGATAGTATAAAACGAGGCTTGCTTGGGTACATCCCCCCTCTCCCAAACTCAAAAGTTTTTTCCCTTAATTAGATAATTAAATTTATGGCCACCGAAGCCCAGATCCAACCTTGTATACCCAGCGTCCCCCCCCCCCCCCCCCCCCCCCCCCCCCCCGCGTGATGACGCCGCTGATCACCCCCGCTGTGCTCGCCGTGCAGATGATCCCGGCGTACCATGGCGTGTGCCCTGTGCTTGATCCCGGCGACAGCGGACCATTTGTTGGCCGCCATGGTGCGGTCATAGTCGGAGAGGTCGAGGGAAGCTATGGAATCCACGGCCATTAGCCCTGTGAGCGTGACACATGCATGCTTGTACACAAGGACGAGCTTGCTGCAAAGGGTCACGGCTGCAATTATCTCCGTTCCAAATGAACTCCGCCGCGGTCGCCTTGCTGATGCCACTAGCGGCACCTGGCCAACCTCTGGGAATTTTAGGCCGTGTAGTAGCCGTAGTAGAGGCTGACGAAGCCAGGCATCGCTGCTGGCGGCCGGCGGCCGGCGCAGCTCCGCTGACATACGGGTTTAGTACGCATATGTAGTTATGTACATATCCAATTGGGCCAGATGGGTTTCTCAGGGCTTAATACAATTTAATTATTCATTAATTAATCACGTAAATACCATCATGCCTTTCGTTATGAAGAGGTACGAAGCGATCACAGCCGTTACCGTGTTTGAGTTTGAAGAGGGGGGATGTACCGAAGCAGAAGGCGTATAAGAACATGCATGCAAGGTGAGGGGGTCGGAGAAATACATGGGAATGGATCTCTTACCTCGGAAACCTAGAGCAAGATGATGGAGGATGGGCAGCAGAAGCAATCTTTCTCCGGCTTCGATCGAGGTCCGACTCCAATGGCAGAGACGCCTGGCCTGGAGGAGGAGAGGAGAGGAGAGAGAGGAGCAGAGGGGAAGGAAGAAGACGAAGGCTTATGGGAGGTTTAAGGATGTATCAGGGGCCGGGGACAGACATTTGGGGATCAGGGAGGCCCTCCCCTGGGCATTTATATATACACACAGAGAGAGTTAGAGCTGGTGGTGGCCGCGTAGCTAGATCTCTCTTTTTCTAAGACAAGGAAACAGCCTGGGATACTTTTGAACAGCGCGGCACTCTTTCTTATCTGTCCGAGTGCGACGAGCCGACGACGGACGGGGATAAAAATGGCGTCCCGAAACACAGCAGGCAAGCGAAAAGGCCGCCGAGGGGTGACGTGTAACCGATGGACGGAGTTAGTGGCTTGCCGGTCGTTTCACTTTCCATGACAGCTAATATCCAGAGGGGAGAGAGTGCAGCAGGAGAGGACAGGGCTAGCTCAGGAGGTGACGCCATATGCATGCTCACAGAGAGGGACGGGGACAAACGGGTCTGTCTGCTTCCTCCCTCCATGTCCATGCATGGCCGCTTCGCATTTGCTTCGCTTGCGGTGCCATTTGTGTGTGCGGGGCTGCACCTGCACTGCATGCGCCGAAAGAGACAGGCATTCTCTGCACTGCATGCACCGCACGCGGCCGGGATGATATGTCGACGACTTGTCCACGTCCATCAGTCCAGGGAGAATACCGGGCTGGAAACCGCGATGCAATACCGCGATGTGTACGCATGCATGTATGGTCAGACGTGAATTAATACTGAGATATATAGGCTGCGTGTAGCAGGCATTGCGTGCCGCTCCTGACAAAGCTGCAGGCGGCTCCTTTATTATGTACTATAGCTTTAATATAGTTAGTAATATGCGACTTTGCTGATTAAATCTGAACTTGTCCCGGAAAGGAAAAAAGTCTTTACGTGCCGCTGTTTGCATTCCCCCGTGTGTTGGTTTCAGTACAATACGCAAAAGGAATGGAAAAGATTGCGAGTAGGTACGTACGCAACAAATTCATGTGCCGCAGTGTTACGGCAAACGTGATATGATGGTGCATCACGTACACACCAAGACACATCGATCAAGGGCACTTTGGCATGTACAATAGGATTTTCCTAGAATTTTTTGGAGGGTTTGAATCTTAAGGAATTTTCCTATGACAACTCTTTGGCTCGTAGATTTCGGTTCACCAAATTCCTGTGGAAACCATTCCTATGGCCTCAATTAGGGCTTCTTTGATTTGTAGGAAAGGAAACTCAAAGGAACAGGAAGGAGATGGGGGATGGGAAAGGATTGCATATGCCAACCTGCCCTCGTTCCTTGTGCGCAGGAAATGAAAAATGAGGTGTGAGTAGATTTTTGCATCCTGTACGTTTTGTATTGAAACTAAGTGTCGAAGGAAAATTTCCTATGCTTTTCCTTTCCACACTTCGGCCCCCTTTGATTCTCAGGGTAGGAAATAGAAAGGAATAGGATTTTCCTAGGAATGACTTGCCCTGGCCACTTGAATCCTACGAGCATAGGAACTAGGCGCAGGATTTTTAACATGAGGTCTAAGCTCATGTTTGCTTTCCTTTGAAAATACACTATGTAGTTGCTATAGGAATATTTCCCGTAGGTTATAATCCTATGGATCAAACGTGTTGGAAAGGAAATCTTCCACAGGGTCTAAATCCTACCAAATTCCTTAGTAAATCCTTTGAATCAAAGGAGGCCTTCATGTGAATCATACAGGTGAACAGTGCATGCTTTGGAAAAATTCCCAATCCTTTGCTATTCCTCTACACTTCCTCCAAATCAAAGAAGCCCTATATAGGATTCTCAAAATAAAACAAAGCCTCATTTTAATTTTTCTTCACGAAGTTCAATGCAGTTTTGCATCTGTGCATTTAAAAAATCATGTGAGAATCTACTTCACATGACATATCAATCCTATATTTATTTTTGTTCCCCCGTTTTTAAATGCTGCAATCCAAAGAAGCTCTAACTGGATGTGTGTGCTGACCTATGTTTTTTATGAAACCAAGCGTATGGTAATACCCTTCTGAGTAAAACAATACATTCTAAAAAACAAAGAAAAATCTATATGCTGGAGACAATGAAGAAAAATTTATATATAGTGGGGCTGGTAGTCTAGTACTGGCCATAGTAGACGAAAACCTAAAATGAAACTCGGGCTACGTGGAACCCGTTTATTTGAAAATTCTAAATCGACAAACCTAAAGTTTCAAAAATCGCGGAAAAATCCCAGGATGTAAATATTGTTGAAATCTACAATCGTGTAAATTTTTAACTTCAAATTCCTTGTATTTTGGGATGATAAAAAATAAAACGGGTCGATATCAACAAAGAATTTGAAGTTAATACGCGAACGCAAGGGTTTACCTTCTATTTCATCAGCTAATTAATTCTCTGGTCAACATTTCCCACTTCCCCGGTGGCCTCCAGCACCCGGTTTACCTCCTATCTTGACGAGACCAACGGGATGGGCTTCGTTTACAAACTATCGCCATGATTTTTCTTTGATGCGTCTGCTTCAGAAGATTCAATCCTCCCCATCCCGACCGTCGGATATTTGTAAAAGCTAAAAGTTTACTCTTTGCAGCACAACCTCCTCCACACGGCAAAAAAAAAAACTATCGCAGCGTCATTGTATCATTTTTTACACGGTGGATCAAAACCCGTAGAAAACGAGGCAGAATTTTCAAAAACGTCAATGCGGCAAATGTTTTTTGAATATGCAACAAAAATTGAGTATGCAAAAAAAATCCCACTACTATTAGCAGTTTGTCATCCATCGCATCAAATCTCTCGGAAAAAAATCAACAAGTATGCGACATGAGAAGATAATGTTTACAACTGCTCAAAAATTAGCATTTGAAGCATTGAAGCAAGATTTGAAGCAGACGCCCAAATTCGTTGCAGTCTGGTGTGAACAAGTAGACACATGGAAGAGTCTAAACAGAGAGCAGTAGGGGGAACAACGAGAGTCTCTTCACATTATCAAGTTCCTTTTGGTTTACCTTCCAGGCCGAGACATACATGGGTATTACAGGAGAAGAGGCCTCCGGAACCGCGTCCTAACTTGCATTTTAGTGACGTGATGAGTGATAATGTTTTCTAGGAAGTTGTAGCGTGACTGTACACATTTGTTCGACTACATCAATGATGATGAATCGACTGGTTCCTCTCTGGCCTACAAATAAACCATCTTCACCATGTATCAACATTTTTTCTTTGCAAATTATGTATCCACTTATTATCTCACTATCCGTGCTTGCACTGCAATTGGTTAATTCACTCCTCACAATGTTCGGCTAAGCGAAATGTATGGTAACTCACCAAGGCAGGCTATTTCTTACAGAAATTCAGCACGGGCATCTGTGATGTTGCTTCATGAACTAAAACTCATTGAAACATTACTTAATATTATAATGCAACAGAGTGAGTTCAGCTTTTTTATCCTCCACTTATATTGTTGTCACACTAATTATCCTCATCTAGTGAAAAGATGTCTAAATTACCCATTGAAATAATTGGACCCTTATTTGTCGATGCATGTATGTTGTGTAAGGTGTGAGGTGATTATTGAGTTTCAAAAATAATAGGGCAGGGATGATAAATTGAACATATGGTGTAGAGAAGGATCAAAATGATCCTTGATGATGCCCTCTGGTTTTTACATATTATATCGTACCATATTGACCTAATATGTCGGTCTATCTATACTTACTATTAAAAGAGCAAACTTGATCGGATACATTAAATTTGTGTCGTTTGATATCAGATTAACAATCCAGATTGATCGCACCGTGTTGAGCCGCTCAACACATCCTACGCGAAAGGTTTTTTATTCTGTCTGAGTTACGAGCGGACCGAATAAACTTTGGCGCTGCCGCCGCCCCCTTCCCAGCGACCTCGCCGGCGTCCGCACGACCGGTGCCGGCCCTCCCTCTCCAGCGTGCCGCCGCATAGCGCTCCCTCTCCGGCGCGGTACCTCCGTCTGCAAGCCAGGCGAGCGCGCGGCACCTTCGGCCCCAGCTCCGACGCGGCTCGCCATCCGCGCCCAGCCCCGCGGCGAGCCACCTGCAGCCATGTCCTACCTCACGGCTCCAACCGCGTGCCTCCAGTCGGGGCTGCCACTTGAATCACGCGACCGTGAGTCTGCCTCAGGAGTTCGGCCTATTGAGACTTCATACGAGCAGCGTGGTGGGGCTCCGGCGTGTCGTCGCCCTGCACCAGCACCTCGCTGGACGAGGTGGACGAGGGCCTCTCGCTCTGCATCCTCTTGAAGGCTATTTCTCCACCAGGTGAGATAGAACACACGCGTTTGTTGCACACTAGGTATTTGATGATTTATCTGAACGAAAACCCTGCGTAATATTTTCATGAACAGTCAGTGATTTGGTCCAAAGGAATAAAGCGAGTGTTTCCAGCTGCTGCTCCTCGCGCCAAGCTGTTGGTGCCGTACGATGGCATGGCGCTGTGCTGCTCGTACCGGCGCATCAAGACTCACCACTTCTCCTTCCTGTAATCCTGTGTAACCCTGAAGGAACTAGACGTTGCAAGGGTCGTGTCCCTCTTCCCAGTTCCCGCATTTGCTTCCACGGCCAGGCTGCCACTGAAATTCCTGGGACTTTGGACGAACCTGCGGTGCTCCATGGTATTGTGTTTATTTCTGAAATTATTTCATTTTTTCTGAAATTATTTCATAACGATGTGTACTTTTGTTGTGGGTAATAGATGGGTGCTGGTTCGTAATTATTTCCTCCATTAAAAATTGCGCACTTTTGACAAACACATTCCAAACGAACAGGACCTTGTTTCTCCACTCTGAGCTTCACAGGAGCTCAGCATGCCAGGACTTGTCGACCTCTAGCCTGGCTGCTCCTCAATATCGAGCGGAGCAAGCGCCATCGCTCGGAGATTTTCCATTACCAGTTGGAGCAGCTCGCTGATGTAGCTGGTTGTGTTAATGTTGCAGCTAATCGCGTTTTTTTTTGGATTAAGTAGCTGCTCTTGCAACAGATACATGCATTCTGTGAATTGGTTTTTTACTACTGAGTTTCAGAAACAAATTCATGCATGTTCTTTCCTACAAATTAACGAAAAATTCTTTATATTATAGTCTACACAAAAAATACAAAATGAAGATTTGAAACTATCCATTGTCAACTATAATCAGATCTTTAAATTTGTCATTCTTGTGTAGGCCGAATACAAAGTATTTCACATTGGAGAATTTTGACATGGACGGCAATAAAAGAACTTAAAAGACAGTGGCAATTTTAGATTTAACTTTTTCGCATGTACATTAATGGGTAAGTAGATGACCACTAATTGTGTAGAATGTTGGATATTGTCCTAACAAGATCACTCTCATTTGGAGAACTAGGTCTAAAAATTGTAGGTCTATGCATTAATGTCTAAATCTTCTCTCGGTTCACTTTTTAAACCGTGGTTTGAAGCATCTGCATATTTGTGCTCAGTTAAAATTGGAATGGTATTATAATTTGAATTGTCTCCCATATAAGCTATGTTCGGCATGCTACTAGGATTTCAAAATCCTTCTCTAACATATTCACATTATCATCTGGACGAGATTGCTATTGTTTGCATATTTAGGCTTAAAAATTATAGTCCAAACATTAGTGTGTAAGTCGTATGTCCGTTTTCAAACTTTTTCCGTGATTTGAAGCATCTGCGTAATTTGTATCATCCCCTAATTTGAATGGTATTATAATGGAGTTCATCTCACATATAAGCTACATTCTGCATGCAACTAGGAATTATAAAATCACTCTCTGAAGCTCCTCCATTTTTTTCCTTTTTGCACGCGGGCGTAGCTTCGACAAGCGCCACGTGAATCCGTCAGGGTCGAGGGCATATTTGGCGACATGAGCCATGCGACACACCAGTTCCGTTGACTTCTGTATGACATTTGTGTGCTCCACGATGCTTACATAAGCATGTATGGTTCTATTTGCAATATAAAATCTAGAATGCAAAAAATGTACTCCGTATCAAAATAAATGTCTCAAGTTTGCTCAAAAGTGGATGTATTTAGACATGTTTTACGTATAGATACATCCACTTTGGACAAATTTGAGACACTTATTTTTGGACGGAGGGAGTAGAAGAAATAATCCTGGTAAATTGACCCATTTAATTGGGGAAACGTGCATTACACGTACATGTCAACTAGTTCTAATGAAACATGCAAAACGTTAGAATAGGGTGAAACCATGTAAAAGAAAATTACGTACGGTGTATTTCTAATTTATTGCACTAAATGGGGTACAAAGTGTCACAAATACACGATTCTGTGAAAAAACATGGAATCCACTCATTTAAACACCATGTGATAAGCTTGATCAACACGAGACACCAACTGCGAAAGAGATTAGCCACGCACACGGTACTTAATCACTTACTTCAAGCCTGACAGATCGTGCATGTTTGCTGTGCCTGCTATCTGATACACTGTGTTCCACGATGTCGTTACAGGCAGCCGTTGCCAGCTTCGACCAACTCTCTGACAGCATCACGTTCAGTTACAGTTTTCGGACCAAATTGCCTCACGTCTCTCAAGAGTCAAGTCTCATCTCTAACTAACCTTCGCGGTCGTTGTTGCGGCTCACCGCACATGGGGGTGCAACAGCGCCCCAACTGCGATGTTGCACTGCCTCTGCTTTCCGATGCCAGCTTCCATATGGACATATGGTAGGCTCTCCGTTCCCCGTCATCTACAGATACAGATGGTGCTTTTGATTTGTACCGCTCGTCTACAGCAGCAGCAGGAATTCCCGATCGAGTAGCTAGCCTCCGGTCCGGCCGCTGTCTCGCCGGTCATGGTCCGACGGCGACGGGAATCGTTTGCCATGCATGAGTCCAGATGGACGAGGCGACGGTTTCGCGCGCGGGACGGGGTCCACGCGCTTCCACCGCCGATCATCCATCGAGCTCTTTCTTACTGTGAGTGACAACGAGAGGAGGTGTTTTTTTATCAGCTTCGTCGCTTCAGTCTTCAGTCATTCAGTGTCTGTATTCTGAATTTCTGATCCTCTGATCTCCTCCTTTTCGGCACTCTTTCACTCTTGTTTTAAGCGTTCTTTCATTGACTGGGTTTATATATCGTAGTTATTAGCACATCCTAGCGAAGTCTTTGCGATTACGTTACTTCTGTTATCTTGCGTGTGTGAGTATGAATGAATCAATCAATATGATCGACGAGGCACGAACCAATCTTAAAAAATTTACTTGCTGAATCAGCGCGAGCGGGTCTTAACTGAAACGGTCTTCTGGGCTGTGCTGGACAAGTGTTTCCAGAAACCCCTGACGAACTAATTAATTCCAGATCAGCTGCCTGAAATGAAGGAAGATCAAGGACCAACGGCCAGACCAGACTAGCTAATTAAGCAAATAAACATGAGGCATGACAGTGCAGTGTTTGTAGAACAATAGCGTTCCTTAGAGACACGATCTACTCATTGCGGCGCCTGAGTCGCCAATCGTGTCGTTGTGCAATCAAATGAGTCGCAAAGCGTGTTACCTGACGTACCAACGCAAATGGCGTGATTTGTTTTGACTCGTTTGGTGCTCCTGGCCATGTGCTTAGCTTGATCAGCTAATTCGTAGTCCTGGCTTTCGGCAGCAATATTATTGCCCCGGAAATCACGGTGTTAAGACCATAAATCTGCTTTTTATGAACAGTTTGATTGACACAAGCCAAAGTGCAGTTTGTATCTTTCTGTCTTAAGTTTATTAGTATCGCAAATTATTTGTTATCGAATGGCGTGGACTACTGGGTTAATCATGCCCTCTCCTAATCAGAGCACCCCTCCAGGCCCGTCTAAACGGCTCATCAGGAATGTATAAATATGTAACCTAATCTAGTTTCTGGAGTTGTTAATTTGACTTGTTCATGGCGTCTGCAACATGAAGAATCGAGCCAAACAAAATTCTCTCTTATCCAGCTGGGAAAAGGTCCTCTTGCAAGTCACCGTAGTCAACTCAAATAGGCAAACCAAGCTAGAAGAACTGAATTATCATGGCCCATGGCTAACAGTGCTTACATTCAAAACACAACATCCTTTATAAATGTCAGTACACTTGGTTGCTGCACTGATTTACTAGTACTTGGACCTACTGCAGTTCTGATCCGTCAAATTCAGCATTCAAGCGGCCACCTGCGCACCATTGACGAGCAGACAATCATAGCGACTGTGTTACATGACGTACAAAACTGACCAGAACAATTCATTTCCTCCTGTTCCGTAGTCAATACAGACGATAGACAGCAGATGGATTTTCACTACAGGCGAGGATCACCATCCGTAAGAAACAACTGCTGGCCGTTTAGTTGCATCGATGTACTTAGCAGCAGCCTATAAATAATTATAACGAGGTGATACTTCAAACAAACTTCATGGGCTGCAATGCCAGGATTAAGATTCATGGGCCTCTGGACGCAAGTTGCTTCTGAAGAGCTCCCCCAGATGATGAACAAACTTCTGGGGCTGTTGCCACCACATGGATTCAGAAGCAATTGGGCTTCCATACACATCATCTTGTGTGCTGTCCTTTGTGATACTATCTGAGAAATCACGCCAGTTAAGCATGGCACGCTTCAGCCGGGATGTTCTCTTACCAGTAACGAGATACTTGGTGTAGTCCCTAGCAAGGCGGTACAACTCCTCTCCCCTGATTATATGGATATACTGCATAACAAAGCAAACATGAGTTAGTTTCCCATATATTTACAACTGCCAGCAAGACTGAATGTTATGTGTGCTATGGTCGAAAGGACATGTGTAACAGTCTTTGGTAGATGCAAGTTTAGTTATAACAGCTCTAGTAACGAAGATGATCACAAAAAAAATAAAGCATATGTTCCGATCAATCAACATCCCTAGTAAGTTTCTCTAGTAAAAGGGGTACTTCCATCTTTTTACTTGTATGCCACTCCAACGATTAATACACATGATAAGTACAAAAACAGCTGCCAAGAGGAAATGATGAGAACTTTTCTTTGACAAAAGCAGAACCAAACTCCTGGTTTTCTCACTAATGGAGAATGGATCTCACCATTCCCATTCTACACTTCAACAATTCACTTTATCCTCTTAATCGGCTAAGTACACAAGGAAAAAGGAGCGTTCAAAATAATAAACATACAATGTTATCTTCATTCACGATACCATCACCTATGGCTACGAAAAAACAGCCAAAAGTTTGCACATGAAATAACCAAAGTGCTCGCTTAACTCAGTTTATCTAGGCATTGCAAGAGACTGAGAAGTCCGCCAAGAACTATAGTTACAAAAATAAAGTGCATACGAATGAAGGACAATCATAAGGAAGATTGAAGCAATGCAATTACCGTGAGTACAAAGGCGACGGTCGCTAACAAAATTTGGACTATTTCATACAATGACTCCATGAAAGATTCGTCATCTGGGCCATCAGAACCACCACCGCTGCCTCCATAACGGTTATTATTTCCACCAGACCCTTGTCCTGTAATCTTACCCATTTGCTCCATCAGTAACCCTTGGATAGTCCATTGCTTTTTAGCTCCATCCATTGCTCTGTTCAAAGATTCCATAGAGAAGGGCTGAAAAGAAAGCAATAATAAGTTGAGCTGAAGGTTCCACTGAGCAATGTGTCTAACAGCCTTAATGTACTAAATATGCTTCGTTGTGTATCATATGAATTGTCTGATCCATTAGTTCTAGTCAAAAACAGGGTTAAGAGTTAGCACGCTCCATTTTACAATTTATCCCTATTTCCTGTAGATGATGACACCCTGAATGTAAAGTTTTCCTCCAATGTCAATAACAAACTTCCACAGTACCGAACCAAATTGAACTTGACAAATTTGTTAAACGGTAAAGAATCACGAGTTTCCACAACAACTCTCACACAGAAATAAAAAAATGATCAAATATACGAAAGCTGCCAAGCTACTTACATCATTAACAGAATCAAGGTTTCCCTTCCCGCTTGAGGCATATACAGGACCAAGCCTTTTATGGTAAGCAGCAACGACAAGCCTTGGATATACTTTCTCTTGCAGTTTGCGAGATCCAGAAGAACGTTGCGATGCAGAATGTAAAGGAAGTAATTTGCACGTTCTCCCAAGACCTAATGGCCTGTCCAAAGTGAGCCCACCATAAGGCTTGTATGTTGTAGCTTGGCAGTAGCTCATGTTTCCTGCTTTTTGAATTCTAGATTGACTAGAGCCAATCTGTAGGTTAAACCTGTGGATGGGTACATACCAAATCAGGAAGAAGAATGCCATATATCAGAACAGTGTCAAGTGTCAACTGAACTGGTCTACTTAAAATTAAAAAAATCACCATTTTGCATAACAATGTGAAGATGACTCACAAGCGCAATCCCCTAATGCTATGTACTAATTTAGGTGTGTATGTTCTCACCAATTTATGCCCAATCAATGAACTGAGTGTGCGCAACGATTTAAGAGAAAAGATAGAATTTCTATTAGTATTAGATAAAGCAACACTATCTGATGTTCAGAGAGGATTATGGAGTCCACCTGAAATGGAAATAGGGATTTCAGTCTGCCACAAAAGTACCCTAAAAGCTAAGTACATTAAAAAAAAAAATCAGGCAACCTTCACAAGACCACACTTGAAAAACAAATGCAGAGACTGAAAACTGAAATAAGCATTGTTCACATAGGGTGTGTTCGTTTTTGGAACGGGATGGAATGGAATGGAACCATTCCATTCCAGGGTCACGGAACCGTTCCATCCCTGCGTTCGGTTCGGGCAAAAAAATGTCACGGAACCGTTCCATCCCTGCGTTCGGTTTTGGAACGGGGAAGAATGGAATGGAATGGGATGAGAATGGAATTACTCCTAAACTCGATTAATTATTCCTAAACACGATTAATTATTCCTAAACTTGATTAATTATTCCTAATCTTGATTAATTATTCCTAATCATGATTAATTATTTTTAATCTTGATTAATTATTCCTGCTCTTTGATTAATTAGTGCTAACTTGATTAATTAGTGCTAAACTTGATTAATTAGAGAGACGCACTGTGCAATTCCACCCCGTCCGGCCGAATCGGCCGGACCGGTCGGTTCCGCATATTGGAGGAATATTCCCTCCAGTGGAACCAGTGCGTTCCGTTCCATCCCGGAACCGAACACAAGAATCGTCCCGAGGAACGGAACCGTTCCATTCCATTCCCTGGAATTCCAGAACCGAACACACCCATATATTACCAGTATCTTAACAGAAACCCTAGTAACATTAGAATGTACTGTACCCAACAAGCACAAAATCATGTCACCGACAAAGCAAAACTTAGCAATTTCCCACAGCTCATGGGCTCATAGCCAATGGCAGTTCTAGTCTTCTAGATGGTGTGCAGAAATTGTGAAGGTCAGTGGGATTTAACTAATAGCTGGATGAAAACAACCTCGTACCTCAAACCAATGGACAAAGACTCTGCAGACGGCGGAGACAGCAGGAACGCTAAGTCGCGGCGGGGAAAACCAGGAAGGGAGGTGCCGGGGTCTGAGGCGGGGTCGAGGCGTCGGCGGTGACGCTAAGGCACGGCGAGGCGGCAGCTGTAGGGCATGGTGCTAGACTATAGGAGAGATTTAGAGCCGCGTTGGTAGGTCCGGACTCGGATGAGAGGGAGAGGAAAGAACGGGTAGGGGAAGAGGAGTAGAGCTTGGCTCTGCCGCGCGCCGACGAGCTCCCGGGCCGGCCGGCGGAGAGCGGGGGACGGCGGAGGGGAGGCGGAGTGGGGGAAGAAGGGATTGGATGTGCCTTCGTCAGGTAGGCAGGCTACAATGGGACCCCCACAATTCGGAAACAAAGAAGAAGGGCCCATTTCCTATAACCGTAGTGGGCCTATTTCAAGCCAATAGGCCCAACAGTGTCAAATTTTGTCTTTCTATATGTAGTCTAAAATAGAGCGTATTTTTTATTCAAACTTTGCACACATGAATTATACATTATTACGTATATATAAATATCTTTATATTTTTTAAAACTTTGAAATACGTTTTTGAATGTTCGGAATAAATAGCTACATGGAGCCCAAGCTCTAAAACGACACACTCGGTCTTGCTCTCTCCAAATTGTCAAGGTGAAACTAAACTTCCAACAATACCAAATCTTCGCACACATCCATTGAACTTTACTCCGGAGAGTGTTGACACATATAAATGTGGATTTTTTTTTAAAACGTCTTATATTTATAAACCGAGGGAGCATGTCATAACACCATATGTCATGCTCCGTCCATCTGTTGTACAATGGCCTGAAGCTCTACTTACCGCTTCGCGCGCCAGTTGAGCATATTTGACCAGACGACTAAGAGGAGTCAACGACTCATTTCTTGAATTCCTACGAGATTCCTTTAGGTGCAATAACTTTGCCTACCTAATCACTCGTTTGTCGTAGTCTTCTCGACCTATATGAGATGACACCACTATATAAATATATGTCATTCTTGTATCTGTGTACCCTGTGCGCCTCTATTCGATGTTGTCAATACACTAATTGATCTCCAAAATTTGGCGCATGTCAACAAGATGACGAGCACCTCCGGGGCGACCGTGGGGATGCTTTTCAATGGGACCGAACGTGAAAATATCACCTATGGATTTGCGACACTGAATAGCGACAAAATTTGACAAAAATGACCCTTTTCCAAATTCATCTCACAAAATGAAACAAAATTATAATCAATTAACAATCTAAACCTTTTGCTTGGCGCCCGGCCCCGAGGCTCCATACTCTACTGCACAATGCTCCGGCCCGGGGCTCCATGATCCAGCCACGTCATCTGACCTTGGCCCACAATTTGCGAGTTTGGCGCCCCAGGCGAGGGCTCCATGTTGCTGACCTTGAATCCACGGGCAAGGGCGCCAAGACACTTAGGGTTAGATTGGATCGGGGACTAGCAATTCTCATCCCCACACCCACTTGGCTCTGCGAATCCCCCACGGTCGTTGCCCCGGTCAGCGTGCTCCCCGCCACCCACACCTTGGTCCCTGGTCTTTGAGGTCGCCCCCGCCGCCGCCTTGGTCGTCGTGCTCACCGCCGCCGCTACCTGCGAGGGAGATACCATGGAGAATGCAGAGGAGACAAAATCCACGGAGATGCCCCTCTGATTCAGATCAATTTGAGTGGAAATGGGGTAGGAGCAGTGAGATAGAAGGGGATGAAGGTTCAGACTGAAGGATGAAGAATGAGAGGGCCGGGGAGGGATGGGGCCCAGTCGGGCGACGTGGTAGGATCATGGAGCCCCAGGTCGGGCGCTAAGCAGAAGGGTTAGATTGTGAATTGATTTGGAATTTGATCCATTTTGTGAGATGAATTTGAAATCAACTTCGCCAAATTTGCTCTGGATAGCTTGCCACTCAAGTTGTCTATAAGATGACTGAAACCCAACACATGTAGGCGGAAGAACACTGTCCAGTGTAAGGTAACTGGAAAGAGAACACATGTAAATGCAAGGGGATGTCACCCCACAAGCCACGACTATTCTACTACAAGTCGCTCTTGTGTGTGCAGTTCAACAGCTGATCACCACCGGGTGAGAGCTTCTTCTGACCATACATTACAAGATGCATTCGACAGTGCATCTGAATATCTGATCAAAGTAGTACTGTAAGAGGTTTCCTGCTTCTTGCAAACTTTGGTTCATCAGTAAATGAAGCAAGCACTACTGTCCGAAGAAATTACTTCGGTCAGCACTACTAGCCGAATGGGTTGTGCGCCTTGAACTCGGCCATGACGTCGGCGACGGAGCCCGCCGCGGCTGCGATGGACACGAGGAGGCAGGCGACGCTGAGCGCCTGGAGCAAGAGCCACCGCGTGCTGCCACGCTGCACCTGGTGCTGCGCCATGTACATCTCCACAGGGAAGTACACGGTGAGCGGCCAGAAGGAGATGGCGCCGATGAGGCCTACCACGGCGCCGAAGAAGGGCAGCAGCATAGACACTGCGGTGGTGACGCACACGTACGCCGTGCGCCAGGTCAGCCGGAGCGGGCACACGGAGACGCGGAGCCGCGTGGGCCACAGCCGGACCTCCTTCGTGGCGACGAACGGGCTGTCGGGCCAGGCGGCGGCGGCGCGCAGCTCGACGTAGGCGAAGATGGGCTGGGAGATGACCTGGTACGTGCCGACGAGGTGGACGGCGACAGCGGCGTTGGCCACGTCCAGCAGCCAGAAGGGCTCGTAGAAGCCGAAGCCCGTGAGGAGGTTGTCCGGAGCACCGTCGCCGAACGCCGCGTACCCGACGCACCCGCAGAGGAGGTAGATTATCGTCGTCGCCGTTACGCTCACCGCCGTCGCCTTCTTCATCACCTTCGCCTCCGACGGCGACGCTGCCTTTAGCGTGTCCTGTAATAGCAAACATATTATCAAACACAACAAGACACGTACCGACAATCAGCAAATTAACAAAGACCGGAGCTAAATTAAACAGATGTGGTGTCGACTTGCCTGGATCTCGAGCAGGACAATAGAGAAGCCGTACGCGAAAGCCATGTTCCCGAAGGCCTGAAGACCGCGCCAGAGTTTCTGCATCGCGGTGACACTGCCGGCGGCGCTGATGCCGACGGGGACGCCGGTCAGGCCGCCCAGGATTCCCCCGTTCGCTGCAATTTTATTTGTTGCAAATGTCAATTAATTCGGTACATGTAGATGTCTATCTACGTACGCGTCTGATTCTAAAACTGTCGTACCTATAATCTGCACGATGCCGAGGGAGATTCCGATGGTGGAGTAGGTGAAGGACATGACGGTGGCGAGGGTGGAGAGCCACCACATGCCGTCCAGGCCGGGGATCTGCGAGAAGGCGATCTCCATGATGCCGTAGATGGCAATGTACGGGTTGATGGAACTGTGGCACTCGCTCTTGTGCCCTTCCTCGTGGTAGCAATTCGACCTCTTGATGGCGCTGGCAACACGAAACGGTGCAAAAAAAATCGTAAGAAAAGGAAGGAAGTCGTGGTGGAGTGCGATTTAGTCAAGTGAGGACTGAGGACGTACAGCATGCTGACGGAGGCGGCGATGGTGATGCCGATGCCGATGCCGAAGAGGTTGGCGAACTGGATGGCGCCGCAGAGCTTCACCTTGGAGCCTCCGAGGGTGGCGCGGACGGCGGCCATGTAGGTGCGGTTGCGGGGGCCGGACACGGGGTCACCGGAGCGGTAGCAGTCGGCCAGGAGCGTGGAGGTGTAGTAGATGACGGCGGCGAAGAGCGTCATCACGCAGGGCCCGGCCACCCAGCCCAGCTGCGCCACCGCGTACGCCAGCGACAGCACGCCGGAGCCCAGCACGGTGGTGATGATGTGCGCGCTCGCCGTCCACGCCGTGCCCGTGCGCCGCGGCCGGCCGTCGTCGTCGATGTCGTCGCCGTCGAGGCGCTGCTTCGGCAGCTCCATGGCCATGGACATGGCGGCCGGCCGGGGAGAGATCGATGTGGGGATAGGAGAGAGTTGATGGAAATTGTAGAGGAGGATCGGTACGAAATGAAACGGTGTGGATTTTAAATAGAAGGCAGGATGATTCGAGATTTATAAAGATGAGAACCGATGCGGGTAGCCATTTACTTGCTTACTATATATCGTCATCGAATATAGACCGAACCATATGTATGGTGGCAATTCAGAATCGATACTGGCGCAATAAATTACTGCCACTAAACAACAGGTAGTCCTAGTTGTCACCAAACCTGACCAGAATTTCAATGTGTGTACGATGACGAAGCACTGAAACTCTGAAAACAGAAACATATATCCACAGACAGTCTTCGTTTTTTCACTTTTGAATTCTCCAGACAGTCTTTTTTTTTTACATGTTCTCCAGACAGTCACTGCTGACACTGTAAAGGGAATCACCTACCCACTGACTGCTTGTTTTTTCGCTCTTGAATGTGAGTCCGGTTTCCGCGACATTGGATCTACATCCAACGGTTTATCTTTTACTTTTTACCAACCGCCTCTTTTCTTGACTAATATGCAACTCAAACTATGAAAGAGACGCTACTCCAGCGCGAACGTTCGTGCAGCATGTCATGAGATCAAACGACCAGATCTCAGTGGTAGGCAGGGTGTTTGTCCACCGTAAGCGCAACATAATTCTGGCTACAAAAACTATGTAGTACTCCCTCCGTTCAGAAATAAGTGTCGCGGATATGAATGTATGTAGCATGAATAAGCAAGTTATATTATATATGGCTTAATTTTTGTTTTAGGGAAAATCTGTAGGAATTTATACTGCTGATATTTATATATTTTGCGGGTTTTTTGAAACGTAGAAAAAAGATTTGACTGATCCATCCATTAATTAAGAAGAAGTGCCCGCTTAATTGTGGAAAACCGGATACGTATAAAAACAACGGACAATTATAGGAAGTTATCACTCCATGCCTAGAGTTGGTGGTAGTCCTTCCTAATTGCCCTCCGGACATACATGCATGCCAAAATTTCCTTTTTGAACCGCAAAAGTCGATTACATGTGGACACGACTTGGTACAAAGTGTTCTCCCAAATGGTTGAAGGATGCAAAGGTATTGAGCTAGAACCTTCCCCTTGTGACCAAACAATCCTCGTGTTCAAATCCTATTGTGGTAAGAAATCAACGTTGTATCCCAAATAACAGACCATCAATAACCTCCTTTGTGTGAAAGGAAGAAGATCTGGGCTAGTCGCTGGGGAAAGGGTACTGCATTTGTGTGGTTGCCCAAACAAGGAAAGCATTCCCAGATAGAAATAAGGAAATCAATCTCAACGCTGTTAATTTTACGTCTGGTTTAACTAGCTCTCTTAACAGCTGGTTCAACGGTGTTTGAAACTCTGTTTAGCACGTTTATTTTCACGGATGATCTTGGCAAGATCTGCCACTCATGATTTTGGATTTGGTCTGACTAGGATCTTTCAGTTTGGGCGTCAGATAGTGCTGCGTTGGCCTCTCACATGGAGAATGCTTGTCAATTTTGGTCAGATTGGGTGACAAGAGCATCCGTTCGTCGATAGCCCATTCCACCTGTGACTCAATGATGCGCGTCACTGCAGATATTTGTGACGTGTGGGAGATAGGAAGAGTGACATGTAGCTTTCGTGCCATTTGCACCGGGAGATAAGCAAATGAATCTTGTCTCTTACCAAGAGGGCAGTTGTGTCGTGTGCACACCGCTCTCATGTCTCCGATCCCATTTAATTGTCGGAAGTTGTAAACAATTTTGTTACATGCATAGATCATGTTTCGTGTCAGTCATTTAGGACTAGAGGGAGTAGTTTGTGTGAGAGAGGGTGTTTGGCTAGACTTTTTTTTTCTCATTTTTGGTTTTTTCTTATCTATACCTAATAATAAAAGCATTAAGCCTTCTTCTCGTACGTCATTGAAATTGCCCCTAGAGTTGATGTAAATTACTCACCACTGTCACCCATAAGTCACATAACATACTGGTTCGATTTTTTCTTTTCTTCCATCGTTTCTGATCGCCGATCCGTCCGTGGTAGTATGTCCTGGTTGCCGTCCAGTTTAGAATAAGTATTTGAAACGGAAACCATCACGAAATCCATACTCGGCCGTCCTTTGCTTCAATAAAACCCACACGGACGCGCTGCCTACCGTCCTCGATTCCTCGCTGCCGGCACGGGAATCCATCGACAAATTATTCCACACATATCTCGCTCGGCGGCACGGCACTCAAGTGGGCGCACATCGACAACAGAGACTTCGTCGTGCTTCGTGGAGGAAAGATCATGTACGATTCGCCGGCATAAGAGAAAGTACATGAACTGCCCGTTTCAGCGCTTTGCCCGCGGAACGCGGACGCCGCGGAGATGATGGTGAGGGATGGACCAGGGCCGGCTCTGACCCATGGCCACATGATTTATACGGCTATAGCACTGTTGTTCCCTGGCATATTTGTGTTGAGCTGAAAAAATTGAGCTCCAAAAACATACGAACGCAGAAGTCAGCCATCCGATCAGTCGCCTCTTTGCTTGTCTTTGGCACTGGCTCTTTGCCACTTTGACTCAACTCTTCGTCTGTTTCGCTCGCATCGCCGCCACCTTGGATCGATTTCTTGTGGTCTAGCCCAGGCGGCAGGCACTCGCCTTGCCCCGTCGGATCGGTCCTCCTCAGTGCTCGCCCTTACCTGCCCGGCCAACTGGCCTCGGGTACAGTGGTACGTATAGGTATTGATACAAATCTGGTCCCACTATATCTCTATCAATCCAATTCTCCACATATTCATGATTTGAATTAGGATTGTTACATGTAATATGACATTGATTAAGCGCTTATTAATTTTTTTTAGACATCTCAAAAAAAGAATATATGCTCGGAAGTAAATATTTAATATTTTACGTCATATATCTAAATATGCGTACATGTATGTTATCCTTAGGGGTCCATGTTTTAACTTCGCACGAGGGCCCCGCAAAATATAGAGCCGGCCCTGGGATGGACACGTCATGGTGGTCAGGACGGACAGGTTGTTCGACGCCGAGCTGGAGCCGCGCGTGCGGATGGGCACAACACAGAGATACTCGTCGCCGGCATCGCATAGATATACGAGATGACGAGATGTCGTCTTGTCGAGGAGCCAACCGAAAGACTCGCCGTTTAGCACTTATAGCCAGTAGCAAGCCGCCGGGCACAACTTTGGCACGCCGCACGACTGCCGGGATGACCCTAGCCGCGCCGAGGTAGAGCCGGCAGGCAAGGACGCGCTCGATGGCTCGTCGCCGAGGAGTGGGCGGGCAAGACGAGGCGTCGCCTGTCAGCGATGAGTCATGGCATGGAGGAGAGGTGGCACCAGGACGTATTTTGGGCGTCAGACTGGCCTGCTGCCGTCGACCCCTGCTTGCTCCGCTCGTTGTGAGTGCTCTGGCGCTCTGCTTGCTGTCATGTATCCTGTTGTATGTTGCTGCTTGCTGTAGGTGCTGTTCTCGCGTGCAAAGACTGACGGCGGCTGGGTAAAAGTGAAACTAATAATCTCATTCACACTTTTTATTGAGTTGTAAACAAACGATAGCTGATTTTTTCACTGATGGTGTATTCGTCCATTAGTAAGCAGCCTTAAAAAGACTAATAATTCAATGAGGAATAGAAGAATTTGGTTGTCAAATCCAACACTTCTATACCAGCTCCACCATCGGACTGAGATAAAATGCCCTTTCTGGAAATGCTTGCTGAGTATTATGAAATCGTTTAAGTGTTGCCATATTCCACGACATTCCAGTTCAAATGTGTAGCAAAGTTATCCCAAGTGCTAAGACTGAAGTTGTAGCGGCCAAAATGGCATTGTAGTCGTAACTACCTCTCATTAGCTCATTAAGAAGTTTAATTTATTTGCTTGGCATTCATATCTGAAAAGCTGAATAGCCTATTCAAACCATTGCTGAAATGACATGCAATCTGATGGAGTAATAAAGTGAAACCATCTATCTTGATTTTTATTACTCCATCTGTTCACAAAAGGATGTCACAACCAATCTCAAATTTGCATGTATCTACACACTAAATCATGTCTAGATACATGCAAATTTGAGGTTGAATGTGACATCCTTTTACGAACGGAGGGAGTAGAACAATTTAACTATATTTGGGTGTGATTTTCTTTATTTTTTCTGTTGACAATCATTGTGCATTGTGTGCTATGGTATGACCGTGTGAAGGAGTTGCAGGATTTTTTATTCTCCGGGCTATTGTGTGCATAAGTGAAACTTCAAGTGCTGAAAGTGACGTACATGATGGTTTTTTTTTAATCATTCTTCTGCTGAAAGCCTGCAACATGTCAAACTGGATTTTGGCCAACTTTGTATTGTTATCTGATCATTTGTTACTATGAGAATAAGCTCGTACAGAGCATATTTTCAGGAAAACATCCATATTGTTGTGGTTCATATTGTACATTAATTGTAAAGCATAATATACAAAAATTAACAAATGTTAAAATAAATTTCCAAGATGGTTGTTTTATTTTTGACAACTGCAATTACATTTTTTTATACTGTTGGGAGTCCTGAGTTGTAGTGTGTGAGTTGTAGAGGGGGTAAAGTGTAAAGATGAGGTTGTATATATTTTTGCTGAAGCAATGAAAGAAGGGAAGAGAGTTTCCAGAAATTTCCCGATAAACAACATGGTATCAGAGCAGGATCCGGCGGTCGGCCCCGGCCGGCGGTGAATCGACGCCGTGCAGCGGAGCTCCGGGCGCAGAGAGTCGTCAGTGCGGCCGGAGATAAGGTCTAAGCAAGGGCAGGAGGCCCGTGCGGAGGTGCTGTGGAGGTGTGGAGCCGGCGGCCGGCAGCGTGGGTCTGCCGGAGGCTGACGGCAGCAGAGAAGGTCTTGTGGGGAAGCTAGCGCTGTGGTCAAGTGGCTGAAGGTGCGACCTGGAAGTGGAGGCATCGCCCCTCTTTGTGGCTGTAGAGAAGTTTGATTTGGTGGATAGAGGTGTTAAGGGGAAGAACACCACGGGGATTCAGTTGCAGGAAGAAGAAATTGAGGTGCTTGCTGTGTGTCTAGAAGAGTGGTGTGTGTTGCTACAGCAGATCCAAGGGGAGGCCTGCTTGTTTGTGTTTGCAGTGCTTGTTTGTGTTTGCAGAGTCAGGAGAAAGGGAAAGGATTGGATCGCTGCAGTTCTACATGATGTGGTTCGGTGCAGCTAGCAAGCAGAGAATGAATCAAAGGGACAGGAAGTATTTTGAATGTGGCCAACCTGAGCATATGAGAGCATTTAGTTCAGAGTTGATGAGAGGTGGTCGTGGACATGTACAAGGCTGGTATGCAATGGGAAATAAAGATACTTCTGCAGTCAGTAAGGATGCATCACATACTGTGAAGGTCCAGATGACCATTGATGAATGGGAGAAATGGTGCAAATTTAGAGAAGTAAACACCTGTGATAATACCTCTCATCTGGCTAATTATGAGAGAAATCATACTAGTGCAGAATGGCTAATTGACTCCGGTGCATCAAGACATATGGCAGGATCTCGCAAGAATTTCTCAATGTATGTTCCTGATGTTAAGAGACAAAGTGTGAAATTGGCAGATGGCTCTACCCAAGCAGTCATGGGGAGAGGAACAGTTATGTGTGGCTCTAAAATGTCCTTATCATCTGTTTTGCATGTTCCATCGTTCCCAATAAACTTATTGTCCATTAGTTGTATCACAAAAGAGCTCAATTGTGCTGCTATCTTTTACCCAACATGGTGCTTATTTGAGGAAATTGGGACTGGAAGAGAGCTTGGGAGGGGGAGCATGCATGAAGGACTGTATTACTTAGATAATGATATATCCCCTGTGGTAGCAGCTGCACTTTCCTATTCTCCATTACAAGAATTTATGCTACTCCATCGGCGACTAGGACACATGTCCTTTAGTACTTTGGGTAAACTTTATCCTATTCTCTTTAGTAAGATTGATAAGGAAAAGCTTGTTTGTGATGCATGTGAGTATGGGAAACATATTAGAAGTTCCTACTTGTTATCTGATAATAGAAGTGCAGAACCATTTCAGACTATACACTCAGATGTGTGGGGTCCTAGTGGAGTTTCATCTATAAATGGTTATCGCTCTTTTGTTACCTTCATTGATTGCTGCACTAGAGTTACTTGGGTTTATGTGTTGAGGAGTAAGGCTGATGTGTTTGAGTGCTTTCGAGACTTTCATAATATGATCAAGACTCAATATAATGCATGTATGAAGATATTTCGCACAGATAATGGCACGGAGTATGTGAACAAAGAATTTGATGAGTACTTGTCCAATCTCGGGGTTATTCATCAAACCACTTGCCCAGGTGCATCTCAGCAGAATGGTTTAGCTGAGCGAAAGAACAGGCATTTGTTAGAAATCACTCGCTGTCTAATGGTAGCTATGAATGTTCCTAAATTTTTATGGAGTGACGCACTCATGACGACAGCTTATTTAATAAACAGAATGCCATCAAGAGTGCTAGGATACAAGACACCAATAGAGTGTCTAAATGGGGAAACAACTTATGTGGTTCCTCCAAGAGTATTTGGGTGTGTGTGTTTCGTAAGAGACCACAGACCATCTGTTGGGAAATTAGATCCGAGAGCTGTAAAATGTGTGTTTGTTGGGTACTCTGGTAAACAGAAAGGCTATAAATGTTGGTGTCCATCGGAGAGAAGATTGTTTGTGAGTATGGATGTTACCTTTAGGGAAAATGAACCCTTCTATGGAGAACCTACTGACTTAACCGATGTGTTTCCTGATTTGTTTACTGATGATAGCCAAGATGGAGATGAAGATTGCGAGATAGGTGGAGATGACAGTAGAGAAGATAATGATGCAAAATTACAGAAGATGATAGTTGGAGTTATACCTACAGGAGATGTACATGATGATGTGGGTGTGATGGATGTAGGGCAAGAACAGGGGGAGCAACAAGATGAACCAAATGAAGCTGTGAGGTGGTCAAAACCAAATGAAGAACGAAATCCACAAGTGTATACACGAAGGCACAGGACTGGAGAGAAACAAGCTCAAGGAGAACAACTCCTACTTTTGGGACATGATTCTGAATCCCAAGTACAAGTCGACTCGCATGATTCAACTTCACATGAAGGTATATTCCCCCCTCCATATGATGATCTAGATGTCCCTATTGCCCATAGAAGGCAGCCTCGTAATACCGCGGGAAATTTGCCCTCAAGATTGTCCGAGTATGTTATCTCCAATCATGTTTCATATTCATTGGTTGGACCTCGGTATAAATCATTTATAGCTGCTCTAGACTCCATAGATTCTATACCTCGTGACTGGCAAGAAGCTAAGAAAGATCCTAGGTGGAGAGCAGCAATGCTGGAAGAAATGGCAGCACTTGATAAAAATAATACATGGGTTCTTACCATAGCTCCTGTAGGAAAGAAAATTGTGGGATGTAAGTGGGTGTTTACTGTGAAGCAAACACCTGATGGGAAGATAGAAAGGTATAAAGCCAGACTAGTGGCCAAAGGATATAGCCAAACTTATGGAGTGGATTATGATGAAACATTTGCTCCAGTAGCAAAAATGAATACCATTAGAACAATGATATCAATAGCAGCAAACCGCAAGTGGAAATTATTTCAATTGGACGTTAAAAATGCATTCCTTCATGGAGATTTACAAGAAGAAGTCTATATGGCTATTCCCCCAGGATTTAATAGTAATGAAACTGAGGGGAAAGTGTGCAAGCTAAAAAAAATCTCTTTATGGCCTCAAACAGTCCCCGAGAGCGTGGTTTGGGAGATTATGCAAGGAGATTTGCTTCCTGGGATATCAGCAAAGCAATGCAGACCATACTCTTTTCTTTAAGCACCGTAGTGGTAAAATTACTTTGCTTGCCGTCTATGTTGATGATATTGTGATTACAGGAAATGATGATGAAGAAATCAAGTGTCTAAAGAAAACTTTGGCAAAATCGTTCGAAGTTAAAGACCTGGGATATCTACATTACTTCCTCGGAATAGAAGTTGCTTATGGTGCCCAAGGTATTTATATATCACAGCGAAAGTATGTTCTTGATTTACTTGCTGAAACTGGGATGCTTGAGTGTAGACCAGCTAGTACACCAATTGAACAGAACCATGGAATTAAAACAGACTTAGGTGATCCTGTAGATAAGGGGAGATATCAAAGATTAGTTGGACGCCTAATCTATTTATCACATACAAGACCGGATATAGCATATGCAGTGAGTATAGTAAGCAGATACATGCATGATCCTAGGTCTGGTCATCTTAATGCTGTGAATAGAATTCTGCAATATCTCAAAGGTTGTCCGGGAAAAGGCATCTTGTTCTCAGATCATGGACATTTGAAAGTAGAAGGATACACCGATTCTGATTGGGCAGGATGTTTGGACGATAGAAGGTCCACATCAGGTTACTGCATGTTTGTAGGTGGAAATCTGGTCAGCTGGAGGAGTAAAAAACAGAGTGTAGTGGCACGATCTACGGCAGAAGCGGAGTTTAGGGCGATGGCTTCGGGCTTGTGTGAGTTAATATGGCTGAAACTCTTACTAGCTGAACTCAGGTTATGTGATAACACACCTCTGCAACTATATTGTGATAATCAAGCCACTATCAACTTGATAAATAATCCTGTCCACCATGACAGGACAAAGCATGTTGGAATTGATAGACACTTCATCAAAGAAAAACTAGATGAGGGAACACTCCAAGTTGGGTTTGTCAAAACAGTAGATCAGCTTGCTGATGTATTAACTAAAGGTGTGAGTGTCTTAGTGTTCGAAAAGCTATGTAACAAGATGGGGCTCATAGATATATTTGCCCCATCTTGAGGGGGAGTGTTGGGAGTCCTGAGTTGTAGTGTGTGAGTTGTAGAGGGGGTAAAGTGTAAAGATGAGGTTGTATATATTTTTGCTGAAGCAATGAAAGAAGGGAAGAGAGTTTCCAGAAATTTCCTGATAAACAACATATACCAACTCGATATTTGTCTAAGAACGTTTGCAACTGTTTGATCGTACATCGGCCATACTTCTCTATAGTCAGAGTCGTTCCAACATCATGTCAATTATAGATGACGAGACTGAGACCAGATGACAACAACATGAGCTGATGCTCATTCTAAAACAGAACATTTGAGCAAAATTTGTATATTTGTATTTATTGTTCGTTGCAACAAAGGACAGGTGCATGTTTTTTATTCGAACTGAAGTATGTTTTCCCGTTGCAACGCACGGGCATATTTACTAGTAAGTTACAAAAGTATTTAAATAGCTTTTAGCTTTTGACATCAGAAAGGAAAAAGGCAAAAGCACCTATTTTGGTCTTATAAGTCAGAGTAAAAACCAAGTAAAAACCCAACCAAACACTAGTATCAAAGCTTGGTTAAAGATGTCTTTTTAGCGTTGAATCTCGTTTTGTCAGCTTTTAACTTGTATAGTTTGTCCCAAACAGCTCTTTGCAGCACATTATCTTCTCCTATGGTCCTTCAAAAAACTTTCTTCTTTTCCGCTTCGTTAGACTAGCCACAATGGGGGTATCATAGGTGGTATCATGCATGCAATGTTGGTCGTGTCACTGCAGTTAATGATGAGAAATGTGATAGTGGAATCATAGGTAGATATCGTAATATAACAGATTCCAATGTAGGATGAGTCTACAACCTAATTAATACTACAACACTACATGATACCACACATATATTACTACCCATTGGGCTGGTAGTAATATAGACTATTACTATCCATTGTGACTAGTCCACATGCCAATTACGCTTCGTCTGTTTTTATAGGAACACTTGCGGAAACGAGGAGTTATGATTTGGTTTGGCATTCCTTCATAAATGGTCACCACCATCACATGTCCCAAGACTTCAGTTCTGAGGGCTTTTGTCCTAGGAGACCAAAACTAGAATAACACAAGTGCACAATCCATTAAGCATCGTGAGCAATTTGAAATGACAATACGCATCTTAATATATTTTTCAATAAAGCATGCATCTTAATCCTGTAGGAAAGATACTCCCATCTCTGTAAATTGCTGCAAACAGCAACCATATTCACCTGAACTGTGCCTAGTGTCCGGCCATGTCACACAAGGAGCTGGCGGCCACTGCATCTGTGTGGTGGACACTCACAATCCGTTAGTCGCTCTGATGTGATGCTACGTGAACAAAACACTCTACTCTCCCAGTGATGATGCCATGACCCTCGATGATCGATATTCTGACTCCATTCTTAGGTGGTCCATCGTTGGTTATAATGTATCATTCTCTTCTTTCGCTCTCCTGCGTGCTATTTTGACTCTCCTGTACAGGCCAGGGAGCACTAAATTAAGATCGAACAACTTGCGGTACAAATTCCATGAATCATTTCGGTTGTGCTTTTCCCGTCAAAGCATCTGGAGAAGCAGCGGTGGAGATTGAGCATAATTAGCGAGCGGTCGTCGCTTAAAGGAGAGCGGATAGGGGTATTATTTCCAGTTGTTTAGACACTTGCTACAATAGTGTGCAGTCGGGTACTTTCTCCAGCAGATCGCAAAATCCGATCGCGTGGGGAAATGTCCTACATAAACAAAGCTCTCTGCCCTTGTAAAGAGGTCGTCTCTAGAAACATTAGATATTACAAGAAACAAAAAGAAGTCCACGGATCACTCATTCTCATTTGATTTCTGGGCGTATGTAGAGACGCGGCGCCATCGCGAAGGGGCGGCCAACAACTACTCTGAAATCAACAAGGCAACAACCAAGAAGGGCGTTGGGCAATTGCATGTCAAAACGCCAAAACATGTTGCCTTTGGTATTTCTTCTCCCAGAGGTCCGCCTCGGTGGGTATGAATTGCTGACAGGTCAGGTGCCGGGCCCATGTGTTTCCATTCCAGGTGAAGACGACGACATCGCTCGCCCGCCCGTGTGTTTCCAGATGGGCCAGAGGAGGGAGACACGGCTCCCAATCTTGAAGCTATGCTGCACCTGAAGTCCTGAAACACCAATCCACGAGCTGGCCATTTCGATCATGGCTGCCCTTTGTCATCCTAGGGAGAGGGAGTACGAAGGTCCAAATCTCTCTGTCCACAACGCAGCCAAACGAGGACGTATGTGAAATGGTCTCCGGCAGATGATCGCGCAAAGCGGACAGCGCGGTGCCGCCCACGACGGTGGTGCCGTGGTGTCTGTCCTCCGGCCAACAGCTGCTGTGCGGCGCCCGCCACGCAACAGATCAGCTACGTATTTTCTCTAGTAAGATGATCACTCTAGGGGTCATTGGATCGGTGACCGATTGACTGAACACCTGTTTAAGCCGACATACATGCAATAATCCAGAAGAAGAAAAGGATGAGCTCTTCTGCATAGAACTCGTTGAGGAAAGTATATAACTTCGCTGAGTCTTCGCATGAAAGTCTGCTGATCAGAAGTAACTCCTAAAATTACAATGGATAATACTGTGCTGGAAATAGAAGAGGAACGTTCACTCTAATTTCCACACTTCACATGTACGCCATCTACTCTCCGCAACATTGCTCGTCTTCGGTTTCCTAGGACATGTATATATGTTAGAGAAGACGATATTTCTTTATCCTTCCATATCTTTCTTCGGAAACTCAACAACATATGGTATGGGACTATACTTTTTCCCAAGAATGTTCATCAACAATCTTATCAGACAAAGAAAGAGGAATTTCCTTTTACGATGAAGTGAGTTCAGCCAACAAACTTTGGCACAAGAATATTAAGATGGCGATAGTCATAATGGGTTGCTAGAACATCTCGATTGAAAGGGAATATAAGATTTTCAGAAATGATAGCCCCTACATAACGGGAAAAGACACATGAGAGACGATTTTGCACTAATTATTCATAGAGCCTGTTGGACCGTATATGGGTTGTATCTTTTCTTGTAGCTTGACTACATATTCTGGGCCATGTGGCCCATTAACCCAAATCACCCAGGAAGTCATGAGGAACCCTAGACACAAAAGAAAAGGAGTGGGGGCGGCCACAACATCGACAACCTATGCCATGTAGATCAGCCCACATGTCATCGTATAGCACGCGCGTGTGCGTCCGGAGCGATCCATTGGCAGTATTTTTTGTGGCTACGGCGTTCGTGTGTGCGTCTTTTCCATATAGGACATTCTCTGGCTATCGGGCACACATAGGGGTGCGTTGTAGCCACATAGTGATCCTGTCTTGTCTTATGTAGCTACACCCCGCGCACATTGGCGTGACCATGTTACAACGATGTATCTTTTATCGGCTACATAAGTAAGTTGCATGAAAAATCTAATGAGTGTTGTTTCTAAAAAAATGTGGCTGGCACTTGCTGATCGGTTTCAGGGAGCGCTGGTAAGGGTTTGCCGTTGTCGCTCACAATAGACCTTGTCCGTCACTCTTGTCGGACGCTCTGTTGGGAACGCCGCGTATGCTTTCTGACAATGCATGGGACACCGTCTCCTTCAATTTTCCTTTTGTCATGCTATTAGAATCCTCTCATGAGTCCATGACAGATTTTTTCCTATCTTGAACTACAACCACAGCAACGCTAGCCCACATCCAAATCCCTCACCTCCCTCCGCCTTCCTAGCCACAAATCCACAAACCATGGACTCACGCGCCACACCAGGCCAAGAGAACAACACTACACATCGATCGCATAAGCATTACCGTTACACTGCTGCTGAAACTGAAGCCACACCAACCAAACGCCACCCGATCTCTGAAAGAAACAGAGCGTCCAACCAGCAGTAGCAGAGATGCTCCTGGCTCGCGCCTCCCCGACCTTCCTCCCCTCCACCTCCTCGTCCTCCCCTACGCCATCGGCGCAGACGCTGCCGCCGTCCGCGTCATTCGGCCGGACCCAGCGCATCGCCGGCGGCAGCAGCCTGACCGCTGGTTCCTCGCACTGCGCCGTCCGGCGGCCCCTGATGGCGGCGGCGGCAGGAGCGACAGTCCCGGCCGCGAAGCTGGAGGACGCCGAGGCGCTCATCGACTCCGTCGAGACCTTCATATTCGACTGCGACGGTGAGAGATTGATCGATCGCTCATAGTCTGCGTGTTTCATGGAGCTTCCCGGAATTAATTGGTTCTCTTGTTGTTGCTGTGGTGGTGACGCGTAGGGGTGATTTGGAAGGGCGACAAGCTGATTGACGGCGTGCCGGAGACGCTGGACCTGCTCAGATCAAAGGTCTGCTGTTGAACCGTCATGGCTCTCACAGTTTCGCAGATTATACTGTCTTCTCAAACTTTCCATGGATTATTTGTTGATTTCACTGAGGACTGCAGGGTAAGAGGCTGGTGTTCGTGACCAACAATTCCACCAAGTCGAGGAAGCAGTACGGCAAGAAGTTCGAGACCCTCGGGCTGAGTGTTAATGAGGTATTTATTCCTGTCATCGGCCGTTGTTCTGCATTGGCCAATTTCTTCTCCTGCTAATGATTTGACGAGGCATGGGCTGATGATCAATGGGCAGGAGGAGATATTTGCTTCGTCCTTCGCAGCTGCGGCCTACCTGGAGTCTATCGATTTCCCCAAAGATAAGAAGGTAAAATGCATCAGTCAAAATGCATCTTCAGGATATGTGGCCTCATTGCATTGGTGCACACGGGTTTAGCACAGAAACACAAGCAAAGCTAAACACTCTTGTGGTTTAGGTTTATGTGATTGGAGAGGAAGGGATTCTCATAGAGCTGGAGCTGGCTGGCTTTAAGCACCTCGGTGGCCCTGTATGTAGCAAAGAGTATTTCTTTCTCTGATATTCATGATTAATTAACATATGCAAAATCCTGATGAATCGAGTGAGTGAGACTTTGGACGAACTCATGAAACTTATTAGATTATATGGTCGTGTTTGTGCAGACAGACGGTGACAAGAAGATAGAGCTGAAGCCTGGATTCTACATGGAGCATGACAAAGACGTCAGTATGATCATGGTTCCTCTTCTGGTTTACAGAACAAATAATATTCAACAGCTGCAGTAACAATATTTGGGTTTGACACAGGTTGGAGCAGTTGTAGTTGGATTTGATCGTTACTTCAACTACTACAAAGTTCAGTAAGTACCTTATCGTTCTCTCGTCTCGCCTGGGGTGTAACCAACTCAGAAGAAAATATGCATATGGTTCAATGTAAATGGTTCATTTAAGACAGAGATAAGATTGTGGAAATCCGAAAGAGTATTCGGTTGCATGTTCAATTATTCACTCATTTTACTCAATACATGCAACAGCAAGACCACATGTTAACTCCTCTTAATCTACAAAAGTTTGGTATTATCCATTTCACAAATGTAAACTTGTCACCTATTTACTTTAGGTACGGAACACTGTGCATACGTGAGAATCCTGGGTGCCTTTTCCTTGCAACAAACAGGGACGCTGTCACCCATCTCACTGATGCCCAGGAGTGGGCAGGTTAGTCAGGCAGTCCTACTCTTTCTACATACTGTGGAGAGAAACATACCATCGCCCCTTGCTTAAATCATGAGCATTTGCCTTGCTTAGGTGGTGGGTCGATGGTCGGCGCTGTACTTGGTTCAACCAAACAAGAACCACTCGTCGTTGGGAAGCCGTCAACATTCATGATGGACTACCTGGCAAAGAAGTAAGAGGCTAAATGTCCCAGCAGCAGCAGTAGTCCAGCGCCATGTCTCCTTTTCCAGAAATCTGTCAGGGAGAATGTGTGGATCAGACAGCTGACGGCTAAGAATAGTTTTGAGATGTTTTACCTTTTCTTCTTCTTTGGCAGGTTTGGAATCAAAACATCTCAGATATGCATGGTAGGTGACCGTTTGGATACCGACATTCTCTTTGGGCAAAACGGAGGCTGCAAAACTCTTCTGGTTCTCTCAGGTATCTTTGATCATACTATTCACCTTGAACTCACAATACTTGCTATGCTGATTTTGCATCAGCACTAAAAGTGGTTGATTGTCTTCTGCAGGTGTGACTTCTGAGCAGGTGCTTCAGAGCCCCGATAACACGATCCAGCCAGATTTCTACACAAACCAAATTTCTGATTTTCTCACCCTCAAAGCAGCAACAGTATGAAAATATATGTGAACAGGCTGTTTAGCTGGGGGAGGCCCCTTACTTTTGTATAGCAACTAAGAGATCACAAAGATGGTTTCCTTTTTCACGTTGATTTGTAATCGTGAGATCAGATGTTTATATGCAAAGGATGTAACACCATTAAATGCATATGAAATGGATACTGCTATTCTGCTTTTCCTTCGCTCAAGATTAACAATGAATAAACGGAAGAGCTATGGCAATCAAATATGCCTGGTTAAGCTCAAAATGTACACCAAGCAAATAAAAAGAGGCACTCGGAAATGGCAAATACGATCTCAGAAGGAAAAAGTGACGTATAGAATAAGAAACGTCGCCCACTCTTATGTTGTTATTTACAAAAAAATATTCCAGAAGAGCAGTATTACTGTTCATATGTTACCTCTAACAATACCAGCAACATAGTGTTTCACTCAGATCATGTACCAAGCAACCGTATCCGTTTACAAGATGGTATCCTGCTACTGGGATTCAGTAAATTACTAAAACATAGAACAGCAAACTATGTGTATGTTCTGTACATTAATGTACAGAATGTCAAACCCAGATTATCCACTCTGGTTGCTGATACGTCCATTTTGCATCACTATTTTATATCATAATTTACTGCTATTCATCGATATATTTCATATTTAGAAGTGTTACTTATGTTATTTTACCTATTTTGCATGTTTGATGAATAATGGAGAATTGGACACCGGAGTCAGGATTCTGCTGGAAAAAGCACCGTCGAGATGCACTATTTCTGAAGATCAATAAATCGAAGGAGACATATGGAAGTTCCTATTTTACCAGAAGATGGAGGAGGCCAAAAGGGGAGGCTGAGAAGGGCCAAGGTGGGCCCTCCTCACCTGCTGGCGCGGCGGGCTCACCAGCCGCGCCGACAGGTGGTTTGGAGGCCCTGGCCCACCTCAGCCGTTCCCCCTGCGTGTACTTGACCCCCTCGAAACCCTAACACATACGGGACGGCCATCGAAATATTCCGCCGCCTCCACGAGCCGGAAAACACCAGAGAGCGAAAAGCTCCCCTGCAGGAAGAAATCTGCCAGGGGAAATTCCCTCCCGGAGGGGGAAATCGTCGCCATCATCACCGTCATCGAGCTGGACTTCATCGGGATCATCATCATCATCATCTCCACCACCAACACCATCATCACCGCCGCTGCACCCCGTCTCCGTTGTAACATCTAGGGCTGAATCTTGTCTATTTCATAGGGGAAACTCTCCCGGTGTTGATTACTCTTGTTATTGATGCTATTGGGTGAAACCATTGGGATAAGGTTTATGTTCAGATTGTTATTCATCATCATATCACCTCTGATCATGTTCCGTATGATGTCTTGTGAGTAGTTCGTTTAGTTCTTGAAGACATGGGAGAAGTCTTGATGTTAGTAGTGAACTATGTTGAGTAATATTTAATGGTTTGATGCTTAAGTTGTGATGTTATTCTTCTAATGGTGTCATGTGAACGTCGACTACATGATACTTCACCTTTATGGGCCTAGGGGAATGCATTGTGTACTCGTTTGCCAATTGTGGGGTTGCCGGAGTGACAGAAACCTGAACACCCGTTGGTATATCGATGCATGAGGGATAGCAGGATCTCAAAGTTTAAGGATGTGGTTAGTTTATCTTAATTACTTTCTTGTATTTGCGGATGCTTGCAAGGGTATAATCACAAGTATGTATTAGTCCTAGGAAGGGCGGTGCATTAGCATAGGTTCACCCACACAACACTTATCAAAACAATGAAGATTAATCAACTATATGAAGTGAAAGCACTTGACAATATTCCCGTGTGTCCTCAAGAACGTTTGGTCATTATAAGTACAACAACCGGCTTGTCCTTTGCTGTAGAAAGGATTGGGCCACTCGCTGCAACTATTATTACTGCATTTTATTTACTTGTACTTTATTTATCTGTCATATCAAAAACCCTAAAAACTTGTCTGAGAGCATTTACAGTGAATCCTTCATCAAAACCGCTTGTCAACACCTTCTGCTCCTCGTTGGGTTCGACACTCTTATTTATCGAAAGTACTACGATACACCCCCTATACTTGTGGGTTATCAAGACTATTTTCTGGCGCCGTTGCCGGGGAGTGTAGCGCTATTGGTAAGTGGAATTGGTAAGGGAAACATTTATTGTACGTGCTGTTTTTATTTTTGCCTGCTGCTATATCTCATTATGGAGGGGTCTTCTCTTGAATTCCTATTTGGGAAAACAACTACCACTGCTAAGGTAGTAGAGGAGGCGCTAGATGAGCAGGTAATACCGTTCAAAATTCCTATGAAAATTGTTGAACGTGTCACAAATAACCGCTATGCAGGAGATGGAACTGTCCATCCTGGAGATCATTTGTTATTTTTGCATGAATTGTGCGAGTTATTTAAGTGTGCAGGTATCTCGATGGGAGAAGTTAAGAAGAAATTATTCTCTCTATCACTGTCTGGTAAAGCTGCACATTGGTATAAACTGCTGAAGAATGGGTATTCTCTTGGATGGGAGGAAATTGTACCTCTCTTTTACTCCAAATTCTATCCTCCAAGTGAGATTCATAAGGATCGGAACCTCATATATAACTTCTGGCCATATGATGGAGAGAGTATCGCTCAAGCGTGGGGAGATTGAAGGGATTAATGCTCAAATGTCCCATTCATGAGCTTCCTGGTAATATTGTCATTGATAACTTTTATGCAAGACTCTCCTTTCAAGATAAAACTCTATTGGATACCACTTGTGCTGGATCGTTCACTCGTAATAAAGAAGAGTTTAAGTGGGACCTTCTTGATCGGATTCAGGAGAACACTGAAGGATGGGAAAATGACAAAGTTAGGGAGTCAGGTATAAGCTATGACTTTGAGTGTGTTAAAATTTTATGGATACTGATGATTATCGCAAAATTAGCACTACTTATGGTCTTGACTCTCAAATTGTTGCAAACTTTTATAAAGCCTTTGCTTCCTATTTCGGTTTGCCGAAGGAGGGTTTTAAAAATTATCATGAACCATATAAAGATGAATCTGTTTCTCATATATCTAAAGGTGTTGAGGTTAATGTTGTTGATCGCATTATTCCAGAACCTTATATTGAAAAAGTTCCTTTTCCTGATAAGATTAAGGAACATACTATCATAACTGGTGTTGTTAGTAAAAGTAATAAGAAAACTACCAAACCTGATGAGCAAATAACTGTTGAACCTGTTGTAGCATTGGTTAAAGATCTTGTCACTGAAAATTTAGAAGATAGACACATTATCTTTTGTGAGGATGCTTCTAATATTGTCTCACATCCTAAAAGTTCTAGGAAGTCTAGTGTTCCTGTGCTTTCTGTTAGGATAGGTGATCATTGCTATTATGGTTTGTGTGATATTGGTGCAAGTTCTAGTGCTATTCCTTATGAGCTTTACAGGGAAATTATGCACGAAATTGCTCCTTGTAAACTTGAAGAGATTGATGTGGTTATTCAGCTTGCTAATAGGGAAACTATCTCTCCAATTGGTATCATTAGAGATGTCGAAGTCCTTTGTGGTAAGACTAAATACCCTGCTGATTTTCTTGTACTTGGGTCGGCTGCCAATGATAGTTGTCCTATTATTTTTGGTAGACCTTTTCTGAATACTTGTGGTGCTGTTATAGACTGTAAGAAAGAGAAAATCTTTACTAAATTTGCTGGTGAATCTTATGAATTCAATTTCTCTAAATTTGCTAAAGCACCTTATGAAACTGAATTGCCTAGTGAGGATTTTGAAATTGCTCAACTTGCATCTATTGTTCTTGCTCCTAACAATGCTTTGCAGCAACATATGGAGAATCATGAAAGTGAGAACTTCAGGGAAGAAAGGAATGAGCTTGATGAAGTATTCCTTCATCAACCTATGCTCAAACACAATTTACCTGTGGAAGATTTGGGTACCACAATGCCACCCAAGGAGGATCCTGTTTTTGATTTGAAACCTCTGCCTGATAATCTTAAATATGCTTATATTGATGATAAGAAAATATATCCTGTTATTATCAGCTCTAAACTTTCAGGTACAGAGGAGGAAAGGTTATTGGGAGTGTTGAAGAAACACCGCGGAGCTATGGGATATACTCTTGATGACCTGAAGGGAATTTCTCCTACTATATGTCAGCACGCCATCAACATGGAACCTGATGCAAAGCCTGTTGTTGAGCATCAGCGTCGTTTAATACCCAAGATGAAAGAAGTGGTAAGAAATGAGGTATTAAAACTTCTTGAAGCTGGTATTATTTATCCTATTGCTGATAGTAGATGGGTAAGTCCTGTGCATTGTGTTCCTAAGAAAGGAGGAATTACCGTTGTTCCTAATGAAAATGATGAACTAATTCCTCAAAGAGTAGTAGTTGGTTATAGGATGTGCATTGATTTTAGAAAGGTTAACAAAGTAACTAAGAAAGATCATTATCCTTTGCCTTTTATTGATCAAATGCTTGAGAGGTTGTCTAAGAAAACTCACTTTTGTTTCCTTGATGGGTATTCTGGGTTTTCTCAAATTGCTGTGAGAGCGCAAGATCAAGAGAAAACTACTTTTACTTGTCCTTATGGAACTTATGCTTATAGACGTATGCCTTTTGGTTTATGTAATGCTCCTGCTACTTTTCAAAGATGCATGTCTGCTATTTTTCATGGCTTTTGTGAGGAAATTGTGGAAGTCTTCATGGACGATTTCTCCGTCTATGGAACTTGATGGAGGGATAATAACCCGGTAGGCCCATGAAGAGGGAAGCATGACCCGCCAGGCAGGAGGCCCGGCGAGGCCAGCTAACCACCAACTGGGCCGGGTTGTTCTTCTGGGCCGGCATCTTGGCGGTGACCCGGCTAAGGAAGGTGATATTCTAGAAGGTACAAGAGGCGGTTCAAGAGGCGGTTCAAGACTTGGAGTGCACGAAGAATAAAGGAGCTAGGATAGGACTTGGAGTTCGGGTAGAACCCGGCTCTATTGTGTACGCGGTCAGAGGGCCCGGTATCTATATAAACCGGCCCCTGAGCCATAGCTAGCAAGACTTTCATAATCCCCAAGCTTTAGGCGAGAGAACCATCGAGAGAGACACACAAGCTTTGTAACCTAGATCGAGATCCGGCTCTGTTGTCGTAGCCGGGTTATCGAGATCGAGACCAAGATTAATAATAAGATAGCAGGAAGTAGGTCTTTATCTCCAATGGAGAGGCCGAACCTGGGTAAACCTGTGTCCCCTGCAATGCTAAACAATCTCCCAGACGCCAGTGTCGCCTTGCCCAAAAACTCAAGCTACCCCAAAGTAGCATCTGCCGTGTTATCTACCCCACGACAGTTGGCGCCGTCTGTGGGAATCGCGGCCAAAGGTGTCACCATCATGGGAGAAGCAAGGAGAGGGGCCGAAAACTTTGTTTTTGGCCAGATCACAGTCAATGAGCAAGGAGAATCCATCGTCGATGATTTTGGCTGGGGGCCGGAATCTGATCTACTTGAATCAGGTGATGTTATTCCAATTGGCAAATTTAATGTTTTTGTGGGCATGATTACAACTAGATCTGCTAGTGATGGAGATTATGAATCTGTGTCAGGAGCCGCCACAATTGTTCAATCTGATGGAGAGGAATCAGTTGGCACAGCTGAAGTTGAGAGGTCCTGAACACGCTGGAGGAACGGCTGGATGACCCGGCAGAATCCCGGGTGACGCGGTGGAACAAGCCGGGTCGGAATCAATCTTGCCCCTGTTTGAAGGCCGGTTTGGGTATGATGCAGAAGAAGAAGATGATGAGGAACAAGAGTCAAGTCCAAGCCCGGTTCGTAGGGTAGCGGTGTACACCGCGCCTTCGTCCAGCATGCAACCATCACCATCAGCTGTTGTTCCACCGGCCTTTACCCCGGGTCAACAGCAGCTGCCCCCAATTCTGGAGTTGGCAGAACAGAGAGTTGATGGAGAGCCGGCTTCGGTCTCAGAGGAAAGCGAGGGTACGGCAAGATACAGAAACAGTTTTGGGTTCCTGCATAACCGGGCCCAAGGAGAGGAAAGAAGTAACACAGCAGCTGCCCCGGCCTTGTTTAACAATGGCCTGGTCTTAGATCCATCAGCACTTACAAGGTTGGTTACTCCAGAAAACGCAGCAGTTAGAGCAATGGAATTGGATACAGCACGCCGAGCGTTGGAGCAGATGCGCAGGGACGCCGAGGCAGAGAGGCAAGAAATAGAAGCAAGAAAGAGGCAAATAGAGGATGAGGAAAATCGTCTCAATGAGATGACCAGGGCGCACCGGAGGAGGCACCAGAGCCGGCTGGCCCCTGGAGAAAACGTTATAAACCCAGCAGTACTGTTTAGGACCCCAGAAGATCAACCAGTTGGTGTCACCCAGGTGGCTCCAGTTGTAAGGGCAGATGTAGAACCAGATAGAGGAACAGGAGCAGCTGGGGTTGCAGTGGCAACGGCGCCGGGTCTTCTCGCTGGGGTAGCCAGGGGAAATCCGGGTCTGCCGCCCAGGACACCAAGGTTTCACACGCCGGCGGGTCACTATTCAAATCCGGCGGATAACGTGTATGCAGCAACTTTGGCGCTTGATCGTATTCCATTGGGAGACACGCCAGCGGAGATTGAAGCCCGGCGTGCCATTGACATGTTACGCACTGCAGTTGTCCAGCAAACTCAGTATTCAAGGGAGAAAAGTGCATTGCATTCCACAACGTATCGTAGCAAGAGTCGCAATGGAGGTAACCCGCCATTGGCCGGGCCTGTAGCGGCACAGCAGCAAAACCCGCCCCAGCAAAATCAAAATCAAAACAATCAGCAGCATCAACCCGCCCCAGCAATTTCCATAGCTCAGCAGATAGTCAATAGATCACGCGCGGGGAGAAGTGCGGGCAATGCAAACCCGGTAGTACCTGCAGCAGGAGTACCACAAGGAGGACCGGGTCCTGCACCAGCCGCGTCTGCAAGCTCACCCGGTAATATCAATATTTCGGCAAGTTCTTCTAGTTTAGCCGGGCCAAAATGTCTTTCAGATTCCATTAGAGCAGAGCCTTTCCCTGAGAAGTTCAAGGAGCCAAGCAAGATATCCAATTATGAGCCCAGCATGGACCCGGCCAGCTGGTTGAGCAGTTATGAGATGGCATGTGTATACGCAATGCCACAGAGAATGTTTGTGCCAAGTACATGTATTTGATGATGAGCGATGGAGCAGCGAAGTTGTGGTTTAAAAATCTACCAGAGAAGTCCATTAATTCCTGGGATGAGTTGAAGGCGGTTTTCACCAAGCACTTTCAGGGTACGTGCAAGCGTTTGTTTTCCATTGAGGATCTTGATCGTTGTATACAGAAAAAAGGCGAGTCAGCACGTCATTGGATGGGCCGGGTCACGGAGATCCTGCACTCTTCATCTGGTATTGAGCCCAAGGATGCAATTTCATCAATGGAGAAAACTTGTAAGTATGCACCACTTGTCCAGAAGCTGGGTCGCATGAAGGAAGGGCACCGGGTTAAGCCGGTCACCATGGCAGAGTTGATGGATGCTTGCAATAGGCACGCAGCCACTGACAAACTCAGGATGAGCCTGAGGAGGAAAGGGGAAAGCACGGCAAATAATGGTGGAAGGAACAATAATGGCTCGGAAACAACAATAACAACAATCAGAATCAGCATAAGCGAGGTCATAATGATGGAAGTTCAGAGTTAGTAGCAAACACCAATACCGGGTTTCAGAGGCAAAGGATGGACGGGAACTACCAGGAAAACAGAGGTTATCAGGAAAATAGAGGTTACCAGGACAACAGGGGTTATCAGGGGAACAGTGGAAATCACAATAGTGGAGGTAGTTACCAGGGAACACGCCCAATGAGTACTGAGGAAGCTTTTAGGATGCCGTGTCCTCGCCATAGCAAGATGGGCAGACCATCCAATCATTCATTGGCACAGTGTGTGGATTTGAATAGGTGGAAAAATAATGAGGTGCAGAGAGCTCTGCAGGGAGCAAACAGAAGTGGAGGACCCGGCCAGGGTGGTAACCCGGCTGCGGGGCCTCTAACAGGAGCAAATGCGGTACCCACTGGAAACCCGGGTCAGGGTCAGAACCAGAACACGAGTAACCAAGGAGGATTTTCACAGCAGCCAAGGCAACTTGGTCAGTATCACATTTATACCAGTGGCACAACAAAAAGAGAGAGAAAGATAGTCAAAAGGGCGGTTAATACAGTGGCTGCTGGAATTCCAAGGTATTTGAGGTGGTCAGAGCATGCAATTACTTGGAGCAGAGCAGATCATCCAGAGGTGGTGGAGCACCCGGGCCTGCTTGCGCTAGTTGTTGCTCCTCAAGTTCATGGCTTCGAGTTGAAAAAGGTTTTGATGGACGGTGGCAGTAGCATCAATATTTTGTACTGGGACACGTTTGTGCGCATGGGTCTGAAGGAGTCACAGTTGCAGAAAACGTCAACAATTTTTCACGGTATAGTTCCGGGAAAATCAGCCACACCAGAGGGTAAAATTTCATTGGAGGTAGCTTTTGGCGAGTCTATCCATAACTTCAGATCAGAGTGGCTCACGTTTGAGGTGGTAAAGTTTCCAAGTCCATATCATGCATTGTTGGGAAGGCCGGCTTATGCCAAGTTCATGGCAAGGCCGTGTTATGTGTATCTCCAGTTGAAAATGCCGGGTCCCAATGGGATCATCACTGTTCATGGTAACAGGGAAATAGCAGCAGAGTGTGATGAAGGGGATGCAGCCCTGGCAGAGCAAACGTGTGCAAGAGAGGAGTTGAAAGCTTACAGATCAAATGTTGACCCACAGGATAACACGGCGCTCAAGAAGCCAATGACAGAAGATGATAGGGCAAAGTTTAAAGCAGCAAAGGACACAAAGATGGTGGATTTTGTGCCTGGGGATTCCTCCAAGCAGTTCGCCATAGGGACAAACTTAACTGACAAATAGGAAAGCGCGCTCATCGAGTTCATCCGTGAGAATCGGGATGTTTTTGCGTGGACACCTAGTGACATGCCAGGCATTCCAACTGAACTCGCTGAGCACCGTTTACATGTTGATCCCAAGGCTAGGCCGGTAAAACAAGGTTTGAGAAAAATGAATGCAGAAAGGAGAAAAGCAATTGGAGAGGAGATAGCCCGGCTTCTGGAGGCCGGCTTTATCATGGAAGTGTTTCATCCAGAGTGGTTAGCTAACCCGGTTTTGGTTCTAAAAAAGAATAATGAGTGGAGGATGTGTATTGATTTCACGAGCTTGAACAAGCATTGTCCCAAGGATCCGTTCGCACTGCCGCGCATTGATCAAATTGTGATGCGTTGCAGGTAGCGAGCTCTTGTGTTTTCTGGATGCGTATTCAGGTTATCATCAGATCAAACTTAACAAGGAAGATTGGGAGAAGACGTCGTTTATCACCCCCTTTGGTGCTTTTTGTTACAAGACCATGACTTTTGGGTTGAAGAATGCAGGAGCAACTTATCAGAGGTGTATCCAGAATTGTTTTCATGATCAGATTGGGCGCAATGTGCACGCTTATGTTGATGATGTGGTTATCAAGTCAGAAAAAGCCGGGTCATTTATTAATGACCTTGCAGAGACATTCAAGAATCTGAGAGAGTACAAGATGAAGCTTAATCCTACGAAGTGTGTGTTTGGGGTTCCAGCGGGCAAGTTACTTGGTTTCATTGTGTCAGAGCGTGGAATTGAGGCAAACCCGGAAAAAATTCGTGCAATCCAGAGTTTGAAAAGGCCAGAGGAGTTGGCTGATGTTCAGAAGCTGACAGGCTGTGTGGCTGCGTTGAGCCGGTTTATTTCCCGGCTTGGAGAAAAAGCTATTCCGTTGTATAAGCTGTTGAAGAAGACAGATAACTTTGTGTGGAATCAAGAGGCAGATGAGGCCTTTGAGGCCTTGAAGAAGCAGTTGTCAGAAGCGCCAGTTTTAGCGGCGCCGGGTCCCAAGGAACCCATGCTTTTGTATGTTGCAGCCGGGCCTCAAGCTGTGAGTGCCGTGGTGGTGGTTGAGCGAAAAGAGGAAGGAAAAGAGAACCCGGTACAAAGGCCGGTCTATTATGTCAGCGAGGTCCTATCAGAAGCAAAGCAGAGATACCCACATTGGCAGAAGCTAGTGTTTGGTGTTTTCATGGCTAGTAGAAAGTTGAAGCCGTATTTTCAGGAGCATCCAATTACGGTGGTCAGTTCTATTCCCTTAGCAGATATCATCAGAAACTCCGAAGCTACAGGAAGAATTGCCAAGTGGGCAATTGAAATGGGGGATTATCACATTGATTATGTGCCTCGCACAGCTATCAAGTCTCAGGCGTTGGCAGATTTTCTTAATGATTGGACACAGTTGAATGCACCACCTCTCACCCCGAGTCTCAAATCTTGGGTTATGCATTTTGACGGGTCTAAACAAGAGCAAGGTTCAGGAGCTGGAGTGGTGTTAACTTCTCCCAAAGGTGACAAGTTGAGTTATGTTTTGCAAATTCACTTTGATTGTACCAATAATGTGGCAGAGTATGAGGCCTTGTTACATGGTTTGCGTATGGCAAAGGAGATGAACATCAAGCGTATTAAGTGCTATGGGGATTCAGATCTTGTGGCGCAGCAAGTTTCAGGAACTTGGGACAGAAAAGATGCAACTATGGCGGCTTACAGGCGAGAGGTGGATAGAGTAGCTGGGTTCTTCTCAGGCTATCAGGTGGATCACATTGACCGCAGGAAAAACGATGCTGCAGATGCTTTGTCAAGACTCGGCTCACGCAGAGAGCCGGTTCCACCTAACGTTTTCTTGGACGAGCTATGGGCTCCATCAGTCAAGTCCCAGGATGAGGAAGAGTTGGTAGACCCGGATTCGCAGCTGGTGGCTGTAACCCGGGAAATTCCAGAGTGGACAGAACCGTATCTTGCATATCTTTTGAGAGGGGTTGCCCCAGCAGGAAGTCATAGCCCGGCAGATCGTGCGCCGGTGCAAGGCCTATGTGGTCATAGATGGTGAGTTATATAAGAGAAGTGTTTCAGGGGTATATCAGAGATGTGTGTCTGGAAAGGAGGGCCGGCAAATTTTGAAGGAAATTCACGAGGGAGATTGTGGTCATCATGCTTCAACTAGGTCCTTGGTTGCAAAAGCTTTCAGGCACGGTTTCTTTTGGCTCACAGCCCAGGCAGATGCAGAGCGCTTGGTGAATAGATGTGATGGATGTCAAAGGTATGCAAGACAGATTCATGTGCCGGCTCAGGAGTTGAGAACAATACCTTTGACTTGGCCCTTTGCAGTTTGGGGGCTTGATATGGTGGGTCCTTTCAGCATGTCTCCTTGTAAGAAAACCCACCTCCTCGTTGCCATTGACAAGTTTACCAAGTGGGTTGAGGTCATGCCTGTTACAAATTGTGAGGCGGCAACAGCAGTGAAGTTTCTGAAGCAGATCATACACAGGTTTGGGTATCCCCATAGTATTATCACAGACAATGGTACTAATATGTCCTTGGGAGAGATGGCAAAGTTTTGTGGAAACAATGGTATACGTTTGGATGTTGCTTCTGTGGCTCATCCTCAGGCCAATGGGCAAGTTGAACGAGCTAACCAGGAGTTACTCAGAGGATTGAAACCACGTCTCCGGGTCCCGTGTCTCAGAGCCGCCGGAGCGTGGGTGGAGGAATTGCCATCAGTTGTTTGGGGAATCAATACAACACCAAACAGATCCACAAAGATGACCCCTTTCTTCATGGTGTATGGGGCAGAGGCAGTTTTGCCAAGTGATATTATTCATGACTCGCCTCGCGTGGCGGCTTACGTGGAGACAGAAAATGAGAAGACCCGGCAGGATTCTGTTGACCTGCTGGAGGAGAATAGAGAGCAAGCATTGGAAAGATCAGCAATTTATCAGCAAGATTTGAGGCGGTATCACAGCCGCCGGGTTAAAACTCGCACCTTCCAGGAAGGTGATCTAGTGTTGCGATGGGTGCAGTCCAAGGAAGGGATGCACAAGTTATCTCCTCCTTGGGAAGGGCCCTTCATCATAAGCAAGAAATTGAACAATGGTTCATACTATTTGGTGGACGCTAGAGAGAAATCAGAGACAGTCAATGACTCAACACACTCTACCTTTTCTATGGAAGAGCGTGAGAGGCCGTGGAACATTGCGCAGCTGCGCCCATATTATACTTAGCATGAAAAAGATGTATCAGATGTAACACATGATGTAACAGGCAGCAGGTTTCAGACGCGCTCTTTTCCTTACCAGGGTACCTAAGGGGACTGGAAGGTTTTTAATGAGGCGGCTTGCTGACCTAACCTTTTCTATCAATAAAGTGAAGGTTGAAACAGAAATTTGTCTTGTCTCAGTTATGTTTCAGTTTTATAAGCCGGTTATTTTTCTTTGTTCTATATGTATTGTGGCAGTTCTGGGTCAAGCTTGGTCCTGGGGGCTTGTCATTGAGATAGCTAAAGTTATTTCCCCAGGACCCGGCTCATAAGTATCCCCGGGTTTCAGTTTTGGTTGCAGTTGTTTAAGTTTTTTATTTTTGAGGATGCCCAGAGAGTGCGTCCCACCAGTATTTTGGATCAATGGGGTACTGAGGCATAAGCCCTTTACTTTATAAACATTGATCCAGGTCTTGGGGGCTCTTACTGCAAAAAGTCTGTAGCTGCAATCCCAAGACCCGGCTTTTATGCCACTAGTATTCTTGGTTATCTTGCTGTGTAGCTGATGTGACTCGCACTTATATGGCCTGATTGCACACCTGGAAACTCAATCAACCATGAAGCCCATTGGGACTTGGTTTGACCCTGTTTTTCTCAGAGAAGTTGCGCCAGGATATCCATGCGAAAGCCGGCTCACAGTTAAAGAAACCAAAAGGGTCATCAAAACCACAGAAGATAAGCAATTGGATATTTCAATGTCATGTGATTCCACATAGTTTCACCAAAGTTTAAAACAAGTGCAAAAGCACACATCACAGGCATGGTATCAGAATAGCTAAGTTATTACAATAAAGTGCCCCAAGGGCCGAATGATATAAGTTTTCTAGCAGAGACACAGCATCTGCATAAGTTAAGAGCCGGCTTCTGGAGCCGGGTTAGTGGAAGGAGTTGTAGCTGGGGTGTCGTCTTTGGCGCTTGCCGAGTCATCCTTGGCCGTCTCTGCTTCTGCTTCCCGGGTCTTGGGGGCTCCATCAGTGCGCCAGGTGACAAGTTGAAGGGACTGGAAGTAGTGTTCATCTTCATCTTCCACTGGTGTGTAACATCCCAAATTTTGGAACAAATAAAAACTTAGTTTCACAAGACCCAAAATTCAGAACCAACAAAAACTTTTTGAAATACTTCACTAATGTTTGTGTTTTCCTTTATATTGCTCTGTTTGACCTTATGTTTGTAGTGTGAATTGTGCTGACTTGTGTGTGTGTTGTTGATCATGGTGTGTATGTGACTTGCTTGTATTGAATTTCTTGGAATGCTTATGTGTGGTGATGTTCTCTAGCCAGTAGAACCCTGAACCATCTTATCCAAAATCCTTTAACTCTAAAACTATCAAGAGAAACCCACCTTCACTCCTGTCAACCCATCTCCTTTCTAGGTTTTTCCCTTTTGGTTAAATCTTGGAAGATTGGGAAATACATCTTGGTGGATCTCATCTACTCTATACCATCCTTATCATAAAATCAAGTTTGAAAATATCTGGAGATGCTTGCTTATTTATCCATCTCCCCTTTGTGGCCTAATCAAAGACCTCATTCGTTCTTGACAAACCCTCTCACACCCCAAACTTATTTCTGAGGCTTGTGATCCAAGAACACCATTATTTCATGTGGATTTCCTAAGGCCATTCCATATTGAAGATTCCTGAAAAACCTCTCCAACTATCTGATTTTAGCCCATGATTTTAAATTAGCCCAAAATATCCAATTTAGTGAGTGTTGTGCTTGACATTGTTCTCTGAGGTGTGGACTACAAACCCATGTCCTTAGTTTCAATTTTTGGAGTCTTGGAACCATTAGATGCATGCTTGTTTTTGTGGCCAGAAAATAAGACAGAAAACTGTTTGTTAAAAAAAAAACCAGTGAAAAACAGAACGATGCCTTATGTTCATCAAGTTTCCCTAGCCTTGCGTATTTCACAAAAATTGTTTAAAATGTGTTTCTGGATGCTTTCAACATGGTGATCATTTACCAATTGAAACTTCCACAATCGGATTTATTTGCTAGGAAAAATAAGCATGAACTTTTGGCAAGTTTATCAGTTCCAACACTTAGCAGTTTTCTGAAACGAGGTCCTTCTGAAAAACCTTCTGGTACCCTTTTCACCCCATGATTTCTCTGTCCAAAAGATTTTACTAAAATTCTTTAAAAAGTGTTTATGAAAGTACGTATTTAGATCTTCAAAACCCAAGTTGAATCAAAAGATTTGGAGCTCTTTTGATCCTTCAAACATGCTGGAACTCTCTGCTGGTTATAACAGCATTCCCACACTTAGCCGTTTTTCCAGTCTGTCTTTAACTGAATTTTCTGAAACCATTTTCTGGACAGAATTAGACAGATCGTTTTGGGGTGAATTTGTGTGAATTGGGGAAGGAGATCATGTCCACTCCACACCCCAGTGCACCACCTCTCTAATCCAGCCTTGGGATGCCCTAGTCGTTGACCCGAGAGAGAGAGAAGGAAGAGAGAAGGAAGGCTGTGCGACAAGGAAAACGGAGGAGAGGGCAAGCTCCCTCCCGCACGCCACCATGCTCCTTCTCCACGCCACCGCCACCCTGCTCCACACCACCCTCACTGCATGCTTCCGTGCTCCACTCTCCCGTGTCCCAGCCCTCTGGACCTGCTCTGGCTCGCCCTAGAGGTCAACCCTACGAGAGAGAGAGAGAGAGGAGCCGAGAGAGAGGACAGTGAGGAAGGGGGAGATGCACGCTCCCTTTCCCCCTCGCTTGCGTACTCGATGTGTCTCCGTGTGCTCGTCAAAGGAGCCACCGAACTGGCGCACGAGGTTGCAGGGCTCCTCTGATTTCTTGCACCACACCTCACGGCCCGTGTCGCTCACCCGACGGAGCCATGATCGCCCCGTGTCTATAAGTCACGCCCCAGCCTCTTACCTCGCCACTAGCTCCCACTCACCCACCGCACACACCCCATCACCCCCTTTCCATCCCCGCTTGCTCCATGTGAGCAAGAGGAGAGCAAACACTCGCCGAACCCGAGCATGAACCAACCCGAAGCTTGCCGACGATCCAGACCACCTTCCTCCGCCATTGTTTTTCCGCATCACTCTCTCGGACCACGCGAACCTCTCTGACATGTTTTCGCGGCTGATTTCTTGCAGCATCGTCGCAATCATCCACGACGCCGTGCTCGACGCCGGTTCGGGCACGCTTTTTCGCCGCCGTCGTTGGAGGGCATTGTAGCTATTTTCGGTTGCTCGCCTGCACTGCCTCGACCGGCCGCATCCACCGCAACCCCTCTCCGCCTCCGTTCGTCGACCCTAGGTGAGCTAACCTCGAACCTTAGCTTCAGCCGCCATTGCTCTGTGCACGCGCGAGCTCGGAAAGGAGACGACGCTCGTGGGCCGTTGATCTCCGGATCCGTGGCTCCGTTTAAACCGTCGCCGTGTTCTTTCCGCGCCGTCGGATCTCGATCTGACGATTGCGTACCCCTCCACTTGCGCGCGCACCGCCGTGGGCCGGCCCAGTCCGTTGGCCGCGAGCAGCAGCAGATCCAGCCCACCTCCGTGTCTTCCTTTTCAGTGTTTTATTCTTTTCCTGTTTTTGCAGAAACTAGACCCACTGGTTTAAATCGTTTTAAAATATGAAAACACCAGATCTAACCAAACCAAAATTCAGGGTTGTAGCCTAACAAGTTCTGAACCAGGTCCAAGTGGTAGATCCACTTTTGGACGACCAGTTTTAGCGAGATAAAATGAGAGGCAGAAACACTGCTTTTCACCAAGATCTCAATAACTATTTTTCTAGAATAGCTAATTTTGCAAACTCAACTGTTTTGAGAAGCCCTAAGTGATGCCTAGCGTAGCCTTTGGTCCCTTGTGAAAATGGTCTTCCTAAATGAAATGGCTTGCAAATTGGTATGTGACCAGAGAGCTCTTCTAGGATTTTTGTAATTTTATTGATGATGATTTTTGATGTGAATCCGATTGTGTGACCTTCTGTATTCTTAGGAGCACCTAATCCTAGCTTGGTGTGATTTTTAGAACTATAGACTATCGTTGGTGTATTTAACTAGTTGTTATGCTTTTTCTGTTATTTATTGTTTATAGTTTTATTTAACTATATACGATGTGTTAGTGTTTCTTTTGTGTTTTCTAGCATGTATAAGGGTAATACTATCTGTTATGAGTGTGTTAACTCTTGTTTATAGTATGCTAGGAAAAGTTAGTGTTGCTTGTGTTCATTAGGGAATACTATCACTAGTATGGATATTCCCTAGAATTTCCTAGTACTTAGGATTTGTATGGGTATAACATCCATTGTGTGGCATGATTTTAGAAAGTGTTGTTTGAGCATCAGTAGCCCTTCATATCTACTGATATTATAGCATGACCTCTGGTTACTTATTATTTTGTTCTTAGCAAAGCTTGATTAGTTAGGTTTATGGGTCGGATTACTTAGAACTTCCTAGCATGAGTAGCTCTTGTGTCTAGTTTAGGTTTTAATGATTTTACAAATAGCCAGAGGATAATTAACCTCTTAATGCCTTGTTATGATAGTGGAACACCCACTAATTTCCATTGCATATTGATTGAAGAATAGGTTTCTCAATCATAAGCATAGTTCCAATAGCCTTTTATCTACTAGATGTGAGTAGTTGTTTTCCCTGTTGGAAATTGAGTGGTTGTGTTGTGGTGAAGTATTTCTTGTTTAGATAAAAGTGCTTGCTGTTCATCTTTGCTTAAGATAGCTTTGTGATCTAGGCACCTATCATGTATTAGTATAAGGCCCTTGTAAGCTTAGATCCTAGTTTGTTGCTTGAATGATTAGTTTGATGCTTGTGGTTGTTATTTGTTTGTGTACCACTTGTGGTTTTGTTTGGTGTATTGATTGTTGTTTATTTCCCTGTTTGCGACGATAGATAATAACGCTACCGGAGTGGTATTTGGAGAGAATTGATCGAGGAAGGATGGGATTTTTATTTCTTTAATCAATGAGAAGAAGACCAAGGACATTATGCTGAAACCAGGCAAGCTACTTCACTGAGCTTGCACCTATATACATCTATTTTGATTTACCTGTTTTACTATAACTAGCATAAATGATTTATGTGGTGTTTGCCACGAAAGCTATGACTTTGAAAACCCTTTTCCAAAATACAAGTAGATTCTTGAGACACCCGATATAGAGGTGTCAATGGTCTACAACGATTTCGAAATGAATTTGTTTTACTCCAAAGCCTTCTATGAAAATCTTTTGGTGGGATTACGAACCACCCAAGTTTGACTAAAAGTATTTTGCTATGAGAATTGGAAATGATTGTGAAAACCTTTTCAAAAGTTTATGAAAAACTATTTTGCCACTCTATGTAGAAATATCAGTTTGTTTAAATAAAACTATAGGATGGGAAAAACATTGTTTATTCAAAACTCCTTTTAAAACCCTTGGATGAATTATGGTATGCCGAGATGTCGGTGATGAAATTGAGAAGTGGTGAATGGTGATGTTTCTGAAAAATGCACATTGTGTCCTGGTACTTACCGAACAACCAATAACCTGTGCGACCACATTTACCCACATATGGGCAAGGGCGTAGTCATATAATTTGCTCGTGTTAGTACTGGATGCCTCAACAACGAGGATGACCTCGTTCCATGAGGGGATGGTTTGGTGACCTGCCCCTGACCTGGGTCCTCTTAAGTAAAGTCTACCGGAAGCCGGTATGATTGTATTGTAGAAAGAGGATTGAAGGGCTCCCTTGGGTCCGCCGGGCAGAACTACGAAGTCCTCACACTTAGTTTCCGACGGGCATGGATTTAAGTGTCGATGGAACCGGTTTCGTAGCGGTAGGATCCTATACTAGCATGAGCAAAGGACAGGCTATGGCCGGGAACTCAACTTCGCATACCTCTGGTATGGCGGGACGTGGCTGACACGATGAGTGACCGGATGGGTGTGGGAAAAGCGTACTACCTCTGCAGAGGGTAAAACTATTCGAATAGCCGAGTCCTCGGATATGGACAGTTGGGAAGAACTGCTAAGACCATGTGCAAGTTTTGGGCAAGTTTTGAAAGGTGTTTAAGTTTAAAATGAAATTGAAGGGGAGATGCTGTTACATACCTATACTAATGAGTTAGTATGAGGATGTTGAAGTTAATTGGACCATAATGAGTTATGGTCGGGAAAAAGGAGGAGTTTTTGAGAAACAACTAAAATAATGATTTCTTAAAGGATAGTTATAAACTTCTTCTTACCTTTTTAAATAAATATATAGAGATGTTTTTCAATAAAGATATAAAGATGTTTTTCAATAACAAAAGTCTTTGAAATAAAAATAAAACTAAAATAGTGCATACTCAAGTTGGGGTAGTTTGCGAGTACAATCAAATGTACTCATATTGATTTCGTCCCTGGCTATTGTCTTAGCCAGATTGTGGAAGAAGAAACAGTTCGAAGAAGAGGAGTTCACTGACGTCCTTGCGAACTAGGGCGCTTCCCAGTCAGCTGCCTGTAGGGTTAAGGCGAATGACTTGGGCTCCACGTTGTTTGGTGATTCCGCTGCAAGCACCTGATGAAGCTGATCACTTCCATCAAGTAAGTAAATAAATTCGGTATGTATGGATGTTCTTGGTTACCAAGTTTAATTGTGCTTCAGCGACGCACTGATCATGGGATCGCTGATATGTAGGCACAAGGGTATTTCGGACAGTTAGTCCGGGGTCCCCACAGAGCTGGTATCAGAGCCATCCTGACTGTAACAGACCTTAGTTAGCATGGACGTTAGTTAGGAAAGCAAATATTTTGTTAAAAACCTATTAACACCAAAAGTATATATTTTTTTTTTCCAAGGAAGTCCAGAAATAGCTTCCACTCTTCTCACCTTCTCAAATATTTCTGAGTCTTATCCCTCTATTTAAGATTTTCCAACGATTTATCTACTCCCTCTTACCCGTTCAAAATGCTTGACGCTGAACCCCAAGTGAGACCTAGTTAGCTAGCACCTGCCAGAGGAAGCCTCCATCTCGAATAATCAACATTCAACCTCAAGGTGATCGATATGCAAATACCCGGGTCGTCGATATCAACACAGCAAGAGACTCCCGAAGACCTTCGTTCAACGTCAACAATTCTACTCAAGTTGCAACCTCGACAATCTCAAGTATCCCAGCTGAAGCCTAAGGTGATGAAATGAAGACTTCATCAACCATGTATAACCAAGGCCCCTAGGAAAGACATATGATAGGAACTTTAGTTATATTGCCCGACTACCACGAGTATTAGGTGCCCATTGGTACTAAATGTACCTTGTGTGTTGTTTGTCTGTGAAGTTCTTTGCTTGTGTGTGCTCTGTTTGTGTGATGTTTTTCATGTGTGTTTCACAATCACGCCTTGTCGGCAGCACAAAGTAATTTCAAAAATTTCTCCTTATTATAAAAAAACTCTTTTTGTCACCTAACCAAAAACCATTCTTGACCTCTTGTCCATAGCTGCACCTTGTTGCGGATATAAACCCGCCTAGGAAAATCTTCTCAGGTATTTTCCCTCTCATCTAAACCATCTCCCGTGAGAACTGACAGTTCCGCAAGATACAAAAGACCCCCGATCTTTAACCAAATAGCCTGAGATTTTCACAACCTAACCGGCAAGTCATTCATGCACCGTCTGGAGCAAGTGCGTGAAGATCTCGAAGGAAACTGCAATTTTACGCCAATCTCGTGAAGGCACGAGCCTCATCTCGCAAAATTAGTCTGTGAAATTTCAAGAATACTACTCTAACAGATCGTATCTAACTTTAGATAAACATCTGACCTAAGTAACCGCGATAGTACTAACTTCTAACTCAGGGCTGCATGCCTTGACAAGAAACGAAGACATAAGGAGGCTCATTTCAGATTGGCAACTAGAGGAACTCAAGGAGTGCATAAGAATTTCTACGAAGATTCGAGCTCAGAGACCACAAGAAGGAGGAACTACGACAAGAAACATTGAAGAGAGATTCCTTAGGTTGGCAAAGAAGCAATATATCAGACTATCATTGAGTATTTGGAAACTCTTATATCAGAATCTATTATTCTTAATCTCTCAAGAAATAGTGTGATATTCCAATGTTCGTGTTATATAAAAGTAGTTTGGTAACAAGCCTCATGAACTTGTTAACAAATCACTTTTGTATGCTCAAACAATTGAGTGTCATATCCAAATAAACAGAACGTCAGGTAATCCAGTACATCTCAGCCTCGGGAATATGAAAAGTAGTTTGATGACAAGATTAGCTACCTTGTTAACAAATTCTTCTTGTGTGACTAAGGCAATTCGATGTCCTAAAAGACACCCACATTCTTATACAACTAACTAATAGAAATCATCGATCCACATCCCAAACCACCTACCTCTGGAGCTAATTTTTAGACTCCTCCGGAAGCTCGATACCCTGGACTGTACTTCTTAGGATTCTTACCAAAGCTGTGTGAAGCTCAAGAACCAAGGAGGTCCACAATGAAGTTCCTCCTCTACTCAGCTGAAGAAGGCTAGAAGAATGAAACGACGGAAGCACCTGCTGTGGACAACATCAATCACCAAGCAAGCTCAGACGCCTTTAGAAGCGTATAACACCCTTCTTCTAACTAAAAATCGGAGAGAGTCGAGTACACCCACTCGACGCATTCTGAGAGCAACACGTCCCCATCTACGACCCTCGTAAGGCGAAACTATCAGGAAGTGATATCTGCATCAACCCCAAGCACCGAGGAGTGACACCCAAGATGAAGATCGTCATGCTACTCAGGAAGAGCGATGCCTCCAATTCAACACCAGCTGCAACCATCAACATGACCCCTCAAGATCCCCTTTTATGGGGGGAAGACGTGCACCACGAATGCCAGAACAGGTTAATAATTAGCTCCTTGCGCCTTAGCCTTGTAGTATCTGGAAGAAATCCACCAAGACTATCCATCAGCGTCAACCATCAAGTCACCCCATCATCAAGAACTTGGGCTCATCAGAGAAGATTATCAACAGAGAAAGCCCTCGCAACACCAAGTGGACAAGATCTCACATGGCGACCTCACTAAAGAAGCCTCGACCTCGGAAGTATAGTCAGCCCAAAAACCGTGCCCTCGTACTCCCCTGCACCCCCGGGCAAATCTCGAGGACGAGATTTATTTTAAGGGGGGAAGGATCTGTAACATCCCAAATTTTGGAACAAATAAAAACTTAGTTTCACAAGACCCAAAATTCAGAACCAACAAAAACTTTTTGAAATACTTCACTAATGTTTGTGTTTTCCTTTATATTGCTCTGTTTGACCTTATGTTTGTAGTGTGAATTGTGCTGACTTGTGTGTGTGTTGTTGATCATGGTGTGTATGTGACTTGCTTGTATTGAATTTCTTGGAATGCTTATGTGTGGTGATGTTCTCTAGCCAGTAGAACCCTGAACCATCTTATCCAAAATCCTTTAACTCTAAAACTATCAAGAGAAACCCACCTTCACTCCTGTCAACCCATCTCCTTTCTAGGTTTTTCCCTTTTGGTTAAATCTTGGAAGATTGGGAAATACATCTTGGTGGATCTCATCTACTCTATACCATCCTTATCATAAAATCAAGTTTGAAAATATCTGGAGATGCTTGCTTATTTATCCATCTCCCCTTTGTGGCCTAATCAAAGACCTCATTCGTTCTTGACAAACCCTCTCACACCCCAAACTTATTTCTGAGGCTTGTGATCCAAGAACACCATTATTTCATGTGGATTTCCTAAGGCCATTCCATATTGAAGATTCCTGAAAAACCTCTCCAACTATCTGATTTTAGCCCATGATTTTAAATTAGCCCAAAATATCCAATTTAGTGAGTTTTGCTTGACATTGACATTCTCTGAGGTGTGGACTACAAACCCATGTCCTTAGTTTCAATTTTTGGAGTCTTGGAACCATTAGATGCATGCTTGTTTTTGTGGCCAGAAAATAAGACAGAAAACTGTTTGTTAAAAAAAAAACCAGTGAAAAACAGAACGATGCCTTATGTTCATCAAGTTTCCCTAGCCTTGCGTATTTCACAAAAATTGTTTAAAATGTGTTTCTGGATGCTTTCAACATGGTGATCATTTACCAATTGAAACTTCCACAATCGGATTTTATTTGCTAGGAAAAATAAGCATGAACTTTTGGCAAGTTTATCAGTTCCAACACTTAGCAGTTTTCTGAAACGAGGTCCTTCTGAAAAACCTTCTGGTACCCTTTTCACCCCATGATTTCTCTGTCCAAAAGATTTTACTAAAATTCTTTAAAAAGTGTTTATGAAAGTACGTATTTAGATCTTCAAAACCCAAGTTGAATCAAAAGATTTGGAGCTCTTTTGATCCTTCAAACATGCTGGAACTCTCTGCTGGTTATAACAGCATTCCCACACTTAGCCGTTTTTCCAGTCTGTCTTTAACTGAATTTTCTGAAACCATTTTCTGGACAGAATTAGACAGATCGTTTTGGGGTGAATTTGTGTGAATTGGGGAAGGAGATCATGTCCACTCCACACCCCAGTGCACCACCTCTCTAATCCAGCCTTGGGATGCCCTAGCCGTTGACCCGAGAGAGAGAGAAGGAAGAGAGAAGGAAGGCTGTGCGACAAGGAAAACGGAGGAGAGGGCAAGCTCCCTCCCGCACGCCACCATGCTCCTTCTCCACGCCACCGCCACCCTGCTCCACACCACCCTCACTGCATGGTTCCGTGCTCCACTCTCCCGTGTCCCAGCCCTCTGGACCTGCTCTGGCTCGCCCTAGAGGTCAACCCTACGAGAGAGAGAGAGAGAGGAGCCGAGAGAGAGGACAGTGAGGAAGGGGGAGATGCACGCTCCCTTTCCCCCTCGCTTGCGTACTCGATGTGTCTCCGTGTGCTCGTCGAAGGAGCCACCGAACTGGCGCACGAGGTTGCAGGGCTCCTCTGATTTCTTGCACCACACCTCACGGCCCGTGTCGCTCACCCGACGGAGCCATGATCGCCCCGTGTCTATAAGTCACGCCCCAGCCTCTTACCTCGCCACTAGCTCCCACTCACCCACCGCACACACCCCATCACCCCCTTTCCATCCCCGCTTGCTCCATGTGAGCAAGAGGAGAGCAAACACTCGCCGAACCCGAGCATGAACCAACCCGAAGCTTGCCGACGATCCAGACCACCTTCCTCCGCCATTGTTTTTCCGCATCACTCTCTCGGACCACGCGAACCTCTCTGACATGTTTTCGCGGCTGATTTCTTGCAGCATCGTCGCAATCATCCACGACGCCGTGCTCGACGCCGGTTCGGGCACGCTTTTTCGCCGCCGTCGTTGGAGGGCATTGTAGCTGTTTTCGGTTGCTCGCCTGCACTGCCTCGACCGGCCGCATCCACCGCAACCCCTCTCCGCCTCCGTTCGTCGACCCTAGGTGAGCTAACCTCGAACCTTAGCTTCAGCCGCCATTGCTCTGTGCACGCGCGAGCTCGGAAAGGAGACGACGCTCGTGGGCCGTTGATCTCCGGATCCGTGGCTCCGTTTAAACCGTCGCCGTGTTCTTTCCGCGCCGTCGGATCTCGATCTGACGATTGCGTACCCCTCCACTTGCGCGCGCACCGCCGTGGGCCGGCCCAGTCCGTTGGCCGCGAGCAGCAGCAGATCCAGCCCACCTCCGTGTCTTCCTTTTCAGTGTTTTATTCTTTTCCTGTTTTTGCAGAAACTAGACCCACTGGTTTAAATCGTTTTAAAATATGAAAACACCAGATCTAACCAAACCAAAATTCAGGGTTGTAGCCTAACAAGTTCTGAACCAGGTCCAAGTGGTAGATCCACTTTTGGACGACCAGTTTTAGCGAGATAAAATGAGAGGCAGAAACACTGCTTTTCACCAAGATCTCAATAACTATTTTTCTAGAATAGCTAATTTTGCAAACTCAACTGTTTTGAGAAGCCCTAAGTGATGCCTAGCAGTAGCCTTTGGTCCCTTGTGAAAATGGTCTTCCTAAATGAAATGGCTTGCAAATTGGTATGTGACCAGAGAGCTCTTCTAGGATTTTTGTAATTTGATTGATGATGATTTTTGATGTGAATCCGATTGTGTGACCTTCTGTATTCTTAGGAGCACCTAATCGTAGCTTGGTGTGATTTTTAGAACTATAGACTATCGTTGGTGTATTTAACTAGTTGTTATGCTTTTTCTGTTATTTATTGTTTATAGTTTTATTTAACTATATACGATGTGTTTGTGTTTCTTTTGTGTTTTCTAGCATGTATAAGGGTAATACTATCTGTTATGAGTGTGTTAACTCTTGTTTATAGTATGCTAGGAAAAGTTAGTGTTGCTTGTGTTCATTAGGGAATACTATCACTAGTATGGATATTCCCTAGAATTTCCTAGTACTTAGGATTTGTATGGGTATAACATCCATTGTGTGGCATGATTTTAGAAAGTGTTGTTTGAGCATCAGTAGCCCTTCATATCTACTGATATTATAGCATGACCTCTGGTTACTTATTATTTTGTTCTTAGCAAAGCTTGATTAGTTAGGTTTATGGGTCGGATTACTTAGAACTTCCTAGCATGAGTAGCTCTTGTGTCTAGTTTAGGTTTTAATGATTTTACAAATAGCCAGAGGATAATTAACCTCTTAATGCCTTGTTATGATAGTGGAACACCCACTAATTTCCATTGCATATTGATTGAAGAATAGGTTTCTCAATCATAAGCATAGTTCCAATAGCCTTTTATCTACTAGATGTGAGTAGTTGTTTTCCCTGTTGGAAATTGAGTGGTTGTGTTGTGGTGAAGTATTTCTTGTTTAGATAAAAGTGCTTGCTGTTCATCTTTGCTTAAGATAGCTTTGTGATCTAGGCACCTATCATGTATTAGTATAAGGCCCTTGTAAGCTTAGATCCTAGTTTGTTGCTTGAATGATTAGTTTGATGCTTGTGGTTGTTATTTGTTTGTGTACCACTTGTGGTTTTGTTTGGTGTATTGATTGTTGTTTATTTCCCTGTTTGCGACGATAGATAATAACGCTACCGGAGTGGTATTTGGAGAGAATTGATCGAGGAAGGATGGGATTTTTATTTCTTTAATCAATGAGAAGAAGACCAAGGACATTATGCTGAAACCAGGCAAGCTACTTCACTGAGCTTGCACCTATATACATCTATTTTGATTTACCTGTTTTACTATAACTAGCATAAATGATTTATGTGGTGTTTGCCACGAAAGCTATGACTTTGAAAACCCTTTTCCAAAATACAAGTAGATTCTTGAGACACCTGATATAGAGGTGTCAATGGTCTACAACGATTTCGAAATGAATTTGTTTTACTCCAAAGCCTTCTATGAAAATCTTTTGGTGGGATTACGAACCACCCAAGTTTGACTAAAAGTATTTTGCTATGAGAATTGGAAATGATTGTGAAAACCTTTTCAAAAGTTTATGAAAAACTATTTTGCCACTCTATGTAGAAATATCAGTTTGTTTAAATAAAACTATAGGATGGGAAAAACATTGTTTATTCAAAACTCCTTTGAAAACCCTTGGATGAATTATGGTATGCCGAGATGTCGGTGATGAAATTGAGAAGTGGTGAATGGTGATGTTTCTGAAAAATGCACATTGTGTCCTGGTACTTACCGAACAACCAATAACCTGTGCGACCACATTTACCCACATATGGGCAAGGGCGTAGTCATATAATTTGCTCGTGTTAGTACTGGATGCCTCAACAACGAGGATGACCTCGTTCCATGAGGGGATGGTTTGGTGACCTGCCCCTGACCTGGGTCCTCTTAAGTAAAGTCTACGGAAGCCGGTATGATTGTATTGTAGAAAGAGGATTGAAGGGCTCCCTTGGGTCCGCCGGCAGAACTACGAAGTCCTCACACTTAGTTTCCGACGGGCATGGATTTAAGTGTCGATGGAACCGGTTTCGTAGCGGTAGGATCCTATACTAGCATGAGCAAAGGACAGGCTATGGCCGGGAACTCAACTTCGCATACCTCTGGTATGGCGGGACGTGGCTGACACGATGAGTGACCGGATGGGTGTGGAAAAGCGTACTACCTCTGCAGAGGGTAAAACTATTCGAATAGCCGAGTCCTCGGATATGGACAGTTGGGAAGAACTGCTAAGACCATGTGCAAGTTTTGGGCAAGTTTTGAAAGGTGTTTAAGTTTAAAATGAAATTGAAGGGGAGATGCTGTTACATACCTATACTAATGAGTTAGTATGAGGATGTTGAAGTTAATTGGACCATAATGAGTTATGGTCAGGAAAAAGGAGGAGTTTTTGAGAAACAACTAAAATAATGATTTCTTAAAGGATAGTTATAAACTTCTTCTTACCTTTTTAAATAAATATATAGAGATGTTTTTCAATAAAGATATAAAGATGTTTTTCAATAACAAAAGTCTTTGAAATAAAAATAAAACTAAAATAGTGCATACTCAAGTTGGGGTAGTTTGCGAGTACAATCAATGTACTCATATTGGTTTCGTCCCTGGCTATTGTCTTAGCCAGATTGTGGAAGAAGAAACAGTTCGAAGAAGAGGAGTTCACTGACGTCCTTGCGAACTAGGGCGCTTCCCAGTCAGCTGCCTGTAGGTTAAGGCAAATGACTTGGGCTCCACGTTGTTTGGTGATTCCGCTGCAAGCACCTGATGAAGCTGATCACTTCCATCAAGTAAGTAAATAAATTCGGTATGTATGGATGTTCTTTGGTTACCAAGTTTAATTGTGCTTCAGCGACGCACTGATCATGGGATCGCTGATATGTAGGCACAAGGGTATTTCGGACAGTTAGTCCGGGGTCCCCACATGGTGCACGCGCTGGAGGTGGCACAGTGGGAGTTGAGGAGCTTGGCGCAGCGGAAGTACTTGGAGCAGTTTTATCACCAGCAACAGATTCCTTGTAGCTCTGTAGCAGGTCGATGCGTTGAGGCTCGTCGTCCACAATTTCTTTATTCGCCTCGTTGTAGCCATACTGGATGGTGTTAAGCTTCAGATTGTTGGCAATTTGGGTAGCCACGAACCGGGTCTGCTTCATAACCCGGCTGTAGGTCTTCCTGTCAAAAGGAGTGCCATCTGCATTGTACTCAGGAAAACCCGATGCCAGAGGAGCCGGGTCAAGTTGGGGATAGTAAGCTTTAGCCAAAGCTAGGCTGCGCATGGCCCCGGCCCTGCATGCAGATTTCTTCAGCAGGTGAATCCAGCCAGGCATTGTGGACAAATGGCCCAGCACTTCAGTGTAAGTGCTGGGCGGGTTTTCCCAGTTTCTTGCAGCTTTGATGACCTCGCAACTCCCAAAGTATAATTGGCGGACCAGTGTATACATGCATTTGATTTTCTCAGTTGCGGTCTTGCGGATGTTGCCATCACGTGCACCTGCAAAAGGGAAACCAGTGTCAGGCATAGTTTACATGCCGAGCTTGGAACAGACGAAAAATTTACCGGGTTTTGAGAGTATTGTGCTTACCAACAAGGGAGGCAACCATGGCAGTAATCATCTTCTTCAGGCGGGTCAGCTCGCTAGTAGCTGTATTCAATTTCTGTTGGAGGCTGGTCAGCTGCTCTTGAAAGTTTTCTTCATGCTCTTGCATGTCCCGCTTCAAGTCTGAGTTCTCCTGAGTCAAGGCAGTTATTTTTTCTTCCAGGGCTTGAAGTTTGTTTGCCCCTTCAGCCCGGGTCTCAGTCTCAGCTTTTAAGTCTCCTTGCAGCCGGGCCACTTCTTCATCGGCTTGGTTCACATGTTCCTGTTACCAAAAAAAAAAAAAAAAGTGCACAGTTTAGCCTCAAGTTACTAAGGAATTATTAGCCTGGAACTTGGGGGCTACAAAGTTTCAAAAGTTTGCAACAGACAAGTAAAGCCCCAGGTTGCCGCAAGCGTGCTAACCCGGTGCTTGGGGGCTACATGGGTGAAAATTTTAAAATTGTTCAAGTGATTAGTCCCAGGTTGTTGTGGACAGCTAACCCGGCACTTGGGGGCTACAGTGTTGAAATTTTTTTGTAAAGGATGTTGGCGTTTCAAGCACCAAGTTTTTCAACAAGTGATAAATTTGGAGCTTGGGGGCTAGGCAGAGTATGGTTATGCAAGAAGTAAGAAGGTAAGTAAAGTTAAAAGCACACCTGGTACCGTTTCTGAAGCAGAGAGACAAGCTCAGTCTCCAAGTTCTTATGATGAGCAAGGCGAGAAAAGTATTCCTCGCACAGAGCCGTTGTGGACATGGAGTTCAGAGTCGCCAGATCCAAAGAAGCAACTGGGTCCTTGCCCTTTGCAGAGGGATCCACCTTGACTTCTGGTGCTGTGACCTTGGCAATAGCAGTGGACACGCCAGGAGCCGGGCCTTGCTTAGACCCGGTGATCTGGACTTCTGGGTCAACTTCTTTGGTTCCAGACCCATGCCCGGGTGATTGCGCGTCTGGGCTTGGTTTTGGAGCAACTGGCGGACTTGGTGGTGAGGTTACCACGTTTTCGGCGCCAGATTCTTCTTTTTGACCCGCCTCCTCAACTTGTACTTCCATTGGAGAGGGTTCAGTTCTGGCAGGTGGAGGAGATGCGGTTGGAGAAGATTCCGGGTCTTCCTCCACAATAGCTTTGGCACTGAAGCGAAAAGAGGTGAATTTAGTTACAGAAAAGATTAAAGTGTTGAAAAATGAAAAGAAAGGAGAGTAATCCTAACCCGGTATTGATGAGGAAATCCTCGGGCGTGCTAGCCGCGTCCGAGGAAGAATCTGATAAACGAGAACGTTTAGGAACCCGGATTTTGCCAGCCAAAGGGTACTTTTTGCTGGGCGTCTTCTGGATCGATTTGGCCCAGCTTGATAAAGAACATGGAGGGATACCTGTGCTCAGTGTCACGTGGCTTGCGGAAGACCGGGTCCGCGGTCTTTTGTTTGCTTCAGCTTCCTTTTCAAGTTCCTTTTCCTGTGTTTGTATTTGAGTTTGAGATGAGTTCATCATACAAGTTGAGAAACGAGAAAATGGCACCTTTGCAATTGCAGCCCGGGTCCTCTTTTGAGGAGTGGGTGCAGCAGTTTGTGGACCCGGCAATACGTCCGGAGCCGGGTCATTGGGGCCTGGAATGAGAAGAGCCGGGTTATCAGTAGAAGTGTCCTTTTTGGGGACTTCGTTGTTAATCAGCTCGAGGAAGAGCCGGCCTACGGAGTCTGGCTCACCTTCTTCTTCTTCTTCTTCATCTTGATCACTTTCTGTGTCCTCCTCAGCAGAGGACGTAGGGGTGTAATTCTGCACTCCACCACTTGGGGTCCTGACAAAAAGAAGAAGGTATCAGTAAGAGTTTGCAAGAAATACCGGGTTACAGTTTAAGAAGTGAGTAGATGACAAGTTGTACCGTAGGAGGTTTGTTCTTGGTGCTGAAAGGGGCGAGCCCGTTCATAGCAATATCAGTCTTCTTTTCGCCAAGGAGCCTCTTGGCGTTCTTCACGATCTGATCCTCTAACAGTGTGATTTCTGAGTAACGCATGTCGTCAGTGGTCTCTTATGTGTATTCATGGAAGAGCCGGGTCCTGATGCTGAGGGGCTGGATGAACCAGCCGATCCAGCACTTGACCAGGTCAGTCCCCCTAAGTCCATGTGCGAGCAGGGCTTTGGCCCGGCGGAGCGTGGGCTCGAGCTTGACCCGGTCTGCGTCTGTGGCGTAGCTGTTCATCTTTGCTTCGTAGGTCATGCCCGAGTTCCGAAAAGCCGGGTAACGAGCATCATCTGACTCGGGTGAAGTGTCTTTGAAATAGAAATATGTGTTTTGCCATCCCTTTGGATGGCTGGCAAGAGCAAGAGCCGGGAAATCACATTCCCTCCGGCGCTGGATCGCCACTCCACCGTAAGGGCCAAGGTTGTCTTTGCGGGATGGGTTGCAGTAGAAAAATTCTAGGAAAAGTTCAAGGCTGGGGGCTATTTGTAAGTAATCCTCGCAGAAAACTACAAAGTTGCTAATGTTGAGAATGGAGTTGGGGCCTATGTCTTGTGGCCTAAGACTGTAGTATTTTAAGACCCGGCGAAAGAACAGGGAACCCGGCGGGCGGAAACCGCGCAGGACATGATCTAAGAAGGCTACCACTTCACCTTCCTTGGGGTTTGGGCGGATCTCCTCTCCAGGGGCGCGCCACTGGATCTCGTTCTGAGCCGGGAGTTCGCCCCGGTTCACGAAAGACTGAAGGGTGGTCTTGGTCGCACTGGACCTTGTCCAGTTTACTGGAGCAGCAGCGGCCGCGGCCCCAGATCCACCAGCAGAGGATCCAATGGGTTTCTTCGCAAGTTTCTTTGGCCTTGGGTCCTCCAGCGAGTTTCTTTTCCTTCACCATGGCCAAGATGCCTAAACAGTAACAATGGCGAAGAACAGCAAAGACGCTAAGAATCCAAGTTCCAGATGCGATGCAGAGAAAGAAATACGGGTTGAATCTAGGTGAAATAAAGGCTGGAATCGGATGCGCAGTACGGAAGCAGGGATAAATTGGATTACCTTGGGGATTAATCGAGATCGGAGGGCTGATCGGAGATTGGAGTTCCGGCGGTTGCGGCGGCTGTGACGCGAGCGTGAGGTAGGAGATGAAGATGAGGGGATGAGAAATGACCGCGGTGGGTGTTGGCCTAGTATTTATGGCCACGGTGAAAACCCTAGGGGTATTGCGGTAAAAATGAGTGGATAAGATAAGCATCTTCTCCGGGAAGTCAACGACAAACAGACAGGACAAAAGGAATATTCGTTGACTCTATTTATGACTGGCAAGCAAACTAGATGAGCTGAGATCTTCGCTAAGTGTTGGGTGAGAGACCCGGGGGCGTATGACCTAGTAAGAGAAAGCCGGGTTACGGTATAACTCGCCAAGAGGAGCTGGCCTAGCCGAGCGGAAAGATAACTATCTGTGTTGTATGTGTTTACTGTTTTTCATTTCAGGTGGTTAACCCGGCAAGCCAGGATACCAGCGTTAATCACGAAGGCAACACCAGATAAAAGCAAAGCGTGGCAACCTGGTTACCTGGTTAACCTGGGGGCTACTGATGGAGGGATAATAACCCGGTAGGCCCATGAAGAGGGAAGCATGACCCGCCAGGCAGGAGGCCCGGCGAGGCCAGCTAACCACCAACTGGGCCGGGTTGTTCTTCTGGGCCGGCATCTTGGCGGTGACCCGGCTAAGGAAGGTGATATTCTGGAAGGTACAAGAGGCGGTTCAAGAGGCGGTTCAAGACTTGGAGTGCACGAAGATAAAGGAGCTAGGATAGGACTTGGAGTTCGGGTAGAACCCGGCTCTATTGTGTACGCGGTCAGAGGGCCCGGTATCTATATAAACCGGCCCCTGAGCCATGGCTAGCAAGACTTTCATAATCCCCAAGCTTTAGGCGTGAGAACCATCGAGAGAGACACACAAGCTTTGTAACCTAGATCGAGATCCGGCTCTGTTGTTGTAGCCGGGTTATCGAGATCGAGACCAAGATTAATAATAAGATAGCAGGAAGTAGGTCTTTATCTCCAATGGAGAGGCCGAACCTGGGTAAACCTGTGTCCCCTGCAATGCTAAACAATCTCCCAGACGCCAGTGTCGCCTTACCCAAAAACTCAAGCTACCCCAAAGTAGCATCTGCCGTGTTATCTACCCCACGACAGAACTTCCTTTGATAATTGTCTGCACAACCTTGACAAAGTTTTGCAGAGATGTGAAGAAACTAGCCTTGTTCTTAATTGGGAGAAATGCCACTTTATGGTTAATGAAGGAATTGTTCTTGGACATAAAATTTCTGAAAGAGGTATTGAAGTTGATCGAGCTAAAGTGGAGGCAATTGAAAAGATGCCTTGTCCCAAAGATGTTAAAGGTATTCGTAGTATTCTTGGTCATGCTGGTTTTTATAGGAGGTTTATTAAAGATTTCTCTAAAATTTCCAAGCCTCTTACTAATCTTCTTCAAAAAGATGTACCTTTGTTTTTGATGATGATTGTAAGGAAGCTTTTGAAACTTTGAAAAAGGCTTTAATCACCGCTCCTGTAGTTGAACCACCTGATTGGAATTTACCTTTTGAAATTATGTGTGATGCTAGTGATTATGCTGTAGGCGCTGTTCTTGGGCAGCGAGTAGATAAAAAGTTAAATGTTATTCATTATGCTAGTAAAACTCTTGATTCTGCTCAAAAGAATTATGCCACTACTGAAAAAGAATTTCTAGCTGTAGTTTTTGCTTGTGACAAATTTCGACCCTACATAGTTGATTCGAAAGTCACTATTCATACTGATCATGCTGCAATTAGATACCTTATGGAAAAGAAAGATGCTAAGCCAAGGCTTATTAGATGGGTACTTCTTTTGCAAGAATTTGATTTGCATATCATAGATAGAAAAGGTGCTGAAAATCCTGTTGCTGATAATTTGTCTAGATTGGAAAGCATTCCTTATGATCCTATTCCTGTTAATGATAGCTTTCCAAATGAACAATTGGCTGCAATAAGTGTAAGTTCGCGAGATAGTCCTTGGTATGCTGATTATGCTAACTTTATTGTTTCCAAGTACTTGCCTCCAACCTTTTCAGCTCAGCAAAGAAGGAAATTCTTTTATGACTTGCGGCATTACTTTTGGGATGACCCACACTTATATAAAGAAGGAGTCGATGGTATTATGCGAAGATGTGTTCCTGAATATGAACAACAGGAAATACTGAGGAAATGCCATGGAAGTGCTTATGGAGGGCATCACGCTGGAGATAGAACTGCGCAGAAAGTTCTACAATCAGGTTTTTATTGGCCTACCCTCTTTAAGGATGCAAGAAAGTTTATTTTATCTTGTGATGAATGTCAAAGGGTTGGTAATATCTCTAGACGCAATGAAATGCCTATGAGTTATTCTCTTGTTATTGAACCATTTGATTGTTGGGGATTCGACTTCATGGGTCCTTTTCCTTCTTCACAAGGTAATACTCATATACTTGTTGCTGTTGATTATGTCACTAAATGGGTAGAAGCTATACCTACTAAAAGTGCTGATGGTGAGACCTCTTTAAAAATGCTTCAAGATGTCATTTTTCCTAGGTTTGGTGTACCTAGATATCTTATGACTGATGGAGGTTCTCATTTTATCCATGGTGGTTTTAGAAAGACTCTTGCTAAATATGGTGTTAATCATAGAATTGCTTCAGCCTATCATCCTCAAACTAGTGGACAAGTAGAATTGTCAAATAGGGAGATTAAATCTATCTTGCAAAAGACTGTTAATAAATCTAGAAAAAATTGGGCTAGTAAGTTAAATGATGCTTTATGGGCTTATAGAACTGCTTATAAGAACCCCATGGGCATGTCTCCTTATAAAATGGTTTATGGTAAAGCTTGTCACTTGCCTTTAGAATTAGAACACAAAGCTTATTGGGCAGTGAGAGAACTTAATAGAGATTTTAAACTTGCCGGTGAGAAAAGGTTGTTGCACTTAAGTTCTTTAGATGAATGGAGAAGTGAGGCTTATGAAAATGCTAGACTCTTTAAAGAAAAAGTTAAGAGATGGCATGATAGGAGAATTCTTAAAAGAGAATTTAATGTTGGTGAGAAAGTTCTATTGTATAGGTCTCGTCTCAGATTTTTTGCAGGAAAGTTACTCTCAAAATGGGAAGGACCATTTGTTATTGTGGAGGTGTATCGTTCAGGTGCAATAAAAATTGCTTCATTGAAAGATAACTCTACACAAGTGGTAAATGGTCAAAGACTCAAGCATTATATTTCTGGAGATTCTATTAATGAAGAGGTTGATACAATTAAAGTGGTGACTCCGGAAACTTTCATTGAAGAACATTTTTCTGGGACTGCAGAATTCGATTCGAATAGGTAACAGTTTCGGTAAGAAAAGTTTCGCGAATAACTTTCTAGAAGATATTTTCGTCGTTTTTATTAAATATGGAAAAATAAGAGACCGAACCGGATGGGAGACGGCACCCGTGGTGCCCAAACCATAGGTCGGCGCGGTGGGCCCCCAGCCGCGCCGCCTGGTGGTTTGAGCACCCCGGAGCTCGTCTCCGATCAGGTTTCCTCCTGTACCTTCCTTATGTTGTAAAACTTTTTGCTATATAACTCACCCGAACCCCCGAGGTTCGTATCTCGCCTTTTCATCGTGTTTCGTTTCGAGCTGTTTCTGTCCAGATATTGTTTTCAGATTTAGAAGCGCCATGGTCTCCAACAACAACAACAAGGGCAAGGAGCCTTTGGAAGACGAGACTCAAGACCCCAAGCTGAAGGAGGAAGTCAAGAGCAAAGATGAAAGCGTCATGAAGGAAGTAAAGGGGATGCCGTCAACAAAGGGAGAACAGCCTGCAGTCAGGAAGCCCACCTTTGTGGGATCGGTTAACGCTCAACGTGCTTTTTCTCATAACCTGCAGGGAGCAATACCACCTATTCCGGACTACAGCTCTTTTCCGGCAGTGACGGAAGTACTTCGAGTTACAGATGAGTTCTGTGATCAATACCGAGCCCTGCGGAGGGAGGTGGAAATACTCCAGGAAGAGAATATCAGACTCCGCCGAATGCTGGAACGGTTTCTTACTCCAATCCAAGTCATACCGCCACCACCACCGAAGGAGTAATTCATCATAAGTATTGGCATCCCCTTGGTTTGTTCCAAGCTTGGGGGAGTGCCGCGGTATCACATCATTATCTTTACCTTTTACTTTTCCATAAAGTCATATCGTGAGTAGGGAAGTTATCTTATATGATGGTTTGCAATGTGGAAGTATCTCTCTTTTAGTTGGTTATCTATGTATCCCTTGGTGTGAGTTGCCGTTATGAAATATTAATGAGAAGTTTTATCATTTACTTTCTGCATACTTTATTTTAGCTTGCAATTCTCTTTCATATTGATAACCTTGTTGTTAGTATAGGGATCACTTTTTAGAGCACCAAGTTAATCTTTTTGGTTTTGGCAAACTTAGCATTGGTCAGTAGTAGACAATACTTTGAGACTTAAGTAGAGAGGGGAGTGCATGCAAATATATTATTCCATGATCTTTCTTTCTTTGTAGCTCATAAGCTTAGTATTCTTAAGTTAAACTATTTGTGCTTCTAAGGAAGATTGCATGATTATTCTTATCACTTGTATAATTGTTTGTATCCCTCAACTCTTATGCTTGCTACATAACCTTGCTAGCCAAAGACCTGTATCGAGAGGGAATGCTTCTCATACATCCAAACCTTGAGCCAAACCATTGCCATTCGAGTCCACCATAACTTCCTACTATATGGTATTTTGCGCCATTCCAAGTAAATACTTCATGTGCTACCTTTAAATTATTCAAAACTTATTACTCCTAGTTTTGTGTCACTGTTTATTAGCTCATGAGGGTTCTGTAGAGTTTCTCTAGCACTTTTGTCAAACAGACTTTCACCAATGGACTAGTGGCATATACACCGCTTATCCAACAATTTGCAAAAAGAGCTGGCAAATGGGGTGCCCAGTCCCAATTAACTACAACTTTCATTAATAATTCTCTTCACATGTTTTGCCCTGATTTATCAGTAAGCAACTTAATTTGCAAATAGACACTCCTCCATGGTATGTGAATGTTGGAAGGCACCCGAGGATTCGGTTAGCCATGGCTTGTGTAAGCAAAAGGTTGGGAGGAGTGTCAACTATAAAGAAACTAAAATACATGTGTAAACAAAAGAGAAGAGGGATGATCTACCTTGCTGGTAGAGATAACGTCCTTCATGGGAGCCGCTCTTGAAAGTCTGGTTGACAAGGGGTTAGTGTTCACTTTACTACGATTCGTTGACAACGACATACATAGCTCAAACAACTATTTTCATACTCTCTATATGCTTTGCAAAACTTAAAAGCTCTAGCACATGATTTAATCCCTGCTTCCCTCTGCGAAGGGCCTATCTTTTACATTATTGTTGAGTCAGTAAACCCATTCCTCTCTATCTCAAGCAAGCATTTGAGTTGTTGAGATCCAATTAGTTATATGTGTTGATACTTCTAATCATATCTCTCATTTCCTTGTTTCGCACAATAGCTTTTATCCGAATGAATATAACTTTGAAAGTTATCAATGACTGTAAGGAGACTGTTATGATTAAGGCATGTAAGTTCTGCTATATAAGCTCTGATATAAAGACTCTTCTCGAAAGATAAGTATGATCTGTTAATTGTTCTCTGACCAAGAGTTTAAGTTTGCCTTCACCAATCATGGTTCTCTTTATGCACTTCATCGTGGTTCCCTTTACTTATTTCAAGTTAGATTATATGAAGGGAAGTTGCTGTCTAGAATGACTTGTGTATCAATGAATGTGATGCTTCTTGTCCGTATTTTATTTATCGACACTTTGCTCCATAAACTTGTGGTCATGTTTACTGAGCTCAGTTTTCGCTTGGGGACAAGCGAGGTCTAAGCTTGGGGGGGTTGATACGTCCATTTTGCATCACTATTTTATATCATAATTTACTGCTATTCATCGATATATTTCATATTTAGAAGTGTTACTTATGTTATTTTACCTATTTTGCATGTTTGATGAATAATGGAGAATTGGACACCGGAGTCAGGATTCTGCTGGAAAAAGCACCGTCGAGATGCACTATTTCTGAAGATCAATAAATCGAAGGAGACATATGGAAGTTCCTATTTTACCAGAAGATGGAGGAGGCCAAAAGGGGAGGCTGAGAAGGGCCAAGGTGGGCCCTCCTCACCTGCTGGCGCGGGGGCCCCCAGCCGCGCCGACAGGTGGTTTGGGGGCCCTGGCCCACCTCAGCCGTTCCCCCTTCGCGTACTTGACCCCCTCGGAACCCTAACACACGGGACGGCCATCGAAATATTCCGCCGCCTCCACGAGGCGGAAAACACCAGAGAGCGAAAAGCTCCCCTGCAGGAAGAAATCTGCCGGGGGAAATTCCCTCCCGGAGGGGGAAATCGTCGCCATCATCACCGTCATCGAGCTGGACTTCATCGGGATCATCATCATCTCCACCCAACACCATCATCACCGCCGCTGCACCCGTCTCCGTTATAACATCTAGGGCTGAATCTTGTCTATTTCATAGGGGAAACTCTCCCGGTGTTGATTACTCTTGTTATTGATGCTATTGGGTGAAACCATTGGACTAAGGTTTATGTTCAGATTGTTATTCATCATCATATCACCTCTGATCATGTTCCGTATGATGTCTTGTGAGTAGTTCGTTTAGTTCTTGAGGACATGGGAGAAGTCTTGATGTTAGTAGTGAACTATGTTGAGTAATATTTAATGGTTTGATGCTTAAGTTGTGGTGTTATTCTTCTAGTGGTGTCATGTGAACGTCGACTACATGATACTTCACCTTTATGGGCCTAGGGGAATGCATTGTGTATTCGTTTGCCAATTGTGGGGTTGCCGGAGTGACAGAAACCTGAACACCCGTTGGTATATCGATGCATGAGGGATAGCAGGATCTCAAAGTTTAAGGCTGTGGTTAGTTTATCTTAATTACTTTCTTGTATTTGCGGATGCTTGCAAGGGGTATAATCACAAGTATGTATTAGTCCTAGGAAGGGCGGTGCATTAGCATAGGTTCACCCACACAACACTTATCAAAACAATGAAGATTAATCAACTATATGAAGCGAAAGCACTTGACAATATTCCCGTGTGTCCTCAAGAACGTTTGGTCATTATAAGTACAACAACCGGCTTGTCCTTTGCTGTAGAAAGGATTGGGCCACTCGCTGCAACTATTATTACTGCATTTTATTTACTTGTACTTTATTTATCTGTCATATCAAAAACTCCTAAAAACTTGTCTGAGAGCATTTACAGTGAATCCTTCATCAAAACCGCTTGTCAACACCTTCTGCTCCTCGTTGGGTTCGACACTCTTATTTATCGAAAGTAGTACGATACACCCCCTATACTTGTGGGTTATCAGTTGCCCCTCTCTAAGCTCAACCAAGAAGTGCACACAATAGCATACAATGAGAATTTCATTATATCAGTAAAAAGTAAAAAAAAAAAAAAGAAGAGTGCACCTGTACAGATGGTAAGAAAGCTCAGCCTAATGACAAAATTGCATGATGAATTCTATACAGTGTCAGTTGTACATTATTATGCCTTTATTATACTGATTTCTTTAAGCTGCTCAAGAATGTTAGCAAAGCTTCCTTTACATTTTGACCCTTTGATTGCCTCGCTTCTTGTGATGTGACACGCAAGCTCTCAAGACCACGGCCCAGGGACACAATCATGGAACAGAAGGTGCAGCCGCGGCGGCACACTCAATCCCATCGCCGTGCATCACGAGGCCAGCACATCCAGCCATGCTAAAACAAAATGTTGCCCAAGGAGTTATTCTGAAAGGCCGGTTGTGCCTCTTTTGCATTATTTCATAGAACGATGTCCGCATCGCCAACAAGCTAGTTCCCTGTGCTGATGCTATTACAGTGTGTGTCACAGCTCGAATCTTCTCTGATGAAGCCGTAAACTGTAAAGCAGATGACTTCGAACTAGCACCAACAACCCCATGAGAGAGGAGCTTGCTTAATACAATGCAGGCATGTCTTTGCAGCTGCATTAAGCCATACTCTAAAACCACTGGAGTTTTATAGGGAACCAACTTAAAAACAGCAGAAGCCTGAAATGTTTTTGACAAAGACGAAAACCCAAGAATTGCTGTTCCTCCTGCACCAACTGCGACCACGGGTTTCTCAGCAATCCAACTCTTTTTATCACTGCTGTCCAACGGCAGCTTATTGTCATCGCTGTCAGTTTTGTTACCATAATGACTGAAGCAGTTGCCAGCTAATTGTTTGATCTCTACAGGAGCAGGAGTGTTCCAGTGTCTCCTTATTCCAGCTAAGCAGCTGGCATCAACAACAGCTACCACAGAACCGAACTCCCTTAGTTGACTTCTGAGTGCTTGAACAAGAAGAATGTGGCACTTCTCCTCGGAAGGGAGCTCTGCAAAGTCCAACTTTTCAGAACCATGATTATCTCTGGTATCAATGCGGCATCTTCCTGCATTGTTTAAACATATTCTGAGAGCCTCTATTGCAACTCCAAATGCATAGACATCAGATAACATTTCACTGCAAACTGGCTTCCCCTTGTGAACTTGAGTGAGCAAAGTCTGTACAGAAGCCATAGCCTTCCCGATTGATGGAATGTCGATAAATATGGCATAAAGATCGGCAAGCAAAGGGTAGACAGTCTGCGCAAAATGTGGAGGCACGTATCCGTCGGCTGGCTTACATTCTGACAGTGTGCACTCCGAAGCAGCATTGGAAGATATAGCTTGAGACAGCAACAGGTTAGCAGCTGGAGCTAGGACTTGAGGATCTGCCTTCCATTATCGTCAACAAGGCATATCTTCCTAACATGGGAGCTCGCTGATGAAGTTACACTCTGAGGAGCAAGCAGCTGGCCTGTGATTGCAGCCCAGAGTTACCATCCATGGCAGGCTGAGGGAGCGAGCAGCTAGTCTTGGAGCCCTGAGCTGAGCCATCGTCTGTACTATTTTCGTCGCTCGATCCACCCCCACTGCAGTTCTTCTCATACGGAGAGCCGAGCAGGAGAAAATGTGACTCCGTCTCCTCCGCGGCTCTCTTGGCAGCCAAGAGGTGGCCGTAGAAGCCGACCCCGAAGATCTCCTGCAGGACCTGGCAGGCGGCAGACTTCACATAGTGTTCTTTGCTCCTCTTCTCCGTGACGCACCTCTTGATGACCTGGAACGGCGATGCCGGCACGCCGCCCGCCCCGCCCTCGGCGAGGCACTCCTCCTCGATCCAGACGTCGTCGACCTCCGTGTGCGCGACCTGGGTGATGACGGCCCTGGGGCGCACCGCCCTGATCAGGTGGCCGGCGTCCGCGGCAGACTGCTCGGACAGGTTCTGCGCCGCGAGGATGTAGATCAGGCCGCCCTGCGAATCGGGGTCCCGGAGCGCGAGGACGAACTGCTTCGTCTCCTCCGGCACGGCGAGCGTGCGCACCAGCCGCGCGGACGCGGCCAGGTCGTCCTCCTTCTTCAGGAGGGCGGAGAGCGGCCACAGGGTCTGAAGGTAGGAGAGCAGCGCCGAGGCCATGGGCGCCGCATCAGCGGGCCGGCGCTTCCGATCAAATTGGGAGGGCTGGCTTGCCCCTTCTCCTTCTTGCTACTCTTCTTCCACCCTCCTCGGGGCTTGATTCGGCGGACGAACGGAAAGCACCTTCTGGTCCGCCGCAGCTCGCCGGCAGCGGCGGCGGTGGCTGGGATGGGGCGGCGGACGAAAGCGTAGGGCTGCGGGGAATTGGGTGGCGTGCGCGTGACGACCTGCCCTGCCCTAGGATTTCTTATGGAAACTCCTTTCTTTTTCTTTCCTTCGGTTTTTTCGTACCTACAGTACGAGTTTTCGTTTCTGTCCGGGCGCGGTCGCCCGGCCATCGGTCGGTGGACATGGTTGAGTGGAACCCGGAAAGACCTTCAACCTAAATTAACATGTCAACGATTTTTTTTGCTAGCCACAATTTTGGCTAAGGCTTTGAGAGCATCTCCAGTCGCGGCGTTCAAATGGGCGCCCAAAGGCCGTTCGGACGTGTCATTTGGGCGTGTCCGGATAAGGTGCGCCATTTGGGTGCCCGCGTTCCCCACTCGCGGCGTCCAAAGGGCGTCCCAAAAGGTTTTTTTACATGAATTTAATATTTTGTGAAAGAAAAATCAAACATACATAAATATGTAATAGTTCAAATACAATATTTAATAGTTCAAATATATAAAATAAAGTTCAAACGTCTTCCTCTTCCTCCTCTGCCGTTGACATGCCCCGGCGTGCCCACAAATGCTCCGCTAGATCAGTTTGGAGTGCATTATGAGTATTTTCATCACGAATTTCCAAATGCATTGAGATATAATCTGCGAAATCTGCCGGCACGTTGTGATCAACCTATGCATGAGGACCCTCAAAGTCATATGGCATATGATCATGCACTGGATTATAGCGCTCACTCTCGATGATCATGTTGTGCAGGATGACACAACAATTCATCACCTCCCACATTTGCTCATTCGACCATGTCAGAGCAGGATACCGAACGATAGCAAACCTTTGCTGCAGCACTCCAAATGCCGCTCGACATCCTTCCTGGCGCTTTCATGTCGTTGTGTGATCCTGCCATGCCGAAGAATGCGTGCCAAATCCATAGTTCATGATCGGCCACAGCTTCAAGAACCACACTGCAATATCCTTTGTGACCTCCTTTGTACAATCCTTGCCAACCAAATGGACAGTTCTTACAGCTCCAATGCATGCAGTCTATACTTTCAACCATCCCAGGAAATCCTCTAGCTGCATTTTATTTCAGGATCCGAGTTGTTTCTTCTTCATTTGGTCCTCTCAAATAGTTTGGGCCAAACACACCAATCACCGCCCTGCAGAACCTGTACATCGACTTGATGATTGTGGAGTCTGACATCCGTAGGTAGTCATCTACAGAATCAGCAGGTGCTCCATATGCAAGCATTCTCATGGCTGCAGTGCACTTCTGGATTGACGAGAAACCAACAGTTCCCACGGCGTCCTTCTTCAACTTGAACCATGGATCATACGCCCTCGCAGCTTGCACGATCTGGTTGAACAATCCATGGTTCATCCGAAAGCGTCGACGGAAATCCTTGGCGATGGCGACAGGAACTTCGGCAAAGTAGTCCGAGACTAACATGCAATGGCCTTCCATTCTCTGCCTCGGCTTGCTCTTCTTCCTTCCGAACGACGAGCCTCCCCGTTTTGGGGCGGCATTGGCTTCCTCGTCGGCTTGAAGTCGGAGAAGACAACTGAGAATTGCTATATTCTCATCTTCCTCCGCGGCGATGGCGTCTTCTTCTTCCAACAGCATCGCGGCCATCATCTCGTCGTCGCTATCCATCTGCAATACAACGCGGCACTGATCAACGACCGGTCGCCGGCTATTGGGGCGACGATGAAAGACGGGGATAAAATCAGGCGAACCTTCCGCCGAACACCTTGCAGGCAGGCGGGTCGCGGAGAGACCGCCGGGGACGGTTGTATCGAATACAGCGGTGGAGAGATCGCCGGTGCCCGGAACCGAAGGCCGTCGAGGAGAGGAAGCAAACGGCGGCGCCGACGTCCAGGTTTGGGTGGAGCGGAGCCGGCGGCGGGGGGCGGCGGGGGGCGACGAGGCAAATTGGGGCGACTGGGGCGACGATGAATGACGGGGATAAAATCAGGCGACAAAACGACGAGACATAGTCCGTGTCTCACTGCCAGGCGTGGCCCGCGCGTCGGGAGCCGACGTGGCATCGCGTTTCCTTCCGTCCGGGGCCGCCCCAAGCCTCCCCAAGTTGAGGGCGTGGGCTGGGCGTGCCGGACACAAAACTGGGCCGCGTCGGACCGAATTCGCGTTTGGGCGCCGCGAGTGGGCGCGATTTTGTGTCCGGCACGCCCCAAAGGCGTTTGGGCGGCCGTTTGGGCGCCCGACTGGAGATGCTCTGAAAGTGTGTGTTTTGAACATGTTATAGGAACTATAAATTAGAAAAATAGATAAGGGGAGCGAACTAAATTAACATTGGCTAATACTCCCTCCGTTCTAAATTAATTGACTCAGATTTAGTGGGAGTAGCTCATACCAAAATACTGGCTAGGAATGCCAAAACAAAATCGGTATCAGTATCCAAGCATAACTAAATAGAGGCTCCGCTTCTTTCCCACAAAATGTGAACGCCAGCTCGCCAATGTTAGAAGTGGATTTCACAAAATAAATGTCTTGTAACTTTTTCTCGTATAAATTTTAAAACCTCGTATAGATTTGAAAACGCTCATGCCTTTTGACACAACTTAAGTTGAGTTCGTTACGAGACATATGATCACTCGAAACAGGCCATATTCCCGCTTTATAAATAAAACCACACTGACCGAACCAATACAATGATGAGGTGGCACTTGGGCTGGGTTTTTTGGATGGAGATGATGTGATCTAGGGAGAACGGAGACACGGAGGCGACTGATCAGGGCACTGCACTCGCTCCGTCCGCACAACCAGAATCAGCCTATGATGGTGGACCTAGATCCGACACACCGTACAACCGTCAAGTCGCCAACTATTGTCGCGGCAGTGTCCTGTCTTGTATTTGATCGCGAAGAACCCGAAGGCAGCAATGTAAAATGTTCTTGATGACTGTTGTCAACTTTCACCCCTGTAGCGATGGAATTATGGTAGATGGCAAGATATTATAAGAGATAGATCTATTTAAGCAAGAAAATTAACTAGTGTGGTAAATTGAATCTTGCATATCATATTACACAAAATCTATATTAAATAGTTGTTAGATCCATACCATGGGGGAGGGGGCAATTTCCCCCTTATGACCCTGTAAACAATGATATATTGTGAAAAAGTTTTGAATTTCTGCGGAGCGCCACCACCGTGGCTAGAAGAGAATGTCGATGAGGATGAACCCATCTCAGTAGTTCATCCGCCACCACCGACACTGTGGCTACGATGGTGGCTTGAGGACAATTTCGTGGAGGAGGTGTCCGAAAAACACATCCTTTAAGTTGAATTTTCATTTAAGAAATGATACAAGTTTTATGGTGTTTTAAAAAGAAGTAATATGTTTGTTTCTATTAAAAAATTCACTGCATGCAAAAATTAATTGTATAGACGCTATTTCTTTATCTTGGTTGACCACGATCTGGACAATCGCGAGCTCACCAGCCGCGACCGTGCGATCGAATCTTGCGACCCTGTCCACCCCGTCCTCACCCGACCCGACCGACACAACCACAGATCCACGAGGACCATTCCCCACTGCGGCCCACCGACAATATTTTGATCTTCTAACGAGCTTGTGCATGTTCGTCACGAGTGGTTTAGGAGGGCTCATATATGAGTATGGGCGTATGTTTGTGTTTGGCAATGTCAAGCCTAGAGAGAATGAAATTGATGGTCAAGTGGATGATACAACACATAGTGGTTGACTTTTGGTGGTGCTATTTTAGCACCGAGATTGGAGCCCCAGGGTACAAATCTTGATCTAATTAACATAGCAATGACATTGTTTCTATATATTTACCTGAATGATTTCTTCTCAGTCGTACGCCTAGGATGTAAACTCATGATCCATTACTTGATTGGATTTGGAAACGACAACATTTGTGTATCATTTCTTTCTTCAAGGCATTATGTTCGAAGAACCTTCTCTTAGTTGGTATGTTTTAGACGGTATTTTGGTTGCGTATTTTTTTTGCAATTAATCACGGAGCTTTATTAATCAATACTGAGGCGGTTACAATCAGCCCGAAGGCTGTGAAACAAGAACGACGGGCTCTTCTGCATCCAGCACTCTGAACCCGAGAGGGAACATGCATGCTTGGCGCAAAGATCCGCTGAATTATTAGCCTCTCTTCTAACATGTTTAATAGAAAAGGATGTAAAACTAGCAGATAACTCCCCAATCTCGTCTAAGATCGGCGCTACAATGGCACGTGTGTTGTAGCGCGAAGACCAGAGGTTGACAGCCTCCAAGCAATCCACCTCGATGACCACATGCGAGAAACCTCGAAGCCGAGCGAAGATTGTGCCTTCTCGCATAGCCATGACCTCCGCAATGAGCGGATCAGAAACTCCCGCCACGGGCTTACTCCAAGCCCCCAAGAACGCGAGATGAGACCTGGCAACACCGCCGGCTCCCCCTTGTCGGCCTTCAACATCAATGGCACCATCGGTGTTGATTTTAATCCAGCCTGGGTCCGGGGGCTGCCAACACTGTACTGTTGGAGGGTTCCGAGATGAACGCGGCATCTCGAGAATAGATAAATCTTCTCTGACTCTTCGGATCATCTGCTCCGCCGCTCCGGTGACAGTGTCTCAAGATCATGAGTCAATCTATTTCTTGCAGTCCAGATTGTGTGCATCACAGTAATTATCTTGCACCTGTCATCTGAAAATCTGTCGTCGAGCAAAATATCCCGTGCCCCAAGTAGCAGGGTGAAGCGGCAGCAAACTCAGCTGTAGTAATTCTTTAGCTGCCGTCCAGTACTTCCTGGCATGGGAACAGTGAACAAGCGCATGGAGTAGGTCCTCATCCATGGCCTGGCATATATCACATCGAGCAATTTGCTTAATGTGTCTATACTGCAGGGTAGCGTAGTCTGAGAGAATGCCCCGGAGAACACGCCACCAGAAAACCCTCACACGGGGTATTACTCCAAGCTTCCACAAGACGGTATACAACTGTTTTTCTGCCGATGAAGAACTCGCTACCGTCCCTTCCTCTGGAGCAGCTTGCTCGTTATGAGTCATGAGAGCACGGTACGCCGATTTCACAGTATAAACACCAGTCTTTTCCAAAGCCCAAGCAACGAAATCCTCCCCTCCTGACGCTCTAAGCGGTATGTTCAGTATAGCATCAGCATCAGGAGAGAGGAAAGTGCACACTCAATTTCTCGAATAGTTTGTGACATTGAGTTGTCGCAAAGATTGGATGTACTTAATACTGTATTCACTGAATTAATATATTACCTTTGTTGAAAAAAGTAGACGAAATCTTCATTAATTCCAAGAAAATCAAATCCAAGCGACGTAATGGATGAGCTCTCGATCTAAATTAGATGGCATCGTTTTGTAGTGTGTGTGATACTAGTTTCATCTCAAAGAAGACAAATAGGAATGCGAATATACTTTAGAATATCCCTACGTAGTACTACTACTTTCCGACTAGTAGCACGGTTGAGTTTTTTTTTAAATAATATTATTTTTAGTACTAATTTCGGGTAATAGTACACGCTGCAATGAAATTTGAAAAATAGCGTGGCGTCGGCCCGGAGCGAGCCGAAAGTAGGCTTTCGGCCTGGAGGGGGCCGAAAGTAGGGTGTCGGTCGACTGCTGCATGCAGCTCTGAGCAGCTCTGCGCGCGGCAGGCGGGGCCCGCGTGTTTCGGCCCGGAGCGACCCGAAAGCTGCTTTCGGCCTCGAGGGGTTTGTGCCTGCTGATTTTGATCACTACCTCCAGACATACAGACAATCCACTCGCACACGGTTACTTCCGACGCTACAGCCTGATCAGATGCAGCCAGCTAGTGTGATCGACATGTACCCACTTGTAATATCCCAGCATTTAGGAGTTAACGAAGGGTAGAAATAGGAATTTGTGCATCTGCATGCATGTATTTGAAAAAATCCGAATAAATTTTTCGCAAAATAAAACTTATGTTGGAATCAAGTTAAGCCTTAGATGTTAGTGTTGTGCAACTATAGAATGAAACTAGATAAATTTTAACATGACCTTTATGTGTTTTGCTTGTGTTGAGATTTGAATTTCAAATTCAAATAATTGAATTTGAAATTGAATTCAAATGGGTGTTGGAGGAATCATAAGGCACAACGGATATTGGAGAAAGTTCGAGAAAAAGTTGTATAGGACTTATATGTCTAAAAGAGCCATGAAGTTGATGGTAGAAGGGTATGAAGCTACAGTCCGATACTTAGCGGACAACAACAAAGTCTGATATTCAAGCAAGGCAAGATAGAAGTATCATCGAGATCAAGGGATATGACTTCAAGGTCCAACGTTCCAAAGGACATGCATCAGGACCATGGGAGACGAGTTCCTGGATTGTCGAGAGACCAAGGAGTTAGTTATTTGGTATGTTGCCAACAGAGACATGTGTTGTCGAGATATAATGAAGTCACCGTCTATACGGGGTAACTATCGAGAAGGATGAATTGCCATAGGATTGACATCCAAGATCCAATGACTCAGATGGTGGTTGAACCAATAAAAGATTGAAGAGTCACGTCGTCTGATCACTCAAAAGAAAGGAACCAGTTCCAGCAACAGACAGATGAAAGAGTTGTATATCAGATGAATTTGGACTAGATGACCAACAGCCCGTTCTAAATTAGAGTTAAGTTATCACCAATTGCAACTAGTTTTGCAATAGTCTTTTCTCAAGACCCTAGGTGAGACAACTGGAATGCTAGTCCGAGTGAATATTCAATTTACCGGGAGATCTTATTGGTTGTTCACAGTGGTGGACTTACCAATTGTTCTTCGGGAAGTTATTGGATGTAGGAATGATATCTCTGAACCGGAGAATGTCTCGGGAATCACAATCTGGTGATAGTACCCGGTGTTCTTCGAGAGACCATAGGTATACAGGTTGGAAGTTTGAGCACAAAGGGCATAGAGAGAGCAGCTCTATTCAACAGAAAAGATCTAGTTGTTACTTGAGACTGAATGGATACAACTAGATGAATATCGACTCACAAAAGGTCAGACGAAAGGAAGCGCCCTAGCAAATTCTAAGGGAAGAGTATGTAATACCGTAGTTCAGAGAGTAGAAAGGAGCTAAAAAATAATGTGTGCATTTGCATAGCATGCATCTAAAAATCCGGGGTAAATAAAAAACATTTTCGACGAAGTCATAGAGTGATCGACCAACACTCAAAAGACTAGTTGAGAATGCACGTATATGAGCATATAAGAACCTAATATCCTAAGTGAATATCTTATCAACTTATCATTTTAAGACATTATTTCATAAGCACTATACATCTCTAACACAAATTGAACATCCAACAACTAAAGTATCTTTAGATACAACTAATGGAATAATGATAAGATACAACCTTTATAAGAGGAATTGGGTTGAAAGCTAGGTAAAATCCATCATTTATGAAATAAGTACAAATCTTAAAGGAAAGAAAAATGAGAAGTTAAAGGAAGGATAATAAAAGCCTAAACTAGATCTTAATCTAGATCTTCTCACTTTATCTAGACTATCTTATATTCTTATCTCCCAATCTTCTCGAAGTCATCCTGTAAGAGAAGCAAATCACAAGGAGGAGGAACTACGACAAGAAGATATTCAAAAGGATTCTTTAGGCTGTTCTAGAAGTGCTAAGCCAATTTATCAGGGAGAATTTGGAAATTCTTATGTCAGAATCTATTCTTGTTAATCTCTCTAGAAATAGTGTGATATTCCAAGGTTCGTGTTATATAGAAGTAGTTTGGTAACAAGCCTAATTACCTTGTTAACAAATCACTTTTGTATGCTCAAACAATTGAATGTCATATACAAACAAACAGAAGGTCAGATAATCCAGTACATCTCAGCCACTTGAAATAAAAATTATTTGGTAACAAGACTACATCTTGTTAACATATTCTTTTATATGCATAAGGCAGATGGATGGAATAAAATATACATACATTTTTCTATAATTCACTAAAAGAAAACTTTGCAAGGAGTAATTGGTTGTCTTCACCACAAGGGTGAGGCAAATGATGTTGGAACTGGAATTAAAGGCAGACTTAATTTACATCGAAGAACCAATTCGGATCTTAGAGGAAAACTAGAAAAGACTCAGAAATAGAGCAATTAAGTACTGTAAAGTCCAATGGAAGCACCATCCTGAATGAGAAGCTACCTGGGAGAAAGAGGAGGACTTGAGACAAGCATATTCTGGACTCTTCAGATATACACGTCATAACTTCGGGACGAAGTTTTTGTTAAGGGGGAAAGACTGTAATATCCCAGCATTTAGGAGTTAACGAAGGGTAGAAATAGGAATTTGTGCATCTGCATGCATGTATTTGAAAAATCCGAATAAATTTTTCGCAAAATAAAACTTATGTTGGAATCAAGTTAAGCCTTAGATGTTAGTGTTGTGCAACTATAGAATGAAACTAGATAAATTTTAACATGACCTTTATGTGTTTTGCTTGTGTTGAGATTTGAATTTCAAATTCAAATAATTGAATTTGAAATTGAATTCAAATAAATTGCAATAAGTAAATAACACAACCAAATAATGATTGAAATAATTTAAAACATCAAAACTATTTATTACAATTTATGAAATCAAATCCATACAATATCTTTATAAATTATGAGCTATAGACAAAGAAAAATTTACTTTATTGATATAATTACAGAATTACATTGTCTTGTACAAATGTTTATAAAGGAAAAGTAAAAATTACAAAGTGACTTCTAAAAACTTAATCTTGTATTTCTTCTTCTTGATCTTTAATCCATAGTTGTTTCCTGCAAAACAAAAGGAAAAGCAAAATAGAAAATAATACGGAGGGGAATTAGAATTTGTATTACTCTCAGTTTAGCAATGAGTTGCATTGCTAATTACATCATTGAGTGTAGTATTTAGGGGCTAAGTGTTGTATCTGTTCTTAATTATCAAATTTAGCCTCAGAACAACATCACTGGCCTAAATCCACTGGGCAGCAAAAATAAATAACCAAAGAGGGGATAAGTTCACCAGCCGTAGCACATCCAGGTTAACTGAACCTTGGAGCCAAGCAAGCAAGCAGCACACTCATTTCCACATTCGGTGCTGTCACCAGCACAGAGAAGCACGCCAGGGAAGGATAAGAGCAAAGCCAGCCGTAGCAAATAGGGAACACACCACTGATTTCACTCACAACACTCACATCTCGAGTTCATCACTGCACAGCACATAGTTCATCCCAAACCACAAATCCATCCAATAATCCACCACTGGATCCTTGCTAAAAGCAAGAACAAGACGGATAGAAGCACAAGGCCCAGCAGGAGCAAGGTGAGGAGGCCAGAAGCTAGAGGGAAGCTGTCTGGAGCAGGAGGAGCAGGCCAATACACTGAACAAGAGGAGATCCACAAGATCTGTAGATCAAGCATCCAGAAGAGCCACAAGCCACAAGCAACAATCACCACTAGCTCACATCAGCAGGTTAAAATCTTTAAACCTTAGCAAGGGTGTGCTAGATAAATAGGAGGTGAGCTAGGATCGTTTCCTCAGTTCAGCATAGTAGTGCTATGCTAAATCATCCCAGGAAATTAAATAAAACAGCAAGTATCTGTTCTTAATAAAACTGAGCCTCAGCCTGTGCATCATTGGCAGGGGCATACTCCACAAATTTTAGCAAAGGCTCTCAAGCAATATTGCTTGAATACATGTTCTAAGTGAAGCACAAGTCCAACAAGCAGATGCTGGGCACAAAACCCACAAAGGGAGAGGCACCTCAAACACATCTGAGCACCAACAAGAGCATTAGAAGGCATAAACGAATTTCTAAAGCTAAGAATTACAGCTATGCTTCTGTGTAACTCAAATGAGGCGTCACAGCATGCAGAGCTAAGTTAAACTTAGCCACAGAAATTATTCTACACCCAGGAATGAGCACAACCACAACACACCTGGTGGCACATCTCTGAACTAAAGGGATCAGAGTAGCACACACAAACATCACCAACAGATAAGAGCAGTGGCATCAAGGGATGTTCAGAGAGCAACAGCCAAGACCTTAGAATTGGCCAAACTGAAAACCTGGGCATATAAACATGATATCACCTTAACAGTAAGGGGCATAAGCCTATATGACAAGATCGCAAGATAAACTAACTCCACAGAGATAACTACCTGAGAAAATCATCTGGAAATCATCACTGAAGCTTTCATCAGTTAAAAGGCCAAGCAGGAGATTCACACGGCACAGTTAGCTAGATGTGTTCATTAGGAACATCCAACACATAGTATCGAGATCAACTAAAGCATTAGCCAGTCCTAAATATCACAAACCACAACCAGTTCATCGGCTCACTAGCCGGTCACAGCAGGAAGCTCACCTTGAGTCGTTGTAGTCGAGGCAGTGGCGACAAGGGTGTCGATGCCGGGGTTGCGCCAGTGCACCATCCCGCCGGCACCAGAGAAGAGGAAGTCGAGGGAGAACTAGAGCTAGACCACCAGGTCCAGTACCACCATCAGTCACAACACACACCACCAAAGCAGTACCACACCACCATCACTTCTGACCACAGCCGAGGAGTGTGCCCGAGAGGAAGGAGGCGACACGGCAAGGAACCGGAGGGGGAGACCTTGGCGGAGCAGCGCCATAAGGTGGCGGCGTCGAAGACCGGAGCCGGTCGGAGCAGGGCGTGGCAGCAGCGGCGAATCGCCGGGCGGACGCCGGAGCGATTAGGGGTCGCTGGGGCTCGCACGAGCGCGCGGCGGCGGCGTGGAATCAATAGTCAGGAGGGAGCCGGAGCAGCATCAGCCGGCGGCGGCGCCGGGAATGGCCGGCGACGGCCGGGGCAGCCGGGCGGCGGCGCATCACCCGGACGGGAACGAGAGAGAAACGAGAAAGGGGATCGAGAGAGATACGTGCGTGCGTGTACGTCCGTGCTGGGGTTCCAGTTTCAGCATACGTGTGGATGTGGTGTGTACGACCCAGCCTTTGTACGTGTGTGAGCCACTAGGCCCAGCACACATTGGCCCAATAAACCATTCAGTCCAATTAATTAATCACTAATTTCTTTCTTCAAACAAATTCACAAATAATTCCTTTAGGAATTTAAATCCAAATTGAACTATTTATAAGTTTATAAAACGACATAAAATAAAACTTAGAGTGCTATTTTATGTGATAAGAACAAATATGATTTTTGAGGTATTTATATTGCTCAAACACATCTTTCAAAAATTGAAACAACCATTTCATTGTTAATTTAAAAATGAAGTAGTTGAAATACTAATTTTGGATGCATTAAATTTCAATTGAAATGTTTCACATATGTAAATCTCAAATTTTCAAAATAATTATTAAGAGAGATCTACATAATCTAAAATTGAAATCCCTACTTAATAAAATATGATCACTTATTATTACTATCTTTAATAATTAGTTTAATTTTCTATTTATTCCTTGAAGACAATACTCTAAAAACTAGAAATTTAAACATAAAATGATGTTACTTTACTTGCTTCCTTTGAAGTATGATACTTTAATAAAAGATAACTTTATAAGTGGTTTCTCTTAATACTTGATAATACTTTATCAAGTAAATAAAAATGCAACTTGTTCTACTCTATAGATAGAACAAACCATTCTTCCTAAAGAAACAAAGCTCAATAGAAAATAGTAGTATTTAATTAAATAACATAAGTACCATTCTAGTATGATATCAACAAATGTATACAATATTTGTTCTTCAAAAGTTATTCTTTTTGCCCCATAGATAATAATATTACACAATTTCACATTACTTATTTCTTCAAAAGTTATTCTTTTAGTATTCATAAATAATAATACTACACCAATTTCTTTAATTAATTTGAGTCAATACATGCACTTTACAAACATAAAGATGTAACCAACCCTAAAACAACCATTTAGTGTTATTGATGTTGTTCTACTTTATTCTTATGCTTAATATGGTACTTTAAGGCTAAAGTTTTAAACTCATCTTTCTAGTGAAGTAAACTTGAAGATCAAACAAATCTAAAAGAAATCACCAAACTTAAACAACCCTCAACCATCGAGAGTTAGTTACGGGGTTTAGAGCGATGCATCTCATACTTATGCATAATAGCATATTGCTTCTTCAAACATTAGTCCTTACCGGACCAATGATGTTCTTTCCAGATTTTGGAGTATATATTGTATCGAAGACCTTGGCTGCATAATCTTGCAGTCAAAAAGGCAAGTTCACTCTTGCTCATGTCCTACTTGATTATGTTTATCAAAGTAAATGAAAAATACTATGGTTTATCATTGCATGAAAAAGAAAAACCTATCTTCGAATGATGTGAATTGCTATATATATATTGTTGGCTGGCAGATGGAACCATGGAATGATGTGGTTGGTGGAGGTTCCATTTGCACGGGAAAGTATTACCTAGGACTTAAGAACCAATGCCGTCAGCGTTCTTGCGCCGAAAATGAAGCGTTAACCATGAGACTTGGAATGGGACGGGAAAGTCATCTGTGATCTTTTCCCTTTCGCATGTCAACGGGCAGCCAGAGCCGTACGCTGTAGATCTAGTGCGACTACATGCACATGGGTGGGACCCCTTAATGCCCACGGACTCTGGTGTCTATGATGGTCTGCAAGGGGATGCCTAGGTATCTACCGTAAGGGGTAGAGCCAGGGGTGATTCTGCTATGCATGAATTGGGTGGGCATGCGGGTTGTTGGAAAAGCACGGCGAATGGCTTGGATCAACGACTGGGCCCCACACCAAAGGAAGTGTGGACGGGAAAGACTCGCCCGGTTGTGCAACAAGGCGTTGGTCTCTTATGGGTAAAGTAACGCACCTCTGCAGAGTGTAAAAATGTGACATGTTACTCCACGTTCCAGGAAGGAACGGCGAACGCTGCAGGAAAGGAGGCTCCTCAAGGCCCTAGCACCTGTGAATCGATGACGGGCATAGTTTTCTGAAGATAAAATGAATCTTTTCCTAAAAATGTTTTACAAAGATATGCATGTTCATCCATGACCTTTTGGTATGGATGGTAGCTAGTGCATAAAACACCTTATTCCTGTTATATGAACTTGCTGAGTAACGCTCGTGTTGCTCACCCTTTCCTCTGTTGACCCCCTGCTTAGATTATTGGAGTTAGCCGAGGAAGGACAGGAATCCATCACGATGTTGGTGAGGTCTTCGACAAGGAGTCAAATCAACCTGGTGGAGTCTGCCGACGGATGAGTGGCGACAACACTTCAATGGTGGACCGTCGACGGCAATGCTTACGGACAAGATGTCTATTCTTGGAAGGAGAAGCACAACGCTAGACAAGGAGATTCCAGATGAATAGTTAGGGTGTGAGAACAGTAGTTGTGGATTAGGAGTTTAAGTAAAGCTGGTATCCAGCTTAGTACTACGACTTGGATCTTTTTGAGAGTTTCATTTGCACGAGACCTACTTCTGTTTGTAAAGGAGGTTCTCGAGATTTTGTATTGATTAGTGTTGTAATCCTATAGTGTTACCTTGGACCGACTATGTTTCTGTTGTACTACTCTGAAGGATGTAATATTTACGGATTGGTCCTTCCGTGAGTATTATGTCAACGACTTGTACACTATAACATGCAGTAGTGTGCTGGGTCACTACACCACTACACGGTATTGGGGGGCCGCGGTACTCTGCGGTACGTACTAAATTTATGTGCCTCCATTGCATAATATATGCCTTCATACAAATTTCTAACATTTTTCCCTTACTAAACAGGCTGAGCAGATAGCAGAGATTCAGCGTGATGCGAGTAGGTACAACCCGCCACCAGAGTGCAGGCCATGGTTCAGACGACTAGAGGAGAAGCTACGACGTGTGTACAGTGTGCTTACCTGTTCCGGTGTTGCCGATGTTGTGCCACGCCAGCCAGCTCCGCGTCCTCCGCGCCACTCTACACCCACTCCGGATGCACAGGTATCACCTTCCGCACACTACACACATCGACACGACCCGAGACCTCGTTTTACACCTCCTCAGCCTAGGAGCACACGACCTACGTTCGAGGTCGGTTCATCATCTCACCAGCCGGAGCATTTCGAGCCGGGTCCTTCTCAGCCAGTTCCTTCCTAGCCGGGTACTTCGTCGTGGGTCATGCCCCCTCATATGATGATCCAGCAGCCTGGTATGCATCAGTGGGGCATGCCACGTGATCAAGGTTTCGGGCAACACCCTAGTATGTACGGTCAACCGTCTTATGCAGAGATGATTTGGAGCGGGGTTGCACGGCCTATGACTCAGCCAATGCTCGATCTCGGTTAGTATGTTTTATTTTTTTCCCACATATTACTCTTGTTCACCAACATCACATACTAACATACTATCATCTGCAGGTGGAGGTGGTTCGGCATACAACTCTCCACGATTTGACCAGGAGAATCCGATGTACTGTACGCCACCGCCCGTCACACAGCCTACGCAGGACGAGGACGAGGAGTCGCCGCTGCAAGGTAGTGGGACGCAGCCGCGACAGGATGACGTGGACTTGACAGTGCCTCGTCAGTTGAGGTTAGCTCACAGGTACGGCAGGTCAACGCCCATCCAGCCCCCTCCTCGTCAGGCTCGGCCACGCAGGGGTCAGTGATATATTTGGGACATACTCGTACTTACGTGTATGAGACATATCCGTTTATCTATTTCTACGTGAGACATATTCATATTTATGTTCGTCTGTACGAGACATATTATAATCTATGTACGAGACATATTATTATCTATGTACGAGACATATTATAATTGATACGAAACATCCCACATTGAATCGATAAATTAATTTAACATACAATTAGAGATCTACGTTACAACTTCACTAGTTCTAAATACTGGATAGAACAAATTAAGGTACAACTTCAAATTACGATACAACACAAGTAAAACAAATACTCCACCTATCTCCCATCGATGCAGCCTGCACCATCCGCCGTGTTGCCACCCTTGCCCTTTGACGAAGATTCTGCCTTCTTGCCTTTGCCTTTGGACGAAGCTTCAGCCTTCTTGCCATTACCCTTGCTCGATGCTTCAGCCTTCTTCTCCTTGCCCTTCCTCAGTGCTTCAACCCTCCTTTCCTTTGACGACGGCATGAAATCGTCGTCATCATCGCTGTCAACTACCCAGAGACAGGAACGACCGTACGAAGCACGGTCAGCTTCAGTGCGGTAGAACGGACTATTCATAACTTTCCTGTCAAAGTTATCTGCAAGCCTGAGCATTTCTGCACGAATTTGGTGCAGGGTCCTATACGGAAACCCATCGCGGCATAGCTTCGCCCCGAGCAAAGCGAGATGACTCTCAGTGTGCAAAATTTCTTCAAGTGGAACTAACCTACCATCTACCTTCAAATTGCTCGAAAGCTTGGCGAGATGCTCCGATGCGGAAATGTGAAACCCGGACACACCCTTCTCGCAAGGACCAATACACACCATGCTTGCGCTCAAGTGAGTACCATGCCTACTTTCACCTGGGTTTTATAGAACTACCGGTGGCGGGGAAAAATTAGACGGTGCCGCCTTTTGGCGGTAAACGGTGGCTGGAACGATAGCGGGAAGTAATTGGGCGGGAAACGGTGGCGGGAAGAAATTGTGCGGGAAAAGGTGGCGGGAACAAATTTGGCGGACAAAACTGCGACACATTGTGGCATAAGAGGAACCAGGGAAGGGGGAGGAGGAAGAGAAGAAAGGGGAGAAGAAAGATGCGCCTGCCGACGGTGGAGGGACTTTCGGCCCGCTCCTGGCCGAAAGCAGCTTTCGGGTCGCTCCAGGCCGAAACACGCGGGCCCCGCCTGCCGCGCGCGCAGAGCTGCTTAGAGCTGCATGCAGCAGTCGACCGACACCCTACTTTCGGCCCCCTCCAGGCCGAAAGCCTACTTTCGGCTCGCTCCGGGCCGACGCCACGCTATTTTTCAAATTACATTGCAGCGCGTACTATTACCCGAAATTAGTACTAAAAATAATATTATTTAAAAAAAACTCAGCACCGTTAGTGTGCATGGTCTCGGACCTAATATTCATGGAAAATCTTGGGAGCAGCATTTGCTGGCAACGCGCTGCAAAAGGAGGGTAGGAGAAGGAAAGAAGTCAGAGAAGAAGCCTGCAGCTACACTTCTCTGTGGAACCTGACGCGAAAGGTGACAGGGTACCCGACTCGCCTGGATCCAGAGAGACGTCAATGCTAGGACGACGCACGTTGCCAATGTGCGTGCTTCTCTTTTGCACTTTTCTCCCTCGGATAGTTCATATTTAGAGTAACATGCGTGCACATGCCTAATATTAGAATTTTTGTTTTTATATAGGATTTGAACTCATATACAGTAACTTTTTTTTCCCTATGTAACGTGTTTGGATCAAAAGTAAACTGGAACCAAACTTTCCTCAGATAAGTTTCATAGAAAATTGTATAACTACTCCGACCTCTTACGAAGACTCAATCGCATAGAACTAAGATACATTTCATGTAGCTTGTCCATGTTTATAATTGTTTGTTTTGCACAACGAAACTCTTGGGCTTCTACGTTTTCCAATTTCTCGATCATGCCATCCAACACAAACCCTTATTGGGTTACACATGGAGTATGGCGCAAAATAGTGAAATAGAGATGAACCATACATCGATTTGTTTCGTTCATAATTTCATCTACCCAGCTTGCCCATTGATTTTTCAGCAGTTTGTATGATTCTTACTTATGTCATGAAAGGATTAACTCCATTCCTAATGGCTCTCTGTAGATATGCACTTAGCATGCTTGGTGACTATTGTTTGCCAAATTTACCACACATTCTCCATGGATTCATCTTTTACCTAGCACAATATGTTTTTCTTTGATATTCGTCTCCATCCTTATCCATGCGTAACACGATTGGATTTAAAATGAACAGATGAGGGTGAAATGGAAGCGGATTATTTGCGGATACCAAATAAATGGGGAGATGATAGATAAAGCTCATATGGTGTTCGCACCATAAAGATACTTATTAATTTTACCCTTTTCAAACTTATATTTTCATATCGGGAAGCTGGTTAAGATGTCAGAAGATGCACAATCTAATGAATTGGTTTAGGTAGTAGTGGTTCGCTAGTAGGTGCATTCGACTCTATACATGTTTTCTCCGTCCAGAAAGAATGTCATAATATTCTTTGAGTTAAACATGAGGGACTATAAAAACTATGCTTGCAAAAGCTGGTCATAAAATTATGACCATATCTGGCATAAGCGAGAATGGAAAAACTTACGATCAAAATAGCAAATTATTATTTTGATTTTTTAAATGTTGAAAACAATCTATTTAAAAATATTGGTGCCAACACGCTACTAGTTAATAACTACCCCCTCATTCTGAAATATAATATGTATTGCATATTTCAATGTGGTTTATTTATGTATTAAAATGCCTTAACTAACATATTTAAACGAGTCTAGATACACATGACCCAGAAAAGGCTAAGGCCCTGATTGGAATGTCGAGGGAAATATTTCGGTTCTAATCTAACCAATAATTCAAAACAGAGGGATATAGTGTAAGAAAGAAGTAAAATCCAGGGACCCTTTAGCATATCTTGCTCCAACGACGCAGAGGAAGACGACCAAAAACAAATTGCGAATAAATAAACGCGAGTCCGCCGCGCACCCGCCTTCACTTCGCTCCCCTGCCATCGCCACCACCCTCACCGTCCACGGCACCACCTCCGCGCCGCGCTCACACCTCCCTTCCCTGTTCCCCGCTCAAACCCGAGATCCCGCAGCGCCACCCGGCTCCCGATCCACGGGACGCTCGCGCGATCGCCGGCGAATCACCCGACTGCGCCGAGCCGGCAGTGCCAGATTCGCCCCGTGCCCGGCGATCAGGCGGGGAACAGATCCGCGAGATCCCGCCTCACACGAGGTACAGTCGTCGGCACGCGTTCGTTGAATCTCCATCGTCGTTTGACTCATTTCTGCGACTTTGGAAGCTGTTTCGGGTAGGCTTGTCATGTGATCCAGTGGCGTAGGTAGCAGCACGCGGTTGCTCTGCATTTCATAGTGACTTTCTTTTTTCGCGGGTAATAGTGACTTAGCTTTGTTAAGTGATATTTAGGGGTTTTGTTATCTGTCATGGATTAGCTAGCGGCCGACCGGATTATATCGGACTTCGAGAGTTGCTATATGTTATGTATGTTCACAAGTCACAACTTCACATAAATGCTATTTTTGTTAGATTTTATTTTCTGCTCTGCTATGCATGAATCCGCGGAATGTTTTATCGGACGGGAATGCTAGTTGTTCCTACCTGTTAACCCAGTTACATTGATTAATTTTCTCGTTTTAAATTTTAGGTGCCTGGGCACAGGTGTGTGCAGGGAATCAATTACATGTCACGGCCATAGAGTAATAAATATCCGGTGCTGTTCGTGGTGCTTCTGGGCCTGTTTGGTTTGAGAAGATGCAGAGGAATGGGGCGCTGGAATGCAGCGTGTGCCGCTCCAAGGTGGTGGCGCCGAGCCCCAGGAGCATATCAAGGGCATATGACAAGCACAAGAACAAGATATCGTCCAAACAGCGTGTGCTCACCTTCCTTCTTGTGTCCGGGGACTGCGTCTTGGTCGGCCTCCAGGTATTTCAATCTCAATGCAGATGTTTAACTTCATGTCAAAACAATGCCTGTTTGAATGGAATTGAGTTTGGCCTGAAAAATGTTAACACAAGAACATGTAACGGTTTTCGACTGGGTTAAAAGAAGATGCATATAGTACTTTAGGTTTGCTTGTGCCCAATTCGATGCATAACGTTTTCCAAATTTTTCTCTACATGTCAGACATCTGTATTTGATTCACTAGTGTTGCCATCAGATTAAGTCATTCTTTCCTTTAAAAATACATGGTAAAAAATGTTTATTGGCACATCTGGTAACCTTTTACCTGAAGTAGATGCTAAATAGATTTATAACTGCCTGTACATTTTTAACATCGAGTTCTAGACAACAAATAGCAAAAATGTAGCATCTATTTGATTGCAGACACTTTGCATCGCTGCTAATTATTTACTTTGCTCTGCAGCCTATACTAGTCTTTATGTGCAAGGTTGATGGGAAGTTTAAGTTCAGTCCCATCAGCGTTAACTTTTTGACGGAAGTTGCAAAAGTTTTCTTTGCTATAATAATGCTCATAATCCAGGTTAGTTCTTGCTGATCCATGCTTCATCAGTTACTATTTTTTCAACCCTTGTGAATGTATACATTCTGCAATGAACTATCATTTGTTGGCCAATGGTCAATCAAACTGTTGTAGTAACTGTAATTTCATTTTCATAGACAGACAAGATAGTCAGTAATAGATTTACGCATAGCAAGGTCTGTTGTGTTGAAGTGGTACCCCTAATGTTATTGCTCTTCTATTTTACAGTCTAGAAAACAGAAGGTTGGGAGAAGCCACTTCTGTCACTTTCGACCTTTGTACAGGTGATTTATCTTGTGGAAGATAGAACATCATGCACTCTTTTGTTGATGCCTTGACGTTGCTCAACATGTACAAAATTTATGCTGCTAATGTTAAATAACATGTTGGATGCTTATATTTCTTTAAGTATTGCCCATCTCTTTTGTTGTATTTATGCCGAACTGACTTGCATTCAGTTTTTATTTATCTTATTCATTTGATATATGCCTATAACTTTAGCCATTGGAACTAAACATTCTTTCGTCAACACATTTCCTGTGTAGGCAGCCCGTAACAACGTACTATTAGCTATTCCTGCTCTACTATATGCCATCAACAACTACCTAAAGTTTACCATGCAGGTAAAATTTCATTGAACTAGCTGAAATCCCATATTTTTTGCTCAGTGTACTTGTATTTTCTAATTTTCTTCAGTAAATATTTTGGTACTTTTTATATTTACGAAGCTTACAGTACATTTTGATACACTATATTATTACGAGCTTACAGTGTAAACTAATGCTCAGAAGAGTCTCGGGCAAGTCGCTACGAGCAAATTTAGTATCATTTGTCACCTTTGTCCGCCTGCCTCTGGGAGTATTAAACCTTGTGTTTTTCTTAATGAATTAAAACATTTTAAAACTAATTGAATGTCAACCAGCCAGATTCAAATCAATTTTGTTGCTAACAGGTATCAGCCAGATAGGAAGAATTTTTTTGGGTACCATTTTACCTGAACTCCTGTCTTCACATGGTTTTCCGATACGTCTATCAGTGATGCCTTTCTTTCTTTTCCTTGGCATTGAAGGAAAAATTGAATTCTTTAAAGAAAGAAAGTAAAGCCATTATATTAGGAGTGCAGCTGAATGCGTTTACGTTCTTTTTTGGAATTTCTTTTTTGAGTGTGGACATGAGAATGTTAAGAGGGATGTGGTAGACCAAACTTGACATGGGAGGAGTCTGTTAAGAGAGATCTGAAGGATCGGAATATCTCCAAAGAACTAGATGGACAGGGGTTCCTGGCAGTTAGCTATCCATGTGCCAGAATCATGACTTAGTTTCGAGATCTTATGTGTTTCAACTCTAGCCTACTCCAACTTGCTTGGGAATGATGTTGTTATTGTTGTTCTCATGCAAATATTTTGGTCCTCGTTACAAGTATCTTACTTCTGTTGATTGTGTGCATCCCTAGATGTAGAGGTCGAACATGATTTTCCATTGTCTAACAAAATCCTGTTATACTTGCCATGCAGTTATACTTCAATCCCTCGACTGTGAAGATGTTAGGTAACCTGAAGGTACTCATTTTTCGTGTATTTCCATATTTAACCATGCGACGTCTGAGTTGCCTGTGTTTGGCAAATGCAAAATTATTAATAACATACTTGTTGCTATACAATGCAGGTCCTTGTCATAGCTGTTCTCCTAAAATTTATAATGAGAAGAAGATTCTCTACGATTCAGGTGAGCATTAGTTTGACATTGCAATTGATTATGTATCTTCATTAAGTATAATTATTACAGTCATTATACTGATTGTGCCACTGTGTTCATTTGAGGATTTATCCCATTTAGGTATTTTTTCCAAAGAAAAACTATTCATGATTTTTATAGAGAATAAGTTAGAGTAGTTCACTCCCTCTGTTCCTAAATATAAGATGGTTTAGGCCTTTCCAGATTCAAATGCATTTACATGTATCTATACACATTTTTAGTGTGTATGTTCACTCATTTCAGTCCGCATCTAGTCAACATGTGAAACCCCAAAAACATCTTATATTTAGGCACTGAGTGAGTACATCTTTTACTCTGCTAGAAGCTCCAAATCATTAGGCAAGTTGCATTTTTTGTCAGTTTTGTCTTCCCAATTTGCTGATTATATTTGTCATGACCTCTGTAGTGCTAAATCTAAATCAGTTGCCACCAATGATAGTTGATATTTCAGCCGCGATGCTTAATTTGTTCAAAATGAGATATAGGTCTTAGTAGTGCATGCAAGTATGTGTTCTGCAAAACGCTGTCACTCATATGTTGTTTACGATTTTGTAAATCACCTTTCTTTCATGGTGGATACCAGTGGGAAGCCCTTGCTCTGTTGCTTATTGGAATCAGTGTGAATCAACTACGCTCAATGCCTGAGGGCGCCAAAACTTTTGGTCTTCCAGTTACCGCAATTGCATACATATACACACTGATATTTGTAAGTCTGTGCTGAACTGTTTGCTCTTTATACTTATCTGTATTTCTTTTGCTTCAGATGACTGAACAATTATCAGGTCCAGGGTTCATGTCTAAAATGTATTTATGTGGAATTGTAGGTTACTGTCCCGTCGTTTGCCTCTGTCTACAATGAATACGCCTTGAAAAGCCAGTTTGACACAAGCATCTATCTGCAGGTAATTTCAGCTAAAGGTTTGGCTTTCGTGCCCTTACTAATAATGATAGTCCATGTGCGCCATAATTTGTCCTCTGCCTGGAAACAATAAGTTGGTAACTGGTTCCTTATCATGCAGTTTTATGCTTACCAGTTCGGACCTATATCAGATATGCACTTCCCTATTACATTTTTCCTCTGATAATTTGTCCTCTGCCTGGAAACAATAAGTTGGTAACTGGTTCCTTATCATGCAGTTTTATGCTTACCAGTTCGGACCTATATCAGATATGCACTTCCCTATTACATTTTTCCTCCATCATTTTCCTCCCTTAATTCACACCAACTCTTTTACATACTTTTCAGAATGTGTTTCTGTATGGATATGGTGCAATTTTTAACTTCCTTGGTATCCTAGGGACTGTCATATTTCAAGGTAAGCATTTTACATAAAAACTTACTTTCCTTGGCAACAAATAAGGTTTTCATGCATGATATTGTACTTGAAGCTCTTGGTGTGGCTGGGAAAATAGGATTCTGTATGATATTTTTCCCAGTAGTTTTCAGGTATTACAAGCCGCATGGTTTGGGTTTTTGTTTTTCCTTTGAGGTTATAGAGCAAATGCAGTTGATGAATGTTCATTGCTTGATTATTTGATCATTGTGTCGTGCTGTGAACTACGGTTTGAGCATCGTAGATCCTACAGAAATGATCATAAGTTAGAAACCCTATAATTTGAGCTATGTGCCCTTGCAAACTGTTTTTGCTGAACATCAAGGAATCATTTCATGAATGTCCTGCCATTGCAGCACAAGCTATGTCTTATGTTTCTTGTAACTATTGGCTATTGCAGCACAAGCTATGTATGCTATAACTTTTCCCATGTGTTTGCAGGGCCAGAGAGTTTTGATATTCTTCGAGGGCATTCAAGAGCCACAATTTTTCTGATCTGTAACAATGCTGCTCAAGGAATACTGTCTTCATTCTTCTTTAAGTATGCAGGTAAAGGATGATATACACATATAACCCGACCTTAGCTCTGTTTTCATAATCTCACTTCTGTACACACTCTCTTATGTGCTTTCACAATATCATATTTCCGAATTATTAACTGAGATCATACTGCAGATACGATTTTGAAGAAGTACTCGTCAACAGTGGCCACAATTTTTACTGGTCTAGCATCTGCTGCATTTTTGGGACATACCTTAACTATTAACTTTCTACTAGGCATCTCAATAGTATTTATTTCAATGCACCAGGTGAGAGTTCTTTTTTATTCTTTAGCTTGTTTGTGCTGAGTTGATTCTTACTCTCAACCGTACTTATGTAAGCGATATTTCTGTGCAGTTTTTCTCCCCACTAGCCAAAGTCAAAGATGACCAACCATCTGGAACTTTAGAGTTGGAGAACCATAGGTAAATATTCTATTTTTCCGAATTTCTCTACTTTGTGTTAATGCCATATGAAGTGAAGTATAAAAGTGACGACCGTATAAAATTTCTATTTTCTTCAAGTCGGTGTTACATATGAATTTCTTGTCTGGTTTCTTCGACATGGTGGTATATTCATGCATTAATTAACTGTTTATTGGTTCTCCAGGGTAATTCTTATGTGCATAGTGACTGGTGTTAGCATGAATTTGTGATGTACGCAAATATTCTGATATCTAGTCTGATAAAAACATTTCTTTTTGGCAGGTTGTCCGATTCTTCTTTTGTAAATATGACTGCTGGTGCTGATGATGTAAGTACCACATTTTTTTTATTAAACAAATTCAGAATACCATTATGTTGTTGTATTGACTTATTTCCTGTGCTGGTCATTATTTCAGGCGAGCCAACTTGGCTCATCTGATGATAGAAAACCATTGTTGCCAACTTAACATTATACTTGAGGTGAGTCTCGTACTTTTGATTTTTTTTCAATAAAAAAACTTGACCTATAGGCGTAGCACCTGTATCATTTTATTTAGAAGATACCAAGGAGGCCAAGCATCGAATCCACGTGGGCTGGGTGAGCAGGCCCGCCTCTAGCCAACTGAGCGATGTCCAGTTCTCATCTTTACCTCTTATGAGAGGACTGACTGGTTTACTTTGTAAATCATGCATTTAACAACTATTATGTTCTGAACCTTGAACACAGTAGTTTGGAACTGTTCATTATGGTGGCACATCAGTAAAATTGAATGTCGAATGAACAACCAATTTGCTGCATCTGGAGTTAAACCATGTTAGTCAGAGTTTACAACTCTATTATATCTTGTTGAGAACGAAGATGGACAAAAAAGGGCGTCCCTCTCATGACAGACTTCAGCTGTTGTTGGGTCGTTGCCACTTGGTCAGCCACAAGCTTGACCTTAGAACATCAAGTATACTAATTGGACCAAACGTAACTAGTGTGGTCCTACTAGTTTCCAGCACCTAATATTCTATATTGTTTGTTTGTCAACAAAAAGAAAACACTTTCATTATTCTGTTGGACCAAACACCTATTGGGTTACATCAACCTAATGATCTGTATTTTAGTCTGTCAACAAAAAGGAAACATTTTGTTAAAGGAAACATTTCTATCAATTGGTACTGTATTCAAACACATATAACTAATAATCGTCAATACATAAGGCATCTCATGTTAAGAGCTTTGATGAACTTGTTTCCTTTTTCTTCCGCAGGTAGATATAGAAGACAGATTCTTTTTTGCCATGAACCACACATTATATGTAGCATGGTAGATTGAACCATACGGCTCTTGTAAACTGTAAAAGCAAAGGAAACATATTTATATGTAAGAGGCCATCCTATTCTTTTCGTTCTTTTTTTTTCACCCCAACTTTCTTGGGGCGACAAACGAGAACTGGGACATGTCACTCATTCCATACAAATTCACTGATATGATACGATAGCTCTCCCTTCTCATTTGGCAAAACTGATTTACTGAATATTTGGTCACCAGAATATTCATCTGTGCTGACCATTTGTACCATTAAAAAAGCTACACAACTGATTTTCATGTATTCTGCCCATAAATGTTTCTCCACGCAAAAATGAAGAAAAAACTAAATATGTTCATTTCATCATTATCATCTACACATGTGCTTGTGCTTCAGAAACGTGCTCGTGTGGCAAGAACTACCGCACAGACACGGCTTGCAAGCATAGAAAATTACAGGCAACAGGGCGGGCAACGGCAAAAACTTCTCCCCACAGAGATCATCAGACCACGCCCTGCTGGTCCCGCACGACGGCGTAGTTGATAACGCGGGCGATGGTGCCCATGGACGGCCGGTAGGTGGGGTCGTACTGGAGGCACTGCGCCGCGATCCTCCCCAGCTGCAATGCACCAGATTTTGCAGGGTTAGATTAGGCAAAAAACGGAGGTGAATTCAGGTGTAGGAAACGGCAGACCTTGAGAGCTCCGGTAGGAGGGTACCGGTCGCCGAGCCTGGGGTCGATGCATTCCTGAGCTCTGTCTTCAGTTAGCAGAGGACATGCCTGGTGTCGATGGAAGCATGAGACACATTAACCTTTGTGTTGGGAGAGAATGGTAAATGCAATTCTGTTTGCACGCTAACTTATTTGTGTCTTATTTAAAATCTGGCTGAATTGTCTGAGAATATTATTATTCATTTCTTTTAAAGCAAAACTTGGCTGTTTATAGTGTCCCAATTTTAAGCTACCAAACAAAAGGGGAAAAATGTTGCTACATGGCATTGAATTTAACCAAAATTACAGCCCGTTTAGAATTAAAAAAATGATCAGTGTGCATCAAGAATCTCTTAAACCTTCCATCAATAATATTAGACTGTCAGTATCTGTATGTCCTTTTGGGGTGAATAGTGAACCAAAAACAAGAAATGCTCAACCAATATGTCAGCTCATGTGCTCGCCAGTAGATCAGAGGGGAATCAGTCGACTTTTTGGCTTGATGACCACCGGATTTTCTTTTGCATGCGTTAGCGGACGATACGTCGCTGCTGCAACCGCTGATGATGTAATTGTTAATTTTGGAGGCAGCAAGTTTCTGACACACTTTTCCTTATCAGGGTAACTAATGGGGGAATGAAAGGTTTTTAATGAGACTGCTCGCTGACCTAATATAGTGGTTTAAAAATTCAAAGAAAAACAATAAATGCCCAACCTGTCTAGAAAAGAGAAGGAAAAAAAAACGTATGGCATTGCTCACCCAGTTGACCAGGCTTCGCTGCCCCTGCGGCAACGTCCGGTCCAACGGCTTCCTGCCCGTGAGGAGCTCCAGAAGAACGATGCCGAAGCTGTACACGTCGCTCTTGGCGGTCATCAGACCCGTCATGGCATACCTGCTCATTCGAATCAACATTCAGTTCAGGAACGAAGCAAATTAAGCAAGTGATAATATGTTCATCAATCTCTAACTAAGAAGGATGCCGTTGATCAAACACGGATGCCGGCGGCGATATCAGTGCAGACGTACTCTGGCGCCTGGTAGCCGAATGAGCCGAGCGTGTGCTCGGAACGGTTGAGTCGCGCCATGTCGGCGGCCTGGCTGAACATGTTGTAGTCGGCGATCTTGGCCCTCATGCCGTCGAAGAGCAGCACGTTGGTGGAGCGCACGTCCTTGTGCGTCACCGCCGGCACCGCGCGCATTCTCGTGCAGGTACTCCAGCCCCCTCGCGGCGTCCAGCGCGATCTGCACCCTGTGCGACCAGCTCAGCACCGGCCTCGCGTCCTCCTCCCCGCGCGCCGCCGCGATGCCGTCCTTCGGCCCTGCCGTTGATATATATCACGACGCGGCTGCGTGTCAGCGCTGTATAACTACTCAAGAAGGTTGAGATCAATGGCGGCTAGCTGCAGCCGGATCACATGCACGCAATCGTACCGTGCAGTGCGTCGTGGAGGGTGCCCCTGGAGGCGAACTCGTAGACGAGCACGCGGAGGTCGCCGCTGATGGTGTACCCTAACAGCCTGACGAAGCTCTCGTGCCGCAGCTTGGAGGCCACGGAGAGCTGGCGGAGGAAGACGTCGTTGGAGGCGTGCTTGGACGGCTTCTCGAGCCGCTTCACCACCGCCTGCCTCCCGCTCCGCAGCGTAACCCTGTACACCGTGGCGTAGGACCCCTGCCCGACCAGCCGCTCGCCGGAGAAGCTGTCTGTTATCTCGTTTATCTCCCCGAGCGCCACCGCCGGCACCTCCACCGTGAGCGGCTCTGGACACGACGAGGAATTGAAGTTAATTGGTTGCGAGTTGCGACTGCATGCAAAGAAGAAATCAGCATGCTCTTCGCTCACCGGCCGACTCGAGCGGGTAGGAGTAAAGATCCTCAGTCCCCTTCCTGCTGAACCGGGGCAAGCAGCCGAGACTGCCGCCGTCGGCGAACAAGGTCTTCACGCTCTCCCACCACCTCATCGATCACCGGCGGCACGGACGAAACAGCACCGGCCGGAGCTAGCTGCTACAGGTTTGAACGAATGAACGAAATGGCTTACTAGTCTACTAGTAGATGAGACTGACTAGAGTGTTGGTCGCTCTTGTATATATCCCAAGGAATCTATGGACACTGATCGAGTTGCTGAAATTTTCGTGCCTACTTTTATTGTGGACGATATCGCTGCAAGAAAGCCTACGGCGACAGGCATGGGGAGTACTGGACAAAGTAGCGAGACTTGGAAACCAGTCGTGACTCGTGACATCTCGCCGCGGACTTCCTCGCGTGCGGTGCGAGCTTGGAACCATCCAGGGAACGTCCCAGTACAGGCCGTTGGACCAAGTCTCCGGCCGGTGCTAGCGACTCCCAGGAGCTCCATCAGTCGATCATGCCGTTGGCGAGTTCGTCGAGCCATCCCTGACCGGAAGTTGGCGCACGGTGAGGTAGCAGAGCTGCCAGCGTCTCTGTTGCTGGTCTTTTTTGTTTACATGACGAGTAGCGTCCTGGGATATGGAACCCCCGAATTGAACTTCGGAACTCCACTCGATTTGGCTTGAACTCGTTGCAAAACAAGCCAAACCAACTTCTCATTGTAGATGGTAAACGAGTTTGAATTAAACGAGCCGAGTTCCGACCTAGTCGTTTAACTTGGTTAACTAGGTAAAAAAGTCGTTACCGATACTTTTGTCTTTGTGAACAATTTTTTTCTGATTACCGTTGTTTAACGACTAGATATTGTTTGATAATGTCATATTATCATTGATAGTTATAATAAGTACATCATACATGTCCAAATAATTAGAAATGATTATATATAAAACTATATTATGTATGCTAACAGTTTTACCGAGTTAAACGAGCTAAATCGTGAGTTTAAGGAAACCAAACTAAGTACTAGTTCTAAACTCGTTTGTTATAGGAGTCGAGCCAAACTAACTCGAATTCCGGCTTAGCTGGGGAGAATAACCAGACTGCGGTCGCTGTTGCGTGAGCTTGGTTGCGCACTCAACTTGGTCTGCGGGACGGCTGCACCGGCCGGAGACACTCGAGCCGGGCGTAGTTCAGCTGCTACACTGTAGCACAGTCGACTTGCCGTGCCATCCGTCAGGTACGGGCTGCTCCCTGCACCCAACCTCCCTAGAGCTTGAACGACGGAGCGTCGCTCTGTCACGCTCTGCATGCCGCGGGCAGCACGCGCACGGCGTCAGCGCCTCCCGGCGGTCGCTTCCAACCGTACATGAAACGCCCTGCGGAGCCGACGCCACGCGGCAGCTGCGGTCACAAACGAGGTACCTGCCCGTGTAGTACAACGTAGAGCATCTCCAATAAAATTGCTTTTAACCGTTCTTGAATCACCTGGAGGCAGGTCTCCAACACCTGTCCGTGATGTAAACTTTGCCTCCGGTGATGTAAATATATCACTTGGAGTGTTCCCAAAAAACACGAAACGACGCCAACCGCCGCACATAAACTTGCAGATCATGTCGCCCCATCTGCCCGCCGGTGATCCGCCGCCATGTCGACGCCGCTGACCCTCCCCGCTGATGCGTCCGCAAGCCCTGGCCCCAAACATCGTCAACACCGCCGACAAAAGTTTAAACTTCAACAATTTAGGGCAAGGTATAATTTTTTTTCTATTTCATATGATTTGATGTCTATGTATTATCACTCTGTATGATTTTCAATTCATGTTTAATTTTGTTCATGGTTAAAATGGAGATTGGATGATGATAGTTGTTTACAGTTCCCAAATGTTGCAAATCAAGATTTTCTTTAAGTTCGTTTATGCACTATGTCTGTGTGGATTTTGATGTTGGTATCATGCACTTCATTTGTGGTTTAAATATGAATTTTATGTTGACTACATATGATTACACAAAGTTTTAGTACGAATTGCAAGCGGCTGCCCTATTTCCCTTAGGAGAACCTCGTGCCCTAAAATATATCACTTGTTGGAGTTGGACACTTTAATTAGTTGATGTAAAAAGTCACTTTTTGATGATGAATACTTTAATAATTAGTTTCCCTTGTATTATTTTAATCAGGGTTTTCTCGTTTTATTCCGTAAACAATGAGTGGTTTCGTTAGTTGCCAAGAAGACTGCCCCGATGGAGTCATGATCCTTAGCATTAGTATTTGACAATAAATAAATTCACTAGATTTTTTTTGTTAAGTTCGAAGCCACACATTGGTTGTCATACCTGTGGATATGATTATTAATTATTTGTGCTATATAATCTTTGGAGTGTACCCATTTATAACATGTAAATCACCAAAAAAAAAAAAACGCTTACGCATGACTCGGAATTTATAGAATTTTGTAATTTACAGCCAGACAACCAACTAATTTGTCAAACAGTAAAATTCAGAACATCAAATTCTTTTTAGTGAATTCAGAACATCAACTTGGTCAGGCAGTTCATTTTTTCCCTCCCCTCCCGGGTCACACGCGCGGGCGACTCCGGGGGGCCAAAACCCTAGCCAGCAACCTCCACGACGGGCCCTCCCGGCCGCTGCCGCCGCCGGCCCTGGCGGTGGTGGGGCGCCCTGGCCGCCAAAGGCGGCGGGGAGGAGAGCGCGTCGTGCCCTGGAGCGCCGACTTCGCGTGGAGGAGGGCTTCAGCGGGCGGCGCACGACGGTGATACGTGCAAGGCACACGTTCGTTGGGAGACCCCAAGAGGGAGGTATGATGAGTGTAGCAGCAAGTTTTACCTCAGTATGAAACCGAGGTTATTGAACCAGTAGGAGATGAAGACACTTCTGAAGGTGTCAACGGCGCCAGAAAAAGTGGTATTGAAGGGGAAGTCCTGACGGTTGACTTGGAACCTACACACAACACAACCAAAATATTGCCCCAACTTAACAGTGAGATTGTCAATCTCACCGGCTTGCTGAAAACAAAGGATTAGACGTATAGTGTGGAAAATGATGTTTGTTTGCAGAAAATGTAAAGGAACAATATTTGCAGTAGGTTGTATTATCGATGTAAAAGAATGGACCAGTGTCCACAGTTCACTAGTGGTGTCTCTCCATAATAAATAACTGACATGTTGGTAAGCAAATTACAGCTGGGCAATTGACAAAATAGAGAATGCATAACAATGCATGTACAAGACATGATGACTACTATGAGATTTATTTAGGCATTACAACATGATACATAGACCGTTATCCAACATCATCTATGACTAATGATCCAACTTCAGGTTAACATCCGTGTCCCCCGTTGGTATTAGGTTGCAAGCAAGAGATCATTGCATTAAGTAAAGTGCATAATGTAAGCAATACAATTATCCTTAGACAAAGCATCGCTGTTTTACCCTAGTGGCAACAACACATCCACAACCTTAGAGGTTGTTGTCACTCCCCCAAATTAAATGGAGACTGAACGCACTATCTAGCATAAATACTCTCTCTTGGAGTTACAAGTATCTACTTGGCCAGAGCATCTACTAGTAATGGAGAGCATGCAAGATCATAAATAACATATAAGATAATTCAATAATCAATCTTGGCATAGCACTCAATATTCATCGGATCCCAGCAAACACAACATGTAGCATTACAATAATATGATCATGATCATGATAGGCAGCTCACAAAATCTAAACATGATGGCACAAGAGGAGAAGACAACCATCTAGCTACTGCTATGGACCCATAGTCCAAGGATGAACTACTCACGCATCACTCCGGAGGCAGGCATGGCGATGTAGAGCCCTCCGGTGATGATTCCCCCCTCCGGCAGGGTGCCGGGAAGAGCTTCAGAACCCTCCCGAGATAGGGTTGACGGCGGCGGCGGCTCTGGAACTTTTCGTGGAATATAACTCGGGTATTTAGGGTTTTCCCGAAGAGTTGAATTTATAGGCGAAGGGGCGACGTCGGTGGGCACCCGAGGGGCCCACACCATGCCACACCGCGCCGGTAAGGGGGGACGCGCCGCCACGTGGTGTGGCTGCCTCGGTGCCCCACTTCGTGTCTCCTTCGGACTCCGTGTCCGTGACAGAAAAATAGGGCACTGGGCTTTTGTTTTGTCCAATTCTAAGAATATTTTCAGAACAGCTTTTCTGGAATACAAAAATAGCAGAAAACAGGAACTGACACTGTGACATCTTGTTAATAGGTTAGTCCCAGAAAATACATAAAAATGCTATGAAGTTGTAACATCCCAAGTTTTTCAAAAGGTTGAAAAATCAGAAAAATTTAAAACTTTTAAAAACTATTAAATATTTTGCTTTGAAAAGAAAATTCATGCATGCATTCATCATCATATAGCTTTGTTTGCATTTTGATATTTCAAAAGTGGGAATAATAATTCCACTTGAAAACCTATTTAAGAAAATATATTAGAAGGACTATCTATGTCCAATATATTATTTTAAAGTATTGTGGTATACTTCTTAGAGTGAAATGTTTGGTTGTGATTTGTTTGCATGTATTGGAAGTTATTCTATTACTTACCTATTCTATACTTTCAAGTTTTATAGTTTTTGAAATAAAATATTTATTTGGACTTTAAAATAAGTTTTGAATCCTTTTAGCAAACCCTTTTTATAAACAAAATGTTTTAGTGCACAATTATCTTCTTGAGTGAAATGGAATATGATTATTCATATTTTGGTATGGATTTTAAATTTAAGTTCAAAAGAATTTTTATAAAATCCTATTTATAAAATTTAACATAAAGGTCTAATTAAACCTTTATGTAATGTTTGAATTTTCAAAATTTGAAAAGTTGGAAAATGATTTTTGAAAGTTCTAACACAAAGGATTTTATTTTACAAAACTATAGAATTTGGTTTGAATCCATTTGGATTTATAAATAAAAAGATACAAAAGTTTTCAGAAATTAGAAAAAGAAAAGAGAACAAAAAAAAAACGCGAACCTAGTCCAACTGGGCCAAGCCCATCCTTTTCTCTCTCGCACACGCAGCGGATAGAAGCCCAGCAGCCCAACACCTCCTTCTCCCACTGACAGCCGGGACCGCATGGTGACGCCAACGATGACGTCATCGTCATCTTCCTCTTCCGCAAGAAATCGCACCGAACCCTAGCTCACAATCCGGATTGAATTCGTTCGTTTAAACGAGATTTATCTGCTCCCTCCTCCCCCATATAAACCCACCCGAACCCCTCTCTCATTTGCCCCCAAAACCCTAGCGAATACGCCCCCAGGCTGCTCGCATTGATCCCCGCCGTGCCGCCACTGCCGCCGCCGTGTTTTGCAAATTCCGGCGAACGTGGTCGACCCCGAGCCATCCTCTCTGCTCCATCCTCTTTCTCTCCTCCTAGCGCATCTTCTGAAATTTTGCGGTATTTTATTTCGCAGCGAAATCGACCCGTCCGTCCTCGACCGAAGGTTGCCGCCACCGTCCTCTACTCCAGCGAGCACTAGAGGGAGAAGCAGAGCACGCCCGCGACCCCGACCTCGCCATCAAGCTCGCCTTAACCTCCTGCACCCCGTGGTATGAACCTCGCCTCCCATATCTCTCTCGCGCGCTCGCCGGCCATGGCGCCGCCGCAAGGGCTAGGTTTCCGGCAGAACTCTGGTCAGAAGCGCCGCCCCTCTATGGTCAGTTGGATCTGATCCATTGGATCCAGATCTAACGATCCAGATTAGATCCTTACGCGAACAGGTACCGGCGAATCAGAACATGCCACGTGGACGCACCGTCAGCATCCTTGTCAGCGCCACGTCGAAGCCTCGTCAGCGCCAGTCAGCCAGTCAAAGCCACGTCAGCGCCAGCGGGGAGAAGAATTTCTCTGTTTTCTTTTTAATTGGCGGTTTTGCAGATAGGTCCCTGTAGATTAGATCTATCACTACTTTTTATTGGCTCGGCCAATTTTTGCAAACTTTATATTTCTGGAAAGCTTATGACACGTAGAAACTTTTGGCATAATTAGTTTTATGTTTTGTCAAACTTATTTTGGTTCAATTTTAAAAATGGTTGTTTAAGTAAATTTGACTTAACTTAAATTTAAAAATTGATTTTTGGGCAAATCCAATTGCTTTAACTTTGTTTAATTAATACTTGGCCGTAGGAATACTCTACTATTTTTGTAAAAGTATTTTTATGATTTTTTGTAATTAATATTGATTAAATGCTTTTTAGGTGTTATTTTAATAATAAAAAATTTGATTAAAATTATTTTCTTCATCTATTCGTCTAATAAAATGACTTAGTCATGTTTTGATCACTTTAGTTACAAAAAAGTATTTAGAAATATTTTGCCTCTCCAAACAAAGTAATTTTCTTCCTTAGAAAATATTTGATAATTATTTTGACAACACTATTTCCTTAGAAAAATTTCAACTTCTTAAAATTGCTAAATCTTTCCTTAGAAAAATTTAGCATCTTGAAAACTTAGTTGTGTTATTTTGATAAGTGTTGGTCCTTAGAAATTTTATCAACTATTGTTCTAAAGTATTTTCCTTAGAAAATTTGGCAACTATGTTTTGTATACTTTTCCTTAGAAATTATTTGAGCTTATTGTTTGACCATTGGTCCTCAGTTATTTTGGACCATCTTACTTGCTTGCATCCTTAGAGTAATTTTCATGGCATGACATGCATATAAAGTCCTTAGTATTATTTTGTACTTCTTACATGGCTTTCCTCCTAAGAAAATTTTGAGGATGCATGCTAGCTCTTTGACTCTCCTAGTCAAAAACCACTAAGTTAGAAATTAGTGGAAATCAAAGAACTTAGCATGAAAACAAGACTCCAGAAGCATCTCCAAGAAGAAAAGACTTAGAAGAAATCAAGAGGAAGTTCATGAAGATCAACCAGCTACATTTCCCAAGTCCCCTTCCCTTTCTCTCTTTTCTTCCTTCTTCTCTTAAACTTCTTGGTGAATATTCTACAATCAAGACCAACCTTGATGCTACCAACAATCAAGTCTTCAGAACCATCAAGTCCACATTTTTCAATGGAGTCAACACACCAAGGAGAAAGTTACAAAGAAATTGAAGATGCTTGGAAGACCAACTACTACATTCTTTCTATATTTTCTTCTTTCTAATTTCTATCTCTCACCTTGGACAAAGATCAATAAAGACCATTGAAGATCAATTATGCTACCAAGGAGTTGAAGATTAATTAAAGACCAAAATTGTGAAGACATAGAGTAGCCTTATAACTTTTCAAGTTGTTGTTTTATCAAGTTTATTTTGCCAAACCTTGACCTTGCCTTAGCCAATTGGATTAAGTTATTTTATGTCTTTTTCCTTAGTTTGTTTGTATGTCATTCACATCATAATTCCTTGTATCATTCTGCATCTCATGCATGTCATATTTTCTTAAGTGTTGTTTGGCTGCATATTTATTGTGAATTGTTTGACTTGTTAGAAATTTCGGAGAGAGACGAAGATTGTTGCAACTGCTACTACTGCACTCCCTGTTGCCAAGGCAAGTGGCACACCCCATGAATTTCCTAAGTATTTTTACTATGCATGACTTAGAATATTTCCTTATATGCATGTGTTGGATAGTATTGCTATGCTAAACCTACTATCTCCTTTATACTAGTTGTGTCTAGCACCCATGATAACTTAGTAGAAATTGATGCTATGCAAAAGTGTTTTTTTTTGAAAGTTAAATTCTACTAAGTTAATGAATCACCTGGGTGGATTTGGTATTGACTGGATGACGAGAGTTGAGTGTTGTCCCGAAGGGATATTCACTTGTGGTTTGCCACCCAGGGTATTAAAGGGACCAATGTTTCTCTAAGTGAAGTTGCTTACCGTGCAGCCATTAGTCAAATGGGCTCTGGCTAGATGGATTAAGTTGCGTGGACTCCTCCCTTGACAAGCAGATGTAGAGGATGTAGGAGGGAACGGGTCAAGCCGGTATGGGATGGGGAATATGCTTCTGAAAAGTCTCGTCTCAACTCTCTCCTTTTCCTTAGCACAATTTGAGTGCTTGAGGATAGTTTGGGTTTGTTGGGTCTAATGGTGAAAGTGCACAACCTCTGCAGAGTTAAAACTAAGTACTTAGCCGTGTCCCCGGTTACGGACAATTGAAGCAGCTGATCAAGGATGTCAACGGAGGCTCCCAACATCTTATTTCTTAAGTAAAATTTTGATGGGTGAACAAGGGTAGAAGAGACTATGGATTTCATGCCATATTGTCTCAAACATTTGAAGAAAATGTTTTACAAAGTGTTAGGCAAAATTGGCTTTTATGCAAAATAGCCTTGAACTCCACCAGCCAAATATGCATATAGGCTATTAGAGTTATTCCATAAGTGTCCACATAGTGTCACTTGCCAGATCCATTTTTAATGGTATCTGACCCACTCTGTTGCAAATTTTATTTGTTGCAGATTGTTCTGACGACGAGTGAGTTTCGTTAAGGGTTTCGAGTCTGCAACCAACATGTTTTCGCCTGTGGCACATGAAGATGATGGAGACTCCATGAAGAATAAATTTCCGCTGCTTTACTCTTTCAAGCTAGCTTATGCTATGCAAGTTGTAATGAATATTTTACCAAGTCTGGATCATTCATGTAATAATGATACAATGTTGTGATATTCTCTTAAACTGTGTGTGCAAATGAAACGATCCAGGGGTTTGCACTATACACAGGTACCTTGCCATATTTTCTAAGTGCAGGTACGCTACAGATGGTATCAGAGCACTGTGTTGCCTGTAGGTTCGAAACCCTTGGTTAGAAATAAGAAAGCCCATAGGACAAAACTTTATTTGCTTTTTGTCTAAAAACTTTTGATATCATTCTTGTAACTTCTTAACTATTCGCGTTCTAAATGCCTTCTCTTATTTATAGATGTCCCGCCTCCTGGAATCAATCAAGAAAGGTCCAACAATGACCATGACCTTGGAATGTGAGACTGAGTTTCCAAAAGCTTTGAAGGACCTCATGTTGAGCATGGGACTTGAAGGGCAGCAGTCTACAAAGGTTTTCCATTCATGGGTGAAGGTCAAGAGTACTGGTGGGTGCAACTCCATATATTCAAGAACAAAGACGATGACCACAAGACCAAAGGTTGCTACATGTTCACAAACCCAATAATTCGAACATCATTCTTTGACTCAGCAAGAAGTGCAGCATGGGAGGCCATCGAGAACCTTGGAAGAAGACTTCGATTTAGACTCACAACACTCAGAAATACCTTGATGAACTCAAGGAAATAGAGGAAGCACTCGATGCACTCAGAAAGAGATAGACTAGACCCCATTATGTATTAGAATAAAGAAACCATGTTGATGTATTGACCTATCAAATTGTGGTATGGCAGTACTATCATATTGTTTCCCCATATCCTAGGTGTACTTCGATCCAAAAACGACTAGTTTGTTTTTCTCAAAAATTTGTGAGTTTATCATGTGTGGTTGTTTGTGACAAACTGCTTGTATGGGTAGGAATATTTCTTCTAGATCTGTCTATCTTTTGCTCATCTATGCTTAAACCACAGATGCCTCCCCGTCGTGCACCTGAAAACAACAACAAACAACAACAACAACAACAACAACAACAACAACGAAGCTATGATGCAACAGATGATGGCTGCCCAGACTCAACTGATGACCATGATGGCTCAATTCATGGCAAATCAACATGGACCACCACCACCACCCCTCCCCAAGTGGACAGACTGCCAGGTTCCTTAGGCTTAGGCCAAACAAGTTCTCAACTACAACTGACCCAATTGTGGCTGATGACTGGCTGCGTTCTGTGCAAAAAGATCTGGTGACAGCTGAATGTGAAGATGCTGAGAAAATTAGGTTCACCGCACATCTGCTTGAAGGACCTGCAGCCCAATGGTGGGAAACTTATCAGATTACTCACCCATTGGACACTTTGACTTGGGAGGATTTCAAGGAAGGATTCCGTAATGCTCATATCTCCACAGGCGTTATGAATCTGAAACAGGAAGAGTTCCGCAATCTGCGTCAGGGGAACAGAAGTCTTAAGGAGTACATGGATGACTTTCATGCCTTGTCTCGATATGCTCCTGAGGACATTGACACAGATGCAAAGAGGAAGGCTAAATTCCTCAAGGGACTAAGTGATGAGCTGAAGATACCTTTGACTGTGGCTTATGCTCCAACCTATCAGACACTTCTTGATCAAGCAATCACCCTCGATGATAGCTTGAAGAAAGCTGAAAACAGGAAGAGGAAGCTAGGAATCAACAAACATCATGCTGAATCCTCATTCAAGAAACATTCTTCTCATAATTCTCATCAACATAATGGTCACCACAAGCATCATGATCACAACGGTGGACTCAAAGGAAGCAATGGAGACCACAAGGGAAATGGACATGCTGGTAACAATAACAATGGACAACACCGCCCAAATCCTGAACCCAAGAAAGATATCAGCCACATCACCTGTTACAAGTGCAGGAATAAGGGACATTACTCAAATGAATGCCCTGAGAAGAAGGCAGAAGAAACCACCAAGTCAAATCCTTTTGACAAAGGATATGTGAACCACATCAACGTGGAAGAAGTAAATGGTACGTTCTGAAAGTTTTCCCTACCCACAAAAAACTTTTAAGGGTGGTAGCCACCCATATCTAGTCACAACCTTTTGCTAGCCTTCTCGAATCTCGGGACGAGATTCCTTTTAAGGGTGGTAGTATGTAACATCCCAAGTTTTTCAAAAGTTGAAAAATCAGAAAAATTTAAAACTTTTAAAAACTATTAAATATTTTGCTTTGAAAAGAAAATTCATGCATGCATTCATCATCATATAGCTTTGTTTGCATTTTGATATTTCAAAAGTGGGAATAATAATTCCACTTGAAAACCTATTTAAGAAAATATATTAGAAGGACTATCTATGTCCAATATATTATTTTAAAGTATTGTGGTATACTTCTTAGAGTGAAATGTTTGGTTGTGATTTGTTTGTATGTATTGGAAGTTATTCTATTACTTACCTATTCTATACTTTCAAGTTTTATAGTTTTTGAAAGAAAATATTTATTTGGACTTTAAAATAAGTTTTGAATCCTTTTAGCAAACCCTTTTTATAAACAAAATGTTTTAGTGCGCAATTATCTTCTTGAGTGATATGGAATATGATTATTCATATTTTGGTATGGATTTTAAATTTAAGTTCAAAAGAATTTTTATAAAATCCTATTTATAAAATTTAACATAAAGGTCTAATTAAACCTTTATGTAATGTTTGAATTTTCAAAATTTGAAAAGTTGGAAAAAGATTTTTGAAAGTTCTAACACAAAGGATTTTATTTTATAAAACTATAGAATTTGGTTTGAATCCATTTGGATTTATAAATAAAAAGATACAAAAGTTTTCAGAAATTAGAAAAAGAAAAGAGAACAAAAAAAAAACGCGAACCTAGTCCAACTGGGCCAAGCCCATCCTTTTCTCTCTCGCACACGCAGCGGATAGCAGCCCAGAAGCCCAACACCTCCTTCTCCCACTGACAGCCGGGACCGCATGGTGACGCCAACGATGACGTCATCGTCATCTTCCTCTTCCGCAAGAAATCGCACCGAACCCTAGCTCACAATCCGGATTGAATTCGTTCGTTTAAACGAGATTTATCTGCTCCCTCCTCCCCCATATAAACCCACCCGAACCCCTCTCTCGTTTGCCCCCAAAAACCTAGCGAATACGCCCCCAGGCTGCTCGCATTGATCCCCGCCGTGCCGCCACTGCCGCCGCCGTGTTTTGCAAATTCCGGCGAACGTGGTCGACCCCGAGCCATCCTCTCTGCTCCATCCTCTTTCTCTCCTCCTAGCGCATCTTCTGAAATTTTGCGGTATTTTATTTCGCAGCGAAATCGACGCGTCCGTCCTCGACTGAAGGTTGCCGCCGCCGTCCTCTACTCCAGCGAGCACTAGAGGGAGAAGCAGAGCACGCCCGCGACCCCGACCTCGCCATCAAGCTCGCCTTGACCTCCTGCACCCCGTGGTATGAACCTCGCCTCCCATATCTCTCTCGCGCGCTCGCCGGCCATGGCACCGCCGCAAGGGCTAGGTTTCCGGCAGAACTCCGGTCAGAAGCGCCGCCCCTCTATGGTCAGTTGGATCTGATCCATTGGATCCAGATCTAACGATCCAGATTAGATCCTTACGCGAACAGGTACCGGCGAATCAGAACATGCCACATGGACGCACCGTCAGCATCCTTGTCAGCGCCACGTCGAAGCCTCGTCAGCGCCAGTCAGCCAGTCAAAGTCACGTCAGCGCCAGCGGGGAGAAGAATTTCTCTGTTTTCTTTTTAATTGGCGGTTTTGCAGATAGGTCCCTATAGATTAGATCTATCACTACATTTTATTGGCTCGGCCAATTTTTGCAAACTTTATATTTCTGGAAAGCTTATGACACGTAGAAACTTTTGGCATAATTAGTTTTTTGTTTTGTCAAACTTATTTTGGTTCAATTTTAAAAATGGTTGTTTAAGTAAATTTGACTTACCTTAAATTTAAAAATTGATTTTTGGGCAAATCCAATTGCTTTAACTTTGTTTAATTAATACTTGGCCGTAGGAATACTCTACTATTTTTGTAAAAGTATTTTTTATGATTTTTTGTAATTAATATTGATTAAATGCTTTTTAGGTGTTATTTTAATAATAAAAAAAATTGATTAAAATTATTTTCTTCATCTATTCGTCTAATAAAATGACTTAGTCATGTTTTGATCACTTTAGTTACAAAAAAGTATTTAGAAATATTTTGCCTCTCCAAACAAAGTAATTTTCTTCCTTAGAAAATATTTGATAATTATTTTGACAACACTATTTCCTTAGAAAAATTTCAACTTCTTAAATTGCTAAATCTTTCCTTAGAAAAATTTAGCATCTTGAAAACTTAGTTGTGTTATTTTGATAAGTGTTGGTCCTTAGAAATTTTATCAACTATTGTTCTAAAGTATTTTCCTTAGAAAATTTGGCAACTATGTTTTGTATACTTTTCCTTAGAAATTGTTTGAGCTTATTGTTTGACCTTTGGTCCTCAGTTATTTTGGACCATCTTACTTGCTTGCATCCCTTAGAGTAATTTTCATGGCATGGCATGCATATAAAGTCCTTAGTATTATTTTGTACTTCTTACATGGCTTTCCTCCCAAGAAAATTTTGAGGATGCATGCTAGCTCTTTGACTCTCCTAGTCAAAAATCACTAAGTTAGAAATTAGTGGAAATCAAAGAACTTAGCATGAAAACAAGACTCCAGAAGCATCTCCAAGAAGAAAAGACTTAGAAGAAATCAAGAGGAAGTTCATGAAGATCAACCAGCTACATTTCCCAAGTCCCCTTCCCTTTCTCTCTTTTCTTCCTTCTTCTCTTAAACTTCTTGGTGAATATTCTACAATCAAGACCAACCTTGATGCTACCAACAATCAAGTCTTCAGAACCATCAAGTCCACATTTTTCAATGGAGTCAACACACCAAGGAGAAAGTTACAAAGAAATTGAAGATGCTTGGAAGACCAACTACTACATTCTTTCTATATTTTCTTCTTTCTAATTTCTATCTCTCACCTTGGACAAAGATCAATAAAGACCATTGAAGATCAATTATGCTACCAAGGAGTTGAAGATTAATTAAAGACCAAAATTGTGAAGACATAGAGTAGCCTTATAACTTTTCAAGTTGTTGTTTTATCAAGTTTATTTTGCCAAACCTTGACCTTGCCTTAGCCAATTGGATTAAGTTATTTTATGTCTTTTTCCTTAGTTTGTTTTGTATGTCATTCACATCATAATTCCTTGTATCATTCTGCATCTCATGCATGTCATATTTTCTTAAGTGTTGTTTGGCTGCATATTTATTGTGAATTGTTTGACTTGTTAGAAATTTCGGAGAGAGACGAAGATTGTTGCAACTGCTACTACTGCACTCCCTGTTGCCAAGGCAAGTGGCACACCCTCATGAATTTCCTAAGTATTTTTACTATGCATGACTTAGAATATTTCCTTATATGCATGTGTTGGATAGTATTGCTATGCTAAACCTACTATCTCCTTTATACTAGTTGTGTCTAGCACCCATGATAACTTAGTAGAAATTGATGCTATGCAAAAGTGTTTTTTTTTGAAATGTTAAATTCTACTAAGTTAAAATGAATCACCTGGGTGGATTTGGTATTGACTGGATGACGAGAGTTGAGTGTTGTCCCGAAGGGATATTCACTTGTGGTTTGCCACCCAGGGTATTAAAGGGACCAATGTTTCTCTAAGTGAAGTTGCTTACCGTGCAGCCATTAGTCAAATGGGCTCTGGCTAGATGGATTAAGTTGCGTGGACTCCTCCTGGCCTGACAAGCAGATGTAGAGGATGTAGGAGGGAACGGGTCAAGCCGGTATGGGATGGGGAATATGCTTCTGAAAAGTCTCGTCTCAACTCTCTCCTTTTCCTTAGCACAATTTGAGTGCTTGAGGATAGTTTGGGTTTGTTGGGTCTAATGGTGAAAGTGCACAACCTCTGCAGAGTTAAAACTAAGTACTTAGCCGTGTCCCCGGTTACGGACAATTGAAGCAGCTGATCAAGGATGTCAACGGAGGCTCCCAACATCTCGATTTCATTAAGTAAAATTTTGATGGGTGAACAAGGGTAGAAGAGACTATGGATTTTATGCCATATTGTCTCCAACATTTGAAGAAAATGTTTTACAAAGTGTTAGGCAAAATTTGGCTTTTATGCAAAATAGCCTTGAACTCCACCAGCCAAATATGCATATAGGATATTAGAGTTATTCCACTAAGTGTCCACATAGTGTCACTTGCCAGATCCATTTTTAATGGTATCTGACCCACTCTGTTGCAAATTTTATTTGTTGCAGATTGTTCTAACGCCGAGTGAGTTTCGTTAAGGGTTTCGAGTCTGCAACCAACATGTTTTCGCCTGTGGCACATGAAGATGATGGAGACTCCATGAAGAATAAATTTCCGCTGCTTTACTCTATCAAGCTAGCTTTATGCTATGCAAGCTGTAATGAACTTTATTTTACCAAGTCTGGATCATTCATGTAATAATGATACAATGTTGTGATATTCGTCTTAAACTGTGTGTGCAAATGAAACGATCCAGGGGTTTGCACTATACACAGGTACCTTGCCATATTTTCTAAGTGCAGGTACGCTACAGAAGTGTAAATAAAACATGTAGCAATTGGTATAATATAAGCATGAAACGTTAGAAATTATGGATACGTTGGAGACGTATCAAGCATCCCCAAGTTTAGTTCTACTCGTCCTCGAGTAGGTAAAACGATAACAACAAAATAATTTCTGAGGTGACATGCTACCACACAATCTTGATCAAATAATATTGCAATGCTCATGTTATGAATGAAGTGACTCAAGGCAATGGTCTATAGTTTGCTAACAGATAGATAATGAGTAAACAGCTGAATCATATAAGCAAAAAACTTTTTCATGAATAGTACTTTCAAGACAAGTATCAAAAAGTTTTGCATAAGAGTTAACTCATAAAGCAATAGATTATAAGTAAAAGGTATTGAACTAACACATAGGAAGATTTAAGTTTCAGCAATTGCTTTCAACTTTCAACATGTATATCTCATGGATAATTGTAAACACAAAGCAATATAATAAGTGCAATAAGCAAGCATATAAAAATTGTTGCACACAAAGTTGACACAAGTGTTTGCTTCTGAGATAGAAAGAAGTAGAAAAACTGACTCAACATAAAAGTAAAAGAAAGGCCCTTCGCAAAGGGATGCAGGGATTAAATCATGTGCTAGAGCCTTTTAAGTTTTTGAAATCATATAGAGAGCATAAAAATAAGTTTTTGAGAGGTGTTTGTTGTTGTCAACGAATTGTAGTGGGCACTGATGCATGTAAAATGCATACATGAACTTTGCACTATGTTACCTATATTCCAATAATATTTGCATCATATAAGGGTTATAGCAATGTTTTATCATGATTTTGGAAATATTTTATTGATTTTCCTATTTTTATGGAATTAACTCTGGGCAGGCAGAAAACCCTATTTTCTATATTTTGATGTTTCCGGGACCCAAACGACGTCCAAATGACCTGGAAATTTACGAGCATCAGTTTTTGGAAGGAACGAAGCGTAGGAGCCAAGGAAGCACACGAAAGTAAGTCCGAGGAGGATTTTGAGTGGGCCCACGCGGCCAGATTCCTTGGCCATGTGGGACCCCTCGTTTGGGCCTCGGAGCTCCGCTGTCGTCGATCTTCGTCTCCGTGCCTCCGTCTTGACCTAAAAACGCCTATAAAAATAGCCCCCGACGCCCTTCGGAAAGGATCGCCGCCGAAACACAGAAACAACGAAACAGAGACCTGGAGCTGCAGATTGGATGGGGAAAACTCCGGCGGGGCGCTGTCGGCGTGGTCTCCATCTTCTCCAACGACTTCTCCACCGTCTCCATGATGAAGAGGGAGTAGTCCACCCCTGGACTATGGGTTTGTGGAAGTAACTTATGTATCTCTCCTCTCTTTGAGCTTCACTAATTAGTACCGTATGAGCTGCTGAACATGATTACGGTCATCTATGTAATACCTATGTGGTGGATCTATTTATGAGTTAATATATGTTTGAGATTGCAATAGTTTGTTTCAGTTATGAAAGTAGATGCATATTATGTACCCCGTTTTTGTGTACTTGTTTTGATCAAGCATGTTTATGAGAGCGTGTGTGGGGTGATGTGTGCATTAGTTGGAGTAACGGGGGGTGGTGAGTGCGGTAAGTTGACAACTGTAATATCGCGATCCACTTGGGTGTTTTATCTTACTTTGTTACCTCACTAGGGATAAAGAAAAATACCATGTTACTGGAGATGTGGGTAGCCACTACTCTATGACTAGATCTAGCATGTTCTTATTTTAACTTCATGTCATGAAACTTAAAGCTATATTCTGAGTTATCTTAATTACTGAGGTGTTATGATTTAGTTCGCATCTTGGTGGAGTATAAGAGAGACTAATAAACAAAAGGTATTTATGTTAGGACGTGATGCCCATATCTTTACTATTAATTGGGAGTTCAACGTACATTCGTAGTCCCTCACGTTTTCTGCCACTATTTTCTGCCATCGCATAGCCCCACGATCTGCATCGATCGCCTCTCCTTCATCTACGGGTATTTACGACCGATTGCCACCGCCAAGACAACATACCAGTTAGAGTTTAACATTCACCCCCTCGAAAAGCAGGAAATCAACCCGCAATCCACTCTTATCGTTCGCTTCCCCCTCGCTCATCTAAATCGGGGAGGGGCAACCCTAGCTGCCAGCTACCCCCTCCCCGAACTTCCCTAGCCGCTGCCGCCGGTGGTGGCGGTGGGAGAGGTCCGCGAGACCGGACGGGCCGCCTTTGCGTGGAGGTGTGGCGTCACGCGGGCGGCGCGAGGTCGGGCCATGACACGGCAGAGATTCGCACAGTAGCGGGGAGCCTGTCGATGAACTGCAGAGGTTACGCGGCGCAGCGGCGCCTCCGCGTTGTGTTGGTGCGGGAGTGGAGGGCGGCGCGACTTGCCTCCCATGGTGATGGCAGCACTGCGGAGTTGCGGCGGCCGGAGGTCACCTCGGGTGTGGGCGTGCGGCGGCCCTCCTGGAGGCACCGGTGCGGATGGAGGTGACGGTGTGGGCTCGATTGGCACCAAGTCTTAGATGTCGCACCGCACACGCGCACACAACCGCACTCCACTCTCTCTCTTCCTACTACATCTGTCTCCCTCTCATCCGGCGCCTCTGGCACCTCCTCCTCCGGAACTGGGGCGGAGCCCTGTTTTTCATTACAAAACGGCGGTCGGATCTGGCCCGTCATCGCTTCCACCGCGCCGATTCGTATGTCACCGGCTCGAACTCGATTGTCCGGGAACATGGAGGCCTGACGTCCTCCCAAGATTGCTAGAAAGAGAAGCGGCGGCCTGGATCCAATCTACCTTCTTTATCTTCCTTTTTCGTTACTTATTTTTTTCTGGATCAAGTTTTGATTGAATCTAAGGTGAACGAATGGATCCTTCTTTGTTGTCTGTCCCAATCTGATCACATGGTGGATGAGTTTTACCAATTATCTTACGATGTAATTTTTCAATGGCACCATGTTTCTTCAAATTAATTTGTCACTAATGTGTGCTTATGGTCGAACTCGTTCGCAGGCTTCATGTCCGTTTCTTTGGCGGGCGTAATTTGATCACCATGCTCGAATTCGTTGGCAGGCTTGATGTCCATTTTTTGTGGTAAGAATCAATCTCCTGTACGGCTTCCTTTTAATACTTTCTATGCAGAACACAACAATATATGTGTACTGCTAATCTGTTGTGGACTATATCAAGGAAATATGTGCTACTTTATTAAATTTTATCATCACATTTTGTCTCTTTGTATCACAGTTTGTTGTAAAAACTAATGCACTTAGCGTTTTATCTCAGTAATGGCATAATCATGTAAACAAAACAAATTAGGAAATGCCTTAGTTAGTCTGCAGTTCATTAAACTACAGTTCGGTATATGCTTGGAGAAATATTCCTTGATGTGACTTTATTTCTCTTGCATTTCTTGATTTAGGTCTTTTCTTTATTTATGTCGGATACTAAGCCTTAGCTGTACTATCTTAATTTGGAGGCATTTCATTTTATGTGTTAAACACTTAAACTTGGTTGTACCAAGATTGGTTCGGAGTTGCATTTCGTTGACTTCTTGTTTGGTGAAAAAAACATCAAGGATCCTTTCTCTGAAAACGAATGATTCCATATAGCGCAGGTAATTAGCGACAAACAAGTTCTTTCTTTTGTGCTCTTCTTCTCGAACTCTGAGTGAGGAAATGAGATTGGTTTACTCAGTGTTATTCCTGCTAAAATAAAGTCTCATCATTCCAATGTACCTTGATTCTTAGATTGGATCCCAATTTATTTCTTTTCTAACATATACCTTTTCAGATAGCAAAAAATGTAGATTACTAGCCCACCACTTCGTATCTCTTTTAGGGAGCGGCCATGAAGTTTAAGGAGCACATGATATCTGAAACATGTCCAATGCAGTTTCTTATAATGCTAATATTAAAGGTCTTTCATCAAGCAACTGATATTTACCAGTTTAGTTAGACTAATTTACGTTCTGGTCACATGGACAAGCCATGGTTTCGTGTGACAATATCAATCATGTTTTGTTCACATGCACATTGGCAAGATTATTATGGTTTGGTTTTGAGAGAGATAGGTCATTTCCTAATTTGAGCACCATTAATTTTTTATCATATAAAAGTAGGCATTGCCATTATTGAGTAGACTGCTATATCAGCGAAGAAACGTCGAGGTAGCATCACAATTTCTTGATTGAATTATTCAGAATCTACATATCATCTGGATAGTGTCAAACCCAAATGGACTTGCATTTCTGTAGGTGCCCTTGCTGTAAAAAGTAACTGATTGTAAATGAAAATATTAATAATACCCCTCATTATTTCTTGTGTATCAGTGTGCAAACTACCAGACTGGAAAGGTTTAATCTTTATGTAATTTTGGGAATGTGAAAACTCCAAAGTTAATCCTTCTACTTCTTGTACTAAATTTTCTGGTATCCTTCAGAAGTATGTTCTTGGATAGTGGGCTAGGCCTTAGATGTGGGTCGATTGATGAGTAGGGTCTTGATATTTCTTCATCTTCCTTTTGTCTTTCAAGATCTCTTTGTTGGCAGGAGAGTTGCGTCTGCCCACTGGCGAGTGAGCTGCTCTCTGGTGTTGTTGTGCACTCTCACCTCTTTTTCAGGGTCAGCGACAACGCTTTATGTTTGCTGGTAGATACTTTGACTGAAAATAATTTTGTTCCTGCCACCTTGGTTGTGTTAATATAGTTATCAGATGTATCGGTGTACATATTAATGTGGAATACCTATTAAACAAACATGTGTGTTCTTATAGCATTGTTTATCAGACTTCCCATATGTATGAATTCTATAGAGGGACGTCAGAGACAATTGCTTGACCTTGAGCAGAGTGTATTATTCACCAATGCTCTGATTTTCTTAATAAAAGTGTGAGGTGTTTGAGTAAGATGCTGGTCCCTATAGAAACAAACAGAGGGTAGAATCTACATCAAGGAAGACAACATTTGGTTGTAGTACCTAGGTGTTAGTGGTAGTTAAAGTTTGTTGGGTGCTGATATTTTCTTGTGAGTAGTTTGTTGGGGAATTTGGTGAAAAGAAGAGACCGATTCAACATATTACATTATATGCATCCTTGGTCACCTCGTATTTGAGTAGCTCATATGAAATTATTGTGGTATCGTTTAGGATTCTTCCAGGCATCATTTAGGCGCTACTTGTATGACTTATTTGTCTCTGCTAGAATTATTTAGTAGGTATTAACAACTCACAAAGCCAAGTAGGCCCTGATCCTTTTGTCCGTGCTCTGCAGGTTGAATCAACTGTTGCTGGTAGTTTTCTTACAACTTACCAACTGGTCTCGTGAGGCAGCGTTGAAGCTGCAATATTCATAGGGAGGTCATAGTTGACCAGCTGCTCAACTGGATATTGTCGTGTGGGCATGGGAATGCATCAAGTGGAAGAGTGGTTTTGTACTATCTTCTTGCCAAACATGTGCTGATGCAGCAGGAAATAGGATAATACAGGATGGAAATGTGGGGCATCAGGTTGTGGCATATAAATTTCAGTTTTATATTGGCATGTCAACTTGATGCATGCTTTATAACAACTTTGAGTGATACAAATGTTATATCACCACGGTCCAGCCAGACATTTTAAATAGAAAAAATCACACGATCAGTAAAGTGTCCCAACCATACCCGAGTTCTTCAATAAGACATCATTAGTTAGATTCTTGCTTTATGTCATATATGGTGTTGAACTGTACCTTTTATTGCTTTTATTGAATGTCTCTGCAAGCAAAGTTCAATCTTAATACGTTTGGAATAACATATGACTATTTATTCTACATACCACAGTGCATGTGGGAGGAAAAAACTTGGCTAGCTGTAGCAACGCACGGCACTCAACTAGTAACTAGTAACTTGTCACTAAACTTTTGTGTTGCAATCTCATATGTCAACTCTAGTGTTCCATTGTCTACCACTTTATTAAAGTGAGTACATTTGTGAAACCATGAACCCCTGCCCATTTTTAATCATAAGAAACACCTTTCCAACCGCTTTTATCCATTTTCCATTTTCTGTCATTTAAAATTCCGAAAATACAAAAACATTTTTACATCTTGCATTCATCATATAAAACCCAAAAATATCATTTATTATTGTTCCCATCATCATTGCATATTTATTTCTTGTTTACATTGCATATTATCTCCATATTATTCTCACACCTTGTGCTTGACAACCACTAGGTGAGGTTGAGGACCAAAAAATTTACTTTGTTTTGCAGGTAAACAAGAGAAGGATAGGAAGATAAATCTTTCACTACTGATTCCTCGAGAGTTCGATATTAAACCCTCGAGTCACCCCTCGTGGGGAAAACACGTCTTCCATATACTACACACTCTGCACTTGGAGTCTCAACCTAACCCATTTACTTTTCACGCAGGTAACTACGTGAAGGGCCATCAGGCACTCTACCCCCTTGTCAACCAGACTTTCAAAAGCGGCTCCCATGAAAGACGTTATTTCTACCCAAGGGTAGATCATCACTCTTCTATTTTGTTTACACATGCACATTTATAAATTGGTATGACACTCCTCCCAACCTTTGCTTACACAAGCCATAGCTAACCGAATCCTCGGGTGCCTTCCAACAATCACATACCATGGAGGAGTGTTTTTTTTTAAATTGTTTAACTTTTTGAAAATTGCTTCTGATAAATCATGGCAAAACATGTGAAGAGAATTAAGTAGTTATAGTTGTAATTAATTGGGACTGGGCACCCCATTTGTCAGCTCTTTTTGCAAAATTATTGGATAAGCGGATGTATATGCCACTAGTCCATTGGTGAAAGTCTGTCTGACAAGATTGATAGAGAAAACTCCACATAACTTCCTCATGAACAATAAAACATTGACACAAATAAGGGTAATAGCTTTTGAATAATTTAAAGGTAGCACATGAAGTATTTACTTGGAATGGCAGAAAATACCACATAATAGGTAGTTATGGTGGACACAAATGGCATGGATTTTGGCTCAAGGTTTGGATGCATGATGCGTGTGAAACACACGTTCGTCAGGAGACCCCAAGAGTAAGGTTTGATGAGTGCAGTGGCAAGTCTTCCCTCAGTAAGAAACCGAGATTATCGAATCAGTAGGAGATGAAGACACTTCTGAAGGTGTCAACGGCGCCAGAAAACTTGCTTTGTCGCCGGTTGACTTGGAACCTGCACACAAGACAATCAAACTAGTTTGCCCCAACGAATCAGTGAGGTTGTCAATCTCACCGGCTTGCTGAAAACAAAGATTAGACGTATAGTGTGGAAAATGATGTTTGCTTGCAGAGAATGAAAAAGAACAATGATTGCAGTAGGTTGTATTTCAGATTAAAGAATGGACCGGGGTCCACAGTTCACTAGTGGTGTCTCTCCATAATAAATAACTAACATGCTGCTAGGTAAACAAATTACAGCTGGGCAATTGACAATATTGAAAAGTGCATAATATGCATGTGCAAGTTGTAGTGTCTACTATGAGATTCATTTGGGCATTACGACAAAGTACACAGACCGCTATCCAGCATGCATCTGTGCCTAAATAGTCCACCTTCAGGTTAGCGTCCGCACCCCTTCCGGTATTAAGTTGCAAGCAACAGACAATTGCATTAAGTAAAGTGCATAATGTAAACAACACATTCATCCTTAGACAAAGCATCATGAGGTTTCCCCTAGTGGCAACAGCACATCCACAACCTTAGGGGTTGCTGTCACTCCCCAGATTAAATGGAGACTGAACCCACTATCTAGCATAAATACTCCCTCTTGGAGTCACAAGCATTCACTTGGCCAGAGTTCAACAAGTAACGGAGAGCATGCAAGATCATAAAAGACATAGACATGATAATTCAATATTCAACTTGACATAGTATCAATATTCATCGGATCCCAGCAAACACAACATGTAGCATTACAATAAGATGATCTTGATCATGATAGGCAGCTCACAAGATCTAAACATGATGGCACAAGAGGAGAAGACAACCATCTAGCTACTGCTATGGACCCATAGTCCAAAGATGAACTACTCACACATCACTCCGGAGGCAGGCATGGCGATGTAGAGCCCTCCGGTGATGATTCCCCCTCCGGCAGGGTGCCGGGAAGAGCTTCAGAACCCTCCCGAGTTAGGGTTGACGGCGGCGGCTCTGGAACTTTTCGTGGAATATGACTCGGGTACTAGGGTTTTCCCGAAAGATGAATTTATAGGCGAAGGGGCGGCGTCGGTGGAGGCCGTGGCCCCTCACCATGGCGGCGGGCAGGGGGCCCACCGCGCCATGACGTGGTGAGGGCGGCCCACGGCCCCCTTCGTCTCTCCTTCGGACTCCGTGTACGTGTCAGAAAAATAGGGACTTGGCTTTTGTTTCGTCCAATTCCGAGAATATTTCCAGAACAACTTTTCTGAAACCAAAAACAGCAGAAAACAGGAACTGGCACTGTGGCATCTTGTTAATAGGTTAGTCCCAGAAAATGCATAAAAATGATATAAAGTGTAATAAAACATGTAGCAATTGGTATAATATAAGCATGGAACATCAGAAATTATGGATACGTTGGAGACGTATCAAGCATCCCCAAGCTTAGTTCTACTCGTCCTCGAGTAGGTAAAACGATAACAACAAATAATTTCTGAGGAGACATGCTTTCACACAATCTTGATCAAATAATATTGCAAGGCTCATGTCATGAATGAAGTGACTCAAAGCAATGGTCTATAGTTTGCTAACAAATAGATAAAGAGTAAACAACTGAATCATATAAGCAAAAACTTTTCATGAATAGTACTTTCAAGACAAGCATCAAAAAGCTTTGCATAAGAGTTAACTCATAAAGCAATAGATTCTAAGTAAAAGGCATTGAAGCAACACAAAGGAGATTTAAGTTTCAGCAATTGCTTTCAACTTTCAACATGTATATCTCATGGATATTGTCAACACAAAGTAATATAACAAGTGCAATAAGTAAGCATATAAGAATTGATGCACACAAAGTTGACACAAGTGTTTGCTTCTGAGATAGAAAGAGTAGGTAAACTGACTCAACATAAAGTAAAAGAAAGGCCCTTCGCAGAGGGAAGCAGGGATTAAATCATGTGCTAGAGCTTTTTAAGTTTTTGAAATCATATAGAGAGCATAAAGTAAGTTTTTGAGAGGTGTTTGTTGTTGTCAACGAATGGCAGTGGGCACTCTATCCCCCTTGTCACCCAGACTTTCAAGAGCGGCTCCCATGAAGGACGTTATTTCTACCCAAGGTAGATCATCCCTCTTCTCTTTTGTTTACACATGCATATTTATAAATTGGTATGACACTCCTCCCAACCTTTGCTTACACAAGCCATGGCTAACCGAATCCTCGGGTGCCTTCCAACAATCACATACCATGGAGGAGTGCCTATTTGATTGTTTAACATTTTGAAATTGCTTCTGATAAATCATTGGCAAACATGTGAAGAGAATCAAATGGTTAAAGTTGTAATTAATTGGGACTGGGCACCCCATTTGCCAGCTCTTTTTGCAAATTATTGGATAAGCGGATGTATATGCCACTAGTCCATTGGTGAAAGTCTGTCATGAGTAAATGACAAGGTGATAGAGAAAACGCCACATAACTTCCTCATGAGCTATAAAACATTGACACAAATAAGGAGTAATAAAGTTTTGAATAGTTTAAAGGTAGCACATGAAGTATTTACTTGGAATGGCAGGAAATACCACATAATAGGTAGTTATGGTGGACACAAATGGCATGGGTTTTGGCTCAAGGTTTGGATGCACGAGAAGCATTCCCTCTCAGTACAGAGTTTAGGCTAGCAAGGTTGTTTGAAGCAAACACAGATATCAACCGGTACAGCAAGACTTACATAAAAACATATTGCAAGCATTATAAGACTCTACACTGTCTTCCTTGTTGCTCAAACATTTTACCAGAAAATATCTAGACCTTAGAGATACAAACATGCAAACCAATTTCAACAAGCTCTACGGTAGTTCTCCACTAATAGGCTTTAACTACATGATGCAAGAGCTTAAACATGATCTACTTGAGAGCTCAAAACAATTGCAAAGCATCAAATTATCCAAGACAATGATCTACAAGAATGAGTATGTCTTTTCAATATACCATCTACCACATGTAGCATTTTCTGTTTCCAACCAAACACCAATCAATTTATTTCAACAAAACTCTCCAAATAATACAAAATGAAACAAGAGAGTACTTCTCTACAAGAACTAACAGCTCTGAACAAGAGATGCATGAAAAACAGGAGCTAAAAGCATTGCAGTAGCTAGTTAAGAATACTCAACAAATATAAGTGAAGAATACGAGTATTCACATGAAAAAGCGGAGCGTGTCTCTCTCCCACACAAGAATGCTAGGATCCAATTTATTCAGAAAATAAAAAACAAAGCAAAAATAAAAGCACACAGACGCTCCAAGTAAAGCACATAAGATGTGAAAGAATTAAAATATAGTTTCACTAGAGATGACCTGATAAGTTGTTGATGAAGAAGGGGATGCCTTGGGCATCCCCAAGCTTAGACGCTTGAGTCTTCTTGAAATATGCTTGGATGACCACGGGGGCATCCCCAAGCTTAGGCTTTTCACTCTTCTTGATCATATCATATCATCCTTCTCTCTTGATCCTTGAAAACTTCCTTCACACCAAACTCAAGTAATTCTCATTAGAGGGTTAGTGCATAATCAAAAATTCACATTCTGTAATGACACAATCATCCCAAACTTCTGGACATTAGCTACAGCCACTGATATTTTGTGGAGCAAAGAAATCCACTCAAACACAGTAAAAGAGAATGCAAATAAAAGGCAGAATCTGTCAAAAACAGAACAGTCTGGAAACGAATTTTTTCGAGGCACTTAAGTTGCTCAGATGAAAACTAAAACTAATGAAAGTTGCGTACATATATGAGGATCATGCGTGATTTTTTCAGAATTTTTCAATTTTTCTGGAGTGATACAGCTCAAAACGTGGACAGCAAAAATCTGTCTCTGCGCAGAAATCCAAATCTAGCATCAACTTTCATAGAGGCTTTACTTGGCACAACAATGCAATAAAATAAAGATACAAAGGAGTTGTTACAGAAGTAAGCAAGCTCCTTGACTCAAAAAAAAAAAAAAATACAGAAATAAAAACATGGGTTGTCTCCCATAAGCGCTTTTCTTTAACGCCTTTCAGCTAGGCGCAGAAAGTGAAAATCAAGTGTTTCCAAGTGAAGAAGCATCCAAATCATAACTTGTTCTAATAATAGAATCAAAAGGTAACTTCATTCTCTTTCTAGGGAAGTGTTCCATACCTTTCTTGAGTGGGAATTGGTACCTATATTTCCTTCTTTCATATCAATAATGGCACCAACAGTTCTAAGAAAAGGTCTTCCCAAAACAATAGGACAAGATGCATTGCATTCGATATCCATAACAACAAAATCAACGGGGACAAGGTTATTGTTAACCATAATAAGAACATCATCAATTCTCCCCAAAGGTTTCTTCATAGCATTATCAGCAAGATAAACATCCAAATAACAATGTTCCAAAGGTGGCAAATCAAGCATATCATAGAGTTTCTTAGGCATAACAGATACTAGCACCAAGATCACATAAAGCATTGCAATCAAAATCATTCACCTTCATCTTAATGATGGGCTCCCAACCATCTTCTAACTTCCTAGGGATAGAAGCTTCATGTTTTAATTTCTCTTCCCTAGCTTGTATGAGAGCATTTGTAATATGTTTTGTAAAAGCCATATTAATATACTAGCATTAGGACTTCTAGCTAGCTTTTGCAAGAACATAATTACTTCAGAAATATTACAATCATCAAAATCAAAATCATTATGTCAATGGTAAAGGAACCATTGTCTCCCATATTTCGAAAAATTTCAGCACTTTTATCAGGAACAGTTTCAGTGGTTTTGGGCAATTTTAAACGCTTTGCAGAGGTAGTAGAAACATTGCCAACACCAATTATGTTACCATTGATAGTAGGAGGCTTACTAGCATGTGAAACATTAGCATTACTAGTGGTGGTAATAGTACAAACTCTAGCTATACTATTCTCTTTTTCAATTTTATCCTCTCTTTCCCACCTAGCATGCAATTCAGCCAACATCCTAATATTGTTGTCAATTTTAACTTGGATAGCATTGGCTGTAGCAAAAGTCTTGTTCTCTTTAACATCATTAGGCATAACTTTTATTTCAAAAGATCAACATCAAGAGCAAGGCTATCAACCTTAGAAGCAAGAACATCAATTTTACCAAGCTTTTCCTCAACAGTTTTATTAAAAGCATTTTGTGTACTAATAAAATCCTTAAGCATAGCTTCAAGATCAGAGGACACACTTCTATTATTGCTGTAGGAATTACCATAAGAATTGCCATAACCATTAGAAGGATAAGGCTTATAATTGTTGCTACCAAAATTATTCCTATAAGCATTGTTGTTGAAATTGTTGTTTTTAATGAAGTTCACATCAACATGCTCTTCTTGAGCAACCAATGAAGCTAAAGGAACATTATTTGGATCAACATGAGATTTACCATTCACAAGCATAGACATAATAACATCAATCTTATCACTCAAAGAAGAGGTTTCTTCAACAGAATTTACCTTCTTACCTTGAGGAGTCCTTTCGGTGTGCCACTCGAATAGTTAATCATCATATCATCAAGAAGCTTTGTTGCAGCACCCAAAGTGATGGACATGAAGGTCCTCCAGAGGCCGAATCCAACAATTCCTTGAAGAAAAATTAGTCCTGCATAAAAGGTTTGGATGATCATCCAAGCAGTCAGTCCATGGGTGGGACAATTCTTTACCAAAGATTTCATCTTTCCCATGCTTGGGCAACATGTTCATTATCAAATTGCTTGAAATTCATAATGCTACTTCTCAAGGATATAATCTTAGCAGGAGGATAATATTTTCCAATGAAAGCATCTTTGCATTTAGTCCATGAATCAATACTATTTCTAGGCAAAGATAGCAACCATTCTTTAGCTCTTCCTCTCAAAGAGAAAGGAAAAATTTCAGTTTTATAATATCCCCATCTATATCCTTATACTTTTGCATCTCACAAAGTTCAACAAAATTATTAAGATGGCAGCAGCATCATCAGTACTAACACCAGAAAATTGCTCTTTCATAACAAGATTTAATAGAGCAGGTTTAATTTCATAAAAGTCTGCTTTAGAAGCAGGTGGAGCAATAGGAGTGCATATGAAATCATTATTATTTGTGCTAGTGAAGTCACACAACTTGGTGTTCTCAGGAGTACTCATTTTAGCAAAATAAAGACTAGGCCGAAAACAAAAATAAAACAAGTAACTATTTTTTGTGTTTTGATAAAGAGAGCAAACAAGACAAAATAAAAATAAACTAAGCAAGACAAATAACAAAGTAAAGAGATTGGAAGTGAGAGACTCCCCTTGTAGAAGGCAAGATCTCCCCGGCAACGGCGCCAGAAAACTTGGCGTCGTAGGGGAGGTAGAAGCCTGCTGAACCGAAGTGCCTTCCTCTCCCCGGCAACGGCGCCAGAAAACTTGCCGTCTTGTCGGTGAGTGCAAGACTTCCAGAAGTATCTCCTATCTCCCCGGCAACGGCGCCAGAAAACTTGCTTGATGCGTGTGAAACACACGTTCGTCAGGAGACCCCAAGAGTAAGGTTTGATGAGTACAGCGACAAGTCTTCCCTCAGTAAGAAACCGAGGTTATCGAACCAGTAGGAGATGAAGACACTTCTGAAGGTGTCAACAGCGCCAGAAAACTTGCTTCATCGCCGTTTGACTTGGAACATGCACACAAGACAATCAAAATACTTTGCCCAACGAATCAGTGAGGTTGTCAATCTCACCGACTTGCTGAAAACAAAGGATTAGACGTATAGTGTGGAAAATGATGTTTGCTTGCAGAGAATGAAAAAGAACAATGATTGCAGTAGGTTGTATTTCAGATGTAAAAGAATGGACCGGGGTCCACAGTTCACTAGTGGTGTCTCTCCATAATAAATAACTAACATGTTGGGTAAACAAATTATAGCTGGGCAATTGACAATATTGAAAAGTGCATAATATGCATGTGCAAGTTGTAGTGTCTACTATGAGATTCATTTGGGCATTACGACAAAGTATACAGACCGCTATCCAGCATGCATCTGTGCCTAAATAATCCACCTTCAGGTTAGCGTCCGCACCCCTTCCGGTATTAAGTTGCAAGCAACAGACAATTGCATTAAGTAAGTGCATAATGTAAACAACACATTCATCCTTAGACAAAGCATCATTAGGTTACCCCTAGTGGCAACAGCACATTCACAACCTTAGGGGTTGTTGTCACTCCCCCAGATTAAATGGAGACCGAACCCACTATCTAGCATAAATACTCCCTCTTAGAGTCACAAGCATTCACTTGGCCAGAGTTTCAACAAGTAACAGAGAGCATGCAAGATCATAAAAGACATAGACATGATAATTCAATATTCAACTTGACATAGTATCAATATTCATCGGATCCCAGCAAACACAACATGTAGCATTACAATAAGATGATCTTGATCATGATAGGCAGCTCACAAGATCTAAACATGATGGCACAAGAGGAGAAGACAACCATCTAGCTACTGCTATGGACCCATAGTCCAAGGATGAACTACTCACGCATCACTCTGGAGGCAGGCATGGCGATGTAGAGCCCTCCGGTGATGATTCCCCCCTCTGGCAGGGTACCGGGAAGAGCTTCAGAACCCTCCCGAGATAGGGTTGACGGCGGCGGCGGCTTTGGAACTTTTCGTGGAATATGACTCGGGTATTTAGGGTTTTCCCGAAGAGGTGAATTTATAGGCGAAGGGGCGGCGTCGGTGGGCACCCGAGGGGCCCACACCATGCCACGGCGCACCGAGAAGGGGGGCCGCGCCGCCACGTGGTGTGGCTGCTTTGGTGCCCCACTTCGTGTCTCCTTCGGACTCCGTGTACGTGACAGAAAAATAGGGCACTGGGCTTTTGTTTCGTCCAATTCCGAGAATATTTCTAGAACAGCTTTTCTGGAATACAAAAACAGCAGAAAACAGGAACTGGCACTGTGGCATCTTGTTAATAGGTTAGTCCCAGAAAATGTATAAAATGCTATGAAGTGTAAATAAAACATGTAGCAATTGGTATAATATAAGCATGGAACGTCAGAAGTTATGGATACGTTGGAGACGTATAAGGCGGCGCTGAGTGGCGGCGGGCGGCGAGAGGAGGGTCGCGGCGGAGCGGAGGTGGCTGGCGGTGGACTCGGAGCTCGGTGCGGCAATGGAGGCGGCGGCACGGGTCTGGAGGCATCAAGACAGAGGCACCGACCCAAGGCCTACGTCCGCCGGCTTCCTAGGGCCATGGAGGCGGAGCTGGCAGCGCCGTAGCCACCGGTGGTGCGTCCTGGAGGCGGCGGAAGCCGCGGTGGAGCTGCCGCCGGCGAGCTTGGAGATTGTGCTACGGGCTAGATCTGGGCCCTGCCAGGGCCCAATCTGGGCTTGGGGGCTGGCCTGTACGGCAGCTGTCAGGAGCGTGACAGCAGCTGTGCAGCGGTTCCCTGACCACGCCGGAGGTGTTTCAAGGTGTGGGCTGCGGGTGCTCGGCTAGCCAAAGGTGGACTCTCGTCGTGTGGGTCGTCGGGGTCGTCGGGTACCACGACGCATCGGCCACAACTTTGTTTTGCTGCGGCAGCGGTGGTGTGAGCAACGTGGACGGTTGCCTCATTCCGGTGGGCGGTGGGCGAGGAGGGAGGTGTGCGGTGTTCAGACGAAAGTCTTGGCTCGTCTTCGATCGGTGCCGGTGACGACGACGCTCGTGGGCGTCGTTTCCCTTCTTGGAGGCGTCGCAGAGGTGTGCCGACACCGTAATCGCCATATTTCCTATTTGGTTGATGTCTTCGGGCGAAAGGCTAGTTCTGGAGTTGGACCGGCACGATAGCGGCCTCTTCGACGTCGTCCCTCTGTTGTGAGTATCGTGTTTGGAGACACAACTTGGAGGTCCTAAGTTGCATTCCTCCGGTGTTCGCCGCTATCCAAGATTGTTCTGCAGGGGCGCAATGCACACCATCGCTAGCATCGCCAAGATGACGCCTTTCTCGGGACGGACAAATCCTGCCATCCACCTCGTTAGGATGGGACGGACAAATCCTGCCATCCACCTCGTTAGGATGATGAAGATGTTCTTCTTGGAGGTGGGGGCATCGGTTGAGACGCGGCCTTGCTACTCAACCTAGATAGGCTTTTCGGGTTGTTGGTGTTGCGTGTGTGGGGTTGTCTTCGGACTAGGCAGTGTGGAGTGGTGTGACAGTGTTGTTCGCCACGGACTGTCAATTCTTGTACTCAAACCTCTGCCTTATATAAAAATAAAATAAGGTACGCAATTGCTCTCTAAAAACATCAACTTTTTCCACAATCGGTCCAAAAAAAGAAGGCCTGGAGTTACTGGTGAGTAAGCATATGGCCCAGTTGACACATAGCACACTTTACTAAACAAATGGGCTGCTTTGAGGCGGTCCAACTACGAGAGCAGTAGTCGAATCCTGTGTCTCTGCATTCCCGAAAAGCAGTAAAAACCCGTCGGAAAAACAAAACCCTCTTCTCGCCGCCGCCGCCGCAGCCCCTCACCGGCGAAGCCCGTAGAACCCCGAAACCTCTACAGACCCTTCTCCTCAGAATCCCACCCCCTTCCCATGGCTCTCCTTCTGCGGCGAGGCGCCGCAGTCGCTGCCCGCTCCCTGCGCGCCGCCGCCTCCTCTTCAGCTTCCACCTCCGTTCACCGCCTACCGGCCGCCGGATCCCTTGGCGCGGCAAGAGAGATCCTTCCCCGCACCCAGTATTTCTTACTAGAGACCCGGAGAGGATTCGCGAAGGGGAAGAAATCGAGTAAGTTGCCGTACCCGCCCTCCTCGTCCTACCTCGCCCCTGTGATGCTGTTGGTTCCCTGGACTCGGAGAGGCCACTCTCGTTAGCTGCTATAATTTCTATCGAGCAATTCCTAAATTAGAGTAATGCAATTATTTTGTGGGACTGATTATCATAGGGGTGTAATCGAAGATTTGATGTTTTATTTTTCTGTTGGGGATTTTTCAGAGAGTGATATTCGAGGTGATACGGTTGAAGCCGCCGCTCCTGATATTGGTCCTTCTGTCAAATCGGCCACGACTGCACAAATGGAGACTGCCGTCGTTGCATTATCACGAGAGCTGAGTAAACTGCGGACAGGAAGGGCTTCTCCAGGTATAGTTATGATTTACATCTTTGTAGTGACATTGTTTGTACTGGTCCATTTCACACAGATGATGTAACCAAAGTATTCTGCAGGCATGCTTGACCACATCATGGTGGAAACTGCGGATACTAAAGTTGGATTGAATCGCCTCGCTGTTGTTTCTGTTTTAGATTCGCATACCCTTTCAGTGATGCCCTATGATCCTAGTGTAAGAACTTTTATTCCCTTATACCTTACATTTTGATATATCACTGGTGCTTTCCATATAGGAGCCCTCCATCTCATAGTTTCATGTAAATGTGCATGCTTTTGTGTTTGAGAAGAAAATATGTATACTTTGTTTGGTCTTAGCCTTAATGATTTACTTATAACTCACTGTTGACCAAATTACTAAATAACCGATAGTCGGGTCGTACCGGATTTAGTCAGCACAGGGGATAGCAGATGCTATTACCAATACTGCAATTCTAATAGCACTGGCAACTTTGTGTAATCATGTATTTATATCACTAGTTACTATTGTGGACATATGCAGTACAACATGTAAAACAGCTGAATCAATTATAAATTTGAAGCATAAATGGACATATGCTCAAGTAGTTGTGAATTCGTGCATATTTGGCAAAAATCAAAATGAGACATTTGACTATTCTTTCAATATTTAGGACATGTAAGTTATGTTCTGCATTTTTACAGAACTCGAGATGAGGTTTACTTGGATGTGCAAGTTACGAAAAGACAGTTTGTTGGTTTTGCTGTACTAGAGATAAGAATATTGTGGCGATATAGCGGCTTATACGTTCCAATCCGCTATTTCCTGATGCAGCATTACAAATGTCATGTAGTACCTTGCTGTAGACCACTTAAAACTTTCCGTGACTGATTCTAATTAATCGTTGTACAGACAATGAAATCTATTGAGAATGCTATTGTATCATCTCCATTGGGCATCAACCCAACACCTGACGGCAATAGGATTATTGCACCTATCCCTCCGTAAGTGTTATTATCACTCATTGCTCGTGTACCCCTATATTTATCGTAGATTTGTCCTATCCATAAGTGATTTAAGAGTTACTTTCTAGGTCAACTACTATCCACAAACTTGCGATAGCTTGCATTCAGATGTTTCATCCTTTTACTATCTGCGCTTTGCAGTATCAAGTTTGTTTTCATCTTCTAATTTAATTTTTGTGCATGTGCAGATTGACAAAAGAGACTATGCAGGTAAGATTTACTAGGCTGTAATCTCATTTTTATTCTTGAAAAGGCTAACAATTTTTCTGCTGCCTGAATATAGGCTCTGTGTAAGGTTGTTACCAAATCCGCTGAGGATTTCAAGCAAAGTATTAGAAGAGCACGCCAAAAGGTAATTTGTACTTCATTTCTTGAGTTGAGAGTTTAAGATGATTGATGTTGTGAAGCCTTAGTTCGGTACTAGGAGTATCACTATATGGTCCAGTCAGTCAATTGTCATCGAGTATATGTTTTCTTTTGGAACTTGTACTTATGAAACAACTATGATTTCTGATGTAGCATTTCCAGTACATTATTTGTCTATGACTTCTCTCCAAGTCAGTAGCGTTTTTTCATCTGTTCAAACAGAATGCATTTACACCAAGCTTGATTTACCATCTGGTCTATTAGTAAACCATAATATTTAACTTTGAATTCTCTTCAAGACTTAGAAAAACTGACGGTATTATGACAGACCTTCATTCCATTATGATCGTGGTTCAGTTATCAGATAAAGGAGGTGAAGACTACTAAGTATACATCATTTTTGTTCTATTAGTGGAGGATCTATGTTCCCTCATGTGCAATATTCAGTATTTTCCATCTGATCCCCAGCACTACTTATGTTTCTCTAAAACCTTGGAATAATGTGGAGTGAAATGTTTCTACGACTGAAGTACTAGCATTCAATTTGAATTGTCTCTGATGGTCGCTTTTCCTATTATATCACGTTCAGCTTATTCTTTTCTTGTTCCTTCGTATCTCAGTGCATCTCCCTTGTATTTCTAGGCACTTGATACGATTAAGAAATCTTCATCTGGCATGCCAAAGGATGACATAAAGCGACTTGAGAAGGAAGTGAGTAACTGAACGATGTTCTGAAAGGAAATGTGTTCCACAGTAGTAAATATTTTACATATTATATTTCCTCCAGGTCGAAGAAGTGACCAAGAAGTTCATTAAGTCGGCAGAGGATATGTGCAAAGCTAAGGAAAAGGAAATCTCTGGAAGCTGAACCTGTCCATCTAGCTGACAGTTTTTTTTTACCTTCCACAACTTGGATGCCAGTGATGTTGAGTTACTGCTGTTCTGAAGTCACATCGAAGATAAGAATTTTTTTTCTCGTGTCATTGTAGCTATACTGTTAGCAATTCAAGAAATTTATTAGCCAGGGCAAGCTGGTGATGGAACTACGGTTCTGGTGTAAGTTTCATACAGGGAGTCACGAATTGATGCTGTGAGAATGAAAACTAGTTTGCATTGTCCATTTTAATTTCTTCTATTCAACTATGGCCGCTGTGCTACAATTATGAAGTAACCAGACTTTTTTCTAGTCATTGTGCCCTTGACCATGAGTCCATTTTAAGTTCTTCTATTCAACTTGAACCTGGAAGGTAGCCAGGATTTTCACATACACGTACCAAAGAGATCCGAGTTTTTCTTTGATCACAGGAAGTTGTTGCAACTTGGACCTCACCCGGACGGGGCCTCTCTACTCTTTCAGCGGCCCTTCGTGCCCCTTCGTGCAATGTAGATGGCTCAACACATGTTCAATTTTTGTACTCCCTCCGATCCATATTAGTGGGCATAGCTTTGTCTAAATTCATATGTATCTAGTTACGTATTTAGACTAGATACATGTGTATCTAGACAAAGTTGTGCCCACTAATATGGATCGGAGGTAGTAATTAGGTCTGCGCTTACTTTTGGTAACCATGAGGTCTTATTTTTGGAATTTGCCCAGTACGCACAACAAAAATATTACTCAATAGGGAAAAATTTGCCCAGTATATTTTCCTATTGAATTGAATTAGTATAATAACTCGGTAAATCTAACCTTACCTGCATAGAGAAGCCACCCACCAACCTTTTCCACTAGTATAAACACACGACTTACGGTGGCAGCCAGTCTCACCCATCACCACACACACATACGCGCTTCTTTCCTCGATTTCATAAGGCAGTATTAGCGATGGAGTACTCGCCGAAGCTAGTTGCAGCGCTGCTCCTAACTCTCGCGGCTGCCATGACCGCCACCGCCCAAAACGGGGCGGAGGACATCCTCAACAGGCATAACGCGCTGCGCGCTGAAGTCGGCGTGGGGCCGGTGACTTGGGACTTCACGGTGGGGGACTTCGCGAAGGCGTGGGCGGAGAAGCGCCGCGCCGATTGCCAGGCCGTACACTCTCCGGAGGGCCGCCCATATGGAGAGAACATCCTCACTGTCCCCGGGACTGAGTGGAACTGGGACGACCCTCAGATTTTCTGGGCGTCAGGGAAGCAATACTACGACTACGCCACAAACACATGCTCCGCCCCTCCTGACCAGTCTTGCGAGCCATACAAGCAGATGGTGTGGAGGGACACGACTGCCATTGGATGCGCCGCTGTCGCATGTAACCGTGATGTCGGCGTGTTTTTCATCTGCAGCTACAGCCCGCCAAGCGTTGAGGGGCAGACTCCATACTAGGCTGCGTACACCATGCGTACATAGCCACGTGTTGCATAAATAAATAATTAAGGGGTGCACCTAGGGCTCGGGTGCCCAAGAACTCACTTAGTTCTGGTCCATGATTCCACCCACATGTGTGTGTGAGCCGAATCCCTCCTCCCCTTCACTCTTGTATCGTCTCGGGCTTTGATTCTTTTTGTATTTTTCGTTTAACTTGTGATTGTACTTGTATTTGAACCTGTTTTGTTATTATCTGCCTAATCTCGACGAATAGATTGATTTCCTTACGATTTCTTGAACTTCCAAGCTAGTCTCGGTTGAGAAAATACTTTACCTACCTAAGAAACCCCTTCTGTAATTTCTTTTCACAAAACAAAGGAGAAAAAATGAGACCTTGAACTAATGAAAAAGTTGAAGTGGCGACACTGAGGATCCAGAGTAAAAGCAACCATTACCAGCATAGCTAAAGCAACTTAGCCAAAACCATCCACCAAAGCTGTACAAACTCAAGGCCCTGAACCAAAAACATCTTGGCAACTTGGCAAGCCTACCATCTCAAACGAAAGGAGAAAAAAAAAACTTGGCAAAGTCTTCAAGCTGAAGACCAGACGCCAACTCCACGCCACGCATCACTGCTCTACTACGTCCCCTACTCTTTACAGGCACGCTTGCTGCAAACTACTCCCAAGCCTACACAGAGCAAAGCCGGGAAAACATCTCACTCACTAGCTAGCTAGTCCCCCTGCTTGCCGGACACCGCCTGGTCAGCGCCCTGATGCCCCGCACCCACAGCTCTGCAGCCTCCTCCCCGCCCTGGCACACGAAGTGCACCTCCTTCCCCGTCGCCGTCACCACGCGGAACAGGCCCGGCGCATAAGCGTCGTCGCCGCGGCGTCCCTTCCTCTGACGATACCCCTGGAACACAGAGCTTCCCCGACCTCGGCCTCCACGCACATCACGTTGCGTCGGCTCGACCCGCCCCACCGGAGCACGCCCGCGGCGGCAACCATCCGCAGCATCTTGCCATGCGGCCTCCCGCGCCCTCCCTTGGTGTGCTTCGTCACTTGCGCGCCCTGGAGAACGAGCTGCCGGCCCAGCTCGTCCATGATCACGTCCTCAGCCTTGTTGAACGCCGCCGTGGCCAGCGCCGATCGCGCGAGCGAAAGCACCGTCTCGCCCCGTGGGGTCACGATGTCGCACCGGGCGCCGTGAGAGATCAGCAGCTCGCACACGGCTGCGTGGCCTTCCCTGGCGGCCAGCATGAGCGGCGTGTAGCCGTCGCCATCCGGGATGTTGACGTCGTAGCCCGTGCTGGCAAGATGATGCACCGCCGCGGTGTCGCCACGCCTGGAAGCGCAGTGCAGGGCGTAGAACCCACCGGCCGGCATGCCCTTCTCCAGCGCGAAATCGAGCATGACCGGCTCGAACAGGTCCCTCTTCTTGCTCTGCTGCGCGAGCCCGATGGCCGTCTCGCCACGCTTGTTGCAAAGCCTCACGTTGGCGCCGGCAAAGACGAGGATGCGGAAGGCGTCAACGTTGCCCTCCTTGGCGGCGGCCATTATGGGCGAGTACCCGTCTGCGTCCTGCTCGTCAAAGTCCACGCCCGGCTGAGCGAGCAGCACCTCCAATGCAGCAGCATCGCCGCAATGCGCCGTGAACATCAACGGCGAGAAGACGTTCCGGTCGCTGGAAACAGGCATGGTCCCTGACCGAATCGCACCAAGAACCGCACGTTCAAAGCCCGCCTTCCAGCCACCAGAAGATGCGACGGATGCCGCGGACTCGCCAGCCATGTTCAGCAGCGCTACGTCCGCTCCGTTGGACACGAGAACTCTGAGGCAATCCTCGCGCTTGTGGCCAGCGGCCAGGATGGCAGCGACATCGCCACCCTCTGCCCTCGCGTTGACGTCGCAGCCCTTGTCTATCAGCGTCTGTAAGATCTCCGGCTGCCCGAGGCGCGCCGCCATGTGAACCGGCCTGAACCTGGTGCTCCGGGACGTCTTCACTGGGGCTTCGCAGTCCGCACCAGACGCCAGCAGCGTCTCGACAGCGCCGACGCTCCCGCAGAGGATGGCGTGGTGGAGCAGCGTCCGGCCAAGGTGCGTGGCGCCGGACGAGTACCCGCGCTGCAGGAGCATGCGGAGGATGGATCCGGTGGTTTCATAGTACTCCACGGCACACCAGGCCGCGTCGTAGGGCTCCGCGAGGCCGGCGCCGACCCGCAGTTCCTCGCCGGTCGCCGCGTCCCAAGACCAAGCTCCTAGCCTCACCTTGGTGTCCCTCTTCACACCAACCTGGCCAGAGGCACAAAGTGGCGTCAAGAGAGTCGATTGCCAAAGGAGAGTGTGTATGTTTGTGTGTAAGGTTGCATACCTGAAGAAGCTGACGAACGACGGCGACCTGCCGGCTGACGATCGCGGCGAAGAGCGCTGTGCAGTCGACATTGAGGTGCAGAGATGGCTTCAGAGACCGAAGAAGCACCCGGGAGGTCGAGTTTGGGTCAGCACCACACTGCAAAGGAGAAAATAATTTGTAACATGTTCTGTAGTCCAAGTACACAATATGTGACCGAGAACACTTAAGGGCAAATTGGCATTAACAAATTCCAATACAATATTGCAAAAAAACAACTACACATTATGTAACCGAGAACACTTACGGGTGCAAATTAGCATTAACAAATTCTAAAGTAAGACTGCGGTGACTAAGGGCTGGTTGTGATGGATTCTTTTCTGTCCCCCTTCCCTCGCGCCGCTCTCCAGAGGGCGGCTCGGGCGGCGAAACCCTAGCGCCGCCGAGCTCGCCTCCTCCCTCCCCCCTCCCCCCCCCGCCGTCGCCGGAGGACGCTGCCATCTCGGCGGCTGACGGTGGCGGCGGGGAGTTTTCCCTCGCGTGCGTGTGGGTGTGGTGTGCGTGCGTGTGTGTGTGGCCGCGTCCACGGTTGGGCACGGCCTCCTCCTGCCTCTCCTCGAGCTCGCCGGCCCTGTGGCCGGCCAGTCTGCTCGCCAGACCTCGCCGTCGTGCCGCGCAGCCCCATGGAGCCCTCCCTCGCTCGTCGGGCGGAGCGCTCAGATCCTGGTGGCGGCCGGTGAGGTGAGATCTGGAGCTTGCCGTGGTGCTCCGGCGCCGCGAGATGCGCTCTCCGTGGTGCGCCTGCACCATGAGGCTCGGCCCGCGCCCCCGTGAGGCTCTCCCCGCTCGGGGAACCTCCAGATCTTCGATCTGACGGGTGGCCGGCTGAGGTCGGGCGTCTCCCCGTCGTCGCCTGGCCGGCTCCAGCGTTGCCCGGCGCGGTGCGGCCGGTGTGCGCGCCCACCATGGTGGCTGCCATGAGGTGCCAGATCCGAGCCCATTGGGCCGGATCTGGGCTGGGCCGGGCCGGCCCTAGCACGCCTTGGTGCCTCTCTCCGAGTTTGGGCCTGTGTGCTTGCCGGAGTTGCCCGTTGTTTTCCCTGCTCCCACGGCGTGCCGTGCTGCTCCTGGGAGCTCTCCCTAGCTTGTGTGCTTGGGATCTCCCAGTGGATGTGCAGTGTGGTGCTGCTGGTGGTGCCTTCGCCCCTTGCCCGTGCTTCCGGATCTTGAGCCGTTGGGCTCGATCTGTGCTCGGCCGGGCCTGGGCGAGGTGTTTCTGCAGGTGGTGTGTGCTGGTGTGCCGAGTTGGGGCTGACGCTCCGAGCTCTTCCGAGGTTGTAGGCCGGTGGCTGCGACCGGATCTTCTTCCCCGCGTCCTCTTGACGGTGGCTGGCTGCTGGTTTTGGATGGGACTCGATGAAAATCGGGCAATGGATGTGTCCATTGGCGACGATGACAACACTTGCTAGTGTTGTTTCCCTTGTTGAAGGCATCGTCTTGATGTCCCCCCCCCCTTCCCTGGCTTGCTAGATCTCGTCTCTTCGTGCCATATTGCCCCCCGATGTGTTCATCCGGTGTTTCTTCCTTCATTCGGCTTGTGAATCACCCTTCTTTAGGGGTAGTACTTTGGGGCTTTGGCGAAAGCTACGCAGGTCATGCCGGCAACGACGACGTCTCTGCACGCCGTGCACCTTCTTGGAGGCGTTGCTGCAAGCCCCCGGCTTTTGGATTCTCAATCCATGTTAGGTTCCTTTCCATGATGGTGTTTCTCGGTGGTGGCGTTGAAGGTGTGGTGGAGGTCGGTTGGTGTGGACTTCTCCGTCGTCGTCTCCGCGCAATAGAAGACAAGTCGCCTAGTGTTGGGTTTTGTTTGTTCCACTTTGTGGATCTCTGTTGCTTTGGGGTGTGAGTGTGTTGTGTGTGTGTTGTAACCTGAGAGTTGTAACTTTGGCCGGTTGTTGGGTTTGTTAATTCAAATCTGGGCTCTTGCGAGCCTTCCGTCTAAATGTAAGACTGCAAAAACAAAATCTAAAAAATTTGGGTAAGATCCGCCGAAGCGGGTAACCTTAACCGCAGTGTGCTAGAGGAAAGTCCAAAGACCGTTCCCGTCTCTGTCAGGGGAGATGCCAACCGTCTCTCCTTTCTACGTACACAGAAGTGGGAGGAACCTTTGTGCTTATAAACAGGTCGCAACACAAGTGAAGTAGCGAGGTGGGACTAAACCAACGCTCTCTACTTTTTTTTTTTTGAGCCTCACCAACGCTCTCTACTGCAGCTCTGACATCCACGCGTCTAAGCCCAGGACGACACCCTAGTCCAGACTTTGCCAACAGTCTCAGCCCAGGCCCATACTTGCTCCACTGAGGCTAATGCTAAACAGTACTATTACCCAAAGCCCATGTAATCCTTAGGCCCATGTAACCAGCGTCAACAATGCAGTATCTTGAATCGTTGAGAGAGAGAGAGAGAGAGAGAGAGAGCAAGAAACCAAGTAAAAGAATGTAAACATTGACATACCTTGACGAGCGTGTCAACCACGTCGACGAAGCCACGAGCAGCGGAGGAGACGAGCGCGTGCACGGCGATGCGCGGGCGGACGAGGTCAGAGCGCATGAAGATGCCCGCCAGGGCTGCTTGCCCCTGCAACGCCGCCTCCACGATGGCCTCCTCACAGGCCAGCTGCGACGCGCCCGCACGCACCAGCAGCTCTGCCACCTCCGCGTGCCCTTCGCGTGCCGCGGCTGTCGTCGGGTACCCGCGGAACACCTTGCCGTTCACGTCCGCCCCTTTCGCCTGCACATGCACCAGATGAGCCATCAGTTAACCGTGTCAATAAACGAGAGAGTGTTGAGCCAAATTTCGTGATCAACGTTAACGCAAACATTTCTTGCCAACACAAACTGCGGCATGATAAACACAGAAATTGCTGTCTTGATGTCTTGTCAGTAAATCGAAGAAGAATGCCCTTAAAGGCATTTTAATGTGCATAAACTCCTTGCAAAGAAAAGTTTCTTAAGTTCGCTTTCACTGCACCGAAGGTAAGATGGGACCAAGGCAGAGCAGAACAAGGCAAGGGCAATGACCATCGGGACTGGTAACCAAAGCTGGCCGAGTATGAAATGTCGCTGTTACTACTGTGTCTGATCGCGTCGGTGATCGATGCCGGTGACCAATGGATTGGCCTGTCCTGGCCGGTGAGCGAGCCTGCGCAGGTACTGTGACGTTGGCACTATGCCAGGATTCATTTACGCAAGAGACACAAGGGGGCCTCCTACTGGAACAAGGAATCTGGTCAAAATTCTGCAGGTGATGCCATCGCTATCCATCGAGATATGAAATATTTCTGTGTCTGGCTTGACCTCAGTGTCAGCTCAACGTTGCTGCATACGGCAGTAGCTTTAAAGATGGCCACAGCTAGTGAAAATATCCGACATTTCCTTTTTATTTCCTTGAAAGATTTCAGCTCGCGCATTTGCTCAGCTCTCAGTCTCAGACAAATAGTGCTCGTGATCGAATTATTTTTACAGATAGAACAAAAGGGATGCATGAACAGTGGCTCCGTCCAGCAATAAAGAGAGATGCTAACCATGAAAGTCACATCAGATGATGATCACATCCTATGCACTCCCGTTAACCATCCCTTCACACAGTACCAACAAGATCTACTGTCAACCAGGAACTCCCAATGAAGCCTATATGTTCCAGCATTCGCATCGCGCAGTAAATACATTGTTAGCACTGCTGCACTGAGTCGAGGTGATGTTCTAAACAGTACACGGTCTCCCCATGTCACCATGAATGACGCACAGTGGAGGGAGGCCACACCAGGAAACACGAGGAGAGGCAGACGCCGAGCGCGCGGCAGGGGCAGCGAAGGACGACGCGCCCGCGGCTGTGCATCGGCGCCGACCGCCGAGTGCGCGTATGCTGGCTAGAGTACGAGTGAGAGTAACTGAGTGAGGGTGTACAGCTGGCCGGTGGCAGAGGGGGCAGGTCGTGGCTACGAGCCAACGAAGACGACAGGATACGTGGGTGAGCTCCGTACTGGCAGTACCTCCCGGTCTCTGTGACACGTGCGCGTGTGTTGGTATGCAGATCGAGACCCTTGGCGCTGATCATGTGGTTCTGGTGAGCGATCAGGCCATGCTCTCCGATCATGGAATCGGCTACTGTCGCCATTGCCCGATGGGCGATTCTGCAGACTAGTTTCCTTGTTTGGGGGTCGATTTCATCAGGCTAGCTAAACGAAAGGTACATCGCACACGGCCGTATCCCGTTCCATGCTAGCAACAGCCAAACGAAGAGCTCCAAGCTGCTGGCAGCAAAAGCATGCGTTCTGGGACAAGGGATCAGGGAAGTGCCTGGTGGCGATGGACACATTTATTGGCCTTGTTGGCAGAGATCAGGGAAGTGCCGGGTACGTGCGCCGTGCGCTTTGCCTGCAAGGCAATGCTCGGGCTCGGCCCCGGCGCCATCGCAACCTACTCCCCTGCCATTGACAGTCTCATTCAATGGCATGGCGCATCGGCCGCCCCATGACACCGGCGGATCACCCGGACACCACGCAACCGATGGCAGAGTGAGAGATGGATCTCACATCGCCCTCTAGCTCCTGCTGCGAGTGCGAGACACACAGCCATGAGCGCGGTTTACATCGGAGATGACGGGCACGTGAGGCCGGCCGCTAACCCGGTGGGGGTGATAAGTGATTAGGCCCAGGTGGCAACCAAATGCCAAGGCAAAAGTACCATAGGATCCACCAAATATGGGGATTACTGGAGTGTACACTACACAAGACCAAGATGGACTCAGACTCCATTGTCTGGGAGATTCCAGGGACGGGACCCTGGTTTTGGAGGTCACGTGATCCCACCCCCGACCGCGCTCACGAGGGCGAATATATTGGTTGCTACCAAAGCGTTGAGCTGTTGCCTGTTACTACTAGGAGTACTCGGCAGGAGTACAACGTAATTACTACTAGCGCTTTCTACTAAACCCATTACGTTATGGGCAGCAGTAAACAAATCAGGGCTGTGTCAGGGTTAAAGTCAAACCCATCTACCCCTGTCCCCTTAAACCCCCTCTGTAAAATACGCCAACCTCTCTCCTACGAAGCAGTATGTACTGTGTACTACTCCTAGATTACAGCACTGTGAGCTACTCCTACCCAAGGCCTTGATGGGTCATCAGACAGAAACTACTGCTATCAACAAAACATTTTTTATTGCTGTACCATGCCTGTACTGTACGTATGTACAAGATGTACACTACTCGTACAGACCTCGATTGATGCTTACACGTATATCTAGGACAGTGAAGGCGTGCCCAAGAAGCTTCCCCGCGTAAGCTCCTCCATGTCCCCATTAGTACAACCACACAATTACCATCATACCTAGAGAACAAAATATATGTCCGTACATACATTAAAGAGGAACTGCAAACGCAAAGCATGGTCCCCAATGCGGCCATGCGTGTTGGTAGCCCCCTCTTCCAGAAGCTAATTTGCGAGGAAATGGGTGTTCCTGGAGTGAGGACTGGCGAGGGAACACATGATTGGGTATGGAACTGTGTGGGAAATATCTCATGATGGCCGTCCTTACGTCTAATCGTGGTATTATGAACAAGTGCGTGTTTAATTAGATGGGAGGCTGGCATGCATTCTCCCTTTTAACATATCCAAATAAGTTGTCCAGCAGCGTGCGTCTATACAGTACACTGAAATATGATGATTATTGATAAAGTGAAAGAGGTACCAGGAACATGGAACCGTGATACTTTTCATTACGCATGGAAGAAAAGATGTCCGTCTTCTATATCTACCAGTACCAGGTACTACAGACGTGTGGTACTTTTGGAGTTGGCAGCGCCCGCTGAGAAATTTCGAAAATGCCGTGCAAAATCTTCACCAACTAGCTAAAGGTAAAGCGAACGGCCAGCCTACGCCCTATAGCATTGCGCTTCAAATTTCGAGCGGCGCGAGCTCTGGATGTTGTTTCCTTTGGTGAACTAGAAACGAGAAAAGCCGTGAGAAAAAATGTGCTCTGCTCGGCTCCCCGAATGGATACAAATTGCCGACGAATAAGGCTAAATCTGAGCTCCAATTCCAAACACGCAAAAACAGGAGCAGCAGAGCAAAGTTTCCGAAAACCATACGAACAGAGGAGCAAGGAGGAGGACGAGCAACTCACCAGCAGCGCGCGGACGAGCGCGACGTCCCCGTTGCCGGCGGCGAGGAAGAGCGGCGAGACGTCGGCGCGGATCTCCTCGCGCGAGGCGCGCAGCTCGGCGGCGGCGCCCTCCCGGAGCGCCGCCTCCGCCACCCGCCGCGCGTCGAGCCACACCACCCCGGCGTAGTTCACGTCCGCGCAGCCGGACGCCAGCAGCTCGCCGGCCTCCCTCGCGTCGCCGCGAGCCACCGCCTCCACGAGCCGCTGCGACGCCGCCTCGGCGTCCGCGTCGGCCTGCTCCTCCGCCACCGGCCACACCTGCCGGCCGCCCGCTATCGCCGTCGGGCGCAGCAGCACCGCCATTCTAGCTAGAAGCTCGGTCTCCTCTTAACGACGGCGTATCGAGCTGCTCTTTTCTTCGATCTCTCCGTGTGTCTGTGTTGTGGAGATTGAAAGGGGAGGGCGCGCCGGGAACTCGGCGAGGCGGCATATATAGCGGGCGCTGGACACGGGCGGTGATGGGGGTTAAAGTTACAGCGCGGTAACCTGGCTTGTGGGGTCTACGTGTAAGAATCAAAGAGCGGGTATGAGCGGCCATGAATACCGCAGCCCGCAGGCTCGTCGTGCGGCTCGACGACGGCTTCGGCTCGGTCCCCAGCAGCCGGCTCAATTCTTTTTCGAAGCGCAGATTCACATAATATTATGATTTTTTTTTTGTTTGTCTGATTGCATCATAGAAAAGTCAAAACAAAAAGAAGAGGATTTGGTCGATGCTAAATATTTCTATACAATGTGGTTCAGATTAAAATTTTAGAGGAAAAATAAACATCCGAAAAAGAATTAATCAAACGAACAAAAAAGTTTTTAAGGATTCAACAAATAACTTGGCTTGTCTAGGTTCAAACATTCAATGCTGAGATCAATGTAGGATTCAACAAATAACTTGGCTTGTCTAGGTTCAAACATTCAATGCTGAGATCAATGTTGGGGATATCGCTTATCGGGAACTTATCGGTTGACCCAATATAAGGGGTAAATCGACCGGTTTATCGGCATATCGGCTGATTTATCGGCATATCAGCCCATTTATTGACTGATTTATCTTATCGGCCGGATAAATCGGCCGTTTTATCGGAATATCGGCTGATATAGTGGTTGACTCGAACAAGGTCGACTCATGTTGGGTTTGGTGAGCTCCACATGAAAACCTTGCACCAACTTTGTTGGATGCTGGCAGCGGCCGGCATTGATAAGTCATAATGTATCGACAACACAAGACTCCACATACACAAAATACTAATAATCCATACAATAGAGTAAAAATTAAAGAAAATAACATCTTTAATGAATTTTATTAAGATTTATTAGATCTAATATTAGTTATTATAATATGTTTAATTGATATACCCTTATACTATATCTCTCTCCTTTCGTCTCTCTCGGTCTCTTGTCTATCATATCCTACCATATCCCTCTTTCCTCTCACCTTGTTCAAATAAATTGTCGGTGCTTGCTCCCTCCTCACTAGTCTCTTTTGACTCCTTCCTCTCATCCGCATGTCCTCCTTGCATTCGGACCCCTCCCCCGATCCCCTCTGCCACATGCATCTCTGTTCAGCCCCCTCTTTGTCACCGCGCATCTCCTCACCTTGCACTACTACTACTAGCTTTGCGCCTCTCCCTACACTAGCACTAGCTCCGACCATCACCTCCTTCTCTGTAGCCGCTTCTCCCATCTCCCATGCACCACAATCAATGGTGCCCTCCCCTTCCTTTCTTTCTTCGAACACAACAGTAGAGGCGCGTGACGGCGTCCTCGATGTCCTTACCTCTCCCGGATGAAAAAGGTCGGAGGGAGCTGCGAAGAGCAGTCCAATGAGGAAACTAGGTAGAAAACATCCAAGCAAGAGCGGAAGGGGGGCGACGGCATGGTCCTCTGTCGATCGAAGCTTTTCTAGGTCAAGAGAAGTGTCAAACAAGAGTAGCATTTTTCCGAGATTTTTAGTGGGCGTGTTGAGAGTTTTTTTTGTGACAAAAATCACTAAATTTCGAGTTGCAAAAATCCGCTAAAGAACTGATGTTTCTGTTCCTCTTCATGTATTAGACGCGGTAGTAGTAGTACATGTACAACAAGTATGTACTAGCCTATAGTCCACTTAATGGCGGCGTCTCGGAGTTGGTGGCACTGTGTGCTTGCCGATCTTTCAGATTGGTGGCTTTAGAGTTCATGGATGGTGTCGGCGAGGCGGCGGCGACGACTCCATCAGATGGTTTTTTCCTCCTGCTCTGTCCCTGTTGCTGCGGCGTTGTCTCCGGCGCCAAGGTGGAGCAGAGAGGATTCCTCCAGGAGTACGTGCAGACGGTGGTCTGCACTGGTGACAGCTGGAAGATGGTGCACCTTGTGGTGGGTTCGTGGTTGAAGGCGGATGGTTCTGGTTCCCTACTCCGACATCGTCGTGCGTGGGTGCCAGTGCTGAAGTTCGATGGCGTGTCCGGGGACATGCTGCCCCGGTCTGATTCTTTCAACGGCAATGGTTTGTCCTATGGCAAACTACATTGGAGGTCCGAAAATCTGATGATCAGCGATGGAGCCGCGTCGAGCTCGGGTGAAGAGGTGATCTGTCTATTTTTTTCTTGGTGGCTGCTATGGTGGTGCCGAAAAAGATGGATAGGCGTTGATTTGTCACATGGGTTTATCCTATCTTTCCAGATCTGTAAGATCGGTGTATACGTACTTTGTATCTCGTCTTTTATTTATCAACGAGAATCGTATTACCATGGAAAAAAAAAGAGGTTGCAGTACACGGTACACTTTGCGCGTACACAGTAGTTAGTGGACGGTACGGGCCCATACCAGGAGACGCTGCCTCGATCTGTCCTTGTACATGTTACAGAGTACAGTACGTAGTAATGCTTTGGTGAGACAAGACGGACTAGGTCTCGTACGTGTCTAGTACCACTACTGTTAGCTAGTGCTAGTCTGTTCTGCTGCAGCAGTGATGGGCACGCGTGATTCCAACTCCGATTGAACCATTGGAAGCGTAGGCGCAGGCCCACCTACGTAGTACCGTCATCTAGCTCTGATCCGGTATATTGTACAGAAGTACCGTGCTTCGCTGTATATATACGACCAGCGGTCCGGAAATACGGCCAGCAGTGCATGCAGAAAAGGGTTGTATAGCCGGCTAGTGGCCACGTAACTAGGGTGTACGTACATATAGGAAACAATCGGTGACAAGTAGAGTGATTTGATGTACTCTGCAATCCAGCCGTAAGAACGTAGCATACGTACGTACGTACTCGATGGATGGATGTCCTGTGAATCTGTGATCGTCCCAGTACGATCCCGCAAAAATAAAATAAATAAACGTCCCAATACGATTTACTAAAACGATAAGGTAATTGGCACAGTTAAATCGGCCACTGTTCAATTAGTGGTTACAAACACGACCCTACAATAAACATTAATGCAATACAAGATACATCACCCACTCTTTAAAATATTGGTCGGTAAGTAGATATATCAGCCGGTTTATCGCTTATCGGGGTCAAACCGATAAGATAAATGAATACCACTGACATTTACTGGCATGGACGATATATCGGTCGATATACAGATATAACGCCATTTACCGGTAAATATGTAGTACCCAACCATCGTTTCCTTTTTTTTTTGGTTGAGTTTTGTAGTCTTGATGCCTTCTATTTATGTAGATGGCTACTTCTTGTACATCTCAGGTTGCTTAAGAGGAATATGGATGACATCGCTTACAAGTTTGTCATGTTGATTGATCATGATGATACGGAAACTTGAGATTTTTAAAAGAATCTTGCCGATAAATAGTTGACCGATAAAATCGATAAATCGGCTATTTGTTTTCTTGGGTCGACATGGTAAGTTAATGAGAAGCGATATCCCGAACATTGCCATCACCCATGGGCACTTTTCTAATCTCTATTTTAATTAACAACAGTGTTGCCGCTAACATAGATCAAATTCTCACGTTCATTGATCATCAAAAAGGCAACAAGGTAGCATGGGCAATACTCTTAGAATTACTTTTATATCCATTTCCATCTATCCATATTCATCTAAGATCATCTAAAATAAAACTGATAGTCTAAGCTTTCAAAGTCGATAGATGAACAATCCAAATACAATGACATGATTTTAACAAGTCATCGGCTAGGAATCCCTTCATCCTGCTTATCCATATATGTAGTCACGAGAGCTGTATTCAAGGAAAAATGGAGCGCAATTAGAAGTGCAAAGATTGGTGAGGGAAATTGTTGAGTAAACTCAGTTAAGTGTTAGCTAACTTTTTTAGCATTAACCAAAGCTACTAGTGTTTGTTGCACCTATAGGTGTTACTATGCACATGACACTTTCCTCCTAAAATGATGATGGTAAAATGGGGCGATAGAATACGCGTCCATGTCATAGAGATAGATAGTACAATCTTAAATGCATAAAATTAATGAAAGGATCAAACATTGCAGGTAATTTATTTCCAGAACTCTTACATTTACATAAAATGCAAAAGTACTTCTAATCTTACATTTAATGACTAGTAACGCAGGTTATGATCCTAGTTATCATATAACCTTTTGACTGCATGCACCTATATGAAATCAATGCATGGTTTAATTTTAATCTATATGAGATTATCTTATGACATGTAAGTTGACTGCCTACATGAACTTGTATATTTATTCACATATTTAGGTTTGAATATGCACGCAACTACATGGAGTGCATAATCTATATAGGTTTATCTTATGACATGTAAGTTTATTGCCTACATGCACTTTAGGATAATTTATGAAGTCCTACTTCACTTGTATTAGTATTTTGTACTAACATCATGTAGCAACTTGCGTAAAAAAAACATCATGTACCAACATTGTGCCCATGTGTAGCATAACCAAGCGGAGTATGATGATTTCTTCTTGCTTGTATTATTACCAACATAGAATATATACCTGTAGTGTAACCGGACTCGAAGTATATATCAATTTATAAGCATGCCTAACATTGGACTTGGACTAATGGCACATAGAGACAAAGGCACCTGATATACTCTTATTTTAAAAAAATCAAAAGTGGTAGAAAAATTTGGAAACACAATGTTTTTTGTTTACTTCTAGGCAAAAAGACAAATCTCTGGCGTGCTTAAAGTTATTCTGTCACATTTTCTTGTACGGGTATAATACTTGATTATATTTGCCCGCTGAAATTTTCGGATTTTTTTGAATATTTTTTGAATATCGGGTGCGTTGGTACCCGAGAACCACAACGTATTTTTTGCTTAACATGGGAATACATACATGAGGCTTTAGTTGTGACAACTATGTGTATAACATGGGTCACATAGAATGTGGCTTCATTTATATCAATATACTTGTCATCTATACAGACTATTGCGAGTTCCACGAACGATACAATGAAGCATGTGACACGCTTTCATGTGTGTACTTTGCGCACTGGTGGGTGGGGCTTATGAAGCAGTATAACAACTGTAACAGCCCAAAGTTTGAGAACCTAAAACCTGAGTAAAATTTTCGCTTTTGCATTTCATTCATGCATCATGGCATCATTTGTTCAATTGCTCATGTTGAAACCAAGATTTGGACAACAAATTAAAACAAAAGGGAAATACAAGCAATATCTGTTTTCAAACAACTTCAACTCTAATGAGTTTGTTGTGACAAAACCAATTCAAATAACTTCCATATTTGTCAAGGAAGTTCCAAGAGCTCAAAACAATATTATGCAATTGCTATGAATTTCCAAAGGAGCAACATTTTGAAAGTTAGCAAAATTGCCACAATGAAACGCTATGAACAAAAGTTGGTCAAAACATTTTATTCTTAAACCCCAATTTTTGTGGAGCAACTAAATGACAAGGGGAGCCTCCCCAAATTATTTCACAATTTTTGGAAGTGTTTAAGTAATTCAATTAATTCAAATACAGCTGCTGGAATCTTTTCCCAGAACAGAAGGACCAATCGGTGATGGAAACAGAATTGCCAGGGGGCTATTTGCAAAACCGCCGACGTCTTCTTCCTCCTCATGTAGCGACACGCGAGCAGGTCGCGCCGGACCCGCTCGTCGCCGTGCCGCGCTCGCACCCCGCCGCGCCGGGCCCCTCCCTGCCTCCACCTGCGGACGAAGAGCGTCACGAGGACCCTCCCTCACTCACTGCCCCCACGCGCTCTTCCCTCCCCCTCTATTCTCCTCTCCATGGCCGACTGATGACCCACAAGTATAGGGGATCGCAACAGTCTTCGGGGGAAGTAAAACCCAAATTTATTGATTCGACACAAGGGGAGCCAAAGATTATTTATAAGACTTGACAGATGATTTGTCAGTTCAGCTGCACCTAGAAGTAGACTTGCTCGACACAGTTTATCAGTAGCAACAGTTTTATGACAGTAGCAGTAGTGAAATAATAGCAGCAGTAAAATAAAGGCAGCAGTAATAATTGCAGCAGACAGCAGGATTAAAAATACTGTAGGCATAGGGATGGATGAACGGGCGCTGCATGGATGAGATAATTCATGAAATAGTCATACACAAGGCAATTGCAGATATATAATAATAAGGTATCCAAGTAATAATCAATCATAAGCATGTGTTCCGTATTTAGTCGTACGTGCTCGCAATGAGAAACTTGCACAACATCTTTTGTCCTACCAACCCGTTTGCAGCGGGGCCTCAAGGGAAACTACTGGTAATTAAGGTGCTCCTTTTAATAAAGCACCGGAGCAAAGCATTAACACTCCGTGAACACATGTGATCCTCACGTCGCAACCATCCCCTCCGGTTATCCCAATTTCTGTCACTTTGGGGCCTCGGGTTCCGGACAGTGACGTGTGTATACAACTTATAGATATGATCCAAAACAATAATTATTCTCATGATTCAATAACATGTTCAGATCTGAGATCATGGCACTCGGGCCCTAAGTGACAAGCATTAAGCATAATAAGTTGCAACAATGACATAAAGTACTACCGATAGATACTAGGCACCAAGCCCTAACAAATCTCACAACTATTACATGAATGATCTCATCCAATCCCTACCATCCCCTCAGCCTACAGCGGGGGAATTACTCACACATGGATGGGGGAGTCATGGATGGTCGATGGAGAGGTGGCGGTGATGATGATGGCGATGATCTCCTCCAATTCCCCGTCCCGGCAGGGTGCCAGAACGAGTTTCTGATCCCCGAAATAGGGTTTTCGATGGCGGCGGAGCTCTGGAAGGTTTCTGGAAAAAGCGTCGATCCCCCGAAGTTTTTAGGTCAGAGGCTTTTAGTAGTCCGAAGGGGAGCGCTGGGGGCCACACAGGGGGGCCACACCACCCCTGGGCGCGGCAAGGGCCCACCGCGCCCTGGGTGCGTGTGGGCACCCTGTGCCCTCTCTTCTGCATCTCCTGGCTCCGTGGGTCTTCTGGAAAAATAGGATTTATGGAACTTTTTTGGAATTTTTCTGAAACTTTGACTTTCTGCACAAAAACGAGACACCAAGGCAATTCTGCTGAAAACAGCGTTAGTCCGTGTTAGTTGCATTCAAATCACACAAATTAGAGGAAAAACAATAGCAAAAGTGTTCGGAAAAGTAGATACGTTTTGGACGTATCAACTCCCCCCAAGCTTAGCTTATTGCTTGTCCTCAAGCAATTCAGTTAACAACTGAGTGCGATAAAAGAAACTTTTACGAACACATTTGCTTCATATGATGTATACATGCCTACTATATGATCAATTACTTAGACAATTCATAATAGGAACCATGCAAATAATGACACCTAGTAGTTATGCAAATCATGAAAAGATACCAAAGTACTAAGAATGAATAACATAGCATATATCTATCCACAAGAATTGCAATGTTCGTAAAAAGATATGACAAAGTGGTATCTCGCTTGCCTTTGTTTGAAGGGCAAAACATAAATGCCAAGGCACCTCTGAAGTTCAAGTGAAGACTAGATATAAAAATATCAAAGATAAGAGTATCATAGTTATACCTCAATTAATCGTATCCTGGGACAAGCACATTACACTAAGAACGACAGTTATGCTCTCGAAGAGGTGCTCAAAGAAAGGATGGTGACTCAACATAAAAATAAAAGATTGGCCCTTCGCAGAGGGAAGCAGGGATTAACACGTGCTAGAGCTTTTTATTTTAAAAACAGAGGTAAAAATGTTTTGAGAGGTGTTTGTTAATTGTCAACGAATGGTAGCGGGTGAGAACAGTATTCTACCTGTCAAACGGACTTTTAAGAGCGGCTCCCATGAAGGACGTTATTTCTACCAGCAAGGCAGATCATCCCTCTTTCTCTTTGGTTTACACACATTCAGGTATTTCACTGTTTGTCATTGCTTACTGATGAATCAGGGCAAAAGTGTGAAGAGAATTAATTGGTTAAAGTTGTAATTAATTGGGACTGGGCACCCCGTTGCCAGCTCTTTTTGCAAGTTATTGGATAAGCGGATGTATATGCCACTAGTCCAGGTGTAAAAGTCCATTTGACAAATAGAATAAAGAATAACCACACTAATTCCTCATGAGCTAGTAAACATTGACACAAAAAGGGAAATATTTTGAAAGTTTTAAAGGTAGCACATGCAAATTTACTTGGAATGGCTTGAAATACCATGCATAGGAGTTTTTTGGTGGACTCTTTGGGATAACTTGGTTTAAAGGATTTGGATGCACGAGCAGCATTCCCGCTCAGTACAAGTGAAGGCTAGCAATAGACTGGGAAGCGACAACCACGAGAGCGATAACGGTCATAATCATGCTTGCGACAAAATAAAATTAACGGAGGCATAAAAATGATACTAAAACTCTGAGGCAAAATAGATCATCAAGGCTTAATTGACTTTATTTTTCAGTCATAACATGTGTGAGCATGTGCCAAGTCGAATCAAGTGAATTATTCAGAGGAGGATACCAGCCTGCCATACCGTTTTACGAATAGAACAATGCATGTAAATATCTATATGACATGTTATTCGCTATTAGCAATTTGGTACTGGTCATAAGAAGACATAAACTACTAAGTAATCATTAAATAACATAACCACTACCATGATAGCTAAGCATGTTCACATGAGTAGGCATATTTACAAAAATGAAAAACAAATAGAGTTCATACCAGCCTTTTACCACATCCGAATTGTCGTAAGTCGTCATTATTGCTTTTCACTTGTGTGGCTTGAATGATGTGAAATGATAACCAAGTCCAAGTGGAACCACGGAAATTTTTCGAACTCCTGAAACAACTATACAAAACGGCAGAAGAACAACAAATATTTTTGGGTTTTCGAATTTAAAGCAAGCATAGAAAGAAACAAGCAAACAAAGCAAAATCTTTTTGGATTTTTGAATAACAAGCCAAAACGAAAATAAAGTAAACTAGCACTACAAATTCAAAAGCAAGAGAAATAAAGGAAATATTTTTGGTCTTTTGGTGTTTTGCGAAAATGAAATGGACACAAGAAACAAAAGAAAAGAAACAAACTAAAACATGGATATACAAAGTACCAACATGATATGAATATGATAAAATGAGTGAACTTGTCGGCATACCTCCCCCCAAGCTTAGGCTTTTGGCCTAAGTGGGAGACTAATCATCCACATGGCCCAGAACTCCATCCAGGTGGATCATACCTAGCGTGATCATAATCAGGATCCTGGTATGAGGAGCTCGTCGTGTCAAAGGGCTGAATGAAGTCCTCCTCAGGACCTCCTCCCTCACTATCCGCATGAAGGCCATGCTCCTCCATATATGCATCCAGGTCTCCCTCCGAGAATGACCATCCTTGCCTGACATCAAGGTTAAACAAAAGAGGCGCAGGCAAACAGACTATGCGTTCATAGGTTTTAGTTCTCCACCTGGTCTTCTTAACAAAAACTAATTCATAAGATAGATTATCAATGGTGGACCAGCGGGAAATAAATTGGTGGCTAATCATAGAGTTAAGATCAAGTCTTTCAATGGGGAGCTGAATATCAAAGTGATGTGGTCCTAAACCATGCATGGCTAATAATCGAGAAGCAATGAGACCTCCACAAACCCCTCCTTTTTCACGGTTAGTGGAGAGACGAAATGCAATCATAGCTCCCAAGTTATAAGTTCTATCACGTTTTAAGGCAGCAGAAAGAAAAGCCAAGTCATAAACAGATAATTTACTTGCATTCTTCCTAGCTAAAACACATTTGCCAAGGTAGTGGGCAAAATATCGAATAGATGGGAGTTGGATGTTTCGAATTTTACCATCCTCGGTTGTAAAATCTTTCCCTTGGCAAATCTCTGAGTAAAGGTCTTGCAAATGCTTTGGTTGACCTCGAATCCTCCCATGAGATCCCCAGTGTGGTACCTTAATAGCTGCACAAAAATCATGAAGGGACAAATCTACAGCTTTATTGTAGATATTATAATGAACCATGGGAGTAGGCAAATTCCAACTAAATCTAAAACTTTGAACCACTGACATAGTCAGCTTTACATATTGATGTGGTTCATCTGCCACAAAGTATTCCAACCCTGCATTAGAGATTAGAGTGTTGAAATCTTGCAAGATTCCTGCAGCATTCATAAACTCATGGCATGGATAAATAGAGGGAAACACAGAGTCTTCACGGTTGACTCCCATGACCTCTGATACTTCCAATTCTTCATAGTTAAGTTGGTTTCCATCCATCTTCCTTTTCTGAAATTTTTAAACAAACCTCATAAAAAATAATTTTGGAGTGGTTAAATCAAAGGAAACACTAGGGAGACTTACTAGGGGACTAAACATGCATCAAAACTAGTTAATCTAAACAAGAACAAGCATGCAAGCTCTAATAACATGTCACCTACAGTACCAAAATGCTAAAGATATAAGCAACTAAACAAAATTCTATTTGGATAATCGGAGGAGTCACATACCGGAGAGCAATTGATCCAAATTTCAGCAGCAAAGATGGGCTGAGCAAGTAGATCGAAAAATTTCGAGCAAGAGCAGCAAGAACACGAGTTTGAGCAATGGTGGTGTGTATGGTCGGGAGAGAGAAAGGAGTGGGGAGAGATGAGTGAGAGGAGGGCCAGGTGGACCCCACACCAGGGCAGGGCGTGGCCTGCCCTCCACCGCGCCGTGGGGGCGTGTGGTGGCCTGGTGGGTCCCCCTGGTCATCCTCTGGTACTCCCACGTTCCTCTTTAAAAACTAGGACTTACAGAATATTTTTCATAATTTTTTTGAAAACTTTTATTTCTGACATTTTCTGGGTACTTTAAACAATGAAAACTAGACAAAATGAATTTACATAAAGACCAAGCATTACTTAACTTTGCAAATTACAGTAGCAAAACAGTAGGTAAAACAAAAGTGAGAAAGAAAAATATGTTGTTTAGCAATTTTATGCATGTAAAACATATTTGTTAACAAGGTTGATCAAGTCTTGCCACCAAATACATTTTATATGGCATAAAAGAGTTAAACCACATTGAACAATCATGTTACCTTAAATGGTATAGCTATAGATCCAATCATAATATATTGAAGTTCTTCATAAGATTCATATAAGATTCATATATAGGGCAATTGATACGTCTCAAACGTATCTATAATTTTTGATGTTCCATGCTTGTTTTATACCAATTGCTACATGTTTTGCATCTACTTTATATCACTTTTATACATTTTTTGGGACTAACCTATTAACAAGATGCCGAAGTGCCAGTTCCTGTTTTCTGCTGTTTTTGTATTCCAGAAAAGCTAGTCTGGAAATATTCTCGGAATTGGACGAAACTACACGGGGGTGCCTATTTTTCCAGAACACGCCTGACGGAGCGAAGGAGCAGCAGAGGAGGGCCACCAGGAGGCCACACGCCACCAGGGCGCGGGCCCCCTTCTGCCGCGCCCTGGGGTGGTGTGGGCCCCTCGGGGGTCCGCAGCCGCCGCCCTTTCGCCTACTTATTCCCCCCGACGCGAAAACCCTAAGTACCTGAGCAAATATCCACGAAAAGTTCCAGAGACGCCGCCGTCGTCAACCCTAGCTCGGGAGGGTTCAGAACCTCTTCCCGGCACCCTGCCGGAGAGGGGAATCGTCACCGGAGGCTTCTACATCGCCATGCCTGCCTCCGGAGTGATGCGTGAGTAGTTCATCCTTGGACTACGGGTCCATAGCAGTAGCTAGATGGTTGTCTCTCCACTTTGTGCCATCATGTTTAGATCTTGTGAGCTGCCCTACATGATCAAGATCATATTATTGTAATGCTACATGTTGTGTTTGCTGGGATCCGATGAATATTGAATATTATGTCAAGTTGATTATCAATCTATCTTATATGTTATTTAAGATCTTGCATGCTTTCCGTTACTCGTAGATGCTTTGGCCAAGTAGATGCTTGTAACTCCAAGAGAGAGTATTTATGCTAGATAGTGGGTTCATGTCTCCGTTTAACCTGGGACAGTGACAGAAAGTTCTAAGGTTGTGGATGTGCTGTTGCCACTAGGGATAACCTAACGATGCTATGTCCACGGACATATGTGTTTGTTTACATTACGCACTTTACTTAATGCAATTATCCGTTGCTTGCAACTTAATACCAACGGGGGACTCGGATGACAACCCGGCGGTGGATTATTAGTCATAGATGCTGTTGGATAACGATCTATGTATTATGTCGTAATGCCCAATTAAATATCATAGTAGTCAACATGTCATGTATATGCATTGTCATGCGCTCACTATTCGTCAATTGCCCAGCTGTAATTTGTTCACCCAACATGTTAGTTATCTTTTATGGAGAGACACCACTAGTGAACTGTGGACCCCGGTCCATTCTTTTACACTGATTAAACAACCACAAACTGCAAACTGTTCCTTTTTCATTCTCTGCAATTTAATACTCATTTTCCACACCATACGTTTAATCCTTTGTTTTCAGCAAGCCAGTGAGATTGACAACCTCACTGTTTCGTTGGGGCAAAGTAGTTTGATTGTGTTGTGTGCAGATTCCACGTCAACAGTCCAGACTCCCTGCGACAGCTATTTTTCTGGCGCCGTTGACAACCTTCTGAAGAGTTGCTGCTCCTACTGGTTCGATAACCTTGGTTTCTTTCTGAGGGAAAACTTGCTGCTGACTACATCATACCTTCCTCTTGGGGTCTCCCAACGAACGTGTGTTTCACGTCATCAAGCTATTTTTCTGGCGCCGTTGCCGGGGAGTAGAAGTTCTTCAGGAAGCTCTCTGTCTCCCGTCAACAGCACTATTTTTCTGGCGCCGTTGCCGGGGAGACAGCAGTCTTCTGCAAGGGGAGTTTCACGCTTCCAATCTCTTTACTTTGTTTTTGTCTTGCTTAGTTTATTTTATTTTATCTTGTTTGCTTTCAATTATCAAAAACACAAAAAAATTAGTTACTTGCATTTAGTTTATTTTCAGTTTTGTTTTCTGTTAGTTATTATGTCTAGCTCTTTACTTGATATCAATGGTTACTTTCCTTGAAACTAGTCCTATGGCTGAAAACAACATGAGAGAGCTTTATGAAATTTATCTTGAGTTGGGACATGAAGTGTTCGAAGAGAAGATTAAAAAGCCTATGGAACTTTATTTGCATAACAATCATGATAGTAGCAATGTTATTAGCATACATTCTTTGAACACCATTATTGCTAATGCCATGGAAAGCTCTAAGCTTGGGGAAGTTGGTTTTGATAAAAATGATATTTTTAGTTCCCCAAGCTTGGAGGAGGAAGAATGCTATACTTTTGAATGTCATGATTCTATTGAAATATCTCCTTTTGATAAATTTGAAGTAAACAACCTCCTTGACTCAGTAAAAGAGGAAATTGCAGAAAGGAAAAATGTGCTCCCTAATATTATATATGATAATGCTCTTGATGATGGTCCTATATTGCCTAATGATATTAATTATACTATTATTGTCAAAAGTGGGTTTGATAACCCCACTATTTCTGAGCTTAATAAAAATTATGCGTTTATAGATCATGATAAGAATGTTTTATGTGATATCTATATTGTTGAGTCTATTCATGATGCTACTGAAAATTATTTTGAGAGAGGAAAATATGGTTATAGAAATCTTCATGTTATTAAATTTCCTCTCTTTGTCATGAAAGTTTTGAGCTTTCTCTTGTGTTGCTTTTATATGATGGTTTCTTTAAAACCTACTGGTTATTATGTGAGAGGGAGACACGGTTTCATATATCACAATAATATTAAGTCTCCTCTCTTTATGTTGAAAATTTTAAAGTTGCACTTGTTTTGTCTTCCTATGCTAGTCACTTTGTGCTTCATTTACTTGTTTTCTTACAAGGCTCCTATGCATAGGAAGAGTGTTAGATTTAAACATGTTTTATATATGCTCCTTGATGCTCTCTTTTATGTTTCAACTCTCATCTTTATGTGAGCATCATAAAAATCACTATGCCTAGCTAAAAGGCATTAAAGAAAGCGCTTTTGGGAGGCAACCCATTATCTTTTATTTTCAGTATTAGTCAAGGAGTTTGTTTACTTCTGTAGCAACTCCTTTGTATCTTTATTTTCTCGCATTGTTGTGCCAAGAGTAGCCTCTAATGATAAGATGATGCTTAATTTTGATTGCTGCGCAGAAACAGATTTTTGCTGTTCACTGTACGAAATTCCTAAAATCACCAGATTGTTAAAAAATCTGAAATTTTTGTGCGTAATCTTTATGAATGTCTGAAACTTTCATTAGTTCAGAGTTTCTCGATCTGAGCGTCGTAAGTGCCTCGAAAAAATTCGTCTTTGCGGACTGTTCTGTTTTAGACAGATTATGCCTTTTTATTTTTCGCATTCTCTCTTTTACTAGTGTTGAGTGAAATTCTTTTTTGGGTGGAAGAGCTTCACATAACATCAGTGGCTGTAGCTAATGTTTAAAGTAACAAATCATATTGCGTCTTTACAGAACATGTGAATTTTTGATTATGCACTAACCCTCTAATGAGATCTACTTTGAGTTTGGTGTGACGGAAGTTTTCAAGGGTCAAGAGAGAAGGATGATATAATAGGATCAAGAAGAGTGAAGAGCTTAAGCTTGGGGAGGCTCCCATGGATCTCCCCAGCATATTTCAAGAAGACTCAAGCGTCTAAGCTTGGGGATGCCCAAGGCATCCCCTTCTTCATCGTCAAAATTATCAGGTCATCTCTAGTGAAACTATATTTTAATTCTTTCACATCATATGTGCTTTTCTTGGAGCGTCTGTGTGCTTTTTATTTTCAGTATTGCACTTTTATTTTCAATAAAGCTTGACTGGACCCTAGCATTCTTGATTGGGAGAGAGACACGCTCCGCTTTTTCATGAGAATACTCCTATTCTTCACTTATATTTGTTGAGTATTCATATCTAGCGCTGTTCAGCTTTTAGCTCTTGTTTTCATGTATCTCTTGTCAGAGCTATTAGCTTTCTTTTGTAGAAAGTACTCTCTTGCTTCACTTATATTTGTTTGGAGAGTTGATGAAATAAATTGATTGGTGTTTGGTTGGTTCAGAAAATGTTGCATGTGGTAATTGGTATAAGGAAAAACTTGCTTAATCTTGTAGATCACTAAAATGGATAACTTGATGCTTGTCAATTGTTTTGAGTTAACAAGTAGATCATGATTAAATTGTGCATCACATGAGTTAAGCCTATTAGTGAAGAACTACCGTAAAGCTTGTTGAAAATTTGGTTTGCATCGGTGGTACCTCTAAGGTCTAGATATTTTCTAATAACAGGGTTTGGTTAACAAGGAAGACGGTATGAAGTCTTATAACGTTTGCAATATGTTTGTCATATAAAACTTGGTGTACGGGTTGATATTCTTGTTTGCTTACATAACCTTGCTAGCCTAAACTCTGTACTGAGAGGGAATGCTTCTCGTGCATCCAAATCCTTGAGCCAAAATCCATGCCATTTGTGTCCACCATAACTACCTATATGTGGTATTTCCTTGCCACTCCAAGTAAATTTTTCATGTGCTACCTTTAAATTATTCAAAATGTTATTATTCCCTTTTTGTGTCAATGTTTACTAGCTCATGAGGAATTAGTGTGGTTATTCTTTATTCTATTTGTCGAGTGGACTTTTACACCTGGACTAGTGGCATATACATCCGCTTATCCAATAACTTGCAAAAAGAGCTGGCAACGGGGTGCCCAGTCCCAATTAATTACAACTTTAACCAATTAATTCTCTTCACACTTTTGCCCTGATTCATCAGTAAGCAATGACAAACAGTGAAATACCTGAATGTGTGTAAACCAAAGAGAAAGAGGGATGATCTGCCTTGCTGGTAGAAATAACGTCCTTCATGGGAGCCGCTCTTAAAAGTCCGTTCGACAGGTAGAATACTGTTCTCACCCGCTACCATTCGTTGACAATTAACAAACACCTCTCAAAAATAGATACTCCTCCATGGTATGTGATTGATGGAAGGCACCCGAGGATTCGGTTAGCCATGGCTTGTGTTAGCAAGGTTGGGAGGAGTATCAAATATTTTATGCAATCTCTATATGCTTTCAAAAACTAAAAGCTCTAGCACATGATTTAATCCCTGCTTCCCTCTGCGAAGGGCCTTTCTTTTACTTTTATGTTGAGTCAGTTTTCCTATTCTTTCTGTCTTCCACAAGCAAACACTAGTGTCAACTTTGTTACAACATGCGTTATATGCAATGTATTGGACTTGTTATACTACTTTGTGTTGACAATATCCATGAGATAAATATGTTGAAAGTTGAAGCAAATGCTGAAACTAAATTCTTCCTTTGTGTTGATTAAATACCTTTTTAGAAACTATTGCTTTATGAGTTAACACTTATGCAAAACTGTTTGATGCTTGTCTCGAAAGTACTATTCATGAAAACGTTTAGCTTGTGTGATTCATTGTTTACTCATTATCTATTTGATAGCAAATTATAGACCATTGACTTGGATCACTTCATTCATTTACATGTGCCTTGCAATATTATATGATCAAGATTATGATAGTAGCATGTCACCTCAAAAATTATCTTGTTTTTATCGTTTACCTACTCGAGGACGAGTAGGAACTAAGCTTGGGGATGCTGATACGTCTCAAACGTATCTATAATTTTTGATGTTCCATGCTTGTTTTATACCAATTGCTACATGTTTTGCATCTACTTTATATCACTTTTATACATTTTTTGGGACTAACCTATTAACAAGATGCCGAAGTGCCAGTTCCTGTTTTCTGCTGTTTTTGTATTCCAGAAAAGCTAGTCTGGAAATATTCTCGGAATTGGACGAAACTACACGGGGGTGCCTATTTTTCCAGAACACGCCTGACGGAGCGAAGGAGCAGCAGAGGAGGGCCACCAGGAGGCCACACGCCACCAGGGCGCGGGCCCCCCTTCTGCAGAGGAGGGCCACCTAAAAGCTGAACAACGCTAGATATGAATACTCAACAAATATAAGTGAAGAATAGGAGTATTCTCATGAAAAAGCGGAGCGTGTCTCTCTCCCAATCAAGAAATGCTAGGGTCCAGTCAAGCTTTATTGAAAATAAAGTGCAATACTGAAAATAAAAAGCACACAGACGCTCCAAGAAAAGCACATATGATGTGAAAGAATTAAAATATAGTTTCACTAGAGATGACCTGATAATTTTGACGATGAAGAAGGGGATGCCTTGGGCATCCCCAAGCTTAGACGCTTGAGTCTTCTTGAAATATGCTGGGGAGATCCATGGGAGCCTCCCAAGCTTAAGCTCTTCACTCTTCTTGATCCTATTATATCATCCTTCTCTCTTGACAATTGAAAACTTCCGTCACACCAAACTCAAAGTAGATCTCATTAGAGGGTTAGTGCATAATCAAAAATTCACATGTTCTGTAAAGACGCAATATGATTTGTTACTTTAAACATTAGCTACAGCCACTGATGTTATGTGAAGCTCTTCCACCCAAAAAAGAATTTCACTCAACACTAGTAAAAGAGAGAATGCGAAAAATAAAAAGGCATAATCTGTCTAAAACAGAACAGTCCGCAAAGACGAATTTTTTCGAGGCACTTACGACGCTCAGATCGAGAAACTCTGAACTAATGAAAGTTTCAGACATTCATAAAGATTACGCACAAAAAATTTCAGATTTTTTAACAATCTGGTGATTTTAGGAATTTCGTACAGTGAACAGCAAAAATCTGTTTCTGCGCAGCAATCAAAATTAAGCATCATCTTATCATTAGAGGCTACTCTTGGCACAACAATGCGAGAAAATAAAGATACAAAGGAGTTGCTACAGAAGTAAACAAACTCCTTGACTCAATAAAAGAAAAATTGCAGAAAAATAAAATGGGTTGCCTCCCATAAGCGCTTTTCTTTAACGCCTTTTAGCTAGGCACAAAGCATGCATCAAGTATTACCAAGTGAAGAAGCATCAACATTGTAGTTTGTTCGAACAATAGAATCATAAGGTGGCTTAATCTTCTTCCTAGGAAAGTGTTCCATACCTTTCTTGAGAGGAAATTGATATTTTATATTCCCTTCTTTCATATCAATAATAGCACCTACAGTCCTAAGAAAAGGTCTTCCCAACACAATAGGGCATGATGGATTGCACTCAATATCCAAGACAATAAAATCAACGGGGACATAATTGTTGTTAACCATGATAAGAACATCATCAATTCTTCCCAAAGGTTTTTTAATAGTAGAATCAACAAGGTGAACATCCAATAACAATTTTCCAAAGGTGCTAAATCAAGCATATCATATAATCTTTTAGGCATAACAGAAATACTAGCACCAAGGTCACACAAAGCATTGCAATCAAAGTCATTCAATTTCAATTTAATGATGGGCTCCCAACCATCTTCTAACTTCCTAGGGATAGAAGCTTCATGCTTTAATTTCTCTTCCCTAACTTGTATGAGAGCATTAGTAATATGTTTAGTAAAAGCCATGTTTATAGCACTAGCATTAGGACTTCTAGCTAGCTTTTGCAAGAACTTAATTACTTCAGAAATATTGCAACCATCAAAATCAAAGTCATTATCATCAAAAGTAATGGAATTATTCTCTTCCTTATTGCTAGAAATTTCAGCATCTTTATCAAGGACAGTTTCAGAGTTATCAGGCAATTTAGGACATTTTGCAATAGAAGTGGAAACATTACCAACACCAACTATCTTGCCATTAATGGTAGGAGGTTTGTTAACACTTGAGTTTGAAGCCTTTTCAGAAGTAGTAATAGTATAAACTCTAGCAATATTGTTCTTTCTAGCAATTTCATCCTCTCTTTCCCATCTAGCATGCAATTCAGCTAACATCCTCACATTGTTATCAATTTTAACTTGTATAGCATTGAGAGTTTTGCTCTCTTTAACATCATGAGGCATGTTCTTTAGTTTCAATAAGTCAACATCAAGAGCAAGACTATCAACTTTAGAGGAAAGCACATCAATTTTCCCAAATTTCTCCTCAACAGTTTTATTGAAAGCAGTTTGTGTACTAATAAAATCCTTAAGCATAACTTCAAGATCAGAGGGTACACTCTTATTATTATTGTAGGAGTTACTATAGGAATTTCCATAACCATTGCCACTATTAGAAGGATAGGGCCTATAATTGCTATTACCAAAATTATTCCTATAAGCATTGTTGTTGAAATTATTATTTTTAATGAAGTTCACATCAACATGCTCTTCTTGAGCAACCAAAGAAGCTAAAGGAACATTATTTGGATCAACATGTGTTTGACCATTTGCAAGCATAGACATAATAGTATCAATTTTGGCACTCAAGGAGGAGGTTTCCTCAACAGAATTTACCTTCTTACCTGTTGGAGCTCTCTCGGTGTGCCACTCAGAATAATTAATCATCATATCATCAAGAAGCTTTGTTGCAGCACCCAAAGTGATGGACATAAAGGTACCTCCAGCGGCCGAATCCAATAAATTCCTCGAAGAAAAATTTAATCCTGCATAGAAGGTTTGGATGATCATCCAAGTAGTCAGTCCATGAGTGGGACAATTTTTAACCAATGATTTCATTCTCTCCCATGCTTGAGCAACATGTTCATTATCAAATTGCTTAAAATTCATTATGCTACTTCTCAAATAAATAATCTTAGCATTTAGTCCATGAATCAATACTATTTCTAGGCAAAGATAGCAACCATTCTTTAGCACGTCCTCTCAAGGAGAAAGGAAAAAGTTTCAGTTTAATAATATCACCATCTACTTCCTTGAGCTTTTGCATTTCACAAAGTTCAACAAAGTTATTAAGGTGAACAGCAGCATCATCAGTACTAACACCAGAAAATTGCTCTTTCATAACAAGATTTAAAAGTGCAGGTTTAATTTCATAAAATTCTGCTGAAGCAGCAGGTGGAGCAATAGGTGTGCATATGAAATCATTGTTGTTCGTGCTAGTGAAATCACACAACTTAGTGTTCTCAGGAGTACTCATTTTAGCAGAAATAAAAACAGTACAGAAAATAACTTGAAAGTAAACTAGATGCAAGTAACTAATTTTTTTGTGTTTTTGATAATTGAAAGCAAACAAGATAAAATAAAATAAACTAAGCAAGACAAAAACAAAGTAAAGAGATTGGAAGCGTGAAACTCCCCTTGCAGAAGACTGCTGTCTCCCCGGCAACGGCGCCAGAAAAATAGCTTGATGACGTGAAACACACGTTCGTTGGGAGACCCCAAGAGGAAGGTATGATGTAGTCAGCAGCAAGTTTTCCCTCAGAAAGAAACCAAGGTTATCGAACCAGTAGGAGCAGCAACTCTTCAGAAGGTTGTCAACGGCGCCAGAAAAATAGCTGTCGCAGGGAGTCTGGACTGTTGACGTGGAATCTGCACACAACACAATCAAACTACTTTGCCCCAACGAAACAGTGAGGTTGTCAATCTCACTGGCTTGCTGAAAACAAAGGATTAAACGTATGGTGTGGAAAATGAGTATTAAATTGCAGAGAATGAAAAAGGAACAGTTTGCAGTTTGTGGTTGTTTAATCAGTGTAAAAGAATGGACCGGGGTCCACAGTTCACTAGTGGTGTCTCTCCATAAAAGATAACTAACATGTTGGGTGAACAAATTACAGCTGGGCAATTGACGAATAGTGAGCGCATGACAATGCATATACATGACATGTTGACTACTATGATATTTAATTGGGCATTACGACATAATACATAGATCGTTATCCAACAGCATCTATGACTAATAATCCACCGCCGGGTTGTCATCCGAGTCCCCCGTTGGTATTAAGTTGCAAGCAACGGATAATTGCATTAAGTAAAGTGCGTAATGTAAACAAACACATATGTCCGTGGACATAGCATCGTTAGGTTATCCCTAGTGGCAACAGCACATCCACAACCTTAGAACTTTCTGTCACTGTCCCAGGTTAAACGGAGACATGAACCCACTATCTAGCATAAATACTCTCTCTTGGAGTTACAAGCATCTACTTGGCCAAAGCATCTACGAGTAACGGAAAGCATGCAAGATCTTAAATAACATATAAGATAGATTGATAATCAACTTGACATAATATTCAATATTCATCGGATCCCAGCAAACACAACATGTAGCATTACAATAATATGATCTTGATCATGTAGGGCAGCTCACAAGATCTAAACATGATGGCACAAAGTGGAGAGACAACCATCTAGCTACTGCTATGGACCCGTAGTCCAAGGATGAACTACTCACGCATCACTCCGGAGGCAGGCATGGCGATGTAGAAGCCTCCGGTGACGATTCCCCTCTCCGGCAGGGTGCCGGGAAGAGGTTCTGAACCCTCCCGAGCTAGGGTTGACGACGGCGGCGTCTCTGGAACTTTTCGTGGATATTTGCTCAGGTACTTAGGGTTTTCGCGTCGGGGGGAATAAGTAGGCGAAAGGGCGGCGGCTGCGGACCCCGAGGGGCCCACACCACCCCAGGCGCGGCAGAGGGGGGCCGTGCCCCCTGGCGTGTGGGGCCCTGGTGGCCCTCCTCTGCTGCTCTTCGCTCCGTCAGGCGTGTTCTGGAAAAATAGACACCCCCGTGTAGTTTCGTCCAATTCCGAGAATATTTCCAGACTAGCTTTTCTGGAATACAAAAACAGCAGAAAACAGGAACTGGCACTTCGGCATCTTGTTAATAGGTTAGTCCCAAAAAATGTATAAAAGTGATATAAAGTAGATGCAAAACATGTAGCAATTGGTATAAAACAAGCATGGAACAACGTATCAACCGGTGACACACAGCATCACTGTATAACAGTCGGGTCGGGGCGCCACAAGTTGGTATCAGAGCAGTACTGCCTGTAGGAAACCCTTCTACTGGTCGACGTTGAGTCTAGCGTTTGTGAAAATATTTTAACCTAAAAATGAGTTGTGAAAACCATCCTAGGATTATTTTTACTCCTTACCTGGTTACCCTCTAATCTCGGAGCAATCTTACCTCGATTTGAGTTAAAAGTTTTACTTCTCAGCTGTGACTTCAAAAGTATTAGGATAACACTGAAGGTAGAACCCAATACTACGTTTTACGTGGACCTTTAGTGTTATGTGTCTGGTTGCTCCCGCTGCGTTGCAAACTAAAATCAACTCAGATGTTTGAACCCTATTACCCAACGAAGGAACAAGTGTTTAGCCTCAATTTTGTGGGTTTTAACCCAAGGATTTGAACATAAGGTCCCGGATTGTGCCAACTAGAGTGTGTTGAATCATATGGTTCCTTAACCATTGCATCTCTCGCTAGTAGCACATGATGCTGATCTTTGACCCAAGTTCTATCTTGTTGATTCCTTGTTAATTGTTACACAATGTATTATCGTCCCTAGTCTATGTACTTGAGTAGACGCTAATGCTATTGTTCGACCATTCGGAGAAAGATACTAACTGTGTCATTGTCAAATCTCCAGAATGGCTCGAGGAGGCCGCGGAGGCCGCGGTAGCCACAATAATGATGAGGATGATCTGCCGCCACCACCCTCGATGGCTCAGGTCTTGATGGCCATTGAGGAGAACCGCGGGCGCAATAAGCGTTTGCTTGAGCAGTTGGTGCAGCAGAATGCACGGAGGAACGAGTGCAACACTCTCACTGAGTTTCTGCGCTTGCAGCCAACCACCTTTGCTGATGCTAAGGAACCACTGGAAGCTGATGACTGGCTTCGTGCTCTGGAGCGCAAGTTCTCCGCGCTGCATGTCCCAGTGGCCGAGCAAGTTAACTTCGCCACCTACCTCTTGGTTGGTGCAGCTGGCTGTTGGTGGGAAAGCCATGTGGCTTTGTTTCCAGCCAACCATGTCTTCACTTGGGCTGATTTCCGCACTGCCTTCCGTGCGGAGTACATTCCCCAGCCGATCATGGATTTGAAGAGGAGGGGGTTCCTGGATTTGCAACAGGGACGTATGGACCTCCGCACCTATGGTCGTGAATTCAACCATCTCTCTCGTTACGCCCCAAGGGACGTGACCACTGATGCTGACAAGCAAGAGCTGTTCCGCAAGGGTCTTACGCCGCAGCTCCGCTATGAGCTATTGCCCTTCAGGTTCCAGACCTACCAGGAGCTGTTCAACCAGGCTCTTACTCTTGAGCAGGGAAGGAAGGAACTTGAGGCTTCCAAGAGGCCAGCCCACGGGGACCACCAGAGTTCCTCGGGTTCTGAGAGCAAGAAGCGCAGGGTGTTTGTCCCCTACAACGCTGTACCACGTGCTCCATTCATGCCGAGAGCCGCGGGATACATGCCACCACCTCCGCGCCCCACTACTTCGACACTTGGGGTAGGCGGGAGTGGGTATCGTCCCATGCTACCTGCTCCACCTGGACTCACCTGCTACACCTGTGGCCAGGCTGGCCACTACTCCAGGGAGTGCCCCCAGAAGGCACCTATCACGGGAACTCTGATACGTCTCAAACGTATCTATAATTTTTGATGTTCCATGCTGTTATTATATCAACTGCTACATGTTTTGGCTACACTTTATATCATTTTTATGCATTTTCTGGGACTAACCTATTAACAAGATGCCACAGTGCCAGTTCCCTGTTTTCTACTGTTTTTGGTTTCAGAAAATCTATTAAGGAAATATTCTCGGAATTGGACGAAACAAAAGACATCGTCAATAATATCACGATGAGATCACGGAGTCCAAAGGGGAGTCGGAGCAGACCCACCAGGGGGCCACGCCACACTAGGGCGCGGCCCAGGGTGGGCCCACGCCCCCCTATGGCGTGGTGGCCCCCTGGCCACCGACGCCGCCTCTTCGCCTATATATTCTCCGCGACGCGAAAACCCTATTACGGTCGATCATATTCCACGAAAAGTTCCGTCGCGGCCGTCATCGTCAATCTCAGATCGGAGGAGTTCTGAAGCTCTTCCCGGCACCCTGCCAGAGGGGAGATCATCACCGGAGGGCTCTACATCACCATGCCTGCCTCCGGAGTGATGCGTGAGTAGTCCACCCCTGGACTACGGGTCCATAGCAGTAGCTAGATGGTTGTCTCTCTACCTTGTGCCTCCATGTTTAGATCTTGTGAGCTGCCTAACATGATCAAGATCATCTTATTGTAATGCTAGATGTTGTGTTTGCTGGGATCCGATGAATATTGATACCATGTTTATTCAAGTTGTTTATCTATGTGCTCTTGATCTTGCATGCTCTCCGTTGCTAGTAGATGCTTTAGCCAAGTAGATGCTTGTGACTCCAAGAGGGGGTATTTATGCTCGATAGTGGGTACAGTCTCTAGATATCTGGATCAGTGACAGAAAGGTCTAAGATGGTAGATGTGATGTTGCCACTAGGGATAAAACATTGGTGCAGTGTCTAAGGGCACTTGTATTGATTACATTACACACTTTACTTCATGCAATAATCTGTTGTTAGCAACTTAATACTGAACAGGATGCGGATGCTGCCTTGAAGGTGGATTATTTAGGCATAGATGCGGTTGGAATAACGGTCTATGTACTTTGTTGTAATGCCCAACTAGATTTCATAGTAGACATCTTGGCATGTATTGCATTGTTATGCCCTCTCTATTTGTCAATTGCCCAGCTGTAATTTGTTTACCCAACATGCTAGTTATCTGTTCTGAGAGAGACATCACTAGTGAACTGTGGACCCTGGTCCAATTTCCTCATACTGTTTACACAACCTGCTGCAGTCATCTGTTTCCTGTTACTTGCTGTTTTTCCTGCTGTTTTCCACACCATACGTTTAACTCTTTGTTTCTGCAAGACAGGAGAGATTGACAACCTCTCTGTTTCGTGTTGGGCAAAGTTCTGGTTTGTGTCTGTGCAGATTCCACGTTGGTGCAAGCTCCCTAGCGCCAGGGGGAGTCAACATCAACAACCTTCCAATAGATCGTCAAGTCCTACTGGATTGATAACCTTGGGTAGATTTCTCAAGGGAAAACTTCTGCTGTCTACATCATAACCTTCCTCTTGGGGTTCACCAACACGTAGCCATCAAGCTGTTTTCTGGCGCCGTTGTCGGGGAAGTACTCATCATCACCATCATCATCATCCTCAAATACTCTCCCGTCAACCAGGCACCAAACTCCTGCACGAGCCCCTGCCAATCCAGCTGGCAAGGCTGGACCTATTGTGCGTGGTCGCCTGAACCACGTCTCTGCTGAAGAAGCTGAAGAGGACCCCGGCGTCCTTATGGGTGAGCTACGAATCAACGACAATCTTGCTACAATTTTGTTTGATTCTGGAGCATCGCATTCATTCATATCCATAGCTTTTGCAAAAGACCACAAAATATCGTTTGAGAAAATGAGACGTCCCTTGGTGATCGCCACTCCTGGCTCCAAATGGCAAACCGATGGGGTTACTCCTGAAGTCCAGATTACTATCGGTCACTACTCTTTTCCTTCGCTTTGGTAGCTCTGAGGTCAAGTGGCATTGATGTCATACTGGGCATGAACTGGCTAGCCAAATACCGGGCTAATCTCGACTGTGCTGCCAAGAGCATCACCGTGACCAATTCTTCCGGTGACAGTGTGAAGTATTGGTCTGCACTATCAAGACCTCCGTCCTCCATCATACCCAACTCACCCGAGATCCTTCTTTGCTTTATCGAAGGCAAATCCCCTCCTGAAATCCAGGACATACACGTGTTGTGTGACTTCCCGGATGTGTTCCCGGAAGAATTGCCTGGCATGCCTCCTGACCGAAGTGTGGAGTTTGTCATAGATCTACTTCCCGGAACTGATCCGATTTCCAAGAAGCCCTACCGTATACCGGTGGAAGAGTTGGCTCTGTTGAAAGAGCAAATTGATCAACTGTTAGCGAAGGATTTCATCCAGCCTAGCAGTTCACCTTGGGGTTGTCCGGTACTCTTTGTCAAGAAGAGAGATTCTACCGTGCCTCGTCTAGTCTCTGACTATCGACCGTTGAATGCGGTGACAATCAAGAACAAGTATCCTATTCCTCGTATCAATGATCTGTTGGATCAGTTAGCTGGTGCAACAGTATTCTCCAAGATGGATCTGAGGTCGGGATACCATCAGATAAAGATCAGAAAGGAGGATATTCCAAAGACGGCATTTGTTACTCGTTATGGCTCATATGAGTATACCGTCATGTCCTTTGGCCTCACCAATGCTCCAGCTACTTTCATGAGGCTCATGAACTCCATCTTCATGGATTATCTTGACAAGTTTGTCGTCATTTACATCGATGACATCCTCATTTACTCCAAAACCGATGAAGAACATGAGGAACACCTTCGGTTGGTTCTGACACGACTTCGAGAACACCGCCTCTATGCCAAGTTCTCCAAGTGTGAGTTCTGGTTGGATAATCTTGTCTTCCTTGGTCATGTGATATCCGCTAATGGTGTGGCTGTCATTCCCGACAAGATTCAGTCCATCTTGGACTGGAAAACTCCAATGTCAGTCAAGGACATTCGAAGCTTTCTCGGATTGGCAGGTTACTACCGTCGATTCATCGAAGGTTTCTCCAAAATAGCCAAGGCCCTGACTGACCTTCTCAAGAAGGATAAAAAGTTCGTATGGACGGCCGAAGCTGAAGAGAGCTTCAAAACGCTGAAAGCCAAACTCACGTCCGCTCCTGTGCTTGTCCTGCCGGACACAAGCAAGGATTTCGTCGTCTTCTGTGACGCCTCTCTGCAAGGCTTGGGCTGTGTGCTAATGCAAGATGGCCATGTGGTGGCATATGCTTCTCGCCAACTTAAGCCGCATGAGCACAACTACCCAACTCATGATTAGAACTTGCCGCGGTGGTTTATGCTTTGAAGCAATGGAGACCATACCTGTTTGGTAACCGTTGCGAGATCTTTTCGGATCACAAGAGTCTGAAGTACCTCTTCACCCAGCCGGATTTAAATCTCAGGCAAAGGCGTTGGTTGGAGTTAATCAAGGACTATGATGTGAGTCTGAACTATCAACCCGGCAAAGCAAACGTCGTGGCTGACGCGCTAAGTCGGAAGTCCTATTGCAACAATCTGATGATTGAGAAGGCCCAACCTGCCCTCCATGAAGAGTTCTCTCGTTTGAACTTAGAAATGGTTCCCCTGGCTACCTTGCAAATCTGGAGATCAAAGCTACTCTTGTAGACCAGATTAAGGATGCTCAGAAGCTGGATGAGGGTATCTGAATATCAAGAAGAACATTGCTAGCGGAAAGGCCAAATGTTTCTCGGAAGATGAATCCGGGGTTGTTTATTTTGGTGACCGCTTGGTAGTGCCAAAGAACCGAAATTTGAGGGAGCTCATCCTACAAGAAGCTCATGAATCACCTCTCTCTATCATCCCGGTAGTACCAAAATGTACCAAGACCTTCGGCCACAATTCTGGTGGACTCGGATGAAATGGAAATTGCCAAGTATGTTGCTGAATGCGACACATGTCGACGGGTAAAGGCTGAACATCAAAGGCCTGCCGGCACTCTCCGCCCTATTGCAGTCCCCGAGTGGAAATGGGATGAAATTGGTATGGACTTCATCACCGGGTTTCCCCGATCTCAAAAGGGCAACAATGCAATCTGGGTAATCATTGATCGACTGTCCAAGGTTGCTCACTTCCTACCAGTCCGTGATGATATACGGGCAAGTCAACTTGCTGACTTATATTTGGCTCGTATTGTTCCATTGCATGGGGTCCCTCTGAGGATCATATCGGACCGTGGAAGTATCTTTGTATCCAAGTTCTGGCAGAGTTTCCAAACTGCTATGGGGTCCCGTCTCAACTTCAGTACCGCCTACCATCCTCAAACTGATGGTCAGACCGAAAGAGTGAACCAAGTGTTGGAAGACATGCTTCGGGCATGTGTGATATCTTTCGGCAAGGGTTGGGAAAAGTATCTCCCTTTCGCGGAGTTCTCCTACAACAATAGCTATCAAGCTAGTCTGGGCATGGCTCCATTTGAGGTTCTCTATGGAAGAAAATGCCGTACTCCGCTGAATTGGTCCGAGACCGGAGAGAGAGCACTCTTTGGTCCAGATGTGATCAATGAAGCTGAGGAGAAGGTGAGAATCATAAGAGAGAATCTGAAGATTGCTCAGTCTAGGCAGAAGAGCTACTATGATAAGCATCATCAGGAGGTTCACTATGAAATTGGTGATAAAGCTTATCTCCGCGTCTCTCCCCTTCGTGGCGTTCGCCGCTTCGGAATCAAAGGGAAATTGGCCCCTCGCTATGTTGGCCCTTTCACCGTTCTGGCCAAGCGGGAGATCTTTCTTATCAATTGGAGTTACCGGTCATCTTTCCAAATGTACATGATGTGTTCCATGTCTCCCAACTTCGCCGGTGTTTTAAAGATCCTATCCATGGGGTCAATCATGAAGAGCTAGATCTCCAGGAAGATCTCACTTATCGCGAGCATCCTATCCGTGTACTGGATGAAGCCGAAAGGAAGACCCGTAACAAGACTACCAAGTTCCTCAAAGTTCAGTGGTCTCACCATTCCGAGGAAGAAGCAACTTGGGAAAGAGAGTCTAGTCTTCGTGAGGAGTATCCCGACTTCTTTCCGCAATCTTAGAATCTCGGGACGAGATTCCTGTAAGGGGGTAGAATTGTAACAGCCCAAAGTTTGAGAACTTAAAACCTGAGTAAAATTTTCGCTTTTGCATTTCATTCATGCATCATGGCATCATTTGTTCAATTGCTCATGTTGAAACCAAGATTTGGACAACAAATTAAAACAAAAGGGAAATACAAGCAATATCTGTTTTCAAACAACTTCAACTCTAATGAGTTTGTTGTGACAAAACCAATTCAAATAACTTCCATATTTGTCAAGGAAGTTCCAAGAGCTCAAAACAATATTATGCAATTGCTATGAATTTCCAAAGGAGCAACATTTTGAAAGTTAGCAAAATTGCCACAATGAAACGCTATGAACAAAAGTTGGTCAAAACATTTTATTCTTAAACCCCAATTTTTGTGGAGCAACTAAATGACAAGGGGAGCCTCCCCAAATTATTTCACAATTTTTGGAAGTGTTTAAGTAATTCAATTAATTCAAATACAGCTGCTGGAATCTTTTCCCAGAACAGAAGGACCAATCGGTGATGGAAACAGAATTGCCAGGGGGCTATTTGCAAAACCGCCGACGTCTTCTTCCTCCTCCTGTAGCGACGCGCGAGCAGGTCGCGCTGGACCCGCTCGTCGCCGTGCCGCGCTCGCACCCCGCCGCGCCGGGCCCCTCCCTGCCTCCACCTGCGGACGAAGAGCGTCACGAGGACCCTCCCTCACTCACTGCCCCCACGCGCTCTTCCCTCCCCCTCTATTCTCTTCTCCATGACCGACGCACCGCTCGAGCTCGCCATGCTCGTCGCCGCCGATTGAAGAGCTCCCGGGTAAATCGAAGAGTACCAACCTCTCCGCCGCATCGCCTGCACCTTCTGCGCCCGAGGAATCGACCGGAGACGCCGTGAATCGCCGCCGCCGTTCGATTTCGTCTCCGCCCCCGACGCATCCCCGCCGACCCCGAGCCGCCGTGCTGGACCTCGCCACGCCTCGCCGTCTGCACCATCGCGCTCGTGGTGAGCCCTAGCCCGTGCTGGCCTTTCCCCTCTCCCCCTCTCGCGCTAGTTCGCCGTAGCCTCGCCGTCGTCACGCCGTAGTTCGTCGCCGATGTCTCTGTCGCCGTAGCGCGCGACCGGCCGCGAGACCAGCCTGGACCGGGCTGTGGGCTGTTCTTCTCTGGCCCATAGCCGGCCTCTGGGCCAGCACAAACCGGCCTGAGGGCCGTTTCTCTCTGCCGCCCAGCCGGCCTTTCAGCCGGTGCAGACTGGGCAGAAGGCCGGTTGCCTCTGTTAGCAAGCCGGCCTGCAAACCGGCCAAGACCGGGCTGGAGGCCGGTTTGACTGATTTTTTCGCGGTTCCTTTTTTCCTTTTCCCTCCCTTTTTGCGCATGCTTCCCGCTCCTCCCTCGCGCATGTAGAGACATCGAACCTCGATGAATCTCCTGTCCCATCCCTCTCTCGAATTCGCGTAATTAAAATGTTATTGTTGTTGAAAATAAATTAATTAAAATCATATAGTTAAAAGAGGAATTTATAAATGTAATAACTTCTTATCGGGACCTCCGAAAAATGTGTTCTTTATATCAAAATGCTCAGAAAAATGTGCATTAATCAGTAGCATCATTTCCATGCATGTTTACATGATCTTTAGCATAGGAAAACATCAAAACAAAGAAGGAGCTTTATTTCTCTCTTGTTGAATAATTATTTCGTCACCCCATGTAAATTAGTAGAACTTGTTATAAGAATTCCAGTGCATTAAAAATGTCATGCCATCATGTGTTTGCGCATTGCATTTGTTGAAACATGTGTGGTGATTGATTGCTCTTCCGTTGCTATGTTTCGATAGATCAAGCAACCGGGGTTACACCGCAATACCCCGACGATCCGTACTACCCGCACCTTGATCAAGGCAAGCGTAATCCCCCCTCTGAGCATGTCTTATCCTATGTTTCCGCAAATATTTTCTCTACTATAATATTGCATGCGGTTCCAAATGTCAATTTATCGGATTAGAGTATCCTATAGTTGCATTAAGTTTCCGATGCCAATACCTGTTTTCCTCCTATTATCCATAGGGTTGTATTGTTGGCCTGAAATACTGAACTATGCTATATTGTTGCTTAGCCATGCTTAGTTAAATGCTTAGCCGTCCGATGGATGGTTCATGTTGGAAACATGTGATGAGATAAATGGTTGATGGTGGAGGAATTGTGGAGACAGGTAATAAAATGCTTAAAGGTGGGATGAGAGGCCACTTTGGTATGGTGGTGTTTTGTCTCACTCTCGCCGCCTAGGTGCGAGTTCTTTACCTCTTGAACCAAGAATGAGCGCGCTTCCTTTCGGTAGGGTATATGGAGCCCTCGTCGACCGACTAACTTGAGCGGGGCTAGCCAGGGTCCTCTAGTTTGAGCTTCCATTTGCGCGTGCGTTGAGATGGTGGCTAAGACAGAAATGAGGATGGTGGTGTTAGGAAAATGAGTGGCCACGGGGCAGGGTGTTGGAGGCACTGAACCTGTCCCGTCCTCACTGATGATCCTGGGTTAGTCTTTAACAAGGTAAAGGTTGTAACCGTTCCCACTCAGCCGGCTTTCCCCGGAAGAGAGCTACGTGTAGGCAATGAGCCGGGCGGTACCGAAGGTAAACACAGTGCACCCCTGCAGGGTTAAATCTTTTCGAAAAGCCATGTCCACGGTTACGGACAACTTGGGAAAGGACGATAAGACCATAGAATAACTTGAACGGAATGGTTAAAAACTGGGTACTAAAGGTACCACTCCAGAATGCAAGGTTGACTTCCTCGAGGGTGATTCGGGGAGGTGCCTTCGTAGAGCAGGTACAGTGGAAATGGTGGTTGATGATGAGAAAGGTGATCACAGAAAAGAGTACTTCTTACCCCTTTTGAAAATACTCTGTATAGTCGATGCCATTGAGTTATGTTTTCATAAATAAAATCAGCTTAATGCAAAACAGCCATAAAACCTTGAAAGCCTCATCGAGCTAAAGCTCTATATATAATCTTGCGAGTTCGTCGAACTCAACGTCGTTTGTTTTGTTTCAGAGGAGGACTTCACCGACCTCGAAGGTGGGTTCTTTGTGGACGTCGACGAGTAGTCTGGGGTTCCCAGGTGGCAGCTTGGGACATCCCGGAACAGCTGGCGTTGGATGTTTATCTGTAGGCCTCTTAGGCCATATTTTGGATCTTGTTGTTTAGAACAACCTAATTCGCTTCCGCATGTTGTAATGTTGGGTCCGTGACCTCTGTTGTAATTTGCTATCTTTCTCTATTATAAGAGTTGAACTATAATGCTTTGTGTCGTAGAGTCTGTGATGTGCCAGTTGTTCCACAAGTCTTGATCTCTCTATTATACATTGAGGGTTGTGCCTGTGTTAAGGCATCAATCGGGGTGTTGCGTTGCCGATGATCCATTCCGAGTAACGCCTGCCAAAGGTTTTGGCCGGGGATTGGTAAACCCGTAACCTCCGGTTGTATCGCTTAACCGGTGACACACAGCATCACTGTATAACAGTCGGGTCGGGGCGCCACAACAACATATTCAATACTCTTTGCCCGGTTCTTTCGAATGATCAGAAATATAATTCATGGAACAAAGAGAAATGTTCCTTCCATTATTATTCGGTATAGATATATAGTGTATATATATAGGGAACTGTGGAAGGAATCGATATCTAAAATGCCAACATCACCAACTGATATTGATTCCGGGTGAGCCAATTCGGTGAGGTTATTAAAAGATAATTATAAATATTCCGGAGGTAAATAATTCCTTCTTATCTTACCACGTGTTTGGGAGGGGGGGCCAAGGCCCCCCCTCTCGCCCTTAACAATAAAACAATTGAAGAAAAAATAGTGCATTATTTTGATTCTCAAATAATTCGAATGTGCCTAATATCTCTGTTTTCCACTGTTATGTTGTCCAAATTTTTTTTTTAAATGTGTTAAACAATTGTGGTATACGGTAGAGAAATATGGACCCGCATGTAAGATACGTACGGACCTGTCCTCAACTATTGGGGTTAGCTGGAACTTGTGAGACGAAAAACTGGGACCAGCTGCAAAATGTGGTTTGATTATGTACTATTTGCAACAATGTCACGAAACGTTGGTTGGTATGTGCAATTTTCTCAGTATTAAGAAAACGATCGATTTGGCATACAATACACACGCAAGATGAAAGAAAGCTTCTAGCTTTCTTGTGAGCAAATACAATAAGGTGATGTCGGGCTGACTATAAGAATTTGAAAACTATATTTTTAATGAGTTGGAGGAGAAAGAAGATAAGCATGCCTAGAGTCAGCTGCAGCACGTGTTTTACAACCCTTTGCGAGAGTGTAAAGTGGGTCATGTATTGATGAATAGTATTCCTTGATAACTATTGTACATGTTGGACATAAAACTGATTGACTATACATGACATGGCAATGTGATATAGCCAAAAGTTGGTTGTACTGTTTTTCAATACTCTTTTCGAATTTGAACCTTAAAATTTAAGAGGTCGTAGTAATATATTATGAGCACTCAACATTTGTTCGTAATTTTTCTTAATTAAACACTTATAATACATTTTTGTAATGGTGGCACCAGAAGCATCTAAATGGGTGGTAACACTAAATATTCTCATTAAAAAGTAGGGCTGAAAACCAAGTCGGACTAGGTCTCGTACGTCTATCTATACCTAATAATAAAAGCAATAAGGTTTCTTCCTCCCATATTTTCGTCCGTTTTTTCGTCCGTCACTTTTCGTTTCGTACGTCGTCCCACTTCTCCCCGTTTCGTGTAATATTTGAGTTCATCGCGGAAAGGGTCCGGAGACGGCCCCTCGCCCGTGCGCGTGCCGTACGTGACCGTCCTCCAGGCATCGGTACGTCAAAGAGACTAGATCGATGTAGATTTCCTACGTCCCGCTTGCGTTCGTATCGTGAACAGATCCTCTTCCACCATGGTAGGAGATTGAAACGGATCCTTCCTCCCACCCATCATATAGGCAGGGAACGAACAAGGGCAGCCGCCTACTCTCGAGATCAAATCGAATATCATCGAACTAATCTGTGCCCCGACTCGATTCCCAACAGAAAAACCTAGCGTGGTAGTCGACAGATTCGCTCAGGAAGGACAAGGCCTTCGGCATCGGTAGGAAGTACGGCCGCGAGGGGAGCACGCCAAGTACCTCGTTGAGCAGCTCCGGAAAGAGATCCTGATCAATCAGGACGACGGCGTGTTCTGGAAAAACGTCATGGAGTTGCTCCCGAGGACGGCGATCTGCGTGTGGACGTCGAGACGCTGTGGAGCGCCGGGTAACTGAGAGACAACTTAATCGACACGGACCTGCGGAGACCAAGTTCGAGAGCAATCTCAAGTTAATCGGGCAGCAGCCGAAGGTGGCCGATTGGAGCATGCATGAGAACACCGTGACGCCGCATAGCTGACTATGTACATCGCCGCGAGGTATTAGCCAAGGGCCTCGGCGACAAGTTGCAGGTCTTCTCCACCGACTTTTATCGACGGCGACTTCGTCGAAGCCAGTGTCGGCGTCGATAGAGCCGTTAGAGATCAATGGCGATTGGCATGGCCGCATGGGTTTAGTAACTAGAGGGGTTGCCAGGCGCGATTAGAGGGTTAATTACTTTCTCCTCACCTGCTAGGGCGGTGCAGGTGCTGCTCGCCTGCGCTCGCCAACCGCCACGGAGCAGGCCCATCGTCAACACCCGTTTCCGAGTCATGCAGCAGGCCGGCACCAACGGGGAGCTCCTGTAGTGCATTGTTGGAAATAAGCATGGACGTGCAGTCCCAGTTCGATCAGTACGTCAAGCTAGCTAGCTAAGGAAAGTAGTGATAGCCATGCTAGCCAATACGCGCATGTCCACCTGATCCAACAACCACCTTGTTTGCTACTCCCTTCGTTCCAATTTAATTGACTTGCTATCCACCAAATGTGGATGTATCTAGACATGTGGTGGATTGAAAGTCAATTAAAATGGAACGGAGGGAGTAGATAGCTTGTAGGTGCGCATCTCGGCGGACTGTAGTGCGATATAAAATCTAATCAGTTTCTTCTTTTTCTGTCAATGACATAGGAAACTCTCATGCAGCCAAGCAATTTGGGATAGTACAATATTTAATCATGGATGTCAAAGATCAAAGAAGGAAACGATATAGAGATCGGTATGCACGGATGACCAACGAAGAAAAACCAAGAAAAAAAAAATAAAAAGGCGCCGCCAAAGCGTATCATCAGCAAAACAAAAAATATTAAAACTTCAACTAATTTGCAAAAAAACACGAAATATGCAGATTTTAGAGCCAAAATAGAAGGCAAAAAACTTTGTGCGAGAAACACAGAAATATAGGCAAATATGCAGGTAGAGAAAAAAGAAGATACAGTAGAGCTTAGGTGCAACACACCATACATAAGAGAAAGTTAGCATATCTAACATCAATATATAGTAAGAGGACATATTATTCCACAGGTTTGGGGTAAAATTTGCTTTATGTCAATATTTTGCACCAAAATTAATTTTCACTCCCGTAGCAACGCACGGGCACGTTTCCTAGTATTAGTACTGGGCGTGAGGTCCAACTCCGTTTGAACAATTTGAAAATTTACCACATCGTAGGCGCAGGCCCCTCCTACGCAGTACCGTCCTCTAGCTCTGATCCAGTATATTGTACAGGAGTACCACAACGAGCGGCCCGGAAATACGTACCGCCAGCAGTGCATGCAGAAAACGGGTTGTATAGGATTAGCGTACGTACGTACTCGATGGATGGATAACCCGTGAATCTGTACGTGGTCGATAACGTCACGATACGAATTTACCAGATCGATCTTGCTTACGTACGTACGTACGCACGCAGGATGAAACAAAGCTTCAAGGTTCTAGCTTTTTTATTACGGTGATACATATTCATGCATATAGAGAGTATTTTGATGGAAGCACATTTTTCTTTGATGGTGTAGGAATATGCATGGCCTTGTTTTTTTTTTTTTTTTTTTGAACAGGCATGGCCTTGTTAGCTGGTTGGTCGAACGAACTAGCTAGGAAGGTTCTCACCTTTTCGGCCATGAATCTTTGTTGTCGATAGGTAAACGACCAGGCCACGGTGCGTCTGCGAGTTTCCTGGCTTAGCTCAGCTATTATGTTTCGTTGGCTCTCCACTTTTGTGAGCAAAAAAAACAAACAAACACGTAACGTAGGGCCTGAAACACGCATTACCTCACACGCACACGCAAATGATTCTTCTGGCTCCGAATCGGGCCAAATTAATTGATTTGCAAAACATCAAAAATACTGTCGTTGTGTGCTGTGTTAGCTGGCAAGTAAATACGTCTGCTCTGGGTAAAACTTGGAGGTCGCATTGTACGCAGAGCCGGTATTCAGCTAGAACCAGGGGCTCGGCTCGGCTCGGCTCCCCAGCCGCGCGCCGGCACGACCGGAGCCACGAGACGAGGTCGATGTCTCGATGATGTGTGTCTGTGGCGTGGCCGCCGCGTGTACACTGTCTGGTTGGCTTCGTTGGCCCCGATAAAGCCGCTGCCGGCGGAAGCGCCGGCGCGATGGAGGGAAGCGTCCCTCTCTCCTTCTTTCCCCGCACTGCCCGCTGCTACTTCTGCTGCTGCATGCCGGCTAAACAATTTTCTAGTAGAGGCAAAAGCTGTCACACAGGCAAAACACACTCTCATCGCATAAATAAATTGAAGTGCGTTTGGATTTCCGACGTACTATGTCTGATTTTATTTTCTTCCTTAATTGTCAATATATGTCTGATTTTATTTTCTTCCTTAACTAGCAAGGTGGCCCTCGCATTTTATTTTCTTCCTTAATTGTTAATATATGTCTGATTTTATTTTCTTCCTTAACTAGCAAGGTGGCCCTCGCATTTCTTTATTGACATTTAAAAAATGTGGACATTCACCATTTGGATGAGAAATAATATCATTGTATATTCAGTAAATGTTGTGCTAATTAAATTATCGCATGTGCAAGAATTATTTTAAATCATACTTTTTTGGGGGAAAATGATGACTATATGATGATCATATATACGATTTGACAAAATAATATATTAGTATATATAATTAAGTTATAACTATGAGGTACCCGATAAGTTCATGTAATATTATATTGGTACGGGTTCTCTAAATCTCTTAATGTTATCTCTACGCTTTAGTTCAATCATTAAAAAAAATTCTCACATGTTTCTCACATGTCACGTGACATGAATAAATCGCAATGAATTTTAGCGCCTCTTTGATTTATTAAATTACCCTTTTTTTTATTGTATTAGCCTTTTGAGTTACGATCCAGACAACTTTAATTGTGCGCTTGGATGTATTTCTAAGATTTGCATGGCATATAAATATGGGTTGCCACGGAATAGAATTGTCGAGCACGTGGATTGTACACGTGCATACATCAATTCGAAGATTTAATTTCCAAAAAAGATGTTTTGGAGAGATCTCCAATTTAATAAATATAACTCAAATTACTCAATTCATAGCATGTCCTCTCATGAAAAATATTTTATTATCCCATGGCACCACCAAATTGTTTCCAATGAGTAATTAAAACTCCTTGGTATCGTCCTCATACTACACAAGAATTTTAGTAAATTATGGGAGACATATGAACTCAATAAGTCCTGAGGAAAGATATTTTTCTAAAAACTGCAAACTTTCTATCTCACAAACTGAAAAGGCAAACCATCCACATTTTAATATCCGCTAGTTCCTTTCAAGCTTAGCAAACGATCAGATGTTTGGTAGGTGAATCTGTGTGAGGTGGAAGTTTCCGGATGATTAATATAATGATCTATTGATTTTTTTTGTATACGAAATAAATAGGTTTGCATCGTATAGTTATATGTGTTCGACTTCATTGTTCATGCGTTAGGCCGAACTACAAACTTTCTCTCACACATATTAAGACGGAGCGTCGTCCATATTTTAGTCTCCTCAGTTTATTTCAAGCTTAGCGGTCGATCAAATGTCGGGAGGCAAATCCGTGTGCTGGAGGCTTTATGATATGTTCTTGTGTTTGTATTCTATCTAGTAATATAATTATCTGTTAATTATTTTAGTATGCATTTTATATGAAATAAATAGATTTGCATTGTATAGTTTTATGTGTTCCACTTGCCATGTCCTAAGTTTACATTTCATGGTATAGCAACTATTTTACTCTTGCACGTCCAACTGTAGACACGTTTTTTTTTTAGAAAAGGAGGGTGCGAGTCCCCGGCCTCTGCATCGAGTGATGCACACAGCCATTCGCACTTATTAATTCCAACTAGATTTACAAAGTACAATATTGAAAAACAAACTGAAGTCAATCTCTCGACAAAGGTCGCTACCACTATGATGGGGGTGACTAACACCAACGCACATCATCTAAAACCTTCAGCTAAACACCAACGCACACCGATGTGCACGATTTAGTCGCTGCCGCCGTCTTCCACGAACCCGTCTTCAGAAAGGATCAACACCATGACCTTGCAAAATCAGGTCTGCCGTCGGCATCGCCACGATGCCAGATAGCGCCACCAAGTGTGAGTCCATGAACCCGAAATCGAGACCCCGCAGCGCCACGCCGCCGAGCCTCACCGACATCGACGTGGTAGATGAAACACCGCTCCGCCAGCTGACCCCTCCAGGTATTCGTGTTCCAAAACGATGCCCTCAAGAGGGTGAACGACACCGAAGGTGACGCCATCGTCTGATCTGGAAAACCAGATCTGGGGTTTCCCCCGGAACAACACGAGTGAAGTGACGAGAGCAGCAAGGACGATGCCTTCAACAAGGAAACGACATCAAGCGACACCGTCATCGTCCGCCAAGACCGAGGTCGAGGTTCGGCTTTCACGTCACCCCGAAACTCGTCATCGACAGGGAGGCGGGTGATTTGCAGCGGCAACTCCTTCAACAAGGTGGCGGCACCCACGGGCGCCACAGTCGCCGGCCAAAGCCCGGCTTTCACCGGCCGCCATCCTCGCCACCAAGATCGACGAGATCTGAAGAACGAGGTCACCACGCCAAGCCACCGATCTGCCTGGAGATCCGCCAAATCGTGCAGATCGGCTCCGCACTAGCCTCCCAGCCGCGCCGCCAATGGCCGAGACCATGAGGCGACGGATCTAGATGGGATCTAGACCCACGGCCAGCCAAACGCTCGATCCGCCGAAGACGGGTCAAAGGCGGCAGCGGCCGCCGCCTGATCGATGCCGCCGTCCGACCACCGCGCCCGAAGACCTCCGCCGAAGCCGCCCCAGCCGCCGCGTCGGGTTCGTCGTCACACCTCCACCCCCAGCGCTTTAGGCACCAGGGGTCCACCGCCACCGCGGCCTATGCCGGCGGCAGCGGCGGAGGGGGAGGTTGGGCGGGGGAGAGGTGCCCCCCGGCGGCGCCCTGGGGCGTGCCGCGGGAGGGGAGGAGGGGAGGAGGGGGGGGGGGGGGGGGGGGGGAGAGTCCCGTGTTGTATCTCTAGGTAGCTACTGTCAAACTGTAGACACGTACACAAACCATATTGATGTGTAGGTACATGTACGTTGTGTAAAGCTTTTTTCTTCTTCTTGAACTGTCCATGTGGATCACGTCTTTTCATTTGGACACGAAATTTCAAGATTTTTTTTTTGGTCAAACAGTCCATGCACCACACGTATCGCTATTTGGATACGCACCATGAGTTGCACGTCTCCTTGCGCACCAAACCTGGTACGTAATTACACGGTCCTGTTTAAATCGTAGCCATATATTACACATCTAACCGTCTAAAAAAATTAAGATGATGTGGATCAATGTGGTGGCTCTATTAAAACTCTCTTATTTTGCTTTTAGTATATATAATACGGAGTAGATTGTCAAGGTACTCGTACGTGACCACCTCAGTTTGCAGTTGCAGGCGACGGGGCATGCAGCTGGACGTCTGTAAACTCGCGCTGGTCATCACACTGCAGTCTGCACGTTGCCTGTGGACTCCTAGCGCTGGTGGTCCACGGTGCAGAAATAGAAGAAAGGTCAACCGATTCCGAAAATAGAAATGGATCGCCCGCACTGCAGCAGGCAAGCAAAAGATACGGTGATGTTGGTGCGGGCCGGGAGCACTGCATGTTGCATGTTTCTTGTTCAGGTAGTATTATTTTCTTCTACATGTATCTAGACAATGTTGTGCCCACTAATATGGATCGGAGGGAGTATATATGTTGGTGTTAACAAATTCCTCGTGATCTTTGATCAATGGATCACGTGATATGCATGCGCCATGTTGTACTTTTGCGACGGAATGCTTGATCTGTGTACTGTGTAGTGTAGGGAAGAAAGGAGCCCACGATCCACTAGATCAACCAGGGCCGGCCCTGTGGGGGGTCTGGAGGGGCGGCCGCCCCGGGCCCAGGATTTTTGGGGGCCCCCCACAGGTATATGTACACCAGGTATAGTATATGGCCTGTAGAAAAAATAAAAGGCAAATAGCCCATTCCGTGGCAACAAACTAGTGATTGGGCCGACTGGGCCTTATGGCTACACTGTCCGTCTGTCCGCTTGTTTCCGTGAGAAAAAAGGTAGCCATCGATAGGCCTAATTAATTCGTGATCGGCAAGGATACGGGTTGATTAGCTCGACGCTCGATCAATCGAAAACCGGGACATCTCCTCTCGTCTCTAATCTCGCCCGCCCCCGCCCGCCCGCACCCAGGCGGCCACGCCTGAGCCGCACGCTGCGCACCTCACTGATGGGTTCCGTATTTCCGATCGTCCGAGCGCCGCGCCGGACCCAGGTACATTCATTGATTAATTTCGATCTTCTTTAGTTTTCTAGTATATGTGGTTTATGCCTTAATTTTCATTACATTTTTATTTTATTCTCAGTGTTATTATGAAGACTTCATCTTATGCTGCACTGCAAAAAGGAAAAGAAGAAAAGAGAAACAAAAATTGATAGATTCATGAAGAGGACCTCTTCACAATTTTTTGAAGAGTAACACAATCACTTCAAGAAATTCAGATGAGTTGGTGCTAGTTGTTGCAGGGAACAAAGAAATATTAATCTTGAAGACACTATCCATACAGAAGACAATGTTGACATCAACAAGGATGATAACAATGTGAGTGATCATGAACACGTATTTCATTTATCTTCTACAGACGTTGCTAGTATTGATCGAAAATGATTAGTTTATTCAAACCAGGATTGACAAAGTGTTTCCTTTTCCGGTAAGGATTTTCCACATAAAAATGTGTCTCGCTTCTCTTGTTTGCTCTCTATTTTGCTAATACAAATTTATGTTTACTTATTTATACTAAGGCTAAGGGCCCTAAATTTTAATTTCGCCCCGGGCCCCAGAAATGTCAGGATCGGCCCTGAGATCAACGCCTAGCTTGCTAGACGGTATCAATGTATCAATGTTGCAGGACGACGCACGCTCGCCCCGTCCTTTCGACGGAAAACTACGGCAACTTGCGTCCCGTGGCATGCATGGCATGCACTTGTCAACTTGTCACGTACCAACGTATACGCTCAGCTGTGTAGCGTCCTCCTCCTCCTCTCTGCTGCAGTAGTATATACTTACACCAACGCGACGCCAAGATTCGGAGGCGGCCAAAGAAACCTTGGACACATCGCCCACATGCCTGCCCGCGGGATGCGGAATAAAACTTGTATTCTGACGGGGTCCCTGTTAAACAATGATTTTGGGCAACTGCTCAACACCCAATACGGGTGTGGCTATCTCAATTATATAGGGTACACAAAGTGTACAATACAAGGTATAATACATGTATAGAGGCTACGTATAAATATAGTCTAACACCCTCCCTCAATCTTAACTGTGGCTTGAAGTACAGAGTAAATTAAGATTGCGTTTACAACCTTCAAACATAGGTTGTGACAGCGGCTTCGTGAAGATATCACCAGGTTGATCTTTCGAGGAGATGAACTTGATATGGAGTAGCTTCTGTGCAACCCGTTTCCGTACAAAATGATAGTCAACTTCAATGTGTTTTGTTCGGGCATGGAATACCGGATTAGACGAAAGGTAAGTGGCACCGATGTTATCACACCAAAGGACCGGTGGCTGATCTTGAGAGACTCCGAATTCCCTCAATAAAGACTGTGCCCATATGAGCTCAGCTGTGGCATTAGCAACCGCCTTGTACTCAGCTTCAGTACTGCTGCGAGACACTGTAGCTTGCTTGCGAGCACTCCAGGCGATCAAGTTAGGACCAAAGAAGACTGCATAGCCCCCCGTGGATCGCCTGTCATCAGGGCTGCCAGCCCAATCCGCGTCGGAGAATGCCGAGAGGACACAAGAGGCGTCATGCCGAAGGTGCAAACCATGGGAGACAGTGAGACAGATATAGCGCAGTATGCGCTTCACAGCTGATAAATGGGAAGTCCGAGGAGCATGAAGATACTGACACACACGATTAACTGCATAGGAGATATCGGGCCGAGTGATAGTCAAGTACTGTAGTCCACCAACAATGCTGCGGTATTCAGTAGCATCATCAGAAGATAGTGGATCTCCAGCAAGAGCAGATAACCGATCAGTCGCTGACATAGGGGTAGCAGCATGTTTGCACTTCAACATACTAGCACGACCCAACAAGTCCAGAGAATACTTGTGCTGAGAGAGAGTCAGTCCAGCAGATGACTGAGAGACTTCCAGACCCAGAAAGTAATGCAAGGTGCCCAAATCCTTGACAGCAAAGTCAGCACTCAACGAAGACAAGAGGCGATCAGCAAATTATTGAACAGATGCACTAGCCAATTATCCCAAAAGTCCGAACTGATGGAAATGGCTAGGCTTTATATTTAACAGTTCCCCTCACGTCTAGGCTGTGACGTACAGGAAGACCCTCAGACGTGGGATCGATAGATGCAACTATTTTTAGATAAATAGTGCGTTGGCCGGGTCTTGAACTTGAGACCTCTTGGCTCTGATACCATGTTAAACAATGATTTTGGGCAACTGCTCAACACCCAATACGGGTGTGGCTATCTCAATTATATAGGGTACACAAAGTGTACAATACAAGGTATAATACATGTATAGAGGCTACATATAAATATAGTCTAACAGTCCCCTGGTATATATACAGATTTATACTCCAGTACGGCCGGAGTACATGCATCATGCATGCGTTTATTAATTAAGCTAGCTCAATCAAGTGCGAGCCACTTGCTCAGGCGGCGCTCTACGTGAGTACCTGAGCTCTCCGTAGTCCGTAGATATCACAATCTCAGGAACATGTGTGCAACTGTACTAGGAGACAAAGGCTTGGCTCAGGCCGTACCCATTTGCCGCGCTGCACCGTGTTTTCCTTTCCCTTGCAGATATTCGCGTCCATATGATCAGATACGCACACCCTGGTGTATGTACGCACCAAAAGAAAGAAAAAAGGGAACAAAATAAAGAAAAGCTGGCTATACTGTCTCGGCACACCTGACAAAACGTCTGTCTTTCGTTTTGTTTCCCTGTACTGATGTGAGAGGAATAAGTAAAGCTGATCCTCGCCACTACGGTTGGCTGGTAACCTACGTAGTCACGTAAAATTACTCGAGTAAGCACGAGCGCCAGTCGTAGAAAGTGAAAGAAAAGAGAAAGAACAGATAACTGACGTAACAAAAGATCTCTGCGGACTGCCGTGCAGGGAAGTGGCGGGAGCTGTGGTGGGTGGTCAGAAAACCGGCACTAGTCAACCCGTGCTGGGAGACGCATGGATCGTTTATAGATCCGCTTTGATTCTGGTGTCTGTCGAGGTAACCACCACGTGAGGTCAACTCGATCACCGGCTTAATTAGTTTAGCTTTAACTACGTGCTCCGTTCGACCGGCCTAAGCTGAGTAGCAGCTAGGTATAGGCTCAAGTGGCTCGCACGCAATGTTCGGCTATGTGGCTCCATCTGTGATGTGATGGACACGTGAGCTAACACGTATAGCTTCCTGCGTCCATGCGTGCTTTGGAGTGGTTATTTATAAGTAGATTTAGTTGCATGCAGTTAGCTTAATCTGCCTTGATGCCGATCCGTGTTGTTGCATCGCATCGCATGATGAAAGAGTCTTAGAGGAAGGGACGCTAACTAGTAGGTATACACATCTCTTTTTCTTTTACTATTAGGTATACATATCGATCGCTTACGTTTGGTGGACGTGGTAAAGAAGGGTCAGACCAATGTACGTTCGTAACTTCGGATTAAGGAACACTATGAAGCTAGATCTATGCTAAATGGAAACCAGGAACATGGGATGCCGTATCGTGTAGACGTGTACCCCGCTGAGTGTGAGATTCACCATTTGTGCTGACAAGATTCTGTACTAGTACTACTACTACCACCACAATGCTTTGCTTACTTTATTCATCCGTTTTTTATGGTGCTAATGTTCAAAGAAATGTTCGTGCTAATTTGTCCCTTACCACGCTCAAGTTACTTTCCACGGTGTGTTTGGTCATAGCCCCATTGTGTCCTACGTCACACTTCCTTTTTTTTTTTTTGCGCAGACAGAAGAGATTACATTAACCAAGAACCTTACAGGAAAACCCAGAACAAAGAGAAAAAAACAACAAGGCCCTTCTGGATCCCAGCAGCATCGTCGTCAAGCAGCACGCTCCGCCGGCAAATCCCGCCACCACTCCTCCACGCAACCTTGGACTGGGAGGAGCCCCCGAGTGGCCAGGAAGTCGACGGTCCTCGGCACCGCAGCGCCTCCATCCTGCACAACGAACAACGGCGCCAGCTTGGTCAACATCATCGCCTCCGTCAGATCCTTCAAACTCCGGCACCGCCACCACGGATACCGGCCGGGGAAGCGTCGCCCGCATCTCCGCCGATACGCAGACACGCCTGGGACAGCAGATCTGCCGCAGAGCTCCGCCGGAACACCTGAAACAGAGGAAGGAACCGCCTCCCGCAAAAGCCTCTCCGGTGACACCATCGCCTCCTTAGCGCCGCCGGCAGGCACCCTCCTACAACCTACACTATATACACACCGTGACCTGTCGATTCCTCAACCTCCCGCCGCCGGAGCGGCCGCCGGAGGCGGGGAATCAAGCAGATCGACGGCGGCGAGGTGGCTGGAGAGAGGGACGAAACAAATCGCCTTTCTACTGTAGGTGGGGGAAAGGGTGTCGGTCCAAGCTCGATCTGTACGTCACACTTCCTTAGCCATATACCCATATCTGGTCTTCCCACCGATAGTTTTTCTTCCGCTATAGTGGGTAATTTTGTTTCATACCTAATGGCAGTTTTAATAATTAAGCGAGTTCGGAGAGAAACAATAAAATATGTTAATCAACCAAAAAAAATCCTCAAAAATTAGGTATAGTAATAAATGATACGGCTCCATTTTTCTTGATCTTGACCTTCCTTTCAAATACTCACTCCAATTGCAACTCACACATAAAAGAACGCTTTGGACACGAATACTGTCCACAAACACAGCGTTGAGCCGTTGACCACTAATTCCCGTTTGCCTATGAGACCCTATAGAGAATTTAGATGTCACAAAAGAACTTATTATGAGAAATCTACACATCTTAATGGAAATGATTCGCGAGTCTTTTGCGTGTTCTAGAAAATAATCTACACATCAGTCTGAGGCATCAAAACCATTCAAAATATAGGTTGAAATTTTAAAATTACGACTTGACCTATGTCTAAAACGCCACACGATTGTGAACCGAGAGAGCCAAATGCCGGTGCGCAATTGTTTTGCCAATGACCTGTCCCTTTTCTCCTCAAGTATGACAAATTGACAATGATGTGTTTTAAGTCCACTGTATTGGACTTGGTCAAAAATTTCCCGTGAGAAAAAAAGAATTAGTCAGAAATGATATGCATCACACATGCAGCCAACTGATGGATACATATCCATAATTTGGCACACAAGACAAGAACGATGAGAAGATAGCGAAATCTATACGAGAATGCTTCCGTCCAAGAACTACCGGGCCATGCATGTACGAACAACATAGTAGGAAACTGCCTTTTTGTGGATCACTTTCTGTGGCGCAGGTGCGCCACAGAATGTGACTTTCTGTGGCGCATGGGGAGTGTGCGCCACAGAAATGTGACTTTCTGTGGCGCACCCTCTCACGCATGCCTAACCCCCCCCCCCCCCCCCCCCCTCCGCGTGGATCGCCTTTTCAGTTCTGTAAACAAGAAAAGAAAATGATAAAAATTTCAAAAAATAAAATACTTTGACATGTAGTTTCGTTTTAGTGTCTAGTTGGTATAGAAATTTTGAAATATGAATTTTGACCTTTTTTGCAAAAAACGAAAAAAAAATATTGACACGGCCACAACTTTTGCATACGACGTCGAAAAAATACGTTTAATATACCAAAAAAAATCGTGAGAAAAAAGGACCTCGATTTCACCCGGGTTTACCCGGTGAAGTTTTCTCAGATTCGGGAAATTCGAAAAGAGTAAAAAGTTATTTCAAAAAGAAGATTTTTTTCTACAAAATCAAAAAAATAAAAAATTTGAAAAAAAAATTCTGTGGCGCACGGTGGTTGGTGCGCCACAGAATTGTTGGGCGGGATTCGAAATTTGAATCCCGCCACCGGCGCCCTTCTCTTCTTCCTCTTCTTTCTCCTTCTCTCCTTCTCTCCTTTCACTTCTCCTCCACTTCTCCTCTCCCTTCTCCTCCACTTCTCCTCTCCTCCACTTCTCCTCTCCCTTCTCCTCCACTTCTCCTCTCCCCTTCTCTCATCTACCTCTACTTCAACTCAACTCCGGCGACCTCCTCCTCCACCAACTCCGGCGACCTTCTCCTCCTCCTCCACCAACTCCGGCGACCTTCTCCTCCTCCTCCTCCACCAACTCCGGCGACCTTCTCCTCCTCCTCCTCCACCAACTCCGGCGACCTTCTCCTCCTCCTCCACCAACTCCGGCGACCTTCTCCTCCTCCTCCTCCACCACCAACTCCGACGACCTCCTCCTCCTCCACCAACTCCGGCGACTCTCCTCCACCACCTCCGGTGCCCCCCATCCTCCACCCACCACCGACCAAGCCACTTACGGCCATGGCCACAGGCACCACGGTCTCCGACGAGCTCCGGGCAAATTCCGGCAAAATTTCGAAATTCCGGCGAAATTCCGGCGGCCAGATCTAGATCTGACCGCCCTTTTTTTGAAATTCAAAAAAACTTTTGTGGCGCACGGGCTGAGTGCGCCACAGAAATGCCACCTTTCTGTGGCGCACGGGCTGCGTGCGCCACAGAAATGCCACCTTTCTGTGGCGCACCGGCTGGGTGCCACAAAATTATATTTTAGTGGCGACAATTCTGTGGCGCACCCAGCAAAGTTGCGGGTGCGCCACAGAATGCCAAAAAGGTGCGCCACTAAAAGCCCTTTTCCTACTAGTGCAAATGGCTCGCGTGCATATACGAAACAGGAACTATTAGTCCTCGAGCACATAGCCAAATATATGTGTTAGGGACAGTTCAAGGGCATTATCCTCTTGTCTTGAGCTAGCTGTTGCTAGGCTCTAATATAAACATTGGCGCTTCATCGCTTGGTAGGCTTTTAGCTAGGGTGCTGTGTATTTCTGGGGCTAGATTACCCATATCCATGTGGCTATGGAGGATATATATATCCACAGTTCCACGCGTCCACCCACACAATCACACATCCAAAAACCAATCATGGTGCATTGCTATTATAAGTACATAGCTTAATCGAGCGCCTGTCCTCTCCCACTTGCCATGTTCGTAACGGCGAGCTAGCAAGCTCAACTCCTGTCAAGATCCTTTTGGTTGATGTCCCTAGCCTTTGGCTTAAGCGACTATCGAAGTCTTGGTCCATTGTATATTTTTTTCACATGCTTAGTTTGGAATATGCACGCACCTATATGGAGTGCATAATCTATATGGGGTAATCTTATGACATGTAAGTTTATTGCCTACATGCACTTTAGGATATTTTATGAAGTCCCACTTCACTTGTATTAGTACTAACATCATGTAGCAACATTGTGCCCATGTCTAGCGTAACCAAGCGGAGTATGGTGATTTCATCTTGCTTGTATTATCGGTGTTAAACATACCTGAAGCGCCAAATAACGTGCGCTGAGATCGGGATCCAACACCGGGGGAGAAAGCAGATCGGTGTGGTGGCATTGAATAGTTTAGAGCGCCGTAGAACTCGGATCTCGTACTCCATCCGTTTAGGTGTATTGGGCTCTTAATAAAAAAAATTCTTCGAAAACAACCACGGATTATGTGCAAGCAAGTCATTAATTATTCATAATTCACATGTTACATGTCCTCTTCCGCGTAAGTCAAGTCACCAAGATATATTTTGGTTCCCCAAAACAGCAATTGGATACGTAGACCATCTGTCACATTCAACTGCGGAAACAAGTCTGGCCATGGTCCTGGGTGACCACTTTTTGTAACTCTTACTAAACTCACTTTGGGACGGGGATTTGTAAAGCCATTTAGCAACATATTCAATACTCTCTGCCCGGTTATTTCGAATGGTGAGAATTATAATTCATGAAAGAAAGAGAAATAAAACGCTCCTTCCATTATTACTAGGTATAGATATATTGAATTGCAAGGGAATCGATATCTAAAATGTCAGCATCACCGGTTGATTCCGAGTGAACCAATTCGGTGAGGTAATTAAAAGATATTTGTAATATTCCTGAGGTATATAATTCCTTCTTGTCTTAAAGTGTGATTGGGAGGGGGGCAACCGCACCCCCCCCCCCCCTTCTCGCCCTTAACAGTTAATATAACAATTGAAGAAAAAATTAGTGTGTTGTGTTAATTCTCAAATAATTAGTATGTCCATAATTTCTATGTTTTCCACACTTTGTTGCCCAATTTCTTAAAAACATGTTGTTGTATAATTGTGGTATACATTACGTATATTTGGACGAAGTGGCAGAGCAACGTTGGGGCAAACCCGTGCCGTGCCCCGCCCAACTCACCAGCTAAACTTGCGTAAGTATTAGTAACACCCAGGCCAATAACAGTCCATTTAGCTAACTTTCTTCATGTTGGCCCACCTAGCCTTTCTTCTATAGCTTCGCTGCTAAATAGGGACCCGCATGTTAGATACTTATTATGGGTCTAAATCAACTATTTGGGTTAGCTTCAACTTGTTAGACGAAAAACTGGGGCTAGCCGCAAAATGTGGTTTGATTATGTATTATGTGCAACAATGTCACCAAGCGTTGGTTGGTATGTTTAATTTTATCACCTTTAAAAGAAACATATCGATTTGGCGTACAATACACACGCAAGATGAAACAAAGCTTGTAGCTGTCTTAAGAGCAAATACAATAAGGTGTTGTCAGCTGAGCATAAGAATTTGAAAATTATATTTTTACTGAGTTTGAGGAGAAAGAAAAGGAAAGAGAATATAACCGGGTCGTAAGTTAAGAGTCAGCTGCAACACGGGTTTCAAAACACTAACTGAGAGTGTAAAGTGGGTCATGTATTGATAAAGTAGCATTCCTTCATAACTATTATACGTGTTGGTTATACGACTGACTATACATGACATGACAATGTGATATAGCGAGCCGTTGGCTCTAATATTATCGTTGCTCTAGGGTGAACATTTTTTGAACAATGTGAACAATTTCTTTAAACCGGTGAATTTGTAACGCATGCGTTATCCCACATTGAGAATTGCACGCAAGATGAAACAAAGCTTCTAGTAGCTTTCTCACTATGATATATAGGTATGCATGCATGGACTATTTCGGTGGAAGCACATATTTCTTTCTATATAGGAGTATGATCTAGGAATATGCATGGGCATGCTAGCTAGTTGGTCTAACCGAACCAGAAAGGTTGTGGCCTTTCCGGCCATGGATCTTTGTTGTCGATAGGTAAACGACCAGGCCGCGGTGCGTCTGCGAGTTTCCTGGCTCAGCTATTATGTTTCGTTGGCTCTCCACTTTTGTGAGCAACAAAAACAAACAAACTAACACGTAGCGCCTCAAACACGCACACGCAAATGATTCTTCTGGCTCCGAATCGGGCCAAATTAATTTATTTACAAAACATCAAGCATATCGTAATGTACTGTGTTACTATAGCTGGCAAGTAAAAACGTCTGCTTCAGGTAAAACTTGGACGCGCATTATACGCAGAGCCGCAGAGCAAACGAGTAGTACTCGCAGACGTTTATTTGGGTAAAACCCGCGGCTCAGCTCGGATGGGCTTGGCTCGGGTATGTAGGTAGAGCGAGCCGCGCACGGCACGACCGGAGCCACGAGATGAGGTCGATGGATGACGGGTTGTTGTGTGTCTGTGGCGTGGCCGCCGCGTGTACGCTGTCTGGTTGCCCCGATAAAGCCGCTGCCGGCGCGAGGGAAGGAAGCGTCCCTCTCTCCTTCTTTCCCCGCTGCTGCTTCTGCTGCTGCATGCCGGCTATACAATTTTCTAGTAGAGGCAAAAGCTGTCACACAGGCAAAACACACTCTCATCGCATGCTTAAATAAATTGAAGTGCGTTTTAATTTCCGGACGAGTTCCATACTTGCATCCCATTTTTCTCACATTGTTTTCTGGGTCTCTCTACGGCTCAGCTGACTGAGACGTAAGTTATGCCTCAGTCAGGTGATGTCACCGTACGGGCCAACCCACCAAAACACGGATCGCAAAATAAAAGGACGATCGGACGGCTACGGATGTGACTGAGACATAATCTATGTCTCAGCTAGCTGAGACTTAGCAAAACCGTTGTTTTCTTGCGTTTATTTGTCAAGGTTGCAATTAAAGTGCGTGCATCGTCAGCTGGGTACTCGTAGATGACCTCCTTGGTTTGCAGTTGCAGGCGACGGGGCATGCAGCTGGACGTCTGTAAACTCGCGCTGGTCATCACACTGCAGCCTGTGGACTCCTGGCGCTGGTGGTCCACGCATGGGCCGGAAGTAGAAGAAAGGTCAACCGATTTCGAAAACAGAAATGGATCGCCTGCACTGCACTGCAGCAGGCAAGCAAAGATACGGTGACGTTGATGCGGGCCGGGAGCACTAGCTACACCTTGCATGCTTCTCGTTCGGGTATTATTTTCTTGTACGGAGTATATATGTTGGCGTTAACAAATTTCTGTGATCTTTGGCTATTTGATCAATGGATCACGTGATATCAGGGCCGGTCCATAGATATTTGGGGCCCTGGGGCGAGCAAGACCAAGGGCCCCTTGTCATACACGAAGATTTTAAAAACATATCACTATTCGTCCGGAAAAAAATCTTATGTTGCAACAACAAAGTAGATAATCAGTACAATATATTGCACACATGCAAGATCTTAACACAAAATGCATACTTCTACCGATTGAGATAACTGTACCATGATAATTGTTTCTATCAATAGCTCTTAGTCTACCGGTGTATCTACATGCATTTTTTCCTTATCACTAGCAAGCAAATACTTCTAAGAGAGACATCATCACATGTGGCATAAAAATGGCCAGACGGGAAATGGAGGCACCTGTTTATGGCTTGATATAAGAATGTTGGTGTCTAGATCCGAACAAGAACAAGAAGACATCACAACGAACAGATGGAGATAAACTGAATGATCCTTTCCCCCATCTCTTTCTCTTGAGCATTCTCTCGAATAGAATTACAACCTGTAGATTTCAACATAAAAAGGAAATACCTGAGTAACTTCATCTGTTTGCCTGATCAAAAATTGAGGAGAAGAGGAGAGCTATTTTGCAGAATTGAGAGGAGGATATGGAGGGACATAGGGTGATGAAAAGAATTGTTGAGAATCGGAGATCCGCTTGCAGAATAGGATCCTTCATATGCTCCAACGATGAATGCTCCTGATCTTGGGAAGGCACGTGAGTGGCGGCGTGGTGGCGAATTTGGGAAGTCTCGACAGTAAACGAGGTGTCAAGCAAAGCGATTGGAGGGCTAAGCGTTGCGTTGTGCTTTGTGCGGGCTGCAGCTTGGGCTTTGTATTTTTTTCTTTAATTATACTAAACTGTTGGGCCCAAGTAGCAGAAACGTATTAGAGCAATAGAGAAATAACACCTGGGTTGGGGCCCCTGCCACCCGGGGCCCAGGGCGACCGCCCCGCTGCCCCGGCCTATGGGCCGGCCCTGCGTGATATGCATGCATACTTGAATACTTGATCGGTGTGTAGTGTAGAGAAGAAAGGAGCCCACGATCCACTAGACGGTATCAATGTTGCAGGACGACGTACGTACGCTCGCCCCGTACGTCCTTTCGGCGGAAAACTACGCGTCCCGTGGCATGGCATGCACTTGTCTACATACTTGTCGCGTACGTACGTATACGCTCGGCAGTGTAGCGTCCTCCTCCTCCTCCTCTCTACTTACACCAACGCGACGCCAAGATTCGGAGGCGGCCAAAGAGACCTTGGACACATCGCCCACATGCCTGCCCGCCCGCCCGCCCGCGGGAGGCGAAATAAAACTTGTAGTACTATGACGGGGTCACTATAGTACTCCACTTGTATTATAGATTTATGGGAGTACATGCATCATGCATGCTTTGGTTAATTAAGCTAGCTCAATCAAGTGTGAGCCACTTGCTCAGGCAGCCATCGCTCTACGTGAGTACCTGAGCTAGCTAGTACTCCCTCCGTTCTAAAAAGGATGACTTTCATTTGTCTACAGCAACTGTACTAGGAGACAAAGGCTTGGCTCAGGCCGTACCCATTTGCCGCGCTGCACCGTGTTTTTCTTTCCCTTGCAGATATTCGCGTCCATATGACCAGATACACGCACACCCTGGTGTGGTGTATGTACGCACCAAACAAAAGAAAAAAAAAGAACAAATACAAGGAAAAAAGGAAAAGAAAAGCTGTCTCGGCAGCTAGCACACCTGACAAAACGTCTGTCTTTCGTTTTGTTTCCCTGATGTACTGATGTGAGAGGAATAAATAAAGCTGATCCCTCGCCACTACGGTTGGCTGGTAACCTACGTAATTACTCGAGTAACGGAGTAAGCACGGGCGCTGGCCAGTCGTAGAAAGTGAAAGAAAAGAGGAAGAACAGAGAACTGACGTAACAAAAAGGATTGTGATCCATCTCTGCGGTGCAGTGCAGTGGCGGGAGCTGTGCTGGGTAGTCAGAAAACTCCGGCACTAGTCAACTCGTGCTGGGAGACGCATGGATCGTCGTTTATAGATCCGCTTTGATTCTGGTGTCTATCGAGGTAATTAACCACCACGTGAGGTCAACTCGATCACCGGCTTAACTAGTTTAGCTTTAACTGCGTGCTCCTTCGACCGGCCTAAGCTAGCAGCTAGGTTTATATAGGCTTAAGTGGCACGCGCGCAATGTTCGGCTATGTGGCTCCATCTGTGATGTGATCGGCACGTGAGCTAACACGTATAGCTGCGGTGCCTGCGTCCAAGCGTGCTTTGGAGTGGTTATTTATTAAGTAGATTCAGTTGCATGCAGTTAGCTTAATCTGCCTTCATCCCGATCCGTGTTGTTGCATCGCATCGCATCGCATATGATGAAAGAGTCTTCGAGGAAGCCACGCTAACTAGTAACTGGCTCAATCTGAGCCGGAAACTTTGGAACTTATAATTAGGTATACATATCTTTTTTTTAACTATTAGGTATACACATATCGATCGCTTACGTTTCGGTGGACGCTGATACGTCAGAAACGTATCTATGAAATATGTAGTTTATTATATCAACATGTCATATATTTGCATCATATTATGAGTTACCACCACTGGTTTTAAAGATTTATGGGATTTCTCATGAAACCTCTTTATTTGGTGTATAGCAGTTGGAATCAGGAAACATCTGTTTCCGTAATTTTCACTTTGAGAAACCTCCTAGACCTCAAACGCACTGGTGATATTTTCCATGCCAATATTTTGAAAAAAGCGGAGATTTCTAGATCAAGAAGCTCATGAGACGAGGCTCCGGATAGGCCCCTCGGCACACTGAGGGAGGCATCTGGCCCCGCGGCCATCTTATTTGCCTCTGTTATTGCCTACGTCGTGATTCGACCTATAAACGTCTATATATAGAGTCCTCTTCGCAAATTCCTGAGGAGGGCACCGCCACCAATGGAACACCAAAATAACAGACAGAAATTCCGTTGCCAATGGAGAGTAGCCCATCACTCCAACGTTTTCGCCATCGCCACCACGATGAGAAGGAAGTATCCCATGTTTGAGCTACTGGTTTATGGCCGTAGATTGCTCCACCTATCTCTATATGCCATCATGCTTAGAACCATTCGAGCTGCCATACATGATTATGATCATATTTGGCCACGGAAAAAATTATCATGCCAATTGTTTAATTTATATGCTAGAAGTTTCTATATATGTTACCGAACCGTACACTACACACCTCTGTTAAAGTATTTATTAGGAGAAGAACATCTACACAGTAATATATATGTGTACACCATATAGCTCCTTTCTGCACACAAAAAAAAGATTCAACGCAGCGTACTTTTCCCTTTTTGTTTTCACATTTAAGTTGGATTATGTATCTTCCTACGAGCAACTCGGAAATAGTTTATATATATTACAGCTATATAGCATAAACACAATAATAAATAAATAATTTTGTATGGTTAACAATGCTTACTAAGTAATGTACAATTTATATTTGTTAAAACCACAATACAACAAAAATATAAATAAGTATAAAATTTTAGTACAATTTTTTTTACTTTAACATGCGTCCGGTCCAAAATCTAGTTAGAACGGCCCTGCTCATGGCGGAGTGAGTTGACGCGCCCGACCGCCACCTCCGACACCTAAAAGCACGATCATTTGCTGCTATCACGATTAGCTAGAGCGTGAGAAACTCAGCCAAGGTGATCGGGCGGTGATCCTCCTCCACCCCATCCGGCAACATGACCACGCGAGGAATACGAGCGTTTCTAAGACTTACTCCGTAGTGTTGGGATATGCCCTATAGACAATAATAAAACTTACTATTAATATTCGTTTTACTAAAGAAGGGGCAGACCAATGTACGTTTGGATTAAGGAACACTATGAGGCTAGATCTATGCTAAATGGAAACCAGGAACATGGATGATCGTATCGTGTAGACGTGTACCCCCGCTGAGGTGAGATCCACCATTTGTGCTGACAAGATTTTGTACTAGTACTACTACTACCACAATGCTTTGCTTACTTTATTCATCCGTTTTTTATGGTGCTAATGTTCAAAGAAATGTTCGTGCTAATTTGTCCCTTGCCACGGTCAAGTTACTTTCCACGGTGTGTGTGGTCATAGCCACATTGTGTCCTACCTCACACTTCCTTAGCCATATATCCATATCTGGTCCTCCCACGATAGTTTTTCTTCCGCTATCCGGACGCATCATAGTGGGTGATTTTTGTAATACCTAAAGGCACTTTTAATAATTAAGCGAAGACGTTACATCGGATACAATAGAGTTCGGAGAGAAGCAATAAAATATGTTAATCAACCAAACAATCCTCAAAAAGGTATAGTAATAATGATGCAGCACCATTTTATTTGATCTTGAACTTCATTTCAAATACTCACTCCCATTCACACATAAAAAGAACGCTTTGGACATGAACACTATCCACAAACACAGCGTTGAGCCGTTGGCCACTAATTCCTGTTACCTATGAGACCCAATAGAGAATTTATATGTCACAAAAGAACTTATCATGAGAAATCTACACATCTTAATGGAAATGACGCGCAAGTCTTTTGCGTGTTCTAGAAAAGAATCTACACATCAGTCTAAGGCATCAAAACCATTCAAAATATAGAATTCATCGAAATTTTAAAATTACGATTTGACCGATGCCTAAAAGGCCACACGATTGTGAACCGAGAGAGCCAAATGCCGGTGCAAAATTGTTTTGCCAATGACCTGTCCCTCTTCTCATGTATGACAATGATGTGTTTTAAGTCCACTGTATTAGACTTGGTCAGAAATTTCCCGTGAAAAAAAGGACTTAGTCAGAAATGATATGCATCACACATGCAGCCAACTGATGGAACATATCCATAATTTGGCGCAACAGACAAGAGCTACTCCCTCCGTTCCAAATTAGTTGTCTTTCATTTGTACAAAAGTGGATGTATCTAGACATGTTACAAGTATAGATACATCCACTTTTGTATAAATGAAAGACAACTAATTTAGAACGGAGGGAGTAGATGAGAAGATAGCGAAATCTATACGAGAATGCTTCCGTCCAAGAACTACCGGCCATGCATGTACGAACAAATGGCTCGCGTGCATATACGAAACAGGAACTGTTAGTCCTCGAGCACATAGCCAAATATATGTGTTAGGGACAGTTCAAGGGCATTATCCTCTTGTCTTGAGCTAGCTGTTGCTAGGCTCTAATATAAACATCGGCGCTTGGTAGGCTTTTAGCTAGGGTGCTGTGTATTTCTGGGGCTAGATTACCCATATCCATGTGGCTAAGGAGGATATATATATATCCACAATTCCACGCGTCCACCCAACAATCACACATCCAAAAACCAATCATGGTGCATTGCTATTATAAGTACATAGCTTAATCGAGCGTCTGTCCTCTCCCACTTGCCATGTTCGTAACGGCGAGCTAGCAAGCTCAACTCCTGTCAAGATCCTTTTGGTTGATGTCCCTAGCCTTTGGCTTAAGCGACTATCGGAGTCTTGGTCCATGGCATGCATTGAACAAATCAAAAGTTTGGATTAAATAAAACCTAGGCTTGGTAAGCAAGATTACTTCTAGTCCTTGATGACGCTTCCAGCTTTTGCATACAAAATATAATTAGCCAAAAGAAACCATTTGGCACCCGACGAAAATTCAGGCTGTGGACGGCATTGGTTGAGACTGAGTATACGTCTTAGAAAAGGAGGAAAAACTGCTTGATTCCATTAGTATCTTCATGTCACGAGCAGGAAAACCATGTGGTGCCAATTAAGACGAATGCATGTGCATATCAAACTAAAATGGATACCTCAATTTTACAAAGGCAACATAAAACACCAGAAGCAAGCTTCATGGGTAAGGTGGTCAAGCTATCCAGTCCTCCAGTGACGGGAGGGACAAATTAGGGCATGGCCTAACCTTTGCTTTCTTCTGTATATATTAATATCTCCTTTATGGTCAGTGGCCGCCATGCTCATACAATACGGGAGGATGTGCCCAAAAAGAAAAGTGTAATGACGGACATAAAGTCTCCAAGGAGTGCCCTACTCATGTTTGCCTGTGCCCTAAAAGTTCCAAAGGAAGCAACCCCCGTTTTATTTCTTTTAACCAAGCACAATCAAATATCAACTCAGAAGAAGCAAAATCTTGTCCCCAATGTATCCTTCTTTTCCCACTTATCTCTTCTAGGACCGATGCCTCCTCTTTTCCCGCTCATCTCTATCTTCTAGTACTGATGCCTCCTCAACTTTAGGTAGTTGCACTACTTCACAAGTCACAACCTCGCCTTGCATGTCCACAGAGATGAACATATACCTTATAAAAGGAGAATAATGATGTATCAGTAGTGCATACATATATATATACGAACCAAACCTAAGCTTCAAACGTCATACATAATCATGCGGATCATGGTAATCACGGAGTACCCTAGACGTCAAAAGGGGGCCAAAGGTAAAAGACAGGAACATAATTATGCACATCGGAAGTGCAGCACGCACACCGTACGAGCATACCTTTGCCTGGGTTCTCACAAGACTTTCAGTTTGGCTTCAACCTGACCTGGTCTACCGACCTTTGGTCACTTGGGATGTTAAACTGTGTCTCCAAGTACTGAAGATGCCTCACTTGAAGGACATCTCTTGCATATCGCAGAATGATTTTTTTAGGGAAGCCTATTCTCAGATGATTGAGTGATTGACCAGACACACCAAAGTGTGTCTATCAAAATGGTTATTGCTATCTATTAGAGGTAGAAGGTGTATGTTTTACTCCACAGATAACACATGCAACACATGGATCATTATTGTTCAGACCCTCAGAGGGGCAGAGAACATATGTGGTGCACCAGGCCCTGTCGTTGCACCCAAACTCAGGTAAACTCGTTTAGGAATTATCGAAAAATAGAAAGAAAAAAACAGCAAATAGGCAAAACATGTATCTACCATCCTCAAAATTTCAAGTTATTATTTAGTGCACGACTCCAGAAAAAATAAACACACATATCTCTGTGTATAGTATAGTCAAAATTTGGCTAAGAGTATCCCATTAGCATTCTTGACGTAGGATCTATCAATTTTGTTTCTCAAGCTGTATTTTGAACTTAGGTGCGAAATTTTATAGTGTTGCACACTATGCATACTATTTTTTCATATTTTTTTTTGAAGTCCCAAAATATATAAACTGACGTCCGTGGTGCATCAGATACGTTTGTGACTTGTGAGCGCCAAGAAAACTCTTGAGCTCCAAGCAATTTGGGAGGCCTTACTGCTAAAATTTCAACTTGTCAAATTATACATGCCATGTATTATCGGAAAGACGGAAACATTTCAAAAGTAAGTTATGTTGTCAAAACAGGTACACGTCAAGGATCACTGATCCAAACAACGTGACAACATCTCAGGCCATCAGAACCAGAATTAGTTTGCACCCTAGCCCGTCTTTACACAGGTCGGTGAGTGGATATCAGGTTAATGCTTAAGCCTCATAGAAATATACAGTGATGTTGTCATTTTCAATGTACAGAAAGTAAGCAAAATAGACTCTCAATGCTGCAAGACATATCAGATACCTTGGATGTTAAATATCTTGCTTGATTCCTGACTCAAGGTACGAGATCACCAGATCAGCAGTCTTACTTCCTGAAGCTATAACATTTCCAACAGCCAATCCATCCTTGTTATTTCCTACAAGACATAACCAAAGCTTAATTTAACATTTAGTTGAAGTGTTACTTTGTGGGATTACTATTTCTGGTTTGCTCCAGATAAATTCAACCACACTGTTTAATTAAATGTTATGCAGGTTTTCTTTTACTAGAGCATCATTTCGGCAGATCAAGGAGTACCATACATTTTTATGGGAAACAATAACAAATTAACAATGGTGCCTTTATTGACTTGCCTGCATAGAAGAACCCTGGAAGATCACTCTCCATCTTTCCTATAGCTTCTAATGCCGAATCATAATCATGGCCATACAAAGGAAAAGCATTTCTCCAATGTATATGTCTGAGTAACAAAAGAATGACCGTGTTAAATTACATGATCATGTGGCGGCGATTTTTGTGTGCAAAATCCAGAACTCCCTAGAAAGATAGCAAACGACAACACAAGCACACAAGGGACGTATAGCAATGGCTGCTACAATTAATATAGTAAGTATGTTTGTATACTTACTTCACAAAAGTAGGCTGCCCCTCTACACCCAAGAGCTTTCTAAGGTCAGAGGTCACAAGTTGTTTCAATATAGCCCTGCAGAAGTATAAAATAAGAATGATCTACCTAAAAAAAGAAGCAATAACATACAACATATAAGAATTTCGTACGTTGGAGCTCCAGCGAGATCCTATTGTGGCTTCCCCCAACGAATGTTGTAAACAAGTGTTGGTCATTAGGAGCTCGATCTGGAAACATCATAGAGGAGAAGAGAGTTCCTATACAAGAAACAGTCACATGTGTAGCAATGTCAATGCTATGTTCTCGGAAAAAGAAGATGTGGAGGTAAACCCTATAAATCAGATTTAACAAAAACAGTACAAGTAAACTAATATAGCAAGGTTGTTTTGTGTACCAACTAAATATAATGGCACTTCATAGCTCAAATATAAGTTAATGCAAGCTGAAAACAGTTCAAACATAAAGCTGAGTTAACCTACCAAGGGTTTTCAGGCCATGTTTTTGCTGTTCCTTATAGGGTATCAACACCCCAAATCCTTCCAGAGGTCTTTTGACATCTTCCTTCTTAAAAGCTGTTACCATGAGGGACAACGGCAGATAGTCCACCTGCATAATAAATATCAATTAATACAAAGGTTCTGCTATACATGAAGAGTTGGGAAACATCCATGTCTTTTATGACACGAAACCAGATTCACACATCTCATAAGTCAGAGCTGTAAACTTGTGATACAATAGCTTGTAGGCTCTAACAAGTAACACACTAGTATGTTGCTAAAGTATTCTCCAAATGAACATATTTGACATATGTCATGCAAAATACGAAATAGAAGGGAAATTAGTACAAGAAAGCATCATAAGAAGTTATGATCCATCATGGGAATCAAAATTCAACAACAAGCAGGGACCTCTTTTCAAATGGAAAAGCATACAACTATCTTCACTCCAATTCTCTATTCATGTCAGTAAAATAAAGTATGGTACAAATATGTTACTCATTTTGTCCGTACAAGGGAAGTTACTTAAAGTGCAAGCACCTTTACATGCATTATGAACACCGCATCAAAAATTCAAACTTGTAATTTTGGGAACCAATATATCTGTCTGCCTTCTGAAACATACCACATCACTAACTAACTACTACTACGATAGCTCAAGAAAATTGTGTGTTGTGATAGAAACGCAGAAGGAAAAAAACCAATCCTACATCGTGGGTCATGAAAACAGAAAAGCCATCAAGCCAATAAGAGGAATTTCACCTAGCACCAATTTGTGTGCGAGAGCAACTGTACAAATTATTGCATTTGTCAATCTACACTGCGAGTTCCTAACCTGACCTTAGGAAGAAAGTCTAGCACAAAGGGAGCTCCACCTTTTGTAAACTTCATCCTCTGGACATTAGACAGTGGAGCCTGAAGAGGAGAACATGCAAGGGGTAAATAATTTGGTTTCAGACATATGTTCAACGGTCATAATAGCCTGTCCTGAGCGAGTACTGAAGTATCAGATTTTACAGATCAGCAGGAAGTAAATTTGCCAGATTGCACATCAAATGAACTTAATAGGAGGGCAGATGAGTGTATCTTACTGTCATAATAACAGCATCAAAGGGTTGGTTCTTTGTTAGCTCCTTGTTACTAGCATCTTTTGAATCGACAAAAATTGACCACCCATCTGATGCAGAGAGTCCATCACAGCTACATGCCAATGACAACACTTGTGTCCCAAGTTTCACATTACCGTCTCCAACTTCTTTGTGAAGTGCATCTACTAGTGTCTGAAAATCAGTGAAAATAGAACTTTAACAAACAAGATGTTAAGTACAAGACATGCAGCATGCACCATGCAGTGGGGCATTGCACAAGGTTGCTTAATGGAATATGAGTATGACATGCTATTGACCATGAGTGATGCGTGATTCATCATTACTACAATGCAACTATCTGGTGATATTTAACTGTTTCTTTTATTGTAGCTGCCTTTGGCCCATTCCTTATGTCAGACTAGGGGAATAGGCGCGGACTTCGCCGCGCCCGTGGGCTCGTTATGTATAAATCTGTAGGAATTATAAAGTGATATTTATTTTTTTGCATTTTGGTAGGTGATATTCATTCACAACGTATAAATAAGGAATTTGAATTAGAATGTTTAAATATGGTCGTAATTCAATTGTGAGAACGTCCACTCGGAAACTCGTTCAAATTTGGAAACCGTTGGAATTTTAGGAAGTCAATGTTTTTTACAAATGTTCATATTTAAAAATTGTTGGAGTTGGGAAAATTATCATGAATTGAATTGTTTTCATGTTTGTAAAATGATGAGGTTGGAAAGAATGCTATAAATTTAGGGAAATCAAATTTGAAATTCAGATTTAAATGCTCTAATACATTCGTTTTTTTTCCCGACAAATTTGTCCAAATATCGACAAATACGGAGAAGTTCGAACATGTTTTTTTATTGTTGTTATTATATATTTTTTTCTAGACTGTTTTAATTTTTTTTTGCATATTTGTACGGTGGTTATTTGTAAAAATGCTTCTATTTTCTGTTTTTTTTATAAAAAAAATCTGACAGGTGGCACCAAGCCGGCGTAGGCGTGACGTCAGCAGGGGAGCTCCGTCGGCGGCGACGACCACGGCCGCCGGCGCATCGCCGCGTTCCGCGACGCGCGAGTAGGCGTCGTGGACGCGCGCGGTCGCGGGGCGCCCGGACTCGGCGGCGCCGCCAGCGTTTGGTCGCCGGAGCGGCGCCGGCGAGCGCCCGACGCGGCGGCGGATGGCGAGCGCGGCGGCATCGTTTCCCGCGCGGCCGCGGCACCCCGGGACTCGATCCACGGCGAGGAGGTGGAGGAAGAGGCGGCGGAGCGTCCCGTAGCCGGCGATTTGGACGGGGAAGGCCGTGGCGGCGGCGTGCCGCGGCGGCACGGGCGGCGACCACGGGCGCGCGGGGAGAGAGAGGAGGAGAGGGAGAGCTGCGGTGGTTTTTTTGCACGCAGGCCCTTCGTTTTCAGGGAAATTGCAATTTGGTCCTTCGCGGGGGGTTTGCAAAAAAGTCCGCGCCAATAATCGTGCGCGCGGCCGACCGGTTGTGACCGGGGCGCGACCGGGTGACGTGGCGTGCCCTCATTGGTAGAAAATACCAGGTACTGTAGCTAGCTACAGTACCCGCCTTTGGGGCCGACGTGGCCTATTCTGGGCCGTCAGTCGCGTCGATCGGACGTCTGGTAGAATCCGGCGACGTGGACGAATGAGGAAGGGCGGATTCCACGGCCTTTTATATATAGTAGGATTTCTTATTTCTTGATTGCTATGATGTTAACAATAATCATGGGATAGACTTGTATACATGATTGGTCATTCATTTGACATAGCTAAAACTCAATATCCTCAACCTAATAAACTTGTGGCAAGTCAATAAGAATTCAAAATAGATGATGACAGGGTGATCGCTAAGCTGGACAATTGATACAAATCACTTCAGTTTTCTGACTTGTGAAAGGCCTTAAAGCCATGATGATTCAGCAACTGAATATACATCCTTGAGTGGCACGAAAGAATCATTCATTTAGTTATAACTTATAAAGTTAGAAGATATCAATTTGCACAAACAAAGTTAATATGGTTTGCCCTTGAAATCTTTGACACTAATAAGTAACAAAAAAAATGACAGGATGTCATCGAATGAATACCTGCATACCACCATGAAATGAAAATGACGCCCGTTTATTCCTTCCTTTTCCTAATACAGCACTTCCTTTCTTATCACCTTTAGCTGTTAGTTTAGACAAGATGGCACCAACAATGATAGAACCATACCTGAGAGCATTGAAGGATCATGAACAACAGATTCAGAAGGAAAGAAAAGAAAAGATAAGATAAAAAAATAACTGGGAACAAAATGCTGCAGTGCAAATGTCAAGTTGAAAGTGCAATAATAATTAGGCCTATGTGGACAAGACGAGTCCAAAGTTTATTATCATGACCCTTGCAGATAACAAACTTTTTACCAAAGTAGTTCCAGTGTCTACCGCTGCACCTCTTTAAATGATATAAATGGCTAGAAGTATCACTGCACCCCTTTAAGTGCCTTTTGAAACTTCAACAGATGATAACAGAATTATCTACCAGGAAGTCTAAATAAGTATCAGAAAACCGTATAGTAACACAAGAAGAAGATCCCAATAAGCTCCAGCAAGTTGATAGGTTAGCACCTGTCCACAATTCATTACTCGGGTAGGTACTCACTACACTTAGTAACCATTCTTTCTCAGATCAGATACAAACAATACAGGCATTTTGCTGAATAATGGTGTCATAGCCTATATTACAATAATTTAGGTTGGCACTTTGTATTGCCAGTTACTTACAGAATGAACAGCAGATAGCAAAAGCAAGAATGTGGACAGGAAAAATAACGAAAACGTAGAAGTGGACATAGAATGCAACAAAAAAAAACGTAAACACTTACTTCTTTTCTAAATTCCATAACCCTGGAAATGCATGACGGATCTGCAAAAGACACCTGTTACTCAAAGCCATTGCAGTTGCCAGTTGCATTGACAAGGTGATATGGTCTCGACTGATAATCATTAGATTTTTTCAACACTAAACACACATCACATGGAGGAGCGCATATGCTGTATATACACATAAAATATTATAAATAAAATAAACTATGTTTACTATAGATAAAAAGCAAGATATTCTCTAACCAATGCAAATAGTGGGACATGACACAATAATAACTTACAGATAATGACTCGGGATCTCCTGCACTTGTTCCAGCTACAAATGGATCAATAAGATAGTCAACAACCTGTAATCAACATGGAAATTCTAAGACATTGCTGATTATGATGTGAACTGCGGAGCTTTTGATTATACATGACTAGTTATTTAAGATTTGTCAAGGAAAAACTCACTTCTTTTCCAAAATGGCGTTCAAAGAAGCTCCCAACACTGAAAAGGTGTAAGAACAGGGAAATTCAATTATCTTATCTCCATTAACATAATATTGCACACTGCAAACAAGTATGGTGCACTATGCACATCTGCCTTTTACCTACACAAAGTAACAGGCAGCTAATATTATGGAATCACTAAACAACCTCTCAAGTCCTCAACATTTTCTTACAAAAGGCAATAGATTAACATATGGTTAGCACTTGACATGTACACCGATGCAAAACACCAAGCATGAAGGTTCACCTCTCACTTATAGGTTCATCAGACACTTTCTTGGAGCTCTTTGTGCTAGACTTCTCGTAGAGAAATGGTTCCAAGAATAACTTGAACTGCAAGTGTAGGAAATAATTCGATGAAAACAAATATAACATGATGCAGGCAATCAAATTTGAAGGACACAAATCTTTAAAAGGGACAGAGCTCTTGAAAATGTACAAATGTGTCAAGTAGTTATAAGACAGCTAATTCAGGTCATGGTGATGGGCATCGACATAAGCATTTGATGAAGTGTTTCTACTTTGTTATGCATGCCAATCTACCAGTGACACTCACAATAAACACTAAAGTCGAAAGGGTTAGTTATTCATCGTGTGGCATCTGCTGTAGGCTGTAGCTAGCAGTTACTGAATAGCAGAACACACCTTTGATTTCGTAGAAAGAAGACTGCTTTTCATCAGCGCAATGGAATCTGAGGGGATCTTAAGAAACAAAAGGGAAAATATTCAGAAGTTAGGTACGATGAGAAGAAAATAGTAAGAGATGCATGACTGCATAAAAAACTTATTTATTTACCAGTGCTGGCGCTCCATCTTTAACAGTGTAACGCTTGTGCTGGGAGTTAGGCTGAAACAGACATTGAACTTATCAAGTTACAAACTGTAGCAATCGTAAGATAACAATACAACATCATGCAAACATAATTGATTAATGGGATTAGTTATTCCAAGATATCATTGGCACATACATACTGCAGCCTGCCCTCGAGACCAAGATCATCGATTAGTCTACTCGCCTCCAGTGCACTTTCTGTCTGCAGGTAAAACAATCAGGTTATGTCAACTAATCTTCTATCCTCCGTTTCAATTTCGAATTCGAACAAGTAGAGGAGTCCACTCAGATTCCAATCAAACGACCAAAAAATGGGCTCACCATGGTGTTGGCCCCTTCGTCCCAGAGGAACCCGCCGTCGGAGTTGGTCCGTATCTTCCCTCCGGCCCGGTCGTCCGCCTCGAACACCGTGACCCGCACGCCGCTCTTCCTCAGCCTGTACGCCGCCACGAGCCCACTGCATGCACAGACCGGCAGCACCGAACAGCAACATTCCATCAAACACCTCACGCGCACGAGCACGAAACAGTCAGAATTCAAGGGGCAATTTCGTACCTGACGCCGGCGCCGACGACGGCGACCGACCTGGCGCGTGGGTCGTCGGAGGCGGCCATGGCGAGCACGGGGCGGAGCCGGCGGCCGCGCGCGGAGGCGGTGCGGCGAGGACGGGACGAGGAGGCGAGGCGGGTGGACGAAGCGGAGGAGGAGTAGGGGGTGGTGGCGGAAGTGAGCATTTGATTTGGGATTTGGATGGGGAGAGCCCGGAGGGAGTCGCCTTTCTCCCTTCGTTTGCTGTCTGTCAGCACTAAGCCATGTCAGTGCATGATTAGTGCATGTATCGCGTGTGTGTGTTTGTTTCAGTTAGTCAGTTAGCGGTTTAGACGGTGGAGACCATGTCCAGTCGCAGGGACGGCCGCGGTGATCGCGTTAGAGCGCGTCATGGGCGCGCGCTGCGGCGAGCTGTGCATGGGCGAGTGGGTGCGTGTGCGCGTGTGTGCGCGTCGTGGGCGCGCCGTGGTGATCGTGTGTGCGAGCCACGGCTTTATAAGCCCACTCCCTCTCCTGTAATCGTCGCCAGACCACGAGGACAGAGCTCGGGTTGCCATTGAAATAGAGACTAGGGTGTTTGAGCGCCCGTGGCGGCGTTCGTGCGCCGGCCGGTGAAATTCTCGTGTCCACTGTGTGTTTCAGTCCATCTTCCACCTCTCGATCGTGTGTTGAGTGAGTTGCAGGCTCGTGCCTTAGGCAACACGTGGTATCAGAGCTCGGTTAGAGGAGAGGGAGATGGCGTTGATTCCGGCCGCCGGCGGAGGAGGGAGCGGCATGTCGTTCCCGTGCCCGATGCTCACCGGCGACAACTTCACGGTCTGGGCGATCAAGGTGGAGGCGAACCTTGATGCTCAGGGCCTGTGGGAGGCCGTGGTCCCTCCGGCGGACGCGGCGCCGGCGATCATCGCGAAGAAGGACAAGCCGGCGAGGGCGTACTTGCTCGGCGGGCTCGCAGAAGACATCCTCTTGCAGGTTTCGTCGAAGAAGACGGCGGCGGAGGTCTGGGCAAGCCTCAAGGCGAGGTTTGTGGGCGCGGATCGCGTCAGGGCAGCGAGGCTGTCGACGCTCCGCGGCGAATTTGATTGTCTGTTCATGGCGGACGGCGAGGCACTGGACGTCTACGCCGGCAAGATCAGCGGCATGGCGGCGAGGTTCGCGAGCCTCGGCGCGACGCTAGGCGACGCCGAGATGGTGAAGAAACTACTCGACACCGTGCCTGACGCCCTGTACACGGCGGTGGCCGGAATCGAACAGTTCTGCGACGTCGACACCGTGTGCTTCGACGAGGTGCTCGGCCGCCTGAAGGCGTTCCAGGAGCGGTCGGAGCGGCGCAAGGCAGCTGCACGTGGTGGCGAGCGCGGCGATGGGCAGCTCCTGCTCACGGCGGCGCAATGGGAGGCTCGGCGCCGTGCGCGCGGTGGCGGCCACGACGACACGGAGAACGGCTCGGACTGGGGCAGGCGTGGCAGGTGCCGCTACTGCGGCATCCGCGGCCACTTCGAGCGCGATTGCAGGAAGAAGATGAAGGACGAGGATCAGAAGAAGGAGCAGGCGGAGGCGCACCTCGCCGTCGACGACGACGACGACTCGGGCCTGTACTGACATGGCTTAGGGGGAGATTGTCAGCACTAAGCCATGTCAGTGCATGATTAGTGCATGTATCGCGTGTGTGTGTTTGTTTCAGTTAGTCAGTTAGCGGTTTAGACGGTGGAGACCATGTCCAGTCGCAGGGACGGCCGCGGTGATCGCGTTAGAGCGCGTCATGGGCGCGCGCTGCGGCGAGCTGTGCATGGGCGAGTGGGTGCGTGTGCGCGTGTGTGCGCGTCGTGGGCGCGCCGTGGTGATCGTGTGTGCGAGCCACGGCTTTATAAGCCCACTCCCTCTCCTGTAATCGTCGCCAGACCACGAGGACAGAGCTCGGGTTGCCATTGAAATAGAGACTAGGGTGTTTGAGCGCCCGTGGCGGCGTTCGTGCGCCGGCCGGTGAAATTCTCGTGTCCACTGTGTGTTTCAGTCCATCTTCCACCTCTCGATCGTGTGTTGAGTGAGTTGCAGGCTCGTGCCTTAGGCAACACTGTCGCCGATCGGAGTCGCGGAGTTGGTGTGGGCAGACTAGTCACTCAAGTCGAAAACGCTGACTTTCAGCTGAGGTACCCGCTCGAGCTTGGCGCCGCTGCCGCCCATTCGGCCGTTCCGCCGCTTGCCCTCCCGGCGCCGCCTCGCCACCGATTTGGCACCCATGGACCCACTGCAGCCTCCGCCAGTCCTCCCGCATGCCGATTCGTCCCCCCCCCCCCCCCCCCCCCCCCACACACAGCCGGCCCCAAGAGCACAGGCGCGACCTCCCGCGCCTTCGGCGGCCGGCGTCCCCTTCGCACCAATTTCGGCCGTCCCCGGATAGAAACGGACGCTCGGGGTGGTTGGCATCCTCCGTCCTCCCGCTGCGTCGCATCCTCTTCCTCATGCCGCCGCGGTGGTCGGCGCGGCTTCCGGGATACGCGAAGGCGAAGACGCACGCCACCGGGCTGAATCCACCGAAGAAGGCCAAGGTTCCGGCGGGGCCGAGGCCGTGCTCCTCGTGCTTCCGCTGCCAGTCAAAGATCCGTTGCGCCCAACGTGTTCAACCAAAGTCCGGAGAGGTGAAAAATTAGATTCTTTCTCCCGTGCATTCAACATTCACGTGAGTTCGATTGCATGTTTTAGTTGTGTAGTTATCCCGTGCATTCACATACTCGCAAATGTTGAATGAAAACTCGGTTGATCTCTCGTCTATTCCACTTGAGTTCGATTGCAAGTTGCCCGAGACCGAAGCGGAGGAGGGAGAAGGGGAAGCCAAGCACGGCTTGGAAAGAGGTTTGGCAACTACACCGAGTTGGAGGACACCACATTGATCCGAGCATGGGAGAGTGTGATCCTTGATGCGGGTGTGGGCAATGATCAAAATAGGGCAAGATATTGGCAACGCATAGAGGACAAGTATCACAAGCTCATGCCGGTGCCATCACTACGTTCATTGAGGTCTCTCCAAGGTCGGTGGGATTTCATCAAGCAAACATGTAGCCGATGGACCGGATATGCTTGGAGCCAGTGGCGGACCCAGAAAAAATTGGAGGGTGGGCACACTGCAAAAAAAGTTCACGCGGCAACTAAAAGTTCCTAAATAGACAACATAAATCGAAATTGATTCACAACATTGTAGTTCAATACTAACTCCGATCCGGTTTAAGTGTCGTACAAAAATAACTGCCAACGAACGTTTCTAACGCTAACCTGGATCAGAAGGAGTAGAAAAATTTGCGTGGTCCCAGTAAAAATTCGCATGGTGGTTTTACTCTTGCATCCTCCATTTCAGTCTAATTCTCACTATCGAAATCGTATTGGATCATACGTGCGATATTAATACACGTCAACAACATCGGATTATTTTCAGTTTATTCATCGTCTACCACCAATGGTGGTGAAATCTTCTTCGCTTTATGCTTGTGAAAAGTGATACAATCATAATTAATTCTACAATTACAAAAGAACAATATAAACAACATATATAATCAGTCCATAATGAATTGGTTGGTAATTGTTGGAAGTAATCTTGTTATTGGTGTTCATCGTATAGGATTAGATCAAGTTTATTTCGTTGCATGGCATTAAGTTGTAGTTGTCGACATGGTTTTGGTTACCGGTCGGGAAATTCGGTTACCGGTCAGTAACCAGATATCCCGAACTCTCTCGGAAAATAGTCATATCGGACGAAAAATCCTGAAATTTTGAATTTTCCTGAAAACTTTCGGTAAATGGTTAAATGTGGAACCAAAAAAATTAAATTTTGAATTTCGGATTTCAAATTCGTCCGGTAACCGGTTGGGATTTTCAAGTAACCGCGGTAACCGTAAATCCCGACCACCCTCGGAATTTTGTTCTACCGGTAATTAAAACCTTGGTTGTCGACTAAGTTCTAGCTAGTTGTATGCATGGAGTCGTGGTATCGGCCGGATCGGCAGAGAGCGCAACACAGAGAGATAAGAGTGTGTAGTGCAGCGGGCAGATCGGCAACCATTAGTTGAGTGTGTGCGTGCACATGCTGCTAGAATTAGTGAAGAGCTGCTTAGTTTTTAGGGTTAATCAGCATGCATGTGTGCGTCCTGGAATCTACCAGCGATACGAGAGGTAGAAAAAAGTTTCCAGAATTCTGGGTGGGCCACGGCCCACCCGGCCCACCCTCTAGGTCCGACAATGCTTGGAGCAAGTGAGGACTCCACCTCCATCCGGTTGCACAATAGATGACTATGTGAGTTTCTTTCACACATTCATGTTCATGTTGCTCGTGGAATTAAACTCACACTTGTTTGTTGCAATGTAGGATCGCATTGCCCATGAGAGGTTCAAGCAAATGCCGGCATCCAAACATCGGCCTTTCATGCTACAACATTGTTGGAAGATCCTTGAGTTTAGTGAGAAGTGGAGGTTGAGTGATGAAGAAGATCTACCAAAGATAGGTGCTCTATCTAAGATGGAAGATGATGAAGATAGTGATGATGCACCAAAGGGAGGAAGAAACAAGGATAGGCCGAATGGAAGAAGGATGGCAAAGATCAAGCTAAGAGGGCGTCCGAAGCCTCCACTTTGAGAGACCAAATTGCTACAATGATGAAAGGAAAGGAGGCAATGATGGCCAAACACTTGGAGGTCAAGGTGACATTGGCCGAAAAGAAGACTGAGAGCAAAGAGAAGAAGTGGGCGACAAGATGCAACTTTGCAAAGCGCAAGATCTCTATTGAGAGCAAAAGATGAAGGCGGAGAAGAGGGCCGAAGAGAACTGGTTCATGATGCTTGATCCCACCTCCATGGAACCAATGGCATGGGAGTTTCGGAATATCACAAGGGAGGAGATCATGTTTCTGAGGAGACAAGAGCTCCATGATCTTATGGTTGGTTATGGTACTCTAGCCAATGGAGGTGATGTTGGTGGTGGTGGTGATGTTGGTGGTGATGGTGCTTCGGCAATGGAGGGGTGCTGGTGGTTTTGATGATGATGTTGGTGTTTCGGTCAATGAAGGTCATGGTGGTGGTGTTGATGGAGGTGTTGGAGGTGGTGATGGTGTTGCGGGTCTTGGAGGTGGTGGTGCTTCGGAGGTTGTTGATGTTGATCCTTGATTCACTATCAAGTTGATTGATTGCGCATTTCTTTGGACGATTTTATTGCTATCTAGATTGCGCATGATTTTGCTTGTGTAGTAGTATATGTAATAGATTTATATTCGGTGAGACATGTTAAAACTTTGATTTGGTTCGGTGAGGCATGATGATGGTTCGGTGAGAAATGATGAAAACTTGTTATCCGGTACCGGTAGGGCTCGAGGGCAGAACAGATGCGGCAAACTCGTACCAGATAGCCACGCGGTACCGGAAAATGATTTTCCAATCAACCGGATAAGAGATATTCGGTACCAAAGTATCCGGTATGCTCTTAGTCTTTTTACTCTTCTCTTGGTTAGTGATCATCAGGTCAGTAGTAAATGGTAAAATTAGGTCTGTACGATTCCGCTAGTGGTGGTAATTAGTCACAGAGCTTAACGAACACACACATTAGTGAATGTGCACGATAGCACAACAAAAACATCATGGCGAGCCGGCGTTACAGTTTACACCTGTCGCCGTTGCCTGTCATCGTCCACTTCTTGAGAAGGCAGGTGAAGGCCCTGGCGAAGCGCTTGGACCTCGACCTGCTCAGCCGCGGCGGCCTCCTGCTCTCGCCGCTCTGCTCGGCCGCCGTCGTTGCGGCAGCGGCCACTTCCGCCGGCCGCCTCCTCCTCCTCCTGCTCCTCTTGCAGCTCAGCTGCTGTTCCTGCTCCTGCTGCGCCACCGCCTGGCTGGCCACCTCGTGCAGCTGCACCGGCGGCTGCTGCTGCTCCAGCTCGCGCTGCCGCTGCTCCCGGAACAGCCGCAGCAGCTTCTGCGCCTTGTCCTTGGCCCTGCCCGTGCCGTTCGCCGTCAGGGACACCAGCGCCGGGATCACGCCTTCCTGGAGCACCGTCTGGCTGCACCCCTCGTCGCCGTTGCAGATGATCCACAGGCACGACACCGCCCTCTCCTGCTCCGCCGCCTCCCCGTTGTCCAGGATGAGCACGATGTCGCCCACGATGGACTGGTTCGCAGCGATCTCCTTCTTCCCGGCCCAGGTCATCGCCAGGTTGATCAGCACGCTCAGGGCCTTGTCCGTCCACGAGGACGACGGCGTCAGAACGGCGTGGATGCTGTGGATGATGCCCGAGGAGAGCAGGGGCGGGATGTTAGGCGCGTGCAGAGACAGGTTGTACAGCGTCAGGAGCGCGTCGAGGCGGCAGGTGCTGCTCCGAGAGCCTTCTTCTCGCAGGCTGCTGAGAAGGAAAGGGATGGCTTCGCTCGAACCGATGATGGCCTGCGCCTCCTCCAGGCAAGAGAGGTTCAGGTACATCGCCACGGCTGCCTCGCAGGTCTCTGCTTTCTGTATCATCTGCTCCATCAGGGGATAACTCCAGCTGACAGCAACTGTTTCTTGTTCCTGAAACGCAGGCACAGACAGGTGAAATGATCAGGTCAACGGTGCTAAAATCATCTACTACATATTCTTCTTCCTGTAATGATGAGGATTACAAGCCCTTTCTCTGACACTATGGTTAGAGGAGAAAAAAAGAAGAGGCATGATCCATATTTTTTTACCTGTTATTGCTGACAGCGAGATTGAAAAGAGCCATTGTTCCAACATCCTGAGATTGCACGTCTTCTTTGCGGACAGCCGTCGCCAGGAAGGTGAGTGGCTCGGTAATACCATTAGCGCCCACATAGTCCCTGAGTTCATCATCATCCTTCAACATGAACCTGATCTGCTCGACCACCTCACGCTGCTCATCGATACACTCACCACTCTTGTTCAGCACACGAAGCCAACGTTCGCATCTCTCGGGTGCAGCCTCTTCGTGGTTATTCTCATAAGAACACTTCTCCACAGAGACCTCCTCTTCTTCTTCGCATCCCTCAGATATCACCTCTCTGGAGTTCTGTCTAGAGCACTTCTCCAAAGCAACATCAGTGTTTAACTTGTCGTCTTTGCACCTGTTTCTTCGAACAAAATCGTGCTAACACCATTAGTCACCAAACATTTGCTACTTTTCAGAGATGTTATCCGCAAATATTTGAGCTTTGGAGACTCCGGGGGGCGGATGGAACTAGAACCCCGTTTTTTTCACACCAGGATGCTATCAGACCCTTGATGCAGTAATTAGGTGTCATGGTAAGCTGGGACAGCTGCTTCCGAGTTTTTGGGCAGCTTGTGTTGCCACTGTTAAACCATTTTTCAATGCAAGCTCGCTCGTATGTCTGACCAGATGCGATGACAACAGGGTCATACATGAGTTGCAGGGAGATTGGACACCTTAGTTCCTCAGGTGGCAATGGCATGCTCCCCGATAACCCTTTAATCTGTTTGAAATTAAAGGAGCCAGACCTAGGTAGGAGCTTCTCAAGCGCAGGGACATTTCCATGGAGATCAACTGAGCTAGATATTGAACTGAAGGAGCATGAAGGACTTGAGCACTGAGAGTTGATGGAATCCATTGTTTCGCTCCTAAAATGACTCGAGTATTTCCTCAAGAGATGCAGTAGATATGCTGCTATTGATTCTTTCTTCGTGTCTTCTTCTGCATGGGCTCTCTCAAGAAGCCTTCTAAGCTCTCTTCTCTCAGTAAGAGCTGCAGATGATGATGTGATGCCAACTCTGAAAACAGTTCGCCGAAAGAATTCAAGTTCATTGTCATCAAGGAATCCATTGGATTTCTTCTCATTCTGAATTATTTGTTTCACTTCATCGCCAGCTTGTTTTTCAGCCTGATCCAAAGCAAAAATTGAGTTCTCCAGCTCGTGTGCAATCTCTGGGATCTGAAAGTTTCCAACAACAGATAATTATCTGAGGGTTTCTCGAGAAAATAATTATCCCAGGAATAAAGGCTTGCAAAGAAAAAGGAAATAAATCATGAGAAAACAGTTAGTGGCTAAAGGCTGCAGTGTGGCAAACTCATCCATCAACATGACTACGTCAAGGTAGTGAAGAAGAATTGATTATATAATAAACAAATATTATAGTCCCTTGCTTATGGTAAATCTACCCATGAGGATACATTATATTCTGTAGAAGAAATTCTAGAAATATGTTTGTACATGACCAGTGAAAACCTGAGAATTAAATGCTTCTGGAAGTGTTTCTTCCAACTGGTGAAGACTTTCTAAAAGAGCGTATCTTGCTTTCTCAAATTTTGTAAGAACACTTTCTGCTGTTAGAGCCTGCAATACAGTAACCATGTTAAGCACAGACATTGTGTTGCTGCAACAAAAAGCAGAATGTGATGATATCAGAATACTTGTTCTCTAACATCAAACACAGACAGCAAGTTTGATGACCGAGATTATCCAACTACCATCAACGTAGTAGTGTAGTACCAAGAAAACTCGGCGTATATGGTATGCTAAGCTTTCACTTCTCAAAGTTGGAAACTGCAAGCATATTCACACATATGAAAATTGATAAACTACATACCAAGTAAAGCTTGCTACACTCTGAGCAATACTGAAGTAGATTCTTGGCCTTATCAACAGCTATGCGCAAGGAACTCAATGCCAGAAGTCCAGAGCTACTTCCAGGTCTTGTAGCCTCAAGAGCAGGGATGGCATTCGAAACTTCATGAACTACAGTGTAAAGTTTCTTACATAGTTCTCCATGCAGCTGCACAAATAGGCAAATTCAATCCAAATGAATTATAATGTTTCTAGAACAAATGAATCTACAATTTAATATGCCGTATTACAGAGTAAGTAAAGTTACGGATTACGATGGCAGTAAAAGACAGGAAACGAGAGAAAAAAACTGCAGTGTTACATCACAGTTTACTAACTTACTGTTTGGTGACATATGAATGTTCTCACAGAGAGAGTATTATCATATATAATACTCCCTCCGTTCCTAAATATAAGATGTTTTAGCATTTGTCCACATTCACATATATCTAGATGTATGTAGACACATTTTAGTGTGTATTTGCACTCATATTAGTATGCATGTAGACAACATATTGAATAGCTAGAACATCTTATATTAAAAAACGGAGGGAGTACAAACTAGTGATGGGTATTTACTGGATGCAATATTATTTCTAACACGAGGTTGACGTGGACTTTAATCCTTCAGAAAAGGGAAAAGCAGAGGCAAAACGCTCAATCAGCACCTAGCGCTTAACCGAACCTTGGTTAAGTGTCTTCCTACATCTGAAGACAGCCACAAAGAATAGCACTATCCATCGCTAAATTAATAGGTTTTGGTGGAATGAGGGGATAAACTGGATTACCTTCCAATTGCCAGAAATAATAAAGTCCGCGTCAACCTCAACCCTCTCCATGGTGCCTTTGTTAGTCAAATTTCATCTGCAAAAAGAGCAATGTTGAATATGATATTGATATTAGTCCTCAGCACATACATGGGATAAGTAATCAGCGGAAGTGTACTCGATGCTTGCAAATTAATTGCATTGGCCAATATTTAACAAGAAAATTGAATCTCTCGACATGAGTCAGTATAACTGACTTAAATGCAAAATAAATATCAACTTATATTAAAAGAAGTACACATGAAGATGACTATATCTTATGTAAATGGCATCGATCGCATACTTGAAAGAAAGCATCTCATCAATTAGGTATGCAGTATGTAACCTAACAATACGAAAATATAGCACCAGAAAGAGAAGAGAGCAAAAGGTTAATGGTTTTGTAGGACAAGATTATTTTAACACGGTGCAAAGAAGCAACAAATAATCTTCTGATTCGTGCAATTGGCACAAAACTAGAAAATAAATCAAACCAATTTACCCACAGAATAAGGAAAAAAGGATGTCTAGTTTCCATGGTTATGCCATCAAAGTTGTAAGATGGAAAGTCCGGCAAACTTGTTATGGGTACAGACTTTTTGTCTAAAAAGGGAAATTTGCCAGTTCGTACAGCTAAATTTGGAGCAGTGACTGCATATATCATGGACCAAAGAGCTAAACTTGGATGCAAGTTGTTTGTGCACCACAAGTAGGCAGAGACAAGCTAGATTCTGCATGGTCACATGGAAACTCCATACATTTGCACAAAATGTCACAACTGCATCAAACAATTAATTTCGACCGCCCAACGGCCCAAGCAAACCAATTGGTGAAATTTAAGCCACATGGACTCCATTTTCATAATTGCGCAATGAAGTTCCACAAATTGCAAAGTAAGCTACATTTCCCCTCCTCCAAATTGGCATCACCATACAACTCCAACGCTGGCTAACGAGATCATCCATACCTGACGGATACAGGGTGACGAAGGAGCAATCCCTGAATTTCCCCATGGCACAGCAACTTCATCCCCCACAAGCTTTTCCCCCCACCAACCCTCCTCGTGTTCGAGAGGCGCCTAACTTGGTGCAAGGCGGGGAGGTGGGGGAGGAGAACACGGGGAGACGAGAAATGGCGTTGGCGCTGAACCGCGAATAGCAGCGCCTCGACCCCGGGGAGACGGGGGAGGGGGAGGCTGCCATCCTCGCTGGGGTCCGAAAACCTCGTGCTCCCGAGGATAAATTTAGGAGGGCACTCCCATTGCCTCTCGCCGAACTAGCCGAGGGCGTTTGGTTGCCTAGGAAAGGCTGGACGGAAGCGACGCGGCGAGCGCGGCCGTGGTGTGGTCGGCGCGTGCTCGTGCGGCGACCGACGGGCCCGCCGTGGACTGCGGGGCGGAAGGTGAGCGCGAGCAGTTGCTTCCATGGACCATGGCGTCGCGAGAGCAGCTGGTAGGGGGTGTCCACCGGCTGCGTGGGTGGGGGGAAGCGCGTTGTTGGCCGGCCGGCCAGCTTGGGGACTTGGGGGCATTGCATGACGCCGCCGGGTGGGAGTAGAGCGGCGCGACTCGGCGGCCCCCTGGGGTGGATGGGATGCTTTCCTTGCCGTTGGGCGGCGAAAGCGGTGGCCGGTGGGAGTCCGTGGGACGCGAGGTCCGGCAGCAGCACGCGGCGGCTGGTGAGGTGAATGCAGATCAGATGTTAAGAACGGAGGAGCAGGACTCATATGAAAAGTGTACTGAGCAACAGAAATGACACGTGAAGCTGGTTTGCCCGAGTGGTTAAGGGGGAAGACTTAAGATCTTCTGCACATAAGTGCGCGTGGGTTCGAACCCCACAGCCAGCACTTTTGACGAATTTTGCTTTTCACATTTGATTTCTCATAAGCAGTCGTTTTTTTTCTTTCTAAAAAGCAGTCCTGCAACATCAGCCCTTCCACAACAAAGCTATTTTTTGTTTGTCGATCGGAACTCGGAAGCCGACTTTGATTAGAGTCCGGGCGTTAGCCTTTTGCCCTCACCGATTCGACTCTGGTAATTAGGCAACACCACCCGTATATATCTACCGATCTGTAAAAAAATATCGCAGCTTGTAGGAGGCTAGGGCTTCAACTCGTAGATCACAATCCAAAAGTCACCACTAAAAAAACAATCCAAAATTCTCGACGCAAGGTGAGATCGAGATATCAGCTGGACTCATCATGGAGCTCGTAGAGGTCGCCGTCCCGTTAGAGATGCAAAAGGAGGACTCGAAAGAGGAGTCGAGCATGAAGATGCAAAAGGAGGAAGAGCCAAGTTCGAAGATGCAACAACCGGTCTCTTTTCTCAACAAGGCGATGAAACTGGTGTTACATGGAAAGCTGTGAAACAAGATGAAGCAGTACCGGGTTGGCAAGGTTATTTGGCTGCTTGGCATGGTGGTGTTGCTTTATTCCTTCTTGTTTTGTAGAATTGTCACGTCTGATGGTCAACCGATCGATCCTCTTCACGCTAAACTCTTCAGATGTGCCGAGGCTATTGTTATCTTCGTCGTCTATCTACTTGGTTGAATATCTCGTGGCTTCTCTAGACACAGTCTTGCGGTTTTGTTATCTGCCATAGTTATGTACGGCATACGTACGCCCTTTTGTGGTTGAGGAGATTTATATTTGTAACCAAAAATCGTTATATGTTAGTATTACTATAATGCACAACAGCTAAATGAGTAATTACATTAGAAGGAATCACTATTTTGCGTGTAGCATTTTAAACAACAGCTCTTTTGTTATCACTAGGAAATGTGTCCGTGCGTTGCAACGGAAGAAAAAATATGATGACCAAAAAAGATCAGAATATTGATCCATTGCATATATTGGATCGTATTGTGACCCGTTAGATGAGATGCATGATAGTCGACCTCACGTTCTACCGTGCTCATTGTCGTCCAATACGGCAATACTCCCCCCCTCTCTCCCCCTCCCCCCCCCCCCCCCCCCCCCGCCCCCGCTTCTCGGTCATCTATGTCAGGATATCTGAACCCTTACATCTCTCGAGAATAAAATATGTAGCTACCTTAAGCATGCCAGTGTCGTCATGAAGAGCTGTGACATGTCCTTGGTGTCCGGGTGCAGAGCAACAATGGAGTCGTCGTCTTCTCTTACCTCATCGACCACCGGCTGGTTCGGCTCCAAATAAGAATTATCCAGTGATTAATACGATCGATACTACTTCAATACCAAATAGAAAGCATACACATATTTTCAAATTCTTAGAAAACCTAAATTGTAAGACACTTTTACCGATGTTTAAATCTGTACTCTAAAAGATTATATAAATATGCTTATCTAATCATATACGAGAAACCACTATTAATATATATATATATATGTTTATTTATAATATTTTACGCTTTAGAGACCTCTACCATGATACTGAGATATTAAAATAGGGTATACCACACAGGCGCACATAGACAGATACAAATGTCTACATATACCCTATATAAGTTATGTTATTATAAAAAAACAATTCAAGGAGAATTTTTGTTGGCATACATTGCAATTGTATATAAATAAAGCGATATAAGAAACAAGTAAATGTGGTTACCTGTGGGAACTAATAGATAGAAAAAACTACACTCGTTAAGATTAAGTATGACAATAAGTCACAAATAAGTTTTTTAAAACGTACTGTAAGGGAGGCCACCACAACTCTTTAAAGGAGACAAATGTTACAAATGTACAAAAAAACAAAGTACAAAATTTTAGTATAAATATATTTATACATGTGCCCAAAACATGTTTTGTGGCTGAGGAGATTTATATTTGTAACACAAATTGTTATCTGTTATTATTACTAAAATGCACGTCAGCTAAATGAGTAATTACATTAGAAAGAACCACTATTTTGCGTGTATCATTTCAAATAACACGGGTTCATATTGGGTTGCGCAACGGAAAACAAAAAAAATCACCACAGGTACGCAACAATCAAGATCTACTATGAAGATACAAGTAACAACACATGCATATTGATCTAATTGTAACTCGTTACCGACACCGTTGAAGCGGAAGAGATGTCGATGACGACGTTGATGAAGCTTGTGGAAGAATTCCCTCGACTAAAGCCTAGCCGAGAGAATATCGTAAACTCCTTGCATCTCGCCTTGATCCAACAGAGTGAGGGTCAGCTGCCGATCGTACGGGAGATCACCCCTCTAAGAGCTCGCACGCATACATCGGATTGTCACGTCTGATGGTTAACCGACCGATCCTCTTCACGCTAAACTATTCAGATGTGCCGAGGCTATTGTTATCTTCATCGTTTATCTACTTGGTTGAATATCTCGTGGCTTCTCTAGACACAGTCTTGCGATTTGGTTATCCGCCATAGTTATGTACGGCATACGTATGCCCTTTTGTGATTGAGGAGATTTATATTTGTAACAAAAATCATTATATGTTTTTGTTTTGAAACTGGAACACTCGCATTCCATTAACTTCGTGCGGCATAATGCACGTGGCCCTGGTTACAGTAGTTGAGTTATTGTCTACCCAAACTTATCATACAAAGGCGGCTCAGCCGCTCCCAGCGCCGCCAGCTCATGAGCTGGCCTGTTACAAGATCAGTGATGGCTCGATAATCGATAAAAGCCAATCGCATGCGATATTTGGCTTCTCTGAACAAGGCTCCCAACTGGGCTGCATCGTAGCTGTTTGATGAGACCGCAGTCTTCAGAACTTCGCAATCTGTGGCAAAAACTGGTCTTCCTATTCCCATTTGCTCAGCAATAGTGATGGCGCGGAGTAGAGCATGTGTTTCTGATCGTAGGGCTTCACCTGCATCTGCTAATTCACATGCAGCTGCAAATACAGGTCTACACTCAAGGTCACGGCCAATGCATCCCCGTCCTCCTTTTCCTGTATCCGCATGGAAAGCTCCATCTATGTTAATCATGATCCAATCTTCAGGTGGGCCTCCCAACGATGTTCTGTGGTGTGTGTCGCTGCAGGTTTCTTCCTGAAGAATTATGCCCGCTCATGGACGTGCCTACGAACAACAAACTGAAATTCATCTACAGATAAACGCCTTTCCGCGTGATTGGCTTTGTTCTGCTCGGTCCACCAGCACCGGAACAGTGCCACCACGGTCATCATGTCCTCATACTGTATCGAGAACAGAACATGGAGCAGTTCCATCACCGACGGGCAGTCTAGCAGTTTCTCTCGAAGAGCTACAGGCATAATAGCACGCTAGAACTTTTTCAACTCTAGGCAACGCAAGAACAGATGACCACCATCCCAAATCCTCGGAGACACACAGGACACCTAGTATCCAGCTCCAAATGCTTGCGCTCAATATTCATTCTAGTCGGCAGCGAATCATGTCCTAATCTCCACAAGAAATGGTGCACCCTCGTTGGGCAATCAAATTTCCACAGGCGGCGCCAGAATTATGTTATTACTATAATGCACAACATCTCAATGAGTAATTACATTAAAAGGAATCACTATTCAGCGTGTAGCATTTCAAACAATACGAGACTACAATTTTTTTACAGTATTGGGTCACTTCAGAATTCCAGACGCTGTCAACTGCCTATTGATAGGCTTGACAAATTTTGGTACCTCTTGCTTCCCTAGCCATGTAGGGCTGCAAAGTATACAGATTGACAATATGGTCTTACAACATCTCCTGCGGAACCCCCCCCCCCCCCCCCAAGCAGCCTCAGAAACCCATTGGGTGCAGTGAAAAATGCACGCAGCGACACCCCAAATGTCCGGCCCAATCCTATTTCTGGCATACGCTCCCGAGCGTGACTCCAAACTTGGGGGAGGACTCGGGGCTGCCGGATAACGTCCTGACATGTCTGCATGCAGCCATAGACAGGCAGACCCCTGCTTGTCATCCGCACACCGGTCACGTTGCAGCTGTAATGGCAGAGTTAACCTTTCCAAATGGCGCTGCCAGACCAGCGCGGCAGAGACGTATCGCCTGTCAAGGGAATAATCCCCGGGTGCCAGCAAGCACCCCGAAGTCTCTGACTGTTTCCCTCTAGCCGGTTACCCGGAGTCGGCTACCGGCCTCTCCCGCTCACCGGAGCATCGGATCCTCCTGAGAGGACAAACACAAGAAGACAAGGCGGAATGGGCTCGATGTCCTGCCGAGTCCCCGAAGTCAACCAGATGACGCCGCACACAGTGTACAGTCTACAGTGTACAGTGCCCCGGAGGCCCATGACGACAAGAAATAAAGTAGCCGGCCATCCCGCTGACCGGCGTGGGGATGGTTGATACGTGTCAAACGTATCTATAATTTCTGATGTTCCATGTTGATAATATACCAATTGTTACATGTTTTATATACACTTCATAGCATTTTTATGCATTTTCTGGGACTAACCTATTAACAAGATGCCACAGTGCCAGTTCCTGTTTTCTGCTGTTTTTGTATTCCAGAAAAGCTAGTCTGGAAATATTCTCGGAATTGGACGAAACTTGGACAGAACTTCCTATTTTTCCAACACGAACACGGAGTACAGAGGAGAGACGGAGGAGGGCCACGTGGCACCCACACCATGGGGCCGCGCGGGCCCCCCTGCCGCGCCATGGGGTGGTGTGGGGCCCACGTGGCCCCGCAGCCGTCGCCCTTTCGCCTATTTATTTCTCCCGACGCGAAAACCCTAAATACCCGAGCCATTATCCACGAAAAGTTTCAGAGACGCCGCCGCCGTCAACCCTAGCTCGAGAGGGTTCAGAAGCTCTTCCCGTCACTCTGCCAGAGAGGGGAATCATCACCGGAGGGCTCTACATCACCATGCCTGCCTCCGGAGTGATGCGTGAGTAGTTCATCCTTGGACTACGGGTCCATGGCAGTAGCTAAATGGTTGTCTCTCCACTTTATGCTATCATGTTTAGATCTTGTGAGCTGCCTATCATGATCAAGATCATCTTATTGTAATGCTACATGTTGTGTTTGCTGGGATCCGATGAATATTGAATACTATGTCAAGTTGATTATCAATCTATCTTATATGTTATTTATGATCTTGCATGCTTTCCGTTACTAGTAGATGCTTTGGCCAAGTAGATGCTTGTAACTCCATGAGTGAGTATTTATGCTAGATAGTGGGTTCATGCCTCCGGTAATCTGGGAGAGTGACAGCAACTTCTATGATTGTGGATGTGCTGTTGCCACTAGGGATAAAATAACCGATGCTTACCTTAAGGGTGCGTCGTTAGGTCTAATGCATTTGTTTACATTACGCACATTACTTAATGCAATTATCCGTTGCTTGCAACTTAATACCAACGGGGAACTCGGTATGACAACCTGGCGGTGGATTATTAGTCATAGACGCTGTTGGATAACGGTCTATGTATTTTGTCGTAATGCCCACATGAATATCATAGTAATCATCATGTCATATATATATATATGCATTGTCATGCGCTCAATATTTTGTCAATTGCCCAGCTGTAATTTGTTCACCCAGCATGTTACTTATCTTTTATGGAGAGACACCACTAGTGAACTGTGGACCCCGGTCCATTCTTTTACACTGATAATACAACCAACTGCAAACATTGTTCCTTTTCATTCTCTGCAATTTACTACTGTTTTCCACACCATACGTTTAATCCTTTGTTTTCAGCAAGCCGGTGAGATTGACAACCTCACTGTTTCATTGGGGCAAAGTAGTTTGATTGTGTTGTGTGCAGGTTCCACGTTGGCGCCGGATTCCCTGGTATTGCGCCGTGCCATATTCCGCCGCCAACAACATTCAGAAGTGATTTCTTGCTCCTACTGGTCGATTAAACCTGGGTTTCATACTAAGGGAAAACTCCTGCTACACTGCATCATACCTTCCTCTTGGGGTCTCCCAACGAACGTGTGATCCCACGCGACAATGTGGGTGACTGTTAGCCGGGTCCCACCCGAAGCCCGGTCACTCTCCTGTAATACCGCCACGTGATCACCATCCTGTAACCGGCTCCTCAGCCCTATATAAGGGGAGTCGGGCGCCCCGTAGCAAGGGTTGGACTCTCATTCCACTAAGAGCATCTCCAACCGGAGCCCCCAAATTCGGCCCCCTAACTGTCCGCGGACACATCCGGGCGTGTCCGCGGACAGTGACCGGACGACCCCCAAAGTTGGGCTCCTACAACCACATACCCCAATAGCTTCTCCCCAAACTCATGCAAGCCATGCAACGCCGATCCGATACATACCGGATCCAAATTACAAAACATAGTGGTCCAAATTCAAATGAAATTAACAAAGTTTAACAAGTTGTCCGATACAAGAATGAGAAGTGACTTCTTCTTCAAGGGGCGGTTCCACCGGAGCCATCTAGGCCGAGGTCATGGTCGGAGATCCTGTTCTTCATCATGAGGACCCACTTTGCGCTAGGCTCATCCAAGTGGCTAGCGTCTTGGAACATGATCCTTTGTTCCTCCGTGATTCTTGCAAGATTGGCTTTCTCTTGCTCGACCGCAAAGGCATCCGACATCTTCTTTTGCTCCAATTGGACCTTCATCCAAGCCTCCTCCTTCACCAATTCCAACCTCGCCCTCTCAATGTCCATCCTCTCCTTGAGCCGGAGGCGATCAAACTCCATTCTTTCCCTTTGCAAAGCCAAGAAGGCATCATATCTCTCAGCCTTCTTCTCCTCTCTATCTTTCTCCAACTTCTTCATGGTTTCATCCTTGTTTGAGAAGATGCCCGTCCATGTGGCGGACATCTTTGTGGCGGCGCCTTCACGAGCCACCCGATCCTTCTCCCACCTCCTCCCCATCATCATCCTCTTCCGGCCGCTTCCAGCTTCGGATGGCCCATCTTCTTCATCAAGTCCAGTTGGGAGAGAAGAGCTTGATCCATCATTGGTCTTCCATTTTTTAGCCGGATTTTTGTGATCATCATATTGGGAGATCCACTTGGGCTTCCCGGTCAACTCTAGCTAACAATGTGCCATGGTGAAGGGTTTGCTCTCTGTTTGATGGTACAAAGTGGAGGCCAAACCACTCTACGAAGCAAACAAGTAGAAGCACTTACACCCATGAAATGTGATAAAATCAAGATTTTTCAATGAAACAAGTTGAATCAATTGCTTACATGGGAAGTCACGTTGACACCACTTTGATTCCTATTCACCACTTGTGCATGGAAACCACAATACTTGTTCACGCTTTCTTGGATCCAAGCCCACCTATGTTGGAGAGAGCCGGCATTGCGATCGGACACAATTGGGTGGGGTTGCACATAGCACTTTTGATGATGGAAGTGGGCATGTATCTTCTCCCACAACCGGGTGCCCTTTTTCTCGGTTCCACATATAGCATCCATGCTTGTGGCTAACCAAGCTCGGCAAAGAAAAACATCCTCGAAAGTTGTGTACGATTGGCCTCTTGGCGTGTACACCTTCTTCGCCTTCACCTTCTTTGTCGTCGCAGCGTCCGCCGGCTCGTCCTCACCCAAAGTGTAAAAGGGGGAGTGTGGATGCCGACGGCTCCTGTGATGGCGGATTGACCCCATTTCGGATCAATTCCATCATGGTTTTATCCTAAGCGTACTAACAATTACACGACGGACCTAAAATTGACTCGGAATTATGCAATTCGGATAGAAATTCATACCCCAAAGTCCACTTGACTTCCGTCGAACAGGTTGTGGGCGTGGTGGCTATCGGTGAGGCCAGAAGAAGCACGCGTCCGCTGGAGCGGCGGAGAGTCCTCCACCACCTCATCGTCCTGTGTCGGCGGCACCTGCGATGGGTACTCATCCGCGAGGAGGCACGGCACTTCCCGGTTCATGGTCGAGGACGTCGATCTTCTTGCCACCACGCCGGGAGGCTGAGGCGGCGTCGGCGTAGGGCGCCTCGCCATGGGTGCGGGCGTGCTCATACCCACGGGCACCGACTCCTCCTCCCGCATCTCCGCGTTTGCAATCCTCTCGGCCTCCGCTGCCTTCTCCTTGTTCGCTTGCTCGCGTTCGCGTTGCTTGCGGCGCCGCGTCCTCCGTGCCACGGTCTCTGGCTTTAGCGCCGAGTCCGGCCTCTGCTCAACGGACTCAGAGGATGCGCCCTTCTCCGCGAAATCCATGGCTCCTTCCGTCTCCATCCGGACTTGCAAGTGGACGAGGCGGGAGGAATGAAATTAAACCGGTGGGAGTGGAGGCGGAGGAGGGGATAAATGGAAGTCGACGACGCCCAAATTTGGTTTCAAATTTGGTGGAGCCGCCTTGCCAGAGCCGACGTGGCGGACGTGTCCGGGCGCGTCCGGGCCGCCCCAAACTCTCCCCACATATGGGCTGGCTTTGGGGGGGAGCTGGACCGCCCGGACGTTTGTGGAATCTATGGGGGTCTCGGTTGGGTTGCCGTTTTCAGCCCAAATCACGTCCGGCTGTCCGCCCGGATGTTTAGGGAGGGTTTGGGGCCCGTGCTTGGAGATGCATGATACGTCTCAAACGTATCTATAATTTCTGATGTTCCATGTTTATATTATACCAATTGCTACATGTTTTATATACACTTCATAGTATTTTTATGCATTTTCTGGGACTAACCTATTAACAAGATGCCACAGTGCCAGTTCCTGTTTTCTGCTGTTTTTGTATTCCAGAAAAGCTGTTATGGAAATATTCTCGGAATTGGACGAAAGTTGGACAGGACCTCCTATTTTTCCAACACGTACACGGAGTCCAAAGGAGAGGCGGAGAAGACCTAGGAGGCAGCCACACCATGGGGCGGCGCGGGCCCACCTCCTGCCGCGTCGTGGGGTGGTGTGGCCCCCTCGGGTGCCTCCAGCCGCCGCCCTTTCGCCTATATAATTCCCCCGACGCGAAAAACCTAAAGACCCGAGCCATTATCCACGAAAAGTTCCAGAGACGCCGCCGTCGTCAACCCTAGCTCAGGAGGGTTCAGAAGCTCTTCCCGGCACCCTGCCGGAGAGGGGAATCATCACCGGAGGGCTCTACATCGCCATGCCTGCCTCCGGAGTGATGCGTGAGTAGTTCATCCTTGGACTACGGGTCCATAGCAGTAGCTAGATGGTTGTCTCTCCTCCTTGTGCTATCATGTTTAGATCTTGTGAGCTGCCTATCATGATCAAGATCATATTATTGTAATGCTACATGTTGTGTTTGCTGGGATCCGATGAATATTGAATACTATGTCAAGTTGATTATCAATCTATCTTATATGTTATTTATGATATTGCATGCTCTCCATTACTAGTAGATGCTTTGGCCAAGTAGATGCTTTTAACTCCAAGAGGGAGTATTTATGCTAGATAGTGGGTTCAGCTCCAGTAATCTGGGAGAGTGACAACAACTTCTAAGGTTGTGGATGTGCTGTTGCCACAAGGGGTAAAACAACAATGCTTTGTCTAAGGATAATTGTATTGTTTACATTACGCACTTTACTTAATTCAATAATCTGTTGCTTACAACTTAATACCAACGGGGAACACGGATGTCAACCTGAAGGTGGATTATTAGTCATAGATGCTGTTGGATAACGGTCTATGTATCATGTTGTAATGCCCAATTGAATATCATAGTAGTCATCTTGTCATATATGCATTGTTATGCGCTCAATATTTTATCAATTGCCCAGCTGTAATTTGTTCACCCAGCATGTTAGTTATCTTTTATGGAGAGACACCACTAGTGAACTGAAGACCCCAGTCCATTCTTTTACACTGATAATACAACCAACTGCAATCATTGTTCATTTTCATTCTCTGCAATTAAATACTATTTTTCACACCATACGTTTAATTCTTTGTTTTCAGCAAGCCGGTGAGATTGACAACCTCACTGTTTCGTTGGGGCAAAGTAGTTTGATTGTGTTGTGTGCAGGTTCCACGTCAGTGCGCCACTGACAACCTTCAGAAGTGATATCTTACTCCTACTGGATTGATAACCTTGGTATCTTACTGAGGGAAACTTGTTGCAGAACTGTTTAATACCTTCCTCTTGGGGTCTCCCAACGAACGTGTGCTTTCACATCATCAAGCAATATTTTCTGGCGCCGTTGCCGGGGAGTAAGAGGTTTCTGCAAGGAGAGTCTCATGCTTCCAATCTCTTTACTTTATTTTTGTCTTGCTTAGTTTATTTTATCTTGTCTTGTGATACGTCTCAAACGTATCCATAATTTCTGTTGTTCCATGCTTATATTATACCATTTGCTACATGTTTTATATACACTTCATATCACTTTTATGCATTTTCTGGGACTAACCTATTAACAAGATGCCACAGTGCCAGTTCCCTGTTTTCTGCTGTTTTTGGTTTCAGAAAGTTACTTCTGGAAATATTCTCGGAATTGCACGAAACAAAAGGCCAAGTCCCTATTTTTCCAACACGTACACGGAGTCCGAAGGAGAGACGAAGACTCGCCACGAGGTGGCCAAACCACAGGCGGCGCGGTGGGCCCCCCGGGGGTCCGCCGACATCGCCCCTTCGCCTATTTATTCCCCGAGACGTGAAAACCCTAAAACACCGAGCCTTTCATCCAGAACATATTCGCTGCCGCCGCCGTCGTCAACCCTAACTCGGGGGTTCTGAAGCTCTTCCCGGCACCCTGCCGGAGAGGGGAATCATCACCGGAGGGCTCTACATCGCCATGCCCGCCTCCGGAGTGATGCGTGAGTAGTTCATCCTTGGACTATGGGTCCATAGCAGTAGCTAGATGGTTGTCTTCTCCACTTGTGCCATCATGTTTAGATCTTGTGAGCTGCCTATCATGATCAAGATCATCTTATTGTAATGCTACATGTTGTGTTTGCTGGGATCTGACTTATATTGATACCTATGTGGAGCTGAATATTATATTATCATGTCTATGTCATTTGTGATCTTGCATGCTCTCCGTTACTTGTTGAAGCCTTGGCCAAGTGAATACTTGTGACTCCAAGAGGGGGTATTTATGCATGATAGTTGGGTTCAACCTCTATTTAACCTGGGATAGTGACAGCAAGTTCTAAGGTTGTAGATGTGTTGTTGCCACTAGGGGTAAAACAGCAATGCTTTATTCAAGGATGAATGTATTGTTTACATTACGCACATTACTTAATGCAATTGTCTGTTGCTTGCAACTTAATACTGGAAGGGGTACGGATGTTAACCGGAAGTGGACTATTTAGGCATAGATGCATGCTGGATAGCGGTCTATGTACTTTGTCGTAATGCCCAAATGAATCTCATAGTAGACACCACAACTCGCACATGCATGTTATATGCACTTATCAATTGTCAATTGCCCAGCTGTAATTTGTTTACCCAGCATGTTAGTTATCTTATTGGAGAGACACCACTAGTGAACTGTGGACCCCGGTCCATTCTTTTACATCTGAAATACAATCTACTGCAATCATTGTTCTCTACTGTTTTATGCAAACAAACATCATCTTCCATACGATACGTTTAACCCTTTGTTTTCAGCAAGCCGGTGAGATTGACAACCTCACTGTTAAGTTGGGGCAAAGTAATTTGATTGTGTTGTGCAGGTTCCACGTTGGCACCGGAATCCCTGGTGTTGCGCCGCACTACACTCCTTCACCAACACCTTCGAAGCAACCTCGTTTTCCTACTGGTTCGATAAACCTTGGTTTCATACTGAGGGAAAACTTGCTGCTGCACTCATCATACCTTCCTCTTGGGGTTCCCAACTGACGTGTGACGTTACACGCATCAAGCATTTTTCTGGCGCTGTTGCCGGGGAGATATTCCCTCGTCAACTTAGCGCTAGCAACACGTTTTCTGGCGCCGTTGCCGGGGAAAACCGAATTGCTTCTGCAAGGGGAGTCTCTCACACCCAATCTTTTACTTTGTTATTTGTCTTGCTTAGTTTATTTTTATTTAGTCTTGTTTGCTCTCTTTATCAAAAACAAAAAAAATTAGTTACTTGTTTAATTCGGTTTGATTTTGTTTTTCAAAATGAATGCTCCTGAAGTTGAAGTTCGTTCTTTTAGGCAACTAGGAGGTGAAAATTTGAAAGATGCTTGGTATAGAATTAGTGATGCTCATCATAGATGTACTAAGAAACACTCTACCACTATCCTCCTTAGGAACTTTTATGTTGGTATCTCTAGTTGGTATAGGTATGTTCTAGACACTCTTACAGGTGGAAATTTCTTGGGTACTCCTGCTTTAGAAGCCTGTAATATTATTGAAAGTTTGGTAGGAACACCACCCACTAAAGATATTAAAATTGAGATCACCTTGGAGGATGTTATAAATAAGTTAGACTCTATGGAGAATTTTTTTCCAAATTTTCTTGATTGTATTGGTAAGACTAATGAATCAATAGCCACCATCAATGAAAGAATCACTGTTCTTGAGGATAATAATATCCATGACACCCAAAATCATAGAATTGATGAGTTAGAGGAAGCTATTGAAACCTTAAGTTCAACCTTTACTTCTCTTAAGTCTAAAAAGGAGAAAGTTTATGTGGGTAGAGAGCAAAAGTTTATGTATGTTCCTAAAGTGCCAAAACCAAAGACTCATTATGAGCTTAAAATTGATAAAACTTTTAGTACGGTTAAAGGTAAGAAAATGAAACACCTCCAGGAACATCTAAGATACCCATTGTTACAAGCTGTGTGTTGGAAGAAGCTTTTGATGATTTGAATGATTTGCCACTTGACAACACTTGATTTTCACTTTCTGCGCCTAGCTGAAAGGCGTTAAAGAAAAGCGCTTATGGGAGACAACCCATCGTTTTTATTTGCTGTTATTTTTGTTTTCTTTGAGTCAAGGAGTTTTGTTACTTCTGTAGCAACTCCTTTGTATCTTTATTTTATCGCAATGTTGTGCCAAGTAAAGTTCTATATTGAAAGTTGATGCAAGATTTGGATTTCTGCGCAGTGACAGATTTTTAGCTGTCACGGATTTGAGCTTATCTCCCTGTAGAAAATTCAAAAAATTCTGAAAAAATCACGCATATTCCTGAGATATGTACGCAACTTTCATTATTTTAGGCCAGATCCATCTGAGCAACTTAAGTGCCTCGAAAAAATTCGTCATTCCAGACTGTTCTGTTTTTGACAGATTCTGCCTTTTGTTTTGCATTCGCTCTTTTACTGTGTTTGTGTGGATTTCTTTGCTCCACAAAGCATTGGTGGCTGTAGCTAATGTCCAGAAGCTTTGGGATTGATTGTATCATTACAGAATATGAGAATTTTTGATTATGCACTAACCCTCTAATGAGAACTGTCTTGAGTTTGGTGTGAAGGAAGTTTTCAAGGATCAAGCGAGAAGGGTGATATTATGTGATCAAGAAGAGTGAAAAGCCTAAGCTTGGGGATGCCCCCGTGGTTCATCCCAACCATATTCAGAGAGACTCAAGCGTCTAAGCTTGGGGATGCCCAAGGCATCCCCTTCTTCATCAACAAACTTATCAGGTCATCTCTAGTGAAACTATATTTTAATTCTTTCACATCTTATGCGCTTTACTTGGAGCGTCTGTGTGTTTTTATTTTTGTTTTTGTTTGAATAAATTCGGATCCTAGCAATCCTTGTGTGGGAGAGAGACACGCTCCGCTTTTTCATGTGAATACTCATGTTCTTCACTTATATTTGTTGAGTATTCTTAACTAGCTACTGCAGTGCTTTTAGCTCCTGTTTTTCATGCATCTCTTCGAGCTGTTAGCACTTGTTTATAAATACTCTCTTGCTGCATTATATTATCATTTGGAGAGTTTATGTTTAAATAAATTGATTGGTGTTTGTTTGGAAGAAAGAAAATGCTACATGTAGTAGTTGGTATTGGAAAAGACATATGCATTCTTGTAGATCATTGTCTTGTTTCGATTTGATACTTTGCAATTGTTTTGAGCTCTCAAGTAGATCATGTTTAAGCTCTTGCATCATGTAGTTAAAGCCTAGTAGTGGAGAACTACCGTAGAGCTTGTTGAGACTTGGGATGCATATTTGTTCTCTCTAAGGTCTAGATATTTTCTGGTAAAATGTTTGAGCAACAAGGAAGACAGTGTAGAGTCTTATAATACTTGCAATATGTTTTTATGTGATTCTTGCTGTACCGGTTTATACTTGTGTTTGCTTCAAACAACCTTGCTAGCCTAAACTCTGTACTGAGAGGGAATGCTTCTCGTGCATCCAAAACTTGAGCCAAAACCCATGCCATTTGTGTCCACCATACCTACCTACTATGTGGTATTTCCTGCCATTCCAAGTAAATATTTCATGTGCTACCTTTAAACTATTCAAAACTTTATTACTCCTTATTTGTGTCAATGTTTTATAGCTCATGAGGAAGTATGTGGTGTTTTATCTTTCAATCTTGTCTGACAGACTTTCACCAATGGACTAGTGGCATATACATCCGCTTATCCAATAATTTGCAAAAAGAGCTGGCAACGGGGTGCCCAGCCCCAATTAATTACAACTTTCATTAATAATTCTCTTCACATGTTTTGCCCTGATTTATCAGTAAGCAACTTAATTTGCAAATAGACACTCCTCCATGGTATGTGAATGTTGGAAGGCACCCGAGGATTCGGTTAGCCATGGCTTGTGTAAGCAAAAGGTTGGGAGGAGTGTCATCTATAAAGAAACTAAAATACATGTGTAAACAAAAGAGAAGAGGGATGATCTACCTTGCTGGTAGAGATAACGTCCTTCATGGGAGCCGCTCTTGAAAGTCTGGTTGACAAGGGGGTTAGAGTGCCCACTACCATTCGTTGACAACAACAAACACCTCTCAAATACTTATTTTGTGCTCTCTATATGCTTTCGAAAACTTAAAAAGCTCTAGCACATGATTTAATCCCTGCTTCCCTCTGCGAAGGGCCTATCTTTTACTTTATGTTGAGTCAGTTTACCTACTCCTTTCTATCTTAGAAGCAAACACTTGTGTCAACTTTGTGTGCATTGATTCTTACATGTTTACTTATTGCACTTGTTATATTGCTTTATGTTGACAACTATCCATGAGATATACATGTTACAAGTTGAAAGCAATGCTGAAACTTAATCATCCTTTGTGTTGCTTCAATGCCTTTTACTTTGAATCTATTGCTTTATGAGTTACCTCTTATGCAAAACTTTTTGATGCTTGTCTTGAAAGTACTATTCATGAAAAGTTTTTGCTTATATGATTCATTGTTTACTCTTTATCTATTTGTTAGCAAACTATAGACCATTGCTTTGAGTCACTTCATTCATGACATGAGCCTTGCAATATATTGATCAAGATTGTGTGAAAGCATGTCTCCTCAGAAATTATTTGTTGTTATCGTTTTACCTACTCGAGGACGAGTAGAACTAAGCTTGGGGATGCTTGATACGTCTCCAACGTATCCATAATTTCTGCTGTTCCATGCTTATATTATACCATTTGCTACATGTTTTATATACACTTCATATCACTTTTATGCATTTTCTGGGACTAACCTATTAACAAGATGCCACAGTGCCAGTTCCCTGTTTTCTGCTGTTTTTGGTTTCAGAAAGTTACTTCTGGAAATATTCTCGGAATTGCACGAAACAAAAGGCCAGTCCCTATTTTTCCAGCACGTACACGGAGTCCGAAGGAGAGACGAAGAGCCACGAGGTGGCCAAACCACAGGCGGCGCGGCAGGGGCCCACCGCGCCGCCTGGTGGTTTGGGCCCCTCGGGGGTCCGCCGACATCGCCCCTTCGCCTATTTATTCCCCGAGACGTGAAAACCCTAAAACACCGAGCCTTTCATCCAGAACATATTCGCTGCCGCCGCCGTCGTCAACCCTAACTCGGGGGGTTCTGAAGCTCTTCCCGGCACCCTGCCGGAGAGGGGAATCATCACCGGAGGGCTCTACATCGCCATGCCCGCCTCCGGAGTGATGCGTGAGTAGTTCATCCTTGGACTATGGGTCCATAGCAGTAGCTAGATGGTTGTCTTCTCCACTTGTGCCATCATGTTTAGATCTTGTGAGCTGCCTATCATGATCAAGATCATCTTATTGTAATGCTACATGTTGTGTTTGCTGGGATCTGACTTATATTGATACCTATGTGGAGCTGAATATTATATTATCATGTCTATGTCATTTGTGATCTTGCATGCTCTCCGTTACTTGTTGAAGCCTTGGCCAAGTGAATACTGTGACTCCAAGAGGGGGTATTTATGCATGATAGTTGGGTTCAACCTCTATTTAACCTGGGATAGTGACAGCAAGTTCTAAGGTTGTAGATGTGTTGTTGCCACTAGGGGTAAAACAGCAATGCTTTATTCAAGGATGAATGTATTGTTTACATTACGCACATTACTTAATGCAATTGTCTGTTGCTTGCAACTTAATACTGGAAGGGGTACGGATGTTAACCGAAAGTGGACTATTTAGGCATAGATGCATGCTGGATAGCGGTCTATGTACTTTGTCGTAATGCCCAAATGAATCTCATAGTAGACACCACACTCACACATGCATGTTTATGCACTTATCAATTGTCAATTGCCCAGCTGTAATTTGTTTACCCAGCATGTTAGTTATCTTATTGAGAGACACCACTAGTGAACTGTGGACCCCGGTCCATTCTTTTACATCTGAAATACAATCTACTGCAATCATTGTTCTCTACTGTTTTATGCAAACAAACATCATCTTCCATACGATACGTTTAACCCTTTGTTTTCAGCAAGCCGGTGAGATTGACAACCTCACTGTTAAGTTGGGGCAAAGTAATTTGATTGTGTTGTGCAGGTTCCACGTTGGCACCGGAATCCCTGGTGTTGCGCCGCACTACACTCCTTCACCAACACCTTCGAAGCAAACCTCGTTTTCCTACTGGTTCGATTAAACCTTGGTTTCATACTGAGGGAAAACTTGCTGCTGCACTCATCATACCTTCCTCTTGGGGTTCCCAACTGACGTGTGACGTTACACGCATCAAGCATATTTCCTGGCGCCGTTGCCGGGGAGATAGAAGCAACACCGCAATATATTCCCTCGTCAACTTAGCGCCAGCATCTTGTTTGCTTTTATCTATCAAAAACACACAAAAATTAGTTTTCTGCATCTAGTTTATTTCGGTTTGTTATTATGTCTAGTTGTTTACTTGATATCAATGGTTTCTCTCTTTGAAACAAAATCGTGTTGGCTAAGTGGGTTCACTGATGATCAACAAAATTATTATAAGGAATACCGCTTTTCTAAAAAAGGGTACTTTATGGAAACAAATAAGTACATTGAATTATTTTGCTAAGAACTTGTGCTCTACTTATGATGAATCCTACTGCTTTAATGATCATTATGTTGTAAAAGGCATAAACACCTCCCTTTCCAATGTGATTATAATGATAATGAAACCTTGGCTGCTTATGCTAAAGGAAACTATGACTTTGTAATCTTGAACAAATTGAAGAATTTTTGTTTTTAAGGGTGCCTATGAAATTGCTGGTTTATTCAAGATGATGATGCTCCTTATAACTGAGAATTTGCTATACTTGGTTATTGCCTTGAATATTACAATGATAATCCTTATATCACTGAATTTCTTGAGAAAACTTATTCTCCAGAACAACTTGCTACCTTTCAGGAACCTGTGGGAGAAGAAATTGCTGAAACTGAAAGCTCATTGATGAAAAAGAGGAAGAGAGTGATGAACAAAAGGAGGATCTACCTCCTAAATAGTAACTCTTTAACTCTTACATTATATGATTACCCTCCATGCCTACCTAAGGAGGAAAATGCTATATTGTTGAATGTCATGATTCTATTGAAATATCTCCTTTTGATAAATTTGAAGTAACAAGCTCCTTGACTCAAGAAAAGGAAATTGTAGAAAGTAAAAATGTGCTCCCTAATGTTATATATGATAATGCTCTTGATGATGGTCCTATATTGCCTAATGATATTTATTATACTATTATTGTCAAAAGTGGGTTTGATAACCCCACTGTTTTTAGCTTAATAAAAATTATGTGTTTGTAGATCATGAAAAGCATGCTTTATGTGATAGTTATATTGTTGAGTTTGTTCATGATGCTACTGAAAGTTATTATGAGAGAGGAAAATATGGTTGTAAAAGTTTTCAAGTCACTAAAACAATTCTCTTTATGTTGAAAGTTTTGAAGTTGTACTTGTTTCATCTTTCTATGCTAGTTGCTTTATGCTTCAATAATTTATTTTGTTACAAGATTCCTTTGCATAGAAGTGGGTTAGACTTAAATGTGTTTGATATTTGCCTCTTGATGCTCTCTTTTGTTTTTCAACTCTTATTCTTATGAGAGCATCATTAAAATCTTATAGCCTAGCTAAAAGGCATTAAAGAAAGCGCTTTGGGAGCAACCCATTATCTTTTGTTTTCAGTTTTTAGTCAAGGTGTTGTTTACTTCTGTAGCAATGCCTTTGTATCTTTATTTTTTGCATTGTTGTGCCAAGTAAGCCTCTAATAGGAAGATGATGCTAGATTTGGATTTCTGCGCAGGAACAGATTTCTGCTGTTCACCGTATTGATTCTATAAAATCACAAAAAATTATTTAAATCTAAATTTTTGTGCGTGATCCTCAGATATGTACGCATCTTTCGTTAGTTTGAGTTTTTCGATTGAGCAACGTAAGTGCCTCGAAAAAATTCGTCTTTACGGACTGTTCTGTTTTAGACAGATTCTGTCTTTTATTTTGCATTCTCTCTTTTACTAGTGTTGAGTGGAATTCTTTTTTTGGTGGAAGAGCTTCACATAACATCAGTGGCAGTAGCTAATGTTTAAAAAGTAACGGTCATGTTTGTGTCCTTATAGAACATGTGAGTTTTTGATTGTGCACTAACCCTCTAATGAGAATTATTCTGAGTTTGGTGTGGCGGAAGTTTTCAAGGGTCAAGAGAGAGGATGATATAATGTGATCAAGAAGAGTGAAGAGCTTAAGCTTGGGGATGCTCCCATGGATCACCCCAGCATATTTCAAGAAGACTCAAGCGTCTAAGCTTGGGGATGCCCAAGGCATCCCCTTCTTCATCAGCAACTTATCAGGTCATCTCTAGTGAAACTATATTTTAATTCTTTCACATCATATGTGCTTTACTTGGAGCGTCTGTGTGCTTTTATTTTCGCATTGTTATTTTATTTTCTGAGTCAACTTGTTGGATCCTAGCAATCTTGTTTGGGAGAGAGACACGCTCCGCTTTTTCATATGAATACTCCTATTCTTCACTTATACTTGTTGAGTATTCTTGTCTAGCTACTGCTATGCTTTTAGCTCCTGTTTTTCATGCATCTCTTGTTCAGAGCTGTTAGTTCTTTTAGAAAAGTACTCTTTGTTCATTATAATTATTTGGAGAGTTTGTGTTGAAATAAGTTGATTGGTGTTTGGTTGGAACAGAAAATGCTGCATGTGGTAGATGGTATAATGAAAAAAGCTTACATATTCTTGTAGATCACTGTCTTGGATAATTTGATACTTGTCAATTGTTTTGAGTTATCAAGTAGTTCATGTTTAAGCTTTTGTATCATGTGGTTAAAACCTATTAGTGGAGAAATACCGTAAAGCTTGTTGAAATTTGGTTTGTATGATTGGTATCTCTAAGGTCTAGATATTTTCTAGTAAAAGGGTTTGGTTAACAAGGAAGACAGTATAGAGTCTTATAATGCTTGCAATATGTTTTCATATGAGTCTTGTCGTACCGGTTGATATCCTGTGTTTGATTCAAATAACCTTGCTACCCTAAATCTGTACTGAGAGGGAATGCTTCTCGTGCATCCAAAACCTTGAGCCAAAATCCATGTTATTTGTGTCCACCATAACTACTATATGTGGTATTTCCTTGCCACTCCAAGTAAATTTTTCATGTGCTACCTTTAAACTATTCAAAACTTTATTATTCCTTTTTGTGTCAATGTTTACCAAGCTCATGAGGACGGGGTGGATGTCTTTATGTCACCTGTCAAACAGACTTTACCACCGGACTAGTGGCATATACATCCGCGTATCCATTAATTTTGCAAAAAGAGCTGGCAAATGGGGTGCCCAGTCCCAATTAATTACAACTTTAACCGCTTAATTCTCTTCACATTTTTGCCCTGATTTATCAGACAAGCAATGATACAGTGAAATATCTGCATGTGTAAACAAAAGAGAAAGAGGGATGATCTGCCTTGCTGGTAGAAATAACGTCCTTCATGGGAGCCGCTCTTAAAAGTCTGGTTGGCAGGGGTCATATTGTACTTTTCCATTTTCTGATTTGTTGACAATTAACAAACACCTCCCAAAATTTAGTTTTAATCCCTGCTTCCCTCTGCGAAGGGCCTTTCTTTTACTTTTATGTTGAGTCAGTCTTCCTACTTCTTTCTATCTCAGAAGCAAACACTAGTGTCAATTTTGGTGCAACAATTTTCATATGCTAGTATATTGTACTTATTATATTGCTTTGTGTTGACAAATATCCATGAGATATACATGTTGAAAGTTGAAAGCAATTGCTGAAGCTTAAATCTTCCTTTGTGTTGGTTAAATACCTTTTACTTAGAATCTATTGCCTTATGAGTTAACTCTTATGCAAAAATTGATGCTTGTCTCGAAAGTACTATTCATGAAAAGTTTTTGCTTATATGATTCAGTTGTTTGCTCATTATCTATTTGTTAGCAAACTATAGACCATTGACTTGGATCACTTCATTCATAACATGTGCTTTACAATACTATTTGATCAAGATTATGATGGTAGCATGTCACCTCAGAAATTATTTTGTTTTTATCGTTTTACCTACTCAAGGACGAGTAGAACTAAGCTTGGGGATGCTTGATACATTTCAAACGTATCTATAATTTCTGATGTTCCATGTTTATATTGTACCAATTGCTACATGTTTTATATACACTTCATAGCATTTTTATGCATTTTCTGGGACTAACCTATTAACAAGATACCACAGTGCCAGTTCCTGTTTTCTGCTGTTTTTGTATTCCAGAAAAGTTGTTCTGAAAATATTCTCGGAATTGGACGAAACTTGGACAGGACCTCCTATTTTTCCAACATGTACACGGAGTCCAAAGGAGAGACGGAGAAGACCTAGGAGGCAGCCACACCATGGGGCGGCGCGGGCCCACCTCCTGCCGCGCCGTGGGGTGGTGTGGCCCCCTCGGGTGCCTCCTGCCGCCGCCCTTTCGCCTATATAATCCCCCGACGCGAAAACCTAAAGACCCGAGCCATTATCCACGAAAATTTCCAGACACGCCGCCGTCGTCAACCCTAGCTCGGGAGGGTTCAGAAGCTCTTCCCGGCACCCTGCCGGAGAGGGGAATCATCACCAGAGGGCTCTACATCGCCATGCCTGCCTCCGGAGTGATGCGTGAGTAGTTCATCCTTGGACTACGGGTCCATAGCAGTAGCTAGATGGTTGTCTCTCCTCCTTGTGCTATCATGTTTAGATCTTGTGAGCTGCCTATCATGATCAAGATCATATTATTGTAATGCTACATGTTGTGTTTGCTGGGATCCGATGAATATTGAATACTATGTCAAGTTGATTATCAATCTATCTTATATGTTATTTATGATTTGCATGCTCTCCGTTACTAGTAGATGCTTTGGTCAAGTAGATGCTTTTAACTCCAAGAGGGAGTATTTATGCTAGATAGTGGGTTCAGTCTCCAGTAATCTGGGAGAGTGACAGCAACTTCTAAGTTTGTGGATGTGCTGTTGCCACTAGGGGTAAAACAACAATGCTTTGTCTAAGGATAATTGTATTGTTTATATTACGCACTTTACTTAATGCAATAATCTGTTGCTTGCAACTTAATACCAATGGGGAACACGGATGTCAACCTGAAGGTGGATTATTAGTCATAGATGCTGTTGGATAACGGTCTATGTATCATGTTCTAGTCCAATTGAATATCATAATAGTCATCTTGTCATATATATGCATTGTTATGCGCTCAATATTTTATCAATTGTTCAGCTGTAATTTGTTCACCCAACATGTTAGTTATCTTTTATGGAGAGACACCACTAGTGAACTGTAGACCCCGGTCTATTTTTTTACACTGATAATACAACCAACTGCAATCATTGTTCCTTTTCATTCTCTGCAATTAAATACTATTTTTCACACAATACGTTTAATCATTTGTTTTCAGCAAGCCGGTGAGATTGACAACCTCACTGTTTTGTTGGGGCAAAGTAGTTTGATTGTGTTGTGTGCAGGTTTCACGTCAGCGCGCAACTGACAACCTTCAGAAGTGATTTCTTACTCCTAGTGGATTGATAACCTTGGTATCTTACTGAGGGAAAACTTGCTGCTGCACTGCTTCATACCTTTCTCTTGGGGTCTCCCAACGAACGTGTGCTTTCACGTCACCAATGCTCTAACTCCACCATAGCCCTCACCCTACAAGGAAGAGAACACCGCATACAGCTCAAGGAGCACCATTGTAGCCCCTGTGATCATCATATACATCACTAGGCAAGAGTAGGGGTGTTACCTCCACACAAGGGCCCCGAACCTGGGTACGTCTCGGTGTCATCGTGCTCGTATCCGATCCCGAGCGAGCGTCGTCGCTTGCCACCTGAGGCTCCACGCACAAAGTCATCCCCTGATGGCACTGTCGTGCTAAATACCACGACATCGCCGGCATCAAACCAGCATGACCCGTCACCACCCACCCATTGGTTCCGCCGCGCTCCACTGTTTCCGCCGCTTCCCGACTCGTTTTCCCGCCCAGTCGGTCAGCTATAAGTTTTATAGCCGGACGACATGGCGGGAACTTCTAGCCCAGTCGGTCGGCTATAATAACAACACATAATATGAGAAGCAATAAAAATATAGTTTCAGGGAATACGACATGATAATTGTTCATGAAGAAGGGGATGTGTTAGCACCCGTTTTTGGCAGGCCAGCTCAAGACCTGGAGATCTGCCCCGGGGAGAATCGATAACCTGGAAAAATGACCCAGAAAGAGATGACCCGGAAATTCCTCAAAACCGGCTTGTTTGGGAAATTGGCCAGCGTTAGGTTATTGGTCTCGTCGAGACGAACAAGTTTGATATTTGGCTCGTCTCCATCCGAGTTAGTATGCAACTTCTACAACTACTACAAACAGGACAAGCAGGACATGAGGTATTGCAAATTCGGACAGAGACCTGGCAAAACCAGGTAACCCAGCAAGACCCAGAAACCCGGAGGAGACCCATGAACCTGGAGAAGACCCAGAAGCCCGGCAAGACCTAGAAACCAGGAGGACCCACTACAAGAGGACCTCTCGTTTAGCAACATATGGCTTGCTACGAATTAAATATATGTTGTAAAATTTATATGTAGATACACATATAACTGTTGCAGACTGCATCCGTTGTCCACGGCTAATCCCATATGGATCTTTCTGGGAGGCGGGATCTAGATGGAAATTTCCACCCTGTGGCGCGATGTGCTGGCGCGTAAAAAAAATTCTAATGAGCCGCTCGTTCTTATCTCAACTCCCATTGACTTTTCCCCAATAGCCTTCTCCCTTTTAGCAGTTCCTCCTCCCCACCGCCCCGATCTCCATGGCCACTGTACGATCTTCCATCGCCGGTGACGTCGACCATTTTAGACGGCATATACAGCCTCCCTGCAATCTTCTCCCCCGGGCCACCCAGATTTGTGCAGCCACCGTCTAAAAGGTAGCCGCCGCCTGACCCTAGATCAGTCATCGTCCGACAATGAAGAGCTCCCGCGGCCGCTGGGTGGACTGGTGAGTCGGCCACCCTCGATTTTCAAGCACCGGAGCCAGGTAGCTCGCTTGCGTACTGATCGGTGCCGATTAATGCGATCTCGAGCTCTCTATTCCTATTTCTTTATTTCTCTTAGATCTGCGCATGTGAACAGATCCTTGTCCGCGAGTGGCTAGTTGGCTACTCCATCGACAACACTCGTGCCACCGTCACTTTCCTAGGTATGGATCCAAGTCCTCGGTCTGAGAGGTTTCGGTGAGATTCTTTCCTTTCTCCGATCTGAATCGTGCTCTTGATTCTTATATTTCTAAATTGATGCGTTTTCCTCATTTACTATAACCAAATAGACAGCGATCTAATGTTCAGGTGTTGGGATTGGGGCGGGCAAGTAGCCTAACGGAGGAGGACCAGGAGGAACTCAAGAGCTATATCAGCCTCGGCTTCAGGTTTGTGTCCGATGAAATCCCAGCCCGGGCTCTTTGAGTCACTCTCTGCGTTGGAGCTGTAGTACTCCATGACGTGGTGGTTAGTAGTGCAACTGCCAGGCCATCAGTGAGATTTGCATCACTTGTATCTAATTATATCTCCCGTGGCTATCAAAGTTGTCAAATTCTTTGTCAGCTTTACTAATCTGTTGTATTCAACAATTCCTCTCAGGTATGTTGTTCTTGAATCCGCAAACTGAAGCTGGAAAAAAGCAATTTGTCATCAGGGGACATGTGCGAAAGACTAGAAGGTTTTTACTGTCTCAGATTCGTTTTTACTTAGTTACAAAACTGGATAGCCTTCAAAAAAGTTGGACAATACTTTCTGTTGGGTGCTCGATGTCAATCATTATTGCTTACATGTATGTGTAACCCTCAACATTTCTAGCACATACCCAGACCAACGATAACACAAATACTTTGGTCTTTGGTATAAGGGAGAGATAAGGCGATAACCATTCTCTACAACTCTGATAAATATGATCTATTTTTATTTACTATTATCATCTATTTGTTAAATGCCTGTTTCCGTAATAAACTGCTATAGCTTTGGTCTAGTTGATGTCTATAATGCTCCTAATTGTGGTATTAGTGTTCATTGAGCTGCTCTTGAGATCAGCAAGGAAGTTTGGTTTTGTCAGATCGATTCTAAAATCGGAACTTCGAATTTGCAGGCACAAAGATCAGTAAGGATTGCTATATTTGGATATAAGCTCTATACACTCGAAGGCGAAACAATTAGAGGGATGTAATAGGATTAGTTAGGATATAATATTGTGAAGCCCGATTGTAAGTTGTGTACTCAAGATAATTTTCATGTATGGGATGATGATTTCGATAATCAATAATGAATTGTTTCTTGCAATAATATTACGTGATTTATGTCCGTTGTCATAGTGTAAATTCTCTTGCCGGAAAAAAATACAAACACCTTTGAAGCGATCAATCCACTTTCAATGAAATAATAATTTTCAAAAAAATAAAATCATTCGATCAGTGCAGGTTATGCTCCAACGGATACAATTGTTGCTTGCCATTTGTTGCCAGTTTGCAACGCTTTACTGATGATTTACCAACGCACATATATCCGTTGCTTTATACCTTTGCAACGCCAGATAAGGCAACACATATAGATCCGTTGGTAGAAGAGCCTGCAACGCTTATATGGACATTTAGATACAGATCTGTGCGTTGCAGGAGGGGAGTTCTTGTTGTAGTGACCCAGGAATGCTAGGTAAGCCGACAAGAACCAGAAATGCTAGGTAACCTGGCAAATGCTAGGTAACTCGGCAAAATCAGGTATCCCAGCAAAATCAGGACCCAGAAATCTGGAAAGTGGCAGATCAAGGGAGAGTTCACAGCAAGCCAGATTCGGGATATGCGAGACACCAGAGAGCCAGAAGGCAAGTCAATTCTAGCGCGGAAATAAGACAAGTTCGAGGTTAACACGGGAGGGCAAAATGTGACTTTTTAAAGGAGCCGGAGATGGATGCTTGAAGTCCGGATTCAGTACAAAGCCGACCAAGATTTGCCTAATTTAGAGATAGAATTTGACTTAGAATATCAGTTATAATCCTTATATAAGTCCAAAACTTGTACGGGAAGTCTAGCCGTCTCATATATATGTGCGAGGTGCTGACCGATTAAAATTAAGTAAACAATCGACAACCTATCAATACAAACCCTACTTTTATGCTCATGCCCTTGTTCCTACTTCCGTTATTCGGAGACCTCGCACTAGGCTATTGAATATCGACAACCGAATATCGGAGCGGCCAAGTCTAGCCAGGTTCAACCAATCGTTGTCATCTTCCTCCAACGAGGCTTTCCGAGGGGCTGGCGTGTCTATGTCTTAAAAGTGTCGGCTTTGTCGTGCCTATCGCATTGAAAGCCAGCCTCCCGATGGGCGAGTTGCGGAGTATCCCGTCACCGCGGGTACACGAGGATATGTTCGTGTGACGCGTTTCGAACACAACGCACTCTTTTTGGCTACTTCGCTGAGAACGATTCCATCTAAAAAAATTGGGCTTAGATCTGAATTGGCCTTTACCTTCGCTGCGTCGTGCGCCATGACTGGTCGCGGACGGCGCCATCGGCGGTCACGTCCCACCCCGGACGGGCCACAGCCTGCCGCCTCCGACTCTCACCTGCCGTGGTTGATGCTGGATCGCGTCGTCCACTGCACCGAGGTGGACGGGGACAAGACCGTCAGGGACGGGGTAGCAGCCGGCGGCACGCTGTCGGAGACCTCCGACACCTGCACCGGCCAAACCCTCGCTGTCTCCCTCCGGGTCGCATCGCCCCCGGCGGTGTCTCGTCTCTACCTCCACTGGCCAGAAGGGCTCAGGCCGGAGATGAAGGAGGTGCATCCGCCCTACGTCATCGCGGCTCACGGCAACTCCATACTTTTCCAGGCCTACGTCCCCCACGTCGACCAGTGCCGCCCCTCCTATTTCCCCGTCGACTGCTTCGTCTACACAGCCTCCAGCCGCTCAGACAAGTCACCGTCGCACAGGCGGCTCCCGACTTGCTTCGTTGGTGGGCAAGTGGACCAGCAAATAGACCCGTTATTCTACCCGCACCGACGCCAGCAGCAGCGGCTGATGTGTGTGGAAAACATCGGCCTGCTGTGCCACGGCGAGGAGTTCACAGTGGCGGAGCTCTCTTGTGACGGCGAGCTTTGCCTGCTACACTATGCACCCGGGGAGGAGGCCATGCGATGGGTGGTTGAGAAGCCACAGATGCCTTATTGCAAAGACGCCCCAGACTTGTTGAGCGATTCCTGGCAGACGGACGTCGTCATCCCCTATGGTGATTCCTCCTTGTGCTGGGCCGATTGCTACCTTGGATTGTTCTTTGTCACCGTCCATGGAGATCTTACAGAGCAGCCGCGCTATGTCCCAATGCCTGCAGATCTGGATCGTCGTCGTCTCTACATTGACGCAGGGTGCCCTGACCCAGCACGCCGTGTGTGTGTCACTGACAGCGGCATGGTTAAGCTCATTTGTATCAGCGATACTAAAGGCCGCAGTTTGCATAGTTCCAACCATTCTACTTTCAGAATCAGAACATGGAAGCTGATCGACAGTAAATGGGAAGTAGATGCCACCATGGAAGCTAGCGAGCTATGGACTGCTTTTGGCTCTGACAAGCGCCTTCCACTGCTCCGGCCAGAGTTTCCTACCATGAGATTGGTTGGTCACGATGTGGTCTGCTTTGTGTTGAATGATTGTGAGCGCATTGCCTGGCTGGTTGAAGTCGACCTGAAGAAGAAGTTGCTGGGGGCAGTCACCCTCTATATAGACAAAAATGATGAAAATCAACTAGCGGAAGAAAAACAAGCGAACTGGGCTGACATTGTCCGCGAGACCTTCTTCTTTGGCAACTCATTCATGCCCAGCAAGTTCACCATGTACATGGATAAGCATGCCATCAAAAGGTAATTACATCTCATGTTTACGTGCCCCAAGTGACAGCTGTTGCCATTCATCTTAAATTTTCCATCTCATATCATTTCTTAGCCTTGTTTTGTACTATATTTACTCATTTATTATTTACGTTGTTATAAATTTTGGAACTTAACTCAACAGAACGCAATGTTTAATTGCTACTCCCTTAGTATCAAAATATAAGATGTTTTAGATATTTCAGTATGGACCACATACGGGCTCAAATGAGTGAATCTACACACTAATACGCGGCTAGGTACACCCGTATAAGAAAAATGCAGAAACAATTTATATTTTGCTAGAGGTATTATATAATTATCTTATGTAAACTTATGAACTTAATGAACCATGGTTTGTTGTATCACGGCATATCAACACACATTTGTCTAAACAGCTATTCAATCTTTTAAATGTTGAATATTCATTCGATTGTTAATTTGGTATTTGTAGTTTGCACTTCCTTTTCATTATCTTTCACTCATTTCCCTCGGGGCAACAAATATAATTTTACATTTGGTCTTCGTTATCGATGCGATCTTCTCAAACATAATATTAGTATCTTACGGAAGTTTGATCAGGTAATCAAATAAAAGAGATGATTATGTAGTCTAAAACTCAGCCAAATATACTTAACATTAACTTCTAAGTAGTGATGTAAAAAAACTAATTCCCATTCACAATAATATGTCATACACGCTTCCTTAAGAGGCCCAGAATTTAAGCAATACTGGTACAACCCAAAGATACTTTGTTTCAATCAGATAAAGTACCATCATGTCCATCTAATAGTGGCATTCATGATCTGACTACATCAATTATTACAGAAATTACAAAAAAAATATTGTGCCTCAGTTTGCGCAACAGATCTGTAGTATTGTGAACAGAGGGCATACAAATTGTGTAGTGTAGAACATTACTCTATAAAGGACGCTAAGATTGCGGGCCTGGGATCGCTCTGGGTACTGTAGCGTCGCGGGAAGCTACAGTACCCAGCGGTACTGTTCATACGAACATTTTTTTTCTCCTTTTTCTTTTGAAATTTTTTTGTTCTCCCTAAAATTATATACACGTCGACGAATAAGTTCCATCCTAGTGAACGGTACAGTACCCGGCGGTACTGTTCATACGAACATTTTTTTTGCTCCTTTTTCTTTTGAAATTTTTTTGTTCTCCCTAAAATTATATACACGAAATATATACACGTCAACGAATAAGTTCCATCCCCGTGAACGGTTTCGAGTTTTGTCAACTCTAACTCGGGTACTGTAGCGTCGCACAATATTACTCTATATATAAAGGACGCTAAGATTGCTGGCCTGGGATCGCTCCGGGTACTGTAGCGTCGCGGGAAGCTACAGTACCCAGCGGTACTGTTCATACGAACATTTTTTTTCTCCTTTTTCTTTTGAAATTTTTTTGTTCTCCCTAAAATTATATACACGTCAACGAATAAGTTCCATCCCCGTGAACGGTACAGTACCCGGCGGTACTGTTCATACGAACATTTTTTTTTTGCTCCTTTTTCTTTTGAAATTTTTTTGTTCTCCCTAAAATTATATACACGAAATATATACACGTCAACGAATAAGTTCCATCCCCGTGAACGGTTTCGAGTTTTGTCAACTCTAACTCTTCGATTTTGAAACTAATTTTGTCAAATTTTTTGCAGACAAGTCCTCGCGCTTCCCACAAATTATTACCAAGACACTGAGAATAGCGAGCTGAGAACGCTCGGGCACTGCAGCGCCGCGCAAAGCTACAGTGCCTGGTTGCCTTCGCGCCGTCGATCGTTGATCCGATGGTCCACGTCCGACGTGCGCGCCGCTTGCTTGCATTAAGGTCCTCGCACTTTCCAAAAAAATACGACTCGGTCCTCCGGACGCCGCTTGCTTGCATTAAGGTCCTCGCACTTTTCAAAAAATACGACTCGGTCCTCTGGTCATCGCATTCTTGCAACAAAGCCCTCACACTTTCCAAAAAATGTGCCTCGGTCCTCCGGCCACCGCTTTCTTGCAATAAGGTCCTCGCACTTTTCAGAAAATGTGCCTCGGTCCTACGGACGCCGCTTTCTTGCAGTAAGGTCCTCGCACTTTCCAAAAAATGTAACTCGGTCCTCCGGAATAAAACATTTTTGTATAAGAGTCTTTTGTTTAAACAATTTCCAGAAAATGATTAATGTTGTAAAATCAACAACTTTAAGTCCGTCCATCAGAAAAATATGAATAATATATCAAAATGCTCAGAACGACAAATACTAACTATTTATGAAAAAATACAAAAATATTTGAACATTTCAATTTGGTAAATACTTGGAGATAATCTAAATGCATTTTCTCTAATTATAAAGTTAAATTGAATAAATGCATCGTTCGCAATTAGGCTCTTGGACGGAGCCGCCGCCGGCGCCGACGCGGACCGCCGCCGTTGCAAGCCTCCCCCGACGAATAGAAGGCGGCCACTTATTCCAATCGTTCCCACAAATTTCATAAAAATGTCCAAATTATGCACGATCACAAAATGCAAAAATATTTTAAACGGAAAGGTTCATCTCAGTGGTCCTGCTCCAAACAAAATGTTTGGACTTTCCAACACTCTCCCACTCAAAACGTACATTTCGTACCTAATGATAAAATTAATATTTCGAGCTGCCGTCTTTTTATTCACCTCTACACACACGCTGAAATCAGCCAAAATTCCATAAAGTCCGCATCTTAATCAACAAAAACAGCGATACAGTACATACTTACATGACTTGATTTTAATTCTAAAATTCCTCTTAAAGGGCGCGGCGTGCCGTCGCGCCGAATTCCACTAGTATGCATTGAGAACGCCAGAATATACTGTTTGTTTTGCACTTTGTGTGGTAAGGGCGATCTTAGCTGGTATCTCCAGAAATATACATCATGGGGCTCGTTCATTGGTTTTTCATGGTCTGCTATAAGCTCGGTTGATCCACTTGTGCTTGTTGTCTACATTCACAAGTAACAGTACTCAGGCCTGCTATGTAGCTTCTGGCAGTTATCCTGTGGATGCTCAAGTCCAAAACATATGTTTGCACTTCGGGGTCAATCAGCTAGTAACATGTATTTGCTCCATCACTAATTGCTTTAGAGGATCAACTGGTATTGTAGTCCTCGAAGTTGATAGCTGTAAAATTTTAGTTTGTAATTTCACAGGCTCAAGGAGAAAGCAGAGTAAATTATCTTCCATGTGCTTAAATAGCGACTGTCATGTGCTTTGATCATAGACTGGTTATATATGTGTTAAGATAGCTTATGTTTGCATCTCAACAGTAATGATTTATTTCTTTGGAGGAACAAGTTGCCGCAACGCCCTTTGATTTAGGCTTGCTTCTTTTGATGCAGTCTTTGTTTCAGCAAGAAGTTGGAGGATGCAAAACTAAAGCGAGCAATGGAAAAAGGATGGATTATGAACCCACACCCAACGCAAGTACTGGTTGGAGATATCAAAGAAATCTGCTGATCTACTACTGTATTAATTATTATACCTTACTTCCTTTTGGGTCTATCTTGCCAGTCATGTATGACACCTGAGGTTTATGTAGATTTGGTACGCTATGTAGATCTGGGTGCTTTTTTCCTTGTTTTCCAAGAAGTGCAATTAGGAAAATGATTACCGTAAGTAATGTTGTTAATTGACCCGATTTCACTTGATCGTCATGATGAGCTGAGCCGTAAGAGCCTCTCCCACCGACTCATAGAGAATGATTTTTGGAACGAAAAACAACTCTTTTTTACCAACTTCTCTAAAACTTTCATAAATAATTTTGTCGTCTACAACCATTTTCCGTACAAATGCTACAGCTATTAGTAGAACTAGCACCAATTGATTTCAAAATATAGTAGTTGTTGCACACATAAAGGATGGAGTAGCATTATTGCTGTTGAGACATTTACGGTGAGATGTAGTATTATTGCTGTTGAGAATATAACACCAAATTGGCACTGATTTGCTTGCGAACAATGTGATAACAAAGGGAGCAAGTTATGCGAAGAAAGTATACTTGTTCAAAGCTATGGGCATAGTTTTCGAAAAGTAATGCTTGCTTGCCAAGAGATTACCTTGATTATGCGGAAATTCACAGTTGCTCCCGAGCTCATATGCTCATGCTTGAGTGCAAAATTTGAAAAAAAAGGATAACATTCCAAAATTCTGAATTTTTTTGGTCAAGAAACATACTAAAATGTTCTAGATACGTGCAAAGTTTCATTAAAAAATGACACTTGTGGTGCTCTGTGCAAAATAAACAAAATCGGTGCCCAACATGAGATTCAAAATGTCTTTTTTAGAGCACTGATTTTGTCTTTTTTGTACAAGCCACCAACAATGTCATTGCTGTTCAAAACTTTGCTCGTATTTAGGACACTTGTACCTGTTTGTCTGTGATTTGTTTCAGAATTTTTTGAGTTGTTTTACTATTTTTTTGAATTTGTAATCGGCAGGAGCAGGTGTGCTCGGGAGCCAAAACTGATCACCCTTTGATTATGTGACATCACAATAAACTTGTACATGTTAATCTGTATTATTTCCATTCAAATCATGCAAGTTAGAGGCAAAACAATAACAAAAGTGTTTGAAAAAGTAGATACGTTTTGGACGTATCAGGAAGCCAACTATGGAGGCAACACTCATAGATGATGATGAAGCATCAAGTGACGATTGAAAGGACAAGGATGCCACCTAGAGGGGGGTGAATAGGCGATTTAAAACTTTTCCGATTTAGGCTTGATAAATGCGGAATAAAACTAGATGTTTAAATTAACAAGCCAACAACCTAAATAAACTAGGTTACCTATGTGCACCAACAACTTATGCTAAGCAAGACAAGCAACGAGGTGATAGCAATAAAGGATACTTCAAGCATGAATGCTATCACAATGTAAAGTGCACAAGTAAAGAGCTCGTGTATAGAAATAACCGAGGCACGCAGAGACGACGATGTATTCTCGAGTTCCTCCTTTTTAGGGGAATACGTCTCGTTGGAGGGGTGTGAGTTTCAAACTCAAGACGCCACAAATGGCCTCGCCCTATTCTCCGATGAACCTTGCCCAAAAGTTCGGTTCACCTTCCACTATTGATTTCCTTTTGGGCAGAAATCAAGTCCCTTACAACAATCTTGAGGCACAACCCACAAAAGGATTGGGAGCTCCCAAGTGACCACAAAAGGCCACAACCGCCACAAAAGGCGTGTAGGGTCCAACAAGCTCACGAACTTTCACTTCCACGAATCCTCGTGGACAGCACAAACCGATGCACAAAAGCAATGACAAGAACACAAGAAGTGCTCAAGTCATTCACTCTCAAATCTCACCAAAAACAACTAATACTTATGGGGGGAGAAGAGAGGAAGAACAAAGAAGAACTGAACAAATGGAACTCGATCAAGATCTAATAGGTTCCCCTCACTTAGAGGGGGAATGGAGAGGTGGAATTGTAGATCTAGATCTCCTCTCTCAAATCGCTCAAAGATATGTAAGAATCATGAGAGGAATTGAGAGAACTCAAAGCTTTGGAGGTCAACAATGGAGGAGGAGAGAGAGTGCCAAAGCTTGGGAACCATTGGGGAAGAAGACCCCTTAAATAGGTCCCCACTAAATCCAACCGTTGGGGCATTTTTTTGCCAGAAATCGAGAGCCCGGCCTTGGGCCTGGCCTCGGCCCTACCAGGCCGGCCTGGAAACTTTGGAGACCGGTCGTGGCTAGAGAGGCCGGCCTTGAGCCCGGCCTTGGCCCAGCCTCGGGTTGGTGAAGAAGGCCGGCCAGGCACCCGAGGCGCCCGGTCTTGGGCCCGGCCTCGGCCTGGCCTCGAGTTGGCAAAGAAGGCCGGCTGGGTGCCCGAGGCGGCCGGCCTTGGGCCGGCCTAGGCTGGCTAACCAGAAACTTAGAGGAAAACAGCAATATATTTGTCGTTCGAACCCCAAAACAGGTGAAACCAATTTTGTTGGAAAGGTAACAACAAGAGCTTTCTTTCAAAAGGTGGAAATATTAAGAACCATAAATAGAGTTAAGTTAACACACATGAGAAAGTGTGGAACTTTCCTCAAGGATAAACCGATAATATTTCCAACACGAAAACGCAACAAGTTTTCATCCGGACTCCATTTTCTATGATCTTGGACTTGTTTCGAAGAAAATCACAAGCCCTACAAGATCATGCATATACACATCATAGTCCATCATGTGAGGAGGAAACCACAAGGAGAGACTTTGACCTCTCTAGCAAAGATAAGCCGGTAAAACCTCCAACATAAAAAACGCAACAAGATATGCATATGAAATCCGTTTTTGATGAACTAGAGCTTGGTATGGAGATGAACACAAGCTTTAAATCCTCACATGGATAAAAGCCAAATAAGAACCAAGAAAGATGATATGCCAAGTATGTAAAGGTTTGAGCTCTCCATAAAGACGCGATCAAGTTACTCACTTGAGATCCCCTCTTGATAGTACGCCGTCTATCCTATAACCCGGTCTCCCACTAACACCATGAGACCGGTAAAATAGAAAACCTATCAAGATCATACCTTTGCCTTGCGCATTCCACTTGAGCTAGATGAAGACGATCTTGACTCCCTCAAGTTGGAACACCTTTCTTGATTGTGCTTGCTAGCACATGCTTGATGAAGACTTCTTCAAATACTCCCCCATACTCTGTTATGGGAGAGCCTTGCTTAGCTCCGTCTTCATGTATCCACTTGCACTTCATCTTCTTTTCTTGACATATATGATGGCTTGGAGATAAACATGAATGTTCACTCAATCTATTTTTCCAAGCCACTCTTGCAATAAGCTCAACTCCAGATGATCATTCTTCATATAAACCCTTGGATAGAACCTTGGTCATCATATAAACTTCTAGAGTCCAACACATGAACTCCAATCTTTTCCCATGGAGAAGATCTATAAGAATATCTCAATGAAAACATTAGTCCGTAGAGATTGTCATTAATTATCAAAACCACACATGAGGGCACATGCACTTTCAACGATGTCAAGAGAAACCCTACTCCTAACTCGGTTGCAAGGATAAAAAGACCCATTGAAATGAGACAAGTAAAAGAAAAAGGAAAGAAGGCCGGAGATGATGACATAAAGAAAGCTATGGAGGCTATTATGAATGCAAGAAAGGAAGCAAACGAGGATAGGAAGCAAGCTAGGAGCAAATAATCGGAGGAGAAGAAGGTGGCCGAGGATAGGAGGGCCGCGGCCGAGGAGAGGAGGGCAGAGGCCGAGGAGACGAAGGTGGCATTGGAGGAGAAGAAGGTGGCCATGGAAGAAAATGCTCGACTCATGGAGTATGAGAAAAACCTCTTCTTCATGGACACCTCCAACCTCGATGAAAGACAAAAGTAATACATAAATCTTTGTCATGATCAAGTCTTGGCTCAAAAAAGAATGATTGGAACTTACATGGGAGGCATGTGAGCACCTATGGGTGGCATGAGTTACATGGGACCTGGGAGCACCTTTGGGTGGATATGGAGGCATGATGAGTGGCATGAGTGGAGGATTGGGAGCACCTATGGGTGGATATTGAGGCATGATGAGTGGCATGAGTGGATGATTGGGAGCACCTATGGGTGGATATGGAGGCATGATAAGTGGCATGAGTGCACCTCCGGCCTTCAATGGAGGCATGGGAGCAACTCCCGGTGGCATTGGAGGCATGGGTGGCTCCCCGGGTGGCATGGGACACATGTGTGGCATTGGAGGCATGGATGACATGGGAGCACCTCCGGCCTTCAATGGAGGCATGGGTGGCATTGGAGGCATGGGTGTATGGGTGGCATTGGAGGCATGTCTTCTATGGTTGCTCCCATGTCTTCTATGAATGATGTCTTTAGAGATCCCACGGTTCATTCCACTAGTGCAAACACCATCCATATTTTTAATGAAAATGAAGCGCAAGATGGAGAGGCCGAAGACGAAGACAACGAGAAAGACAATGAAGCATGCATATTGATGTTTCATTTGTTCGTTTGAACTTCATTTGGCATGAACTTGCTTATGTTGCTTTTGAACTATGCCGTGGATTTGAAATATGCTATGTTGGTCAAGTCATGATTTTAAATTTATATGTTGAGTTTTCATGTGTTAATCAACTGTTTGATCTATTTGTGATGTGTTTTTGATGGTTGCGAAGCGGTAGCTGGTCGTGCGCTGCAAAATAGCGCACCTGGTGAAGCGCTGCTTGTCACGCGCTGCAAAATAGAGCGCCTGAATTTGCTGTGCACTACGGAGCGCAAAAATACAGCGCCGTTGGAGATGGTCTTAAAGCAACTGCCAGTGAGTCAGCAATCATCGTCAAGCTCAGGTCTAGTACCTCGGAAACGTCCCCCAAAACAAAGACAAATCAGCAGGTGGAAGCGACTCCTCCCTGTCCAGGTTCCTTTCTATTTCCGTCCCCGTCCCGAACCACCCGCGCCCCCCGCTTTCCATGGCCGGATGATGTCTAGAAAGCCCCTCCTCCCCTGCCGCGCGCCCTCCACCGCCTCTCCCGCCCAGCTCCCCCTCCCAATCCGCCGCCTCCTCCTCCTCCCCCGCCGCCGCTCCTCCCCGCCGCCCTCGCCGCTCGACCGGCGGAGGCCCGCCATGGCCCCCGCGGCCGCGGTGTCGGCCGGCGGGGCCACCACCTCCTTCCGGGTCGGCATGGTGCGGGTCGTCTCCTTCCTCGTCGGCGGCCTCAACTGCGCGGTCATGCTGCTCGGGGTCTACCTCATCGACGCCGTGCTCCCGCAGCCCTGCGGCGGGGGGCTCGCCGTCGCCTCCGCTCCCGTCCTGGCCGGGGTCCGGGTGCTCGCCATGCTCGGCACCGCGCGGGCCCAGCACGCCACCGCGGATGCCATTGCTCGCCGCCACCTCCACGAGGGCGCCGCCTCCGTCGCCGAGGACGCCGTGGCCCGCCACGAGATCAGGGTGAGATTCCACCTCACGGTTGCTGCTGGTTAGGTAGATAGATCCTTTTCTGGTGGGTGGGTGCATTGGAGGGAGTCTGGGTTATTCGGGCGATTTAACTCAGATTTCGATTGGGTTGCAAACGCAAACCCATGAGGTTTTTATGCATCTGAGCGTCTGAGAAGGGTTAAGATTCAGGATATGGTGAGCTGGAGCTGAGTTATTTCGATCATTATGAATTAGCATACCTGCAAGGTGGTTTTGATGCGATTGCGCTGCAATTGATGGAAGATATCAGCTGACAAGGCTGCTATGATGCTGTTGCCTAGTTGACCATACAGTCTGGTTACTCCTCTAGTGATAAAAAAGGCAATAATTAGATTCTGTAGATATGTTAAGTTCAGAGCTTAATCTGATGCACAAGTTTAATAGCACTGGCAATCTGGAAATTTCTTGATGAGTGAGAAGGTATCGGTGGGGATTGTGGTTCCCAACTTTGTCGTTGAACACAAGTGCACGAGGTTATGTAGATTCATTTGTCCTGTTAATCAGACAGAACTAACCTAAAAAAAAATCAGACAGAACCAATTTTGGGAGGTAGTCATCGTGGTAACTAGGGTTAGTAATTAGCGTGACTGTATTTCGTTTCATGCCCCCTAATATCCTCGTTTTTTCTATACCTTATGGGTCTTAATTCAGTCGGAGTTGCATCGTGAACATGTTTCCATCCAAACTCTTCCAGAGCAAGGCTAACATATTGACCATTCACTGTTCAGACCCATCAATGAAATTTATATTCAATTATTCATATTTTCATTATGCCGTAGATAATATGGCAAATATGAAGGGACAAAAAGGAGATCTAAAGGAATTAAGAAAATAAGTAATCAGGGTTAATGATGAGATATAAATATATGTTAAAATGCAGCAGTTTAACTTAAGTTAGATATGAGAAGAGTATACTTTCTGCCGATTTATCATGTTGTTGCTACTTCCATTTTTCTTAACAGGTGAGGTATAAACGCTGGTTGTATTGGACTAGATTTGGTATGGCCATTGGTGCGTTGCAGCTGGTTGGGGCAATTTATCTCATGTTTGTCATTGTGAGAGATCTTCCTAACGAAAGAAGACCCACTTCCTGTTTCTTTGGTATGTTTGAGTTGGTTGATATATCACTTATCAGTTGTATATTCTAGCTTTGAACCTAACTTTTTCAAGACCTTCGTTTGAGGGAAGCTCACTGCCAAGTCAACTCTATTCATACAAACATTTGTTGATTTTTTTTGGATTTTCTATATGAAAAATCTGGCTAAACAGAACAAAAGAATGCTACTTAGGCAAATAGTCTTTGTGACTATACTGAATCGATAAAAAACTATACGTTTTGAGGAGAACCCATATTTTATCCAGAGCCTATTTGCCTAAGTTTTCTTTGCTGCCCTATCATTTACATATGTCTATCTTGTGCTCAAATAATTTGCTTGCCTTGCTTGTAATCTAGGACAGGATGATGCTGGCCAGGTCTCCAGGCGAGCACTAATTGCTCTGTTTCTTATCCTGTCCTGGGTTGTAGTCATCGTTCAATGTTTCACGGGTTCTGATGTATTGAGATGGCGATCATTCTATGCGACACATGATATGGCATGGAAAGCTCACTACAGGGAAGTGTTTGATCATGGTATCCGTGAGGCTTTGTGCTGCCTAGGACGTGCAAAATATCTGTAAGTCCTTCTCCAGTCATTTTACAGTGTGAGGTTCCAGTATTAATATCCATTTACTCTAGTTCGTCGTCTGTACTGATTTAGAACCGTATTGGAAGAAGATGAGGTCTATTCTGTGGCAAGACTGCTCGGTGATTTGGTTGCATATCGTGCTTCTGGGACTGGTCATTTGGAACTGTTAGCAGGTTGCCTTTTTTATTTCAGTTGTTTCGTACGAAATGTTTCTGACTGTTCTGATCATTTACACTTCGACCTAACCTGCATTAATGTTCTGAAACTTGGCTACACACCTGCCCAAAGATGTGCATAGCTACTACTTTGTATACAATAAAGAATGAATAAGGTCTACTAGATACCATACCATACTCCAACATATACTTCACATTTTACTATTCGCTTGTTTGCAGAATGTACTTTAATTTTTTTGCAATCTGTCCAGTGTCCACATCAACCTGCTTTGACACAGAATGTACTTTAAAACCAATAACTTAAATGTTTCTATTTGCTATCCTTTGACACAGAAACCCATAGGGGAAATGTTTCTTATAAGTGGCTGAGCTTGCTCAGCTAATAAAAATTTAAGACTGGAACTTTTGTATTTCAGATGCTGGTGAGTTGGCTGCACAAATTTAGAATACACAAATGATACATCGTGAATGCAGATATTTAAATTCGTCTGCAGTTTGTTTTCTACACAGAATGCAGGTGGCTTGGTGCAATTTACTTGATAGAAAATGTAAAACCCATAAGATTTCATTGTCACTTCAAGTAGTTGATCTCTTACATTGGTTAGGCTGGGCTGCTCCCTTGCTATTATTCATAGATGGTTAATTCCAAAAGGACATAGATTTACCCTTAGTACAATATTCTGTGCTCCATTATGACATGAGTATTAACAACATAATAAAGATCTCTTGTATGGTATGTATTATAGGGCTTGCTCTATTGCAGAAGCATGGGAATTTGCCTGATTTGGAAACTGACCTTGTGGAGGCACCTCATAACCTTATGCAAGAAGCTGTTGTTCTCCATCCATTTGCTGAAGCGTGTTATACGGTTAGACACTATAATTGGGACATATTTCTTACGTATGACTGCCTTGTATGATTACATGGGACAATGTTTTATTGCAGGGGCCACTTCTTGATGTTGGAAGAAACCCCATTTTGTTTCCATGTGCATGGGTTTATAGACAAGGCGTTTTAACTCCATGGACACGCAGAAGGTAACCATGTCTTCTCAATTGTCTGTTCAGTCTCAAACCTCCCCTGTTTTCTGTTATTACTTTGTGATCTTATTTAGGCCAGTTCAGCTGGAAGCCTTGTTCTGAAGGAAAAAACGACTTACTGAATTAAGCTAAATTTGAGCATTATTCTCTTTAATCTTCATCAGTCTGAAGTAAAATAAATTGTTACAAACTTATGCTTTCAATCTAAAACCATTTTACATGCACATCTTCATGATTGTTGATCTTTGTATTTCCCCCTTTTCCATTGGAAAAGTAGAACAGTTTATGCTGTTCTTTACTTACTCTCTCTGCTCCTAAATATAAGATATTTAGATATTTCACATGTTGACTATATGCGGACTAAAATGAGTGAACATATGCACTAAAATGTGTCTAGATACATGTAGATACATATCAATCTGGGAAAAGGCTAAAACATCTTATATTAGGAACGGAGGGAGTACATAACAGTGACTGCACACCATTTTTTGTCAGGCGCCCTGCACTTGATGGTGATAATTGGTGGCGAGGTCATGCTGCAGCTTTCCTTAGATTTGTTAATATAGCACCTACTGCACTTGTTCGAGGCCGCGTTTGTCAGGTAAGGCCATATTTTTTGTTAGCACGATTAATTAATGTCCGAAAAAATGGGAAGATGTAATTATTTTAACTATTTACGGATAGCATTGTAAGTGGAATTTGTACATGTTTTAAGTTTCTTTGTTGACACCTCCTCTCATCTTATGCTCATTTAGCTGACCCTCAGACCCCAGTTTTAGGGTGGCATTCCGACGTCATCTCCCTCCTTGGAGGCGCTGTTGTAGAGCATCCTTCTTTGCCATCGTGGGGTGTGCACTCTTCGGGAGAAATCTCTAGTTCCGGTTGTCGGAGCGGGTGACGGCTTGTCGCTACCTCCTTGGAGGCGTCACCTTGGAGAGTTTGCATGAGGCTGGGCTTCCTTTGTTGCTGGTGAGGTGCATGTCGGGGCGGCGGCCCCGAGTGGATCTATGAGCGTCGAGGCGGCGGCCTCGGAAACTATGGCGGACATCGGCTTCAGGGGGTGGATCGTTGTTTCGCCATGGCTTGGGCGGCTTCCTGGTGTTGCTAGTGCAGCGAGGTTGTCGGCTCGGTCGGCGCATCCCAAAGGGGATGGTTGGATGGTATGTCGGGGCGGCGGCCCCGGGCATGGTGTGGCGGCCGTGGTCTGCGGGCAGTGGTCCTGTGTAGATCGGGCTATAGGCAGCTGGGCCGTGCGGCGTTGCAGCTCGAGGTCGAGCGGCGTTATGTCGGGGTGGCGACCCCGGAAGGTGGTGACGGTGGAGTGTGCAGAGCATGCTGGAGCGATGGATGTTGGGGCGGCGGCCCCGAGAGCTTCTCAGCTTTGAGGGCATTGACCTTGTGTCGTGTGGGCGACGAGGTTGCTCTCGACGTTGGTCGTCGGCGCATCGGTCACCGCTTCTTGTGGATGTTGGCTTCTTCACCTTTGTTGGAGCGTCCCGGGTCTGCTCCTCCCATAGCAGACACGGCTTCTTCTCTTCGGCAGTGGTGGTGGGAGTTCGGCTACCCTTTTGTGGTCTTTGATGTGTCGTCGACGGGTGTGGGCGTGGCCCTACGATTTTGGTGTTTGAGTGGGTTGACCCTGTTTGTATCGGTTTTAGCCCGGTTTTCCACTAATTAACTGGGCATCTTCTTCTTAATTAATGGATAAGGCAAAGCTTTTGCCTTCGTTTAAAAAAAATACCCCAGTTTTAGTATTCTGCTTGTACCTACTGAGTTTTTTGGTGAAATTATTGGTAGGTTTGTTAAGGAACTCTCACCCTCTTACAGCGCACTAATTGCCTAATATGAATCATCTAGTTGCTGAGAACCTGAAATTCATTTGGACAATCCATTGGGTGTGCCATTATGTGCTGAATATCTCATAGTACTGTACATGCATTAACTTGCAAGAACGCATCGTGACAAGTTAAAAAATGTGGTAGAGAAATAACATGTTGATAACTTTAAAACAATCTAATGATCTCTGTCATACAACTATGCAGAGCAAGCGTGAAGCTGCTTACTTTGTTGTGGTCCTCCACGACAAAAAGACTGTTCTTATTGGGTTGCGTGGGACAGAGACACCAGAGGATCTCATAACCGATGGGTTATGCAGAGAATGTGCTTTCACTAAGGAAGATTTGGATGGATTAGTAAAGTAAGCCCATCTTAATAGCCACATCTTCTGTTCTTCCCTAATTCTTGCTAGTCAATATTGTTCAAATTAACTGTTTTACACTTGGACCACCTTCTGTGAGCCCTTTTCTAACTTGAACATTAATGTTTGCCATATTGGCTGTGGGACACCGTTAGTTTGTGCAAGTTGTGTGGACTCACTGCAAAATATCAATTTGGCTTTGGCCAATACCATTACAAAACCCAGGTAACTTGCGAGAACACACCACCGCCATCATTAATATATCTTCCTTGGGTTTGGGTGGGGAAGTATACATAAAACGTGTGAAAGATCTACATTGCCTCTTGGTTAAATACATGTTCCAACCTATTTCTTTTTGTTGGCTCATTTGTTTTTTCATTTTGCATGGTTGACCACATTTAGCCATGTTGACAAATCCGCATAGCCTTCTTTTCTGATGTTTGAACTTGTTAGGTTGTGGCTTCGTTGAACTTGTAATGCTGAGCTGTAATAGCCTTAAAAAATTGTGAAATGGTGTACAGTGCAAAAAGAAAGAAAGGGCCCAGTCGGACCATGTACACATCAAAAGAAAAGTAGTTGGACCATGTCCTAAACCGAAGTGCAATATAAGTTTTTCACATGAGTTCTCTCCCCTCTTAGCTCGAGAAATACTGTTTCAGTGATGGCCGCTTGTTCTGGCAAATTACCTGGTTTTTGGAATGGTACTGGGCAAATTAACCTTTGTAGTTATTTGACCAATTGACACAAAATAATGGTGTCCCATAGCCAAAATTTAGTTACTGTTCGTGGACTCACCTTTGGAGATTGCTTGCCCACAGCACACGTTTAGCATCCGAATTCTCACAACGTAAAAATGGTCCTATAATTTTATTTTGTTGATTTTTAGCATTGATTTTGATCCTTGAACACTTTTTCCTCCCATACAAAATTCTTGATTTAATTTTATGCTTAGTGTTTCTTACTTATAAGTTATACCATCATTATCAATTTCCCAGCTATTGCATTGTTACTTTTTTGCACAGTAAAAAAAAAAGGATATTGTAGTGCTTCGGGTGAATGGATTATTTAGTGTTTGTGGTAAATATATTATTGTAGCAGTGAAATTTTAGTGAAAAGGCTCATTTGAAAGTACTAATCGAACATTATCCATAAGACCATAACCATAAGAAGTGCTGCTTGCAAGCTCTGTCTTATGGTAACTAGACCTAGTGTCAAGTGCTTTTTAAGAAGCCAAACTGTTAGGCCTTGTTTGGTACCAGTGTATTTTAGGGGATTGGTGAGGATTATCCCGGTCAAACCCTAAATCCCCACATATCCCAAAACACTGTTTGGTTCTAGTGTATTTGACATGTTTTATCCCCACATTTCCCCACAAATCCCCAAGCTCTAGTGCATTTTTCTCAATATTCAATCCACTACCCCTACCTAGTGGAATGAGGATAAATGGGTATTTGAAGGGATTGGGTGATGGTTGGGGTTTCACCCAATCCCTGTGGGGATTATACCCACTAATCCTCACAAAAACACTAGTACCAAACAAGGTCTTAGAGGGGTGACAATGTGTAAACCCATGAATTGAGGGTAACTTAGAGGTTAGATACCATTTAAGTGGACTATCCCTGACTGTGCTAACCGGTACCTACAACAATTTTTCTTTCTTACACTATGCTCATCTATCCTCAGTAGTGATCAATTACCAGTAACTACGAGGGAGAGAGTTATTTCTACGTTTCCACACTATGGACATGGTGGAATTGTAGAGGCTGCTCGGGAGCTTTTCATGCAACTCAACGACTGCACAGGAGGTTTGTTTTTTCACATAAATTGTTATAATCGAGTTTAGTTAAGCAACTCAAGTTCTTGTATCTGAAATTGTTTAATCATGCTTACGTCCTGTTTCTATAAATACCTTATAATTTTGTATACTGCATGTTTCACTATATTTAACTGTTGGTTCAGTGCTGGTATAAAAATGTATGTCACTTTCTTTGAAACTCTGTCATCCAATTATTACTGGTTAGCACATAAATAGCAAGGGCTAATTCAGTACTCCTACTTTTTTTTTTAAATTCTTCATCGTTATTTAATTTGGTTTACACCATAAGTATACTGCTCAATTGCTCATGGTGTTTGATTTTGTTTTTAGTAAACTGTCACCTGGGATTGGAAGATTAGATGCAATATATGATTGTATTTTATCGGTTTCTATGTGATAAATATTAATAGTTAACCTGTTCTCTCTTACCGTAACGGCAACTCAGAAAACACGTCCTCCAGAAAACTTGGTTTTCTTCCTACGTTGGTCCAGGAGGGCAGTGAGTGTCATGGATATAAAATTCGTCTTGTTGGACATTCTTTAGGAGGCGCTGTTGCTACAGTCCTAGGAATGATGGTAAACCATATACTTTCACTGTATTATTTTTCCAACTTCCCCGTTCACCTACAGTCTGGTTTGTCTACGGCTGCAGGCATCATATGAATCAACTCTTCCACCTCTCTCCCCCCATGGTCTTACTTCATGATTTATGCATTATGTGCTGAGCTATTCATTCCACGAGCTTTATATGCATAAAAATCTGTCATCAGCTCATATGGTTTTTAGTTGTCGTTTTCTGCCTTTTCTCCATGACTTGTTTAACTGCTGCATGTGGATGCTGATTAGTGTTATCAGGAGTATTTAATACCCATGGCTCGTCTAAGCTAACTTGTTCTTGGGCAGCTTTTTGGAAGATACCCAGACGTGCATGTGTATGCTTATGGTCCACTTCCTTGTGTGGACTCGGTAATAGCTGAAGCATGTTCGCACTTTGTTACCACGTAAGAATTAAGTGAGAGCTGCTTACAGCCTACTTTATCAATGGAACTTTCTTTCTTGGTGTAATGTTCTCTTAACAAGGTTTATAACTTTTCAAGTTTTTAACTGAATTTGTCTCTTCCTTCCCAGCATTATAAACAACGACGAATTTTCTTCTCGCCTTTCAATCAACTCAATCCTCAGGCTACGATCTGCTGCAATAAATGCTCTTTCAGATAACTCTCCTGCTGATACAGCAATGATACAAAAACTTGCTCGCAGAATATTGAATGTGAACAAGTATCAGGATAATGCTCCTGCTGGTGGCATCAGCGAGGACTATATTGACAATCAAAGCAGGACAGAAACTAGCCACGCATCTGAAGGAAATTACCTGACCTTTTCTTTTGTTTCTTTGGATGAACTTATTGTTTACAGTATATGTGGATTGCACTAGCCCTTTCCATCAGTTCGGACTTTTGGTTGTGTTGGCTAGTGCATGAAACATGACATGTCTGAGAATTTGACCACTTGAATCAATCTTAGTTTTGTCACAGATTTTGCAATGCACATTCTGCTTTTCTTCAATTGTTGTTTTGAATTTGCCTTTTCCTGTTATAGGGAGGGCAGTACCTAATGAAAGACGGTCATCACACCAGGGCACAGTATGCAATGGTGAGCCAGATCTCCAAGATTTGCAAAATGGCCTTGGTGGCTACGGTGGATCCAGTTCATCCATAGATGAGCACATAAGCTATCGAAGCCTACACATTGATCAGGATGCCCAGACAATTCAAATTGATGGGCATGATTCTGGTTTGGAAGAGCATCAGACATCTAATAGGGAAATACTGGTGGACACTCCGGAGATGTTCCTTCCAGGCTTAATTATTCACGTGGTGCGGAACAGGAGAAGCATCTTTCCTCTTTGGAAATGCTGGAACTTGCAGGATGCTGAACCACCATATAAAGCTGTTTTGGCGAAAAGAGAGAACTTCAGGGATATCGCTGTTACTCCTTCAATGTTCATGGATCACTTGCCATGGAGGTAAATGTTCAAATTATTTAACCAACTACAACTAATACTAATACATGAAATTTGGTAGTGTCATGTTGCCATTAACCTCTTACAGTGATCCCTGGTACAATAACCCATGTTTGTAACTAGTACTAGGATGTTAGAACATTGCATCGACCACTTATTACCCAAAGAAAGGACATTACTTTCAACGAGAAGGACACAACTCTTTTAGAAATGTCATAGAATAGATCGTCAGGTCCCATTACTCTTTCATGTCAAATATTCATCACAGTTAGACATGCATGTTTGTCTGTAACACGATTGCCTCAGCCCTTAGTACAAATTTACTACTCCCTCCGATCCATAAAAACATTCGGAAGGTCTGTATACGAATTGGGCTATTCACGTTGTTTGCCCACGACTCTTTTAATGGATCCGAGGGAGTAGCTTACATCGAGTTCCACTAGCATGTAACATTAGTTGCCCCCAGTTGTAGCACTTCTGGCTTAACATTTTTGCAAAGTTTAAAATAGCCGGCTATAACCCAGCTATAGCCTTTCGAGAGGCTTTGCGCTACGGCTAGGGCCTTCATAGGCTAAAGTGAGAATAGCCGCTAATAGCCCGGCTAAATCTATTTAGCCCTGATTTAGCCCCTTATCTGCTAAGCTTCCCGCTCAGCGGCCCAATTTTTTTTGGGACCAAATCTTTCTGCTCGGCCCAATTTCGCAGCCAAAATTGACACCCATGCTAAACCTATCCCTAAAATTCCCACTATGTACTGAATTGCTTACATAATTTTCTAATACATTGACCAAACTATGTCCAGAACTCCTAGTTATTCTTATCTCTTATGTGACTATGTTAATATGTTATGTATCTATGAATTATTGGTGTATATATACGAATATATGATTCCCAAATTTTGAATTCTTGCATTATTTAGCAAAATGGTTATATGGCCTTAGCCTGGCTATAGCCTTTCGTAGCGTCTGAAATTGCCGCGGCTAAATGCTATAGCCGGCTTGCTAAGCTATCTCATCGGATTGTTTTTGCAAGAGCCAATAGGCGGCATTGGAGTTTCTAGACTAGAAGCAATTAGTTTAGCAACTGTTGACAATTGAAGTGTATAACTTTGCTTACACCATACATAACCTTTTTCTTTAGCTGCATTTAAAGATTGGAAACTCAATTGCATTTAAACTGATTTATTCGCCTACAGTTACACTAACAGCTTATGCTTTTGTAATTTTAGGTGTCAGTATGCTATGCAGAGAACTCTGGAATGCCAAACGTCAAAGAGTTCAACTAATCGTGATTCAGCTGTACATCATTTGGTCTGACCTGGGCAAAATTATCCACCCATGCTTTAGGACACTGAAGGAGCAGATCGTCCCATGCTGGACATGTTTGTAGAACTTGTGGTGATTTGTGTATACAAGAGATATCTGTGATGATGACTATGCTCTAAGTTCTACTGAGCTTGACACTGACAGAGTGCCTAGGCAGGCACCAACCTCATATATATCTAACTTGAAAGGAGATCTGATGACTTCGTCCGCAACAATACCGAAATATCAACAATATCTTCTGGTGTCTATGTTTCTACTTACCCTGGCAGTGTCCTCTGCATTGATCGTTGGTGCAGCCATACCCCTGCTCATACCGGATTGTTCACATTCATTATTCTGCAGCATTGTCTGCTTGTTCATATCTATTGTTCCAATTCATCGCAAGCGAACGAGATGTAGTTAGCATATTTACACAGCAGAGTTAGTTAGATTTGTTGACTAGCAGGTGACAATCGAAGTGTAAATATATAACCTAGAGGTTAATAAAATTTATCTCTTCTATTGCTCTGTTCCAGCACTTCTGTCAGCATTTGCAGTTACTTATACCGAGATACTAGTGACGATCTACTCTTTGTCAGTATCCCATTTGCAGTGCAAATAGGGGCGTTCTTCAGTTCCCTCTACACCCCTGTTAAATATATAGCTCTTCTTTGTATTCACAATGCTATCTATTCCTTATGCATTCCTTGAGCATGTTTATACTGAGAGATCATAAATCAATGGTAATGCGGTCACTTCAGTGGGCTATTTGTACAGAAAACGCGCCCTGCGTATTTGGATGGAAGCAGTGAGCTGCTTGGGTACCATCTGACGATTGCATTTGCAAGTTGTATCGCTGATCTTAGTTGTCCCCATTGTTTTTTGTTTTGCTAGTATCGTAAACATCTACTCACTCCGTTCCATTTTAATTGACTTGCTATGCACCATGTGGATGTATATAGACATGTAACACGTATAGATATATCCACATGTGGTGCATAGCAAATCAATTAAATTGGAACGGAGGGAGTAACTCCGGCTTACAGGCCCATGCATCGTGCATGTGCAAGTGTACTTGTCTCATAAAGCCATATATAAACACAGCCCACGTTGCGATGCACTGGACAGCCAGAGTGTCAGTTAGTTAGGGCATCTCCAGTCGTTCGGCCCCCCCAGGGTCCAGAACTGCGTTTTTTTGGGCCGCCGCGGCGCCAAACGGCGCGAATCAGGATCCTGGGGTGGCGCGTTTTCCAGCCGTGAACCCAGGCCGCCCCCCAGCCGGCGATTCGGCCGTATTTCGGCATAAACAAAGGCCGGCCCTTTTTGGCATACAAATTCACACATATAAATAGTTTAACATACAAATCCGCACACAAATAAATAGTTTAACATACAAATTCACACACAAATAAATAGTTCAACAATGCAAGCAAATAGAACAAATCGTAATAGGCATTGGCATCGCCATTATTGGCACCGCCATTATCGGCATTGCCATTGCCCTTGCGCGCCCACAAGTGCTGCACCAGATCATTCTGTAGAGCTTGATGTGTTGCAACGTCTCGAATCTCCCGGCACGTGGTGAGGAAGGCTGTCCATGATGCCGGCACCTGGTGATCAACCTCTGCAAGAGGACCCTGACGGTAGTATGGTGCACTTGCCTCACTGTCAGGCACCGGGTGATCCCGCTCACTCTCAATGATCATGTTGTGCAAGATCACACAACACTGCATCACCTCCCACATGTTGGACTTCGACCAAGTCATAGCTGGGTACCGGACAACAGCGAATCGAGACTGCAGCGCGCCAAATGCCCGCTCAACATCCTTTCTGCAAGCCTCTTGGCACTTGGAAAACCAAGCCTTCGTGCTTCCTGGCACAGAGTTGTAGATGCTCTTCACAAATGTTGCCCACTTCGGGTAGATGCCATCTGCAAGATAGTAGCCCTTTGTGTACTGGTGCCCATTGATCTCGTAGTTCACAGGGGGAGCATGGCCTTCGACAAGCTCGGCAAAGACATCCGAGCACTACAAGACATTGATGTCGTTGTGAGTTCCTGGCATACCAAAGAATGAATGTCAAATCCATAGATCATATGAAGCCACGGCCTCAAGAATCACCGAGCACTCTCCTTCCTTTCCCTTGTACATCCCCTGCCAATCAAATGGACAGTTCTTCCATGCCCAATGCATGCAGTCGATACTACCAAGCATCCCAGGAAAGCCTCTTGCTTCATTCTCTGCGAGAAGGCGAGCAGTGTCTTGCTCATTGGGTGATCGCAAGTATTTTGGCCCAAACACTGCCACCACTGCCCGGCAGAACTTGTTCAAGCACTCAAGGGCCGTGGACTCGCTCATGCGCAGATAGTCATCTTGTGCATCAGCGGGAGCACCGTACGCAAGCAACCTCATGGCCATCGTGCACTTCTGAATTGACGTAAAGCCTAACGTGCCGGTGCAGTCCTTCTTCAATTTGAAGTAGGTGTCTAACTCCCGGATGGCATGCATGATCTGGAGGAAGAGCTTGCGGTTCATCCTGAAACGGCGCCGGAACACCTTCTCGTCCTGCGTAGGATCATCGACGAAGTAGTCGGAGTAGAGGATGCAGTACCCCTCGTACCGCTGCCTCGGCTTGCTCTTGCGGCGACCGCGCGTCGATCCAACACGCCGCGGCCCCGCCTCGTTGGCGAGCAAGCCGGCGAGGCAGGCCAAGATCAGCAGGTGTTCTTCGTCGTCGATGGCGGCCTGATCTTCCTCGTCGAAGAGCTCGGCGAGCATCTCCTCGGTGTCGGAGTCCATGGCTGGGTCGGGCGGAACGCCGAACACCTTGCGGGCAGGGTGGACGGGTTTCGCCTCGAGAATCTCCCCGGTGGCTAGATCGCGGCGGAGGGAGTGGGCGGCGCCGGCGGCGTGGCGGGGCTGGACGGCGGGTTTCCTAGCTGCTTGTGTGCGGCGGCGCAAGGAGGGGTGGTGGCGGCGACGGGATGGCGACGGCGAGACGGGGCAGAGGGAAAGGCGAGCCGGGGTGGGGACAATGCGTTGTCTCGCCGACAGCGCTGTCCCACGCGTGCTTTTCCTTCTGCCGGCCTCCCCAGGCCGAACCCAGTGGGCTGGGTTTCGCCTGGCGGCGCCGGCGCTAATTTCCGCCGAAACGGCGGTATTTGGGCTTCTGGGGGGGCGGCTGGTAGAAAAACGACGCTATTCGCCCAAAACGACGCTATTTAGCGTCCTGGGAGGACGCTGGGGGACGGCTGGAGATGCCCTTAGCACAGTAGTACTAACAGAAGCGAGGGACATGCATGGGTGGTCGCCTGGTCGAAATAACGACCGACCTCGCAACGTGCAGCGTGTAAATGCGCCGTGCCAAATGACAGCGCACGCACGGGCAGGAACCATCGGAATAAGCACACTTGGGCATTGATCAATCACCTCACCTCCATGGCTAGCTGGACGCTCGCTCACGCTCCATCCATTGCCAGCACGTAGTACAGATGGTGTGCCTGGTTGCGTGAAGCTGAGTAGCTTTCCAGGATCAGACACGAACCGTACTGGGGTTGGGATAGTCAGAGCGAGCGCAACGCTGTGTTTGTGTCAATGGTGAGTGAGCTTGTTTTTTTTAAGCTCGATCGTCTCCAATTAACACCTCCAAAGTTAGGGGGAAGCGGCGCCGAACGAAATGGCAATGAATCAGTGCAGCCTGATTAATTTGGCCTCTGTGCGTTCGCTAACCGGTATGGGCATGCTAATCAATCGATAATCAGCGGCCCAACGCGTCAGTGTCTACTCCCTCCGTTCCATTTTAATTGACTCACATATATCTAGATATGGATGTACCTAACACTAAAACGTGTCTAGATGCATCCATATGTAGATATATATGAATCAATTAAAATGGAACGGAGGGAGGGAGTAGTTACAATGCCACGCCCTACGGCATGCAATTATAGGTTTAGCTCGAGTTTTCTTTCTGCTTTCTCCTGTAAATTGGAGAAGCCAGTCGAGAATTCTACAGAAGATCGGTAGATGTCAATTCGTTGTGTACAGTTTAAAGGCAAAGCAAAGTGCAGTCTTCATCGAACTCTGTAGATGCTACAGAGACGTTCCATCAATGGCACATGAATCATCGACTTTACACGCCTTCACGAGATCGATCTAAAGAGCAGCCGCCACCCGTTCCCCTCCAGGGCTCCAGGCTAGCAGTTTATTTTTGCACGCCTTCATGTTTTTTCTCCTTTGGAAAAAGCGATAAGATCATCCCGTACGTACAAATAAGCGAGCTGGGATCACAGCATGATCTATCAACAGTCTTTTCTCATGCATGGCGGCCGGAGCAAGATCAACTTGCTTCCAGCCTCAAAGGTCGCTTTCCCTCTCCACTGTTTTGTTCCCGGGGGCCAGTGGACACCTCTTTTTTCACTTTACTTTTTGTGTGTCATCGGTGTTCACGGGCTCCCCGCGCGGGTGGTCGCACAAAAGCTTAATAGCGAGGCCTCAAAGCGCCGGGTTAGGATCAGGTGATTGGTCCATGAATACATGATCACAGATTTCCTAACTATATTTCCTTAATCTGTAATACTACTGAATCGCTTGCTTTTGTTCTGAAGAAGTGTCTGGCTTGATATGAGAGTTTATGAGCCCTCCTTTTTCTGGCAGTTATTAACGACAATTTCATGTGCTCATTACAGATGCATAGGTCAGCACCAAAAGACAACGAGCCTGTGCGGAGCATAGGGATTTCAAAGGAAGTAGAAGGAGGAACAGGAAAAACACAAAAGTTCAGGGTCATAGAATGGTCAGCACGATTGACACAAGTAGTGTTCCAACAGTTCAGTCTATTATTACCCATCTGTAGTGCGTTAGGACGGAGTATATACCATTGGAAAGATGAGAGAAGTTTTCCATCGGCTTCACTCTAAAGAGAATCTCCAATAAACGCATCCTCCGGGTGGTGGAGGGATAAAGTCGGGACCAACAATTAGTGCATCGACTATCGGTCGTCGGATGCCTACCGCCTAGGCAAGCGCAATAGCAAAGGCAGCTCTGCCTAAGTGCAACGATGATGTCAAGTGGGACTTTCGAGTTTAGACCCCCACATCCAGGGTAATGTACAAGTACATTATGCATCGTCTTCTTGCCAATCTAGCTAGTGGCCAAAGTTGGCCGCTTTGCACTTATAATCAGTTAATCACCGCTTTAGTTTAGTCAGTCGCACGTAGAGTTAGTGCTCCAGGGAATAATTTGACCATGGAGAAACTAGAGCAGTTGAGATCCCCCACTCCAATCGTGTGTGTAAAGAAAAGAGCATCCGTCCGGATCATGTCACCTGACTGAGGAGAAGAGACGAACTAGTTTTAAATCGTGTGTGGAATATAAGATTAGGTTCCTTTGCAAAAAAAGAAAGAATATAAGATTACTTCGTCACCAACCTTGTGATCTTGTGTGCCTTGGATGTGGCTTAGAAAGATGCCCTTTTGTTTTTATTCTATAGAGTGCAGTGCAATCGCTCTCGGATATGGGAGAAAAGCATCAACCAAACGCTGACTGTTTTTGGACCATTGGGTCACGCAATAGACCTGTCTTTCTAAAGAACGAAAAAAGAGAGAGAGAAAAAAGGAAAAGAGGTAGATTAGCGATCGATTTGGAGCATCATTGGTGGAATCGTCTTCAGTCCCCAGGGGATTAGTTAGAGCACTAGCGTAGTTTGCGAAAGAGAAACTCATCAGAGAGACAGTCATCGGACATCATCCACCAAACCCATGCGAGAAACGACACAGGTGATCGAGGGCAACTTGTTCCGGCGGCAGACGCTGCTATCCCTGACCGCACTCAGCAAACAGGACGGGGGGAAGTGACGTCACTGGTGTCTATAGTGCCGGCCGTGCCGTATAATTTTGCCTAAATGAATTTTTTTTTTTGAGGAAAGGATCTGATTCATAAAACAGGAACTCAGTACAACTTACAAACAGGCCCAAAAAGAAAAACAAAATACAAAGAGGACCCCGAAGCTTGCACAGAGCATCCTGAGACACCTGCAGAGAACGCAATCAGATCCCGCGAACCACCCCAAGAGCCTAGGAGCCGCCGGCGACGCCGTACCACCCACCGCCGGCCTGCGAGCACCGCCACACCTTGTAGAGAGCCGCATGAGCCGTCCGCCGCCGCGCGACGGAACTGAGGATCGATGAACGACCACGGCCACAGCGCCCACCCACCGGAGCCACCCCTCTTCCAGCCGCGCCGACGACGCCCAGGCCAACCTCCACCAGCAGCCACCTACCTCCCACCGCCGCTCCCCTCGCCACCAAGGCCGGCCAGAGCAGTGGAGAAGACCACCAGAACCTGCAAGAACAAAAAGGATCCACCCCCTCCAGCCGCTTCCCCCCTCGCCACCACGGCAGGCCGGAAAAGCAAAGAAGGAGGGGAAGATCCGACGAAGAAGCTCCACGACCTCCCCAGCGCAGAGGCCGGAACGGGGACAGGAGGGGAAGCACCACGCCCAAACACACCGACGCCATCGCCACCGCCTACGACAACGCCGCCCGGGCACTCACACCTACAACTACAACCTAGCTACACCCGGACGAGAGCCGGAACTCCCCCCCACCTCGCGGTGCCGAAACGGCGACCGGAGGCAGAGGGGAGCGGCGGCACCGCCGGCGAAGACCTGGAGACTTCGGTCGCCCTCCGAGTCGCCTTTCTCTACTGTAGAAAGGGATAGGGAGAGCGGTTGCCTAAATGAAATTTTGCTAAACTTTCAGCCACTAATATATCTTATAACACTTTTAATCGGTTCTGGACCCTCTCCAAAAACATCTGTTAGGATGACGTATTTGACAGACCGAACTTTCAAACGGCCAAATCATTTGAAATAAACCTTCTCGAATCGCATATTTGTGGCTGGCGAAAATCCCATAAGTTCTGAGAATGCCCAATGCAAATGGCGTATTCTATGTGTGACGAGAATCTCAGAGGTTCTAAGAATGACAAAACGCCAACACCAACGCATTTATTCAATTGACTTGGACCATTTTGCCACCTCGGAGTTTTAAAATGGCCAATGTGAGTGACATTTTTCCGTATTCAAAGAAGCCATTGTAAATGGCGTTTTCGGGAGGGGTGCACGTTCTGCCGCCTGCCCATCGATCGATCACGTAAAACCTTTTTTCATTAGTTGCTCCGCTTGCTCGCCGTCGCCGTAGAGCCCGTGCATATTCTTCTGTGGCAAAAGCAAAGAGTTAGGAGTATTTACCAGGTGTCGTGTTCTTCGATCGTGCGTCCTCCCAGTCCCAGCAGCCAACGGCCCGGACGACCGCGACTGCGCGCCCGAAACACCTCTCCAGCACTCCCACGCCAACTCCAAGTTCCAACATGCCACCGCCTCGCGCGAGCATAATTCTAAATAGATGGAAGATTTTCCGTACGTGCGAAGATGTCTCTCCGTTCCAAATTACTTGACTTCCATATATCCACATATGAATGTATGTACACACTAAAAGATGTCTACATACATCCGTATGTAGACAAATTAAAGTCATCTATTTTGGAACGGAGGGAAGGGTCTCGTTGCGTCATGCTTCGGTCCAACGCTTCCGATCAGATCATAGGAGTACCGAGGTTTTTAAATCGGACATGGATGATGGTGTGGCCTGGGGTACAAGAAACTTGGACAAGTAACGACTACTGGGCATTATTCGACGACGTGGAGCTTCTATCCGACCGTAATAATACTGGAATGCCCAAAGGGTGATGCTAGCTTCTATTAGACCATCGCTAGTTGAATCATCAAGCAATATCCAGCGAACTCGCCTTTTCCAAGGGTGATGCTAGCTTTGCGGGCACCCGTGCCCACGGTTGATTCCGACCATGTGCTTGTAGGTGCTTTTTGTCATAAGGAGGGGTGGGGGATGAGAACGCCGCCGTCATCGCCGGAGATGAGAGAGAGAAGGGACCGTCGCCACCCCAATCTTCCCTTGCAGCCACTGTCGGCTAGACCCACTTGCCTCCGCCTCGCCACACATCCCTCCTCAAAGAGCTCGACCTCCGCGGCTCCCGACATCTCTTCTAAACCTCTTGCCACACTATCACCATTAGAGAAATCTGCATGATAAATTGAAGATAAGCGATCAAACTTGTCGACATCAAATAATCAGAAAGAATTCTTCGGACTACGACACGATAAGCGTTGGAATGCTAGATGGAAATCATGATGCGACAAATGTGTTCATCATCTCCATCGCAACATCAAAGTCATCTAAAGTGAAACCGCAAAACTAAACAACAGGAGAACAACACGCATCAAAGAGAGAAAACATAAACACATAAACAAGACCCAGGTGATGATAACTACACTCTTCATCGCCATTGCATCGCAACACCAGGCTACATATAACCAGGCCACAACGAGAGCATATCGGTTTGGGTAAATTACAGGCGATGATGACTACACTCTTTACTGGTTTGAGAACAGAATTTCTCAGAAAAGACCCACCTTTAAAAATTAAAAAAACATATTGTTCACGTAGTCGATCATGTGCAACTCTTGATGGTGCGTGCCCCCCACCCCCCCCCCCCCCCCCCCCCCCCCCCCCCTTGTAGACCTCGGTAGCCTCTGAGCTTTGTGTGCTGTCTTGGCGTAGCTAGGGACAGAGCTGCCCACAATGAAAACTAGCAAATCCTTCACTAATTAGTACTACTAAGTACAGTAATATTTATTTATAGAGATGACCCCACTATTATAAAGAGATGACCCCATTGACAAAAATTTATATCTTCATCCCTGGCCGTCCCCCCGGAAAGGAGCTTCTCCAACCCATATGGCGCACAACCCGTATCTCGGCCATCCATTTTCGCGATTGAACGGTACAGATTTACCGCTAAACGAGTTGAACATTCAACGCATTCAACAAATCTCGGCCGTTCAAGCACGGAAACAGACGGTCCGAGATACGGGTTGTGCGCCATATGAGTTGGAGAAAATCTGCTGCCCACTGCAACCGTGTAGCGTGGGACATCTCAGTTCTCATCCCTGGCCGCACTCAGCAAACAGGAAAGGAAACCGTCGTCGATGTTTCCGGAAAATCAAACTCGATGGTGCGCGCGCAAGGGATCTGCATTTCCCTTTGCTTTTGCTTCCCCGGCGAGATAAGTGATCAAGCAAAACGGAGAGAAGCCGGCTCACGGGCAGCTCGACCACGGCTAGCCTCCGGCAAGTTCTCCTCCATCACTGTTATAGTACATCTGTGCACCATGGCGACACGTATTAACAGCTCGCTTGATCGTGACGGCGCTTTAGAAAGCAGGTCGAACCCGATCCGGTGCATGCCCGCCGTACCTTTCCTTTTTAATAACCCAAATGCTTCCTTACGCGTACGCGTTATCTGGGTGAAGCGAACGGCCGCGTGCGCACCGTCCGATCGCGAGCAAGGCGTCACGATCCATGCGTCAGGTGCCACCTGGTCGGACCAGGGTCCCACGTCGTAGTGACTCGCACGTGTGTCCGACCTCCTCACCCTGCTCGATCCACTTTCCCCTTTTTTCTCAAGCCTAGCTCGCCACGCCCTGCTCCTTCCCGCCGCCGCAAGGCCGCCACCTCCCGTGGTCCTCCCCTACCGGCGCAGGCGACGCACCACCCTTCTCCTGCCAGATCAATGACAGGCCATGTGTCGCCCTCCTCCCGCACTGATGCAATGCCGCGCGCCGCCCCTGCTCTTCCCTCCCTTTCCGACGAGGGACACCACCGCCCAGAGGAGCGCGTCAACCTCCGCCTCGTCGTCGCCGGCTTTCGGCCGCCGCCGCCAATCGGGAGGGAGGAGGGACTGCCGCGGTCAGTTGTCGACGACGTGGTGTCCGCTGCCGTCGCGGCCAGGGCGGGCGTCGAACGCGAGTACGCGACCTCTCTCCAGTGCGGCGCATGGCCTCCTCGGGCGCCGCACAAGGCCTCCGCTAATCCATCCAGAACCGCCCGTGCAGATCCACTGTAGGCGCGTCGCGTGTGGCTACCAGCAGGTTTCACCCTGGGCTCCTCCGAGGCATGTCCTACAGGCCAGCAAGGTCTTTGATATCCTTCGTCGCCTCTCCAAGCACCAGCAGCCCATTGAGGAAACAGACAACGAGTCAACGACGCACAACACCACAACGAGGACTTGATTGCTTTTGCATTTTGATTTCGAGGTCTTGTTTGCAAAATGGAGCTGCTCTACACTTCTACTACGGATGGAGCCTAATTACACAATCTAGTTGCCTAAAAACATTGCCAAGTTGCGTGCAACTCCTACTAAAGTTGCCTTTTTGTAGACAAAATAATCTGGTTGTTTTGTATTGCACAGAAATGTTTTAGGATTAGTCATACATGTTTATGTATAGACTATAGAGCAGTTGTTTCTTTTTGCACTTTGTTGCGCCATTGGTCAAATTGCTAGTCATTGTTGTTGCCTAGCATCCTAAAGTATATTAGTTGCTTAATTCTACAAATTTATTGCCTAAAATATTCCAATAGTTGCTCAATTCTACGAATTCATTTATGCGGCTACATATATTGGTTGCTTAACTCAATCAATTTGTTGCCTAACTGCATATATTCGTTGCTTTTACCAACAAAACAAATTGTTGTGAAATTGCTTATCGTAGTTGTGAAATTGTCTCATCGCACCCCCAAGTTGCTTGTCGTTCTAGTGAAGTGGTCTCATGCCACCAAAATTGCTTCGCGTCATACCAAAGTTGCTTTTAATAATTGTGTACTTGCTTACCCATGTTCTCGAATTGCATCATCGCACACCAAAGTTGTTTGTCGTTGTTATTAAGTTACCTAAACATACACAAAAGTAGCTAACTACCGCTGTTGTGAAGTTGCCTACCGTTGTTGTGATGTTGCCTCATCGCACATCAAAATTGCTTCATAGTGTATCAAAATCACGTTTACCAGTTTGTGGAATTATTTTTATCTTTGTTGTGCGCGACAAAATTTGCATCATAGCACACCAAAATTGTTTTTAATTATTCTACAGTAGGTAACTAAGTAATGCTTTCAGGCAATCAATGTTTTCAGGCAAATTTTGAATCACTGTCTAGATTTTTTTTATTGTTTTTTAGGCAACTAAGTAGGATTTTTCAGGCAAACTTAGAAGTGCTTTAGGCAACTAAGTAGTGTTTAAGGCAGCTAATATATGGATTGGGCAACAAATTTATAAGTTGAGAAAATATTAGAATATTTTAGGCAACTAATATATGGAGTTAGGCAAACCAATTAGTTGAGTAAATATTAGTATATTTTTAGACAACTAATATATGGAGTTAGGCCAACAAATTTATAAGTTGAGCAAATATTAGAATATTTAGACAACTAATATATGGAGTTAGACAACAAATTTATAAGTTGAGCAAATATTAGAATATTTTAGGCAACTAATATATTGAGTTAGGCAACAAATTTATAAAGTTAAGCAAATATTAGAATATTTTTTAGGCAACTAATATATGTAGTTAGGCAACAAATTTATAAGTTGAGCAAATATTATAATATTTTAGGCAACTAATATATGGAGTTAGGCAACAAATTTATAAGTTGAGCAAATATTAGAATATTTTTAGGCAACAAATTGGTAACATTAAGCAACTAATATATACAACTAGGCAACAAATCAGGTTCCACTTTTTTCCCTATTATCCCCTTTTTTTTCTCTTCACTCTTTCCTGTTTTTCCCCTAAAATCCCTTTCTTCCCCGATGCGCACAAGTGCCACCGGCCACCCCGTCCACCCCGACGAGCTTCCCTGGGCGCATCCTGCGCTGGCTGCCCCTTGCACGCTGCCTTCTGCCCGGGCCTCCGCACTAGATCGTTTCCCCTGCGCGTGGCCAACGCCGCCCGAAGCAAGACGGCCGGAGCAAGGCGAGCTCATGGAGACGGCGCGCTGTGGTGGTCTGGCGGCCGAAGATGGGGCGGGGCGGAGCACGCTGGCATATGAAGATGGACGTGTGCCAGCTGCCGGAGGTAGAGGCGGGCGGACAGACGGCCGGAGATGGAGGCCGGGTGGCCTTGGAAGGCGGCGGCGACGTCGGGTGGCCTTGAAAGGCGGCGGCGGCGGGTGGATTTGGACAGAGCTGGTAGGCCTTGAGCGCTAGGCCTGCCAATCGAGCGGCCGCACGCGAACGCGACTTGTGCACTTTCCTTTTTTGGTCGGGGGAGACAGATACTTGCTTTTTTGGGGCGGCCGTTCGACCCAGCGAAACAACGGCCGGCCGTTGTGTAGACACGTCCTTTTAATAACAGTCCGGATTAATTGATGACAAAGGGGCGCCTACCTAGCTAGGATGTCTCAAAGTAGATTAACCTCGTCTAAACTGCTCGTCGTAAAGCCGCTGCTATTGGTGCCAAAGAAGCAAGCGCATTTTTACCGATCATCGACGGAACCGATTGCTCCGGCCGTTCGTTCGTACTGTCTGTGCTCGTGTCCTGCTTGCTCTTAATTTGCGGCCAACAACCCCGACGGCGACCGCTCCAGTACCCATCCACCGAGGTCATGGGGCGGCGTCGACGTCCCTCGTTGCTTGCTCACACTCCTGCCGCTGCCGCTGCATGCGACGCCAACCGGCCGGAGTAAAGACCCGCCGCCTCCCTGCTAGCCTGTCGCCGTCGCCGGTTGGACGCAGGGACGGAGACAAGGGGGGACGAGGGGGGGCTTCGCCACCCCCATGATTCAGATTTTGTGACGATTACTAGCCATTAGAGCTCTTAATTCTTAGTAATTTGGTCAAATCGCCCCCCTCATAAAGTTTTTGACATTAAAGCTATCCATTTAGCCCCCTCAATGTCACAGGCTGGCTCCGTCCCTGGTTGGACGTACGTGCGCCTTCTAGCTTCGTGAGAGAGAGAGGGGGGCTTTGCATCATACTGTACTACTGTGCATGGTTCGGTACAGCGGTTCCAATCAAATCATAAGTGGAATGGCTTTAAAAACCGAACAAGAAACTCAGACTTATGGGTCGTGGTGCGAGTGGCGGCTCGATCGATACCGACGATTATAGAAAATGCATGGAGGTTTTATCTATCCACATGGTCACGGGCGGCAGTCGATCACGTTTGTTTTGTGTAAACTCAACCAGGTGCTAGTGCTGAATGGGAGTAGTTTAGGCCTTTTAAAGTTAAGTGCCTTCCTTCCCCAACTCCCTGAAATTACAAAGCACCCTTTATTCACGTGAGCACTTTGCAATTTCAGGTTGTTCAAGAAGGCGTCTGTCCACGTTAGAGGAGGTGTGGTGGCCGTTGAGCGCGACGGCCGTGGGTGTTTGAGATCTGGGCTAGGATTTGGCGGCGCCCTCATGGGTCCGTCTTGGGTTTGCCAGGCCGAACGTGTTAGGAGGCGTCGTTGTTTCTGGTAGGGAGCTTGGACGCCAGGGTGGCAGACCGTATGGGTGTCTCTCCGGCAAGCACCATGGCGGTGGTGGTGGCTACACCCTTCAGTAGTGTGGGAGGCAATGGGAGCAGTGGTGGATGGCTCGGGCATGATCTATCCAGCTAGTAGCCCTTCAATGTGCATGCCTTTGAGTAAAATCATGTGCAAATTAAGTTGTAGCGTGATGCAGAGACCAAGTAGCCCGCTGCTAATTTGTTATTTGTCCAAAACAAGATATAGATGTGTATAAAGTGGGAAATCACAAAATATAAGAATGACAAGTTAAATTTCTCGGACAAATGTGAACATCACATGGAACAAATATTATTTTCACATCGGTTCTAATGCGGAAAAATGAATACAATACAATGCATTACAATGGGCGCTACTCGTTGTCGACCGTCTACAAGTACAATTCTTGGGGGCACAATGTTAGAATCGTTATCGACACGATCGAGTAGATATTGAGGTGGAGGAGGTGCTGTACCTTCTCCCTGTGACGATCCAGAGGATGCCGTGGCTCCGGCCATGGTGGACGGAGGTGAGCACGGCAGTGGCGATGGCGGCGATGCAGTGGCGCCAGTGGTGCTTCCCGTGAGCCTGGTGTCGGTGGGGTGACTGGTGGCACGGTGAACCTCGTACCGTGTGCCCCAGCCCCCACCCTTTATTTATAGCGCAGGTCACAGGGGCCCACCGTCCATAACGGAAATATGCACGCCCCCGATCAGGGCGCAGTCAAGGGGGTCGCGAGCCGTTGGCTCGTACGACCTGGAGATCAACCTAACATTCTCCCCCTTGATCTCAACTTTTACTTTTACCTTTTACTTTACTCGTTTCATCACGGATCAGTACATAGAGCATGTTTCATCGTCACAGCTCATTGCTGATAGAATCAGACAGCTACAATATACGTCTCTGTTTTGAAATAGATTCTTTAAACTTTTGGGCCTCTTTAATTAGCAGATCTGCGAACACTTGTGTGTTTCTTTTATATGTTCCTCTTATGCTCCAAGCATTTCAACATAATTCGGACTTTCTCCTTTACAACGTATAACTCTGTGTCAATGTGTTTGGCACCACACTTGACTCGTTGTCTTAGGAGTGAATTACTTAATGGTTATTACTGTTGTCAACCATTATCAATTCCGGGTACAGGTTTCCTTAACCATTTTGCCTATCCCTCGGCCTTATATCATGCTATAACATGTCTTTACATCACACTGATGCCAATCATTTCATTTCTGGAGTTTTCCACACAAAAACTCCAAATGTGAAATTTAGCGACAATTGTGGATTTCGCTATACATTTCACAAATTTTTCTTTGTGCTCACAACCTTTTGAGAGCACATTTATAGATCTATCTTTGTACTCACAACCTTTTGAGAGCACTCTGTTTCTTTTAGCATGAGGCCGATATCTTTGATTCCATTCCAGTGATCTATATCTGGATTGGACATTGCCAAAACAACCCGGATACATGAACTGTCAGGGTAATATTGAGTTTCCAACAGCTGAAGCATATGGTACCATATCCATTTGATCCGTTCTATGTTATCTCTTGGAACACTAAAGTTCCAATTCCATTACCCTTGACAATAAGAACAGGCGTAGGTTTTCTCGACATGCATGCTTTAGAGACTTCTTCTCAGCATGTCCATGCGATATTTCTAATACCCCTTTTCTTCTTTTCTTAGTAAATCTCGATACTTTTAACGACAGACACTCTACCGAGAATACTCTTTTGAGGACAAGAACTTCTTTTCTCTGCCGGTAGTAGATTGACATCACCACTAGCAAGTAGGATATCATCCACATACACAGGATTAGGGAATGAATTTCCCATTCTATAAGTTTGTAGAAAAGCGATTGTCCTCTCATTCTCTTTAACCCAAAATAACTTCTGATTCTAGAGACTTGCTCTAGTCCGTAAGATCCCTTGTGTTCTTTACTTTCATCTGATGTAACTCAGATCATTATGTGCCATTATCACTCATTATAATCTGTTTATTCTCTTAGCGCAAAACTTTCGATTTAAAATCGCTTTTTACATATTTCCTTTGGAGTCACATTGGCGTTGTAGACCCTTTATAGCCTACTGTTTTGGCTCCATTGGAAATTACTTATGAGTCCCAAACATCGTCGGGATTCACATAGTCTCTAATCATTAAGACAAGTAGACACTTGTCAAAATCGATTGAGCGCTGCTTATAATTTCTGTAAATGAGGTGGGATCAACCTTCATTTAAATTTCTCTGATATAGACTTTATAGTCATCTGTTTTTCTCATATGGGGATGTTGTTGTTCTGTCATTGCCTAGAGGCAATTAATTCTGTAGTCTTCTATTGCTATAGCTCTTACAAGGACCTAAATCACAAGATCCATGTTTGCTTGTTCATCTCTATTATAAAGCAACAAGCTCCCCCAGATAAAATCTATTCGAGCCTTAGGTATGTTCATACCATGCTCCCCCAGATTACTCCATTTTCTCCAAAATGGTGTATCCTTAATCCTTTTTATTTGGGTTTATTCTGTTAACCTGTCAATCTGTCTTCTTTATGGCACTTTGAGTACCGTCCTTAGTCTCCTTTCGGAGCTGTAAAAGATACAGGAATAAATCTATCTCTTTACTTTAGGGGTATCATTATTATGATCGTCGTACTCCCCAGACGATCACAATTCATCATAGATCACTTAGATGCATAATATGCATCACATTATCTGAAGTATAGGGGAGTTTATTCTGTAACATTCTCTATCTCCCCCTCGAAATGTGGCAAGAACCTTTTTGCCACAATTTCGAAACTTTGATTATCTGCTTTATTCAATATGAAGTTATCTTTTAACGTATGGGAGTACTTTTTCCTCATTCCCTTTTCAAAACTCACAAGAGTTTTTTTCAATGGTACTGCAAGTCACACTTGCATAACATTCTTATCTTTAGGTTCATTTGTAACTTTATTCTCTTTTGACTCATTAAGTGCTTTATAACTATGACACACAAGGTGTGCGGTCGATATAAAAACACATGAGTCATCACATCTTTTCCTGTCATACAGAATAAGTCCTTTGTCAAAATTTTCTCCCGCCATGCGGGTATTTTCCCAGACTTTTCCCACCACGTGGGTATTATTATCGTCTTTTCCCGTCATGCGGGTAATTAAAGACACAGATGCCACAATTGGCTCTTTAGACTGCATATTCAATCATCAAATTCAGAAATAAATCTGAATACTCTTTTATACACATGCTTAATCCAACGTTAGTCAAATTAAGCATTCATGTTGCTCGTTTAAAAATTTTCTTCATATAGGTACATGAAAGAAATTCGTTAAACAAAACTCTGAATGATTTATTTGTTTTCTGCATGGAGAGTACATGAAAGACATTTGTCAAACAAGACTCTCGATGATCTATTTGTATTCTTGGATTAACATCCAAGAATTCTTTTTCTTTTGCAGTCATTCTTTAGAGAGAACATACTCTCTCACTTTATGACCTTTCTTGGTCATCTTTCGGGTCACAAGTACCCATTCTTTTGCTTTCACGAATAAAACATGAGAATCTTTGTCTGAGAAAATATTCAATAATAATAAACAATAATGAGCATAAAAATAACCCTACGTTGGTCTGGTTAAAGATATGCACATTAAAATCTTTAAAACTTTCTTCTATATTCTAAATCACCGTTGGGCAGAATTAGAATGAAACATCATCTTTCTACACTGATTCTACATCACCGTTGGGCAGAAATAGAATCAATGCATAGAATTCATAAACAATATGATGATAATATTTCTATTGCAATAAAGAACTCTGTTTGGAAAATGACATTATCATCAACTCTATTTCAGCGGAAACATGAAATATACATATTTCTATAGTTCAAGAGCATTTCTTGATCTTTTATCTTTTCTCTGAAAATTGATCACTTTCATGCAAAATTATCAGAGATCTAGCCCTTTGACTATAGAACTCATATAATTATAGTACTGCTATCATCAACGTTGGTCAGAAAATAACAATACCATAATTAATCTGTTAAACAAGTATTTCTCTTTTTCCTCCTCTCTAATTAAATTTTCCCGTTGGTTCCAATTTAATTAGAGAAGAGTCCTTTTACTTTACAGCAGAAACTATAATGTATTCTCTGTATTTCACAAACATTGCACTGTTCAATATTTAACAAATCATGATTATGTTATTAACAATGTTGGTCGTAGAATAACAAATCATAATTGTTTCAATAATTCCTTTAACATGCTCTTGTAATTTAATTCTTTCTTTATTTCTATTTACACTTTAAGAGCACTTTTATATATTTGCAGCAGAAAAACATGAATAAAATTCATGAACTTTATACTTTTCACAACTATTTCTGTCACTGTTTGTGCAATTAAAACTATATCACCGTTGGGCAATAAAAGAAATAAATGCACCTTTTAACACATAATAAACAAATCATGATCATGCTATTAACAACGTTGGTCATTTAATAACATAATCATAATCATCTTTAATATCACTTTAATCAAGCTTTTAATTCTCACTTTAAATCATGATAATGCTATTAACAACGTTGGTCAATTAATAACAGAATCATAATCATCATAGTTATCACTTTATCACGCTTTTATTCTCACTTTATTGCTTTTAGCAATTACTTTTAACTATTTTTGCAGCGGAATAAATATGAATAAAATTCATAAACTTTTATACTTTTAACAAGTATTTATTTTCTTTATTCTGTTTCCTAAACAAAATTTTCATTGGATAAAAATGAATAGGAAAACAGAATGAACAACATAACTAAAACATGACTATACATGAAAAACAAAACAGAAAACACTTTTATTCTTTTCTGTGCGAAAAAACACGAGGCCCACGGCCTTCTTGCTATCTGCCGCGCGGGGCAGTTGGAAGCGCGGCCCACGGCCTCCTTTCGGCCCATCGGCCCGCTGGCGCTTGCGCCGCACGCTCCTGGCCGTCCGATTTGATCGGACGGCTCTCCGTGCATCTCGCCGGGTCAAACACCGGCCGCACCGGCCTCGCCCTAACCCTAGCTCGCATTCCCTCACTCTCGCCTCTCTCTCTGCCGCTCTCGCTCCCGCAGCTCAGCCGCGTCCCGCACTGCGGCGTCGGCCCGCGGCAGTAGAGGAAGAACGCCGGTAGCACGCCGGTGCCGGCGGCCGGCGGCCGCGAGCCTCTCTCTCTCCCTCCTACTTTCTCTTCCCCACGCGCGCACGCTAGGGTTAAGGTTCCTTTCGCCGGAGCAAGCCGACCGAGGAGGAAGAAGACGGCGCGCTGCGTCCGCACCCGTCGCCGATCCCTTCGCCGGTCGCGCGTCCGCCTTGCGGTGGGCGCGCCGCTGTCGAACGGATCTGGCCGCGGTGCTGCTTTTGCCCGAGGCTCGGGGTTTGAGTTCTTCTTACCGATGCCCCAGTTGGTGCGCATCGGGATCGAGAGGAACGACGCGGCCGTGACGGCGGCGTCCTTTTCCGGCATGCCTGAGGGCAACCAGGTGAGTTCTTTTCCCCTCTAGGGTTAGGGTTCTTCGGGTGGGGAATTTTCTTTTGATTTCCTTTCTTTTCCACCTTCTACTCGATTAGATCTTTAGCCTTACGAGGCTCTGATACCATTGTTAGAATCGTTATCGACACGATCGAGTAGATATTGAGGTGGAGGAGGTGCTGTACCTTCTCCCTGTGACGATCCAGAGGATGTCGTGGCTCCGGCCATGGTGGACGGAGGTGAGCACGGCAGTGGCGATGGCGGCGATGCAGTGGCGCCAGTGGTGCTTCCCGTGAGCCTGGTGTCGGTGGGGTGACTGGTGGCACGGTGAACCTCGTACCGTGTGCCCCAGCCCCCACCCTTTATTATTATTTTTTTTTTTTTAGAACTACCGACCACTTTATTCATTGCTCACTAAACCGTTTACAGGAAGATTCAAGCCATCAGGCCTAACCCCTAGCAAGACATGGCGACCAGCAGGCAGCGACGTCGCAAGCCGCGCTAGGGTATGAGCTTCATGATTCGAGCTACGACCTTCATGACAGAAGGTAACACCTCCGCGTAGACGCGAAGTATCATCGACTTCCCGCAGGACATGGCCGAATAGGCCCATGCATCGCTCCTGCAAGCCCTTCACCACTTCCATGCAGTCGGAGGCAACTGTAACATCTCCAACGTACAGATCCTCCACAAGCGCTAGAGCTTCTCTACATGCCATTGCTTCTAGACATCCCGGATGAGTGACTCCCTCGAAAGCAACAGCTGATGCTCCCAGGTAGGTTCCGTCATGCGCTCGGCAAACCGCGCCTACAGCGCCACGATTCGCTGTCTTGGCCACAGCTCCATCGACGTTAACTTTGCATGAGCCAGCCGGAGGGGGGATCCATCTCGTAGCCGGCACAGACTCTGCAGCCCTCCTCGGTATCACCTTCTTCACCTTACTTGTTCCCAGATCACGAACAAAGCTTTCCACGAAGAGGTGTGTAGCCATTGGGCTCTGGAATATCTCCTCATGGATCGCCTTCCTCCGGGCAAACCAAGTCGCCCACATAGTAACCACCATTTCTGTAAAATCTGCATGTTCCATCGTATGCATCATGGAGAAGATCCATTGACGTGCCGATGGCTCCGCCGAGATGCTGATATGCTCCACAATGTTGGGGTTCGCGAGAGCCCACACACACCGTGACATGGTGCACTCAATAAGCGAGTGCCGCCATGAATCTTCTTGTCCGCAGATCGAACATGAGCTAGTAGGTGCCATGTTCCTATCATGACGGACGTCTCCTGTCGGAAGCGAGCAGTGGGCTAATCTCCATAGGAAAACACGAATTTTTGAAGGGACATCACACTTCCAGAGCTTCGTCCATGCTTTCCCTTCTTCCACGCTGTTGGACGACGCCGGGCGTCCATCCAACCAGTCCTCTCTAGTCTTCTTCACATGAACTAGGAGTTTGTAGGCAGAACGGACTGTGAATTTTCCGTTCTTCTCATAGTGCCAGACCCAAAAATCCTCTTGGATCCTCATGCACAATGGTATGCTCTTAATCACCTCTACATCCATGGGAAACAAAAACTCGTTGAGCTTCGTCGTGTTCCAAGTTGCAGAGGAATGATCAATATAATCGCTCACAAGCTGTGGCGCCCCTTGTTTTCTAGGCGCAACTGGTGTGAGCCTCTCATCCCGTGGTAACCAATTATGTCGCCATGCCTCCGTGGAAGTACCATCGCCAATCCGTCGGATCACTCCAAGCTTCAAAGCATCACGGCCCTCCAGGATCGCACGCCAAATTTGGGACGGATGAGAGCCTAACGCGGCTGTCAACAAGCTAGTTCCCGGGAAGTAAACCGCCTTGAGAACCCTAGCGCTGAGAGATGTAGGCTCCTGAAGAATGCGCCACGCCTGCCGTGCAAGCAGGGCGAGGTTGAACAACTCAATATCGCGAAATCCCATACCACCAGCATATTTTGGTTGGGTCATCTTCTCCCAAGAAACCCAACACGTGCTTCGCTTACCCTCTTTGGTGCCCCACCAAAACTTCCGCAGCATTGCATTGATATGCTCACACAGACCTCTTGGTAGCTTAAAACATGACATGGAGAAGGTTGGAATCGCCTGGGCTACTGATTTGGTGAGGATCTCTTTCCCGCCAACTGACAGTAATTGTTCCATCCAACCCAATACCTTCTTCCATACTCGATCCTTCAAATATTTGAAGGCTCCACTCTTGGATCTGCCAACATCGGAAGGCATCCCAAGATACTTCTCATTGAGGGTTTCTCGCTGCACTTCCAACACAGTTTTAATCCCCTCTTTGATCACTTCTGGACATCCCTTACTAAAGAAGATAGAAGATTTGTCCATGTTGATACGTTGCCCCGAAGCATTACAATACTTCGCGAGAACATCTTTAATCTCAGTTGCTCCCTCCCTACTTGCCTTGATGAACAGCAGGCTATCATCCGCAAACAAAAGGTGGTTCACTGCCGGTGCCGTGGGAGCCACACTAATGCCATTGAGTGCTGATGATTGAACTTGATTTTTTAAAAGGCACGAAAGGCCCTCTGCTGCTAACAGAACAAATAGGGGGATATGGGGTCACCTTGGCGGATTCCCCTCGATGGTTGAAACTCCTCTTGCGGTGCTCCATTAAAAAGCACCGAGAACGATACAGAAGATACCAATCTCATAACAAGAGTAACCCAAGTACTACTGAAGCCAAGCTTTAGCATGATGGCTTCCAAATAGCTCCACTCCACACGATCATATGCCTTTCGCATGTCTAACTTCAACGCACAGAAGCGGTGTTTCTTTGCTTTTGTACGCTTCATAAAATGAAGACATTCATATGCCGTGATGATATTATCTGTGATCAACCTCCCAGGGACAAAAGCCGATTGTTCCTCGGATATAATGTTAGGTAGGATGACTTTCAACCTATTCGCCACCACCTTAGATGCGATCTTGTAGATCACATTACACAAGCTGATCGGTCGGAATTGTCCTAGATCAGTTGGACTAGCAACCTTTGGGATCATAACAATAAATGTTTTGTTGATACTATGGGGACTGTCCTGACCAGCAAGCACACGCAATACAGCCTCTGTCACTTCCTCCCCACATGCCTCCCAATTGCGCTGAAAGAAATGCGCGGGAAACCCATCCGGGCCTGGCGCCTTTGTCGGGTACATCTCAAACAGCGCTGCCTTAACCTCCTTACCAGTGAAAGGAGCATCAAGTTTGTTATTCATCTCTGAATCCACCCTGTTGGGTACACAGCTCAGAACATCTTCCATGCCCGAAACACCCTCGGACGTGTACAAATTTTGGTAGAAATCATTTGCCATTCTCCCCATTTCGGTTTCACTTGTTGTCTTGGTACCATCAGCTTTAATCAGTTCTGGAATGCGGTTCTTTTTCTTGCGTTGGCTGGCACGCAGATGAAAGAAACGCGTATTTTTATCTCCCTCCGACAGCCATTGTATCCGGGATCTCTGCCTCCACATCACCTCCTCGCGGTGGAGAACTTCAGCCAACCGTTCCACCAGCTTGAGTTCAGCATGGGACGGCCTCTCCCGGTCTGGTTGACTTCGTAGTTCACCTAGCTCCCGTTGAAGTGTCTTGATCTGATGTCTCACACTCCCAAACGTATCTTTCCCCCAACTCGACAAGCAAGTTGAGACAGATTTCAGCTTTTGTTGCAGCTCCTCGGCTGATCGGCTCTTGCTCGTAGAGCTCCACGTCTCAGCCAACACAGCATCAAAATCATCATGTGTTTCCCACATGACCTCATACCGAAACAGATTCACACCTTGTCGACGTTGCTGTCTAGGGTAACACTGCAACAAAATCGGTAGATGGTCAGATGTAGCATAGCTCGGGAGGTGGAGTACCTCAGCTTCTGGGAACCGTGCACACCAAGATGGTGACGCCAAAGCACGATCCAAGCGAACTCGGCAGTACTCTCCTCCCGCCACTTTCTTCTCAAACGTCCACGGAACTCCTCTGTAGCCCAAGTCACATAGGCCACATACGTCGACCGCATCTCGGAACCCCATTATCTGGCTCCAACTCCGTTCATTCACTCCCTCGTGCTCCTCACGGCGAAGAACTTCATCGAAGTCCCCGATGCACAGCCAAGGTAAATCATTGGATGAACGGATAAATTTGAGCATGTCCCACGTCTTGTGGCGCTCCTGAACCTGGGCCTCACCATACACAACAGTAAGGCGCCACGGATCCTTCCCCTGCTCTGAAACAACAACATCCAGATGGTATTGCGAGTAGGGTAACACTTCCATTTTTATTGAATCATTCCAAAAGATACCGATGCCGCCACTGCGGCCATCACTACTAACAGCAAAATTTTTATTAAAACCTAAAGAATGCGATAAACCTTCCACTCGAGTTTTGTGTAACTGAGTCTCCACAACACACAGAATGGAAGGGGCATGGCGCTCCGCCAGCAGGCGAAGATCTCTGACTGCCGCCGCTCCGCCCAAAGCACGGCAGTTTAGGCTTAGGACACTCATTGTGCCGGGCGGTCCTCCTTTCCAGAGGCCGCCAAAATAGTTGCTGACTTGTCCTTCTTGGGAGTTGAGTGCTTCTTGGACCGCTTCTGTTCCCTCGCCGATGGTGGTGGCGGAGGAGTGCCCTCACATGGCTGGTAGGTCTTCCCACTACAATTCTCTGAAAAGTCCAGCTTCTGCTTAGCACTCTCCCCTTCACTGGCCACTACCACTCCTGGTCCTTTCCACGTAAGCATCAGCGGTTCCACTTGATTGTTCTCCTCTGCAGTTTCTTTCGCAGGGCTGCCTTCTGTCAGGCGGGCGTCCTCCGATGTCCTCTTACGGTTCTCAGCTAACGGGTTCACAGCTCCGCGTCCGCGTCCACCATCACGGCCTCCATGCCCAGTGCGACCACGCCCAGCTCTACCAGATCCACGCCCTGGCATACCTTGGCTAGCTCCCTGCTTTTCATTCCCCGGTGGACGATTGGGAGGCACCCCATGCAGCCGTGCCCTGTTCCAAGGGATATCAGCAAGCAACCACTTACCGAACTTCACCTCGCCCGGGGGATGTTCACCGGTACCACATTCCTCTTGCTCGTGACCAAGGAGGCCACAAACCGCACAAAAACGGGGTATCTTCTCATATTTGACCCTCATGATCACATGTGCCCCTCCTTCAGGTTTGAATGCCACAAATCGAGTTAGGCACTTCCTAACATCCAGCCACACTCTGACTCGGACAAAGTCGCCTCCCTCGGAACCTGAACTATTCATGTCAACAGTGAGGACCTCGCCAATGCTCCCTGCAACACCGGAGATCAGCTGCTTCTTGCGGTAAAGTTCAGGCACATCATAAATCCTCACCCAAGCATGGATGCGGTGCAGCTCAACCGACGAAGCTCTACAGCTTCCGTCGTACTTCTCAATTAGCAGGCCCTGCTCCCTAAAGAACCACGGTCCCTGCTCAGTAATCCGCTTCCAGTCCCCGAGACAACAGGCCTGGATCAGAAACTTACTTCCCTCAACCTCACGGATGGACACCTCCTGAGCCGGCGTCCATGCAAATCCCATCGTCTTCTTCAGAGACGTAACACTAAAGGGTTTCGTGGACAGCAGGCGCATCACCGCCATCCACTTCGCCCCTGCCTTCAAAGCTTCGACTTCACTTTTTGCCACGAAGAAACCATCAATGTCTTCTCCCTTCAGATTCAGGCTCTCCAGCAACTCTTCCAGCGACGGTTCAGTAACGATCTTCTCCGCCGTCCCACTAGGTTCTCCCTTTTCCTTTGCCGCCGCCATACCCGATCCAATCTGCAACCCTAAACTCCCAACCGAAACTACCAAGGCCGGGCAGTCGAACAAGTCGACCCCTTGATCAGCCCGAATAGCACGATTACGAGGTGGGAACCAGGAGGATCAGATCGCGGAAATTCAAACCCTGCCGCCGGAGATCGTAGATCGCCGGAGAGGTAGAGGAAACCCTATCGGTACTTCACTTCCTAACAAAAGCAAGCGTTGTTTTGAGAACGAGAACGTACGTTCCCCCACCCTTTATATATAGCGCAGGTCACAGGGGCCCACCGTCCATAACGAAAATATGCACGCCCCCGATCAGGGCGCAGTCAAGGGGTCGCGAGCCGTTGGGCTCGTACGACCTGGAGATCAACCTAACACACAACACTTCCATGATGCCTTCTTTGGTTTGGAAGACGTGGGCACCACCTGAGTGCAAAATCTCGCTTGGTTGATTCTCCAAAACCATGTATGGACAACAGATAGACTTGACCTGAGGTGGGCTAGACGCTGGAAGACTGGAACCCAGGAGTGTGGGACGCTGCCGCATCTCAAAATCAAACTCGATGGCGATCAGATCAGTGCACAAGAAGGGATCTGCATTTCCCTTGCTTTTACGCCCCCGGTGAGATAGGCGATCAGGAAGAGTAATTCCGACGAAACGGAGAAGAGCCGGCTCACGGGCAGCTCGAGGTTTCAAAGGCCAAATCTCGCGTACGTACGTGCCGCCCGTCAATGGATCACACGTACGTACGGGCACATCGCTACACGCGTTACGCTGCTAATTTAACGTGACTCTCCACCACAGCAATCCGACAGCAGCGACAAATCGTCTTCACTGTCCGTGAACCATGACAATACCTCCCAGGTCTGAAACGCTGCTCTGCCTTCTCCTCCTCTGGCAATCTTATCCCCTACTATCACTGTTAACTGCTCAATTGATCGTGACGGCGATGCTGAAAGCTGGCTGAATCCGATCCGGTGCATGCCGGCCGTACCTTTTACCAGTCCAGATTGATAGCAAAGGGGCGCCTACCCGCGACGTCTTTTTTTAGAACTAAGGCACAAAGTGGCCGACTTTAAATTAATAAAGCCTCAGATTCACAGGGTTTACACAACAACAACGACGCCAACGATAGTGAGACGAATACATCAGCTGGGCGTTACAGCTTAGCCATAAAGTTCGAAGCGTAAGTAGCACTAGATAGATAGATAAGACGATGGGCCACGCCGGACAAGCTGGAGCCCCTTGCTCAGGTCGTCCTCGTGGTGCTTCTCGCCGCCACATCAGGTCTGTTTTGCGCGTGAATTCGCCTTAGCCCACTTGCCATCTCTTGGAGCTCCTCCCGGTCCTGTGGTTTTGCCGTGGGCGTCCACTGCTGCAAGAAAATGGTAGTTTTGAAAATGATACCTGCGACGTCTCAACGTAGATAGATAAAACTCGGCTAATCTGCTCGCCGTAAAGCCGCTGCCGGCGGTGGCAAAGAAGCCAGCACATTTTAATCGATCCTGGCCGCACGGCATCGACGGAACCGATGGCTCCGTTCGTTCGTCCTACTCTGTGCGGCCAACGCCCAACAGCCCCGACCGCGACCGCCCGCCCACTCCAGTACCCATCCACCGCGGCGTCGACGTCCCTCGTTGCTTGCTCACACTCCTGCCGCTGCCGGGATGTAGGACCCTGCATCTGCATGCGACGCCAACCGGCCGGAGTAAAGAGCCGCCGCCTCCTTTCTTGCCTGTCACCGTCGCCGGTTGGACGTACGCCATCTAGCTTCGTTAGAGAGGGCTTTGCATCATGCTACTGTGCATGGTTCGGTACAGCGGTTCCAATCAAATCATAAGTGGAGCGGAGTACCGGGCTTTAAAAACCGAACAAGAAACTCAGACTTATGGGTCGTGGTGCGAGTGGCACGATCGCTACCGACAATTATAGAAAACTATGGAGGTTTTATCTATCCAAATGGTCACGCTTTGTGTAAACTCGACCAAGTGGTAGTGCTGAATGGGAGTAGTTTACGCCTTTTAAAGTTGTGCCTTCCCGAACAACCTCAACTTGCAAAGCGTCCTTGACTGTGGTGGCCATACTGCCAGTGGCGGATCCACAACCAGCTTCTCGAAACGAACATGACATCGGGTGCAAAACATTTTCTCTGTCCTTAGCATTTTTCCACCACATATGCCCACTAAAATTGTATTTTATCTGTTGTGGGCTTTTGGCACCCTCCCGCACCCTCGTTGCAAATGCTCTACCTCCACCACTGTAAAAAAACACAAATTCCGCTGATCCGAAATAAATTTTCACGATCCAGGCCATAAATATGTCATATTTTGACTAACCTTTTTATGCGAACATAAAAATATGCGGGTGTAAATCTGATTTTATTTGTTTGATTTTTTTATATTTTAAAAAGTATCTAAAAATATTTTATATAACGGGTGCATTGATACGTCTAAAACGTATCTATAATTTTTTATGTTCCATAATTGTTTTATATCAAATGTCATATGTTTATTCTAAAGTTTATATCATTTTATGACATTTATTGGACTAACCTATTAACCTAGTGCCCAGTGCCAGCTTCTGTCTGTTTTGTCTGTTTATTGCAGAAAAGGTCCAAAAATGAAAGTGCTCGGAATTGGACGAAACTTTACTTGAATTATTTCCAGCACAAATAAGGCACGGAGCCAGAAGACCACCTGGAGGCGGGCCCCACAGCCAGCATGCGGCCTAGGGGCGCGGCCAGGTACTACCCCGCGCCGTGGGCCTGCCTGCCCCACCAGAGCACCGCCTTACGTCGAGACTTCGCCTATAAATTACCTCCTGACCTAGAAACGCGAGAGGACCGAAGACTTTTTCCAGAAACGCGTCCGAGCTCCGCCGCCATCACAAACCCTAGTTTCGAGGGGCAGCAGTTCCTGTTTCGGCACCCTGCCGGGACGGGGATTGACCCCCGAAGCCATCTCCATCAACCACGTCGCCTCCACTTCGCCTCCATGATGGTTTGTGATTAGTTCCCCCATGGACTACGGGTTCTAGCAGTAGCCAGTTGGTACTCTCTCTCCCATGTATTTCAATACAATAGTCTCATGAGTTGCCCTACATGATTGAGATTCATCTGATGTAATTGGTGTTGTATTTGTTGGGATCCGATAAATTGTGGAATTATGATCAGTATGTTCATCTTGTTATCATACTTATGTTTTATTTAAGATCTTGCATGCTCTCCGGTACTTGTGGTTACCTTGATCAAATAGTTGCTTGTATCTCTAAGAGGGAGTATTTATGCTAGATAGTGGGTTCATGTCTCTAGAAGCTTGGGCTTGACTGACAGAAACAACTAAGCCTGTAGATGTGCTGTTGCTACTAGGGAGAAAATAACTTTGCTATGCTTATGGGTTCGCTTATCTGTCATATGCATTGTTTACATTACACACTTTTCTTATTGCGATAATCTGTTGCTTGCAACTTAATACTCACGGGAGACACAGAAGCTATCCCGGGGATGGATTATTAGTCATAGATGCAGCTAGCAAGCGGTCTATGTATATTGTTGTAATGCCCAATTAAATACTACAGTGAACTTTATCTTATCATAATGTGCATTGCCACGCCCTCACAATTTTATCAATTGCCCAACTGTACCACTACCAAAGCTGGGAACCCCGGTCCATACACGCCATCAACTATTTTCCGCGTCATTGCCTCCGCTGTTACTGCTGCTGTTGTTACTTTACTGCTACTTGATACGTCTCCAACGTATATAATTTCTGATGTTTCATGCTTGTTTTATGTATCATTGTCACATGTTTTATATGCATTATATATCATTATTATACATTTTCTGGGACTAACCTATTAACAAGATGCCACAGTGCCAGTTCCTGTTTTCTGCTGTTTTTGGTTCCAGAAAAGCTGTTCGGGCAATATTCTCGGAATTCGACGAAACAAAAGCCAAACCTCCTATTTTTTCGAGGGACACACGGAGCCAGAAGGGCAAGCCAGGGGGAGGCCCACGGCCTCCAAACCACACGCTCGCGCGGCTGGGCCCACAGCGCGCCGGGAGGTGAGGAGGGAGCCCAGGACCTCCGCCGACATCGCCCCTTCGCCTATATATTGCCTCAGACGCGAAAACCCTAAAATACCAAGTCATATTTCCAGAAGAGTTCCGCAGCGCCGCCGCCATCGACGACAAGTTTCGGGGGACAGAATCTCTGTTCCGGCACGCCGCCGGGACGGGGAATTGCCCCCGGAGTCATCTCCATCGACACCACCGCCATCTTCATCGCCGCTGCTGACTCCCATGATGAGGAGGGAGTAGTTCTCCCCCGAGGCTGAGGGCTCTACCGGTAGCTATGTGGTTCATCTCTCTCTCCCATGGTGTGATCTTTATGTGATCATGTGTATTGCTAGTATCGCTGAATACATTAATAATGTTTATGCTACTCAAGTGATTTTGTCTAGTTTCTGGAGTCATTGTGACAACACGGTATCAAGGTGACAGTGTGGGTACTTGTGTGACTCTATGAATAATTTAGACATTTATCATGGCTTATTCTTGGGAATTGTGGTGTTTGTTTACTCAGACTTTGAGGTGTGCTCTTGCAGCCCTACGCATAGTACTCTTGCTTCATCAAGAAGGAGAATAATCCCGAGTAGTATTTACTTGTGTTCAGTTGTGCTAATCTAGTTGAATATGTAGATGTTACTCTTTATCTATTATGCACTCTATAGGTTACTTTAATATGAACTCCGGTACTCTCCACGGTGTAAAGGTGACAGTGTGTGCACCGTGTGTGATTCCTTTATGACGTTGTGGCGCTTGTTTACTCCGGCTTGAGGTGTGCTTTTGTAGCCCTACACAATGAATGGTGTTTGTTATCCAACAAGAGAGTGTTTAAGAGTAGCTTTTATTTATTCAGTTATGAGATCATTGTTGAGAGTGTCCACTAGTGAAAGTATGATCCCTAGGCCTTGTTTCTAAGCATTGAAACACCGTTTACAACAAGTTCTGCTACATGTTTGCTTGCTGCCATCTTTATTTCAGATTGCAGTTACTACTTATAATCATCCATATTACTTGTATTTCACTATCTCTTCGCCGAACTAGTGCACCTATACATCTGACAAGTGTATTGGGTGTGTTGGGGACACAAGAGACTTCTTGTATCTTAATTGCAGGGTTGCTTGAGAGGGATATCTTTGACCTCTACCTCCCTGAGTTCGATAAACCTTGGGTGATTCACTTAAGGGAAACTTGCTGCTGTTCTACAAACCTCTGCTCTTGGAGGCCCAACACTGTCTACAAGAATAGAAGCGTGCGTAGACATCAAGCTATTTTCTGGCGCCGTTGCCGGGGAGGTAAGGTAAAAGGTATTCACATCCTCTGGCTACAAAGCTATTTTCTAGTATTGTTGCTAGTGTGTGAGTGCTCGAAGTATTTCCTTTAGATTCTGCAATTATTCTTTTTGTTTCTTGTTTTTATTTTCACTAGTTAGGCTTAATGGAAAACAACAAAAAAATTAGAGATCTTTATGAACTTTATATTGAATTAGGACATGATGCTTTTGAAGAGAAAATTAAAAAACCTATGGAGGCTTGTTTGCATGATGGTAGCAATGGTATTACTATAAATTCTTTGAACACCATTATTGCCAATGCTATGGAAAAGTCTAAGCTTGGGGAAGCTAGTTGTGATGAATATGATATTTTTAGTCCCCCAAGCTTTAAGGAGGAAATTTGCTTTGATGATACTTTGCCTCCAATATATGATGATTATAATCATTGTGATATTTTCAGTCCACCTACTATTGAGGATATAGTTTATGTTGATTATGATATGCCTCCTATATATGATGTTTACAATGATGAATATGATATTTCAGTCCATCTACTATTGAGGATAAAATTCATTATGATTATTCTATGCCTCCAATTTATGATGATTACAATGATGGATGTGATACTTTTACTCTCACTATTACTAATGAAATGTTATGCTTATGTGGAGAGTAATGATACTTTTTGCATGTGGATCATGATAAGAATGCTTTATGTGATAGCTATATTGTTGAGTTTATTCATGATGCGCTGAAAATTATTTTGAGAGAGGAAAGTATGGTTATAGAAATTTCATGTTACTAAACACCTCTCTTTATGATGAAGTTTTGAGCTTTCTCTTGATTTGCTTTTATTTGCTGGGTACTTTAAGACCTACTGGTCCTTATGAGAGAGGGAGACACGATTCATATATCACAATAATATTAAGTCTCTCTCTTTATGTTGAAATTTTTGAAGTTGCACTTGTTTTGCCTTCCTATGCTAGTCACTTTATGCTTTATTGATTTATTTTCTTACAAGACTCCTTGCATAGAAAGTGGTTAGACTTAAATGTGTTTATATTTTCTTTTTGATGCTCTCTTATATTCAACTCTTATACATATGAGAGCATTATCAAAATCACTATGCCTAGCTAAAAGGCTTTAAAGAAAAGCGCTTATGGGAGACAACCCATCGTTTTTATTTGCTGTTATTTTTTTTTCTTTGAGTCAAGGAGTTTTGTCACTTCTGTAGCAACTCCTTTGTATCTTTATTTTATCGCATTGTTGTGCCAAGTAAAGTTCTATATTGAAAGTTGATGCAAGATTTGGATTTCTGCGCAGACAGATTTTTAGCTGTCACGAATTTGAGCTTTCTCCCTGTAGAAAATTCGAAAAATTCTGAAAAAATCACGCATCTTCCTGAGATATGTACGCAACTTTCATTATTTTGGCCAGATCCATCTGAGCAACTTAAGTGCCTCGAAAAAATTCGTCTTCACAGACTGTTCTGTTTTTGACAGATTCTGCCTTTTGTTTTGCATTCGCTCTTTTACGATGTTTGTGTGGATTTCTTTGCTCCACAAAGCATTGGTGGCTGTAGCTAATGTCCAGAAGCTTTGGGAATGATTGTTCATTACAGAATATGAGAATTTTTGATTATGCACTAACCCTCTAATGAGAACTGTCTTGAGTTTGGTGTGAAGGAAGTTTTCAAGGATCAAGCGAGAAGGGTGATATTATGTGATCAAGAAGAGTGAAAAGCCTAAGCTTGGGGATGCCCCCGTGGTTCATCCCCAACCATATTCAGAGAGACTCAAGCGTCTAAGCTTGGGGATGCCCAAGGCATCCCCTTCTTCATCAACAACTTATCAGGTCATCTCTAGTGAAACTATATTTTAATTCTTTCACATCTTATGCGCTTTACTTGGAGCGTCTGTGTGCTTTTATTTTTGTTTTGTTTGAATAAATTCGGATCCTAGCAATCCTTGTGTGGGAGAGAGACACGCTCCGCTTTTTCATGTGAATACTCATGTTCTTCACTTATATTTGTTGAGTATTCTTAACTAGCTACTGCAGTGCTTTTAGCTCCTGTTTTTCATGCATCTTTCGAGCTGTTAGCACGTGTTTATAAATACTCTCTTGCTGCATTATATTATCATTTGGAGAGTTTATGTTTAAGTAAGTTGATTGGTGTTTGCTTGGAAGAAAGAAAATGCTGCATGTGGTAGTGGTATGAAAACTTGCATAATCTTGTAGATCATTGAAACTTTGATAACTTGATTCTTTGCAAATGTTTTGAGATATTTAGATGGTAAAGCTTGCTGGTTAATTAAGTTAAAATCATTAGTGGATTGTTGTCTTTAAGCTTGTACCGTACTACAAACTCTAAAATTGTTGAAGGTGTAGTTGGACTTGATAGCTTTCCATGTCTGAAAGTTCATCGTAGTAACTAAGTTGTGCTGAAGGTCGAGGGATCTAACGGGGTACTTGTACCGCCGTGAACGGCCCTTCTTGGAGTGAATTTTAATCATGCTCTTAATGTTGAACCTGCTAGTTGTTTGCAATAAACTTGTGAGTTCTTTTTGACTAATGTTAAGCTACGGTTTTTGGCACTTCCACCATCCATATTTGCTAGCCTCTTCGGTGCTGTGCATTGCCTTCTGCTCACATTGAGAGTTGTGCATACTTCGCCAGTACATCCAACCCCGTGGGAGGACTTCCTCTTGTTCTCCTACACATAAGCCCATACATCTTCCTCAAAACAGCCACCATACCTACCTACCACAGCATTTCCATAGCTGTTCCGAGATATATTGCCATGCAACATCCATCTTACATTACATGACTTGTTGTCATTCATCATACATATTGCTTTGCATGATTCTATACAGCTGATGTGTGGTTTACCCATGTTACGCTAGATCATTGCATATCCTGCTACACTGGCAGAGGCATACAGTTTTATACATCATGTTTTGTTCATTATGAGTTATTTGTACCAAAAAGTTGTAATCATATTAGAGTGTTGCCCCTGCTGAAAAGAGCCATGGAGGCCATCGAAAAGTGAAACAGAAAAAGAAAAAAAATAGAAAAAAGAAAAAAAAAGAATAAAGAAAAAGGGGGCAACATTACTATCCTTTATCACACTTGTGCTCATGTTATAGCACCTGCAGTATTCATAGTCATCATTTGTGCTCATGTTTAGCACCTATACTCCATGTGAGAGAGTTTTCATGTTCTACTTGTATAACTATGTGGGGAATTTACACTATAGAACTTGGGTTGTATATTCCAATGATGAGCTTCCTCAAAAGTGCTCTAGGTCTTCATGAGCAACCAAGTTGGATGCACCCCCACTAGTTCCATTGGAGAGCTTTCATACACATATAGCTCTATGTGCATCCGTTGCATGGCAATCACTACTCCTTACATAGCTTCGATTATAAGACTTCCTCTTGTCTAATGATCACTTATAGCTTTGTGAGACTTTCTTCCATTGGCCTTCCAAACCCCCATTAATGTTCTCTTTGCCATAACATCATGGTGCCAATACCAAATGCTTGCGCTCACCGGTTGAGTAGACTTCGAAACAGTTGATTCATGACGTTCATGTTTATGTTTACTTGGCTGAATCCTTCTATGTTATGAAAATTTGCTTGATGCTTGGATTGAAGGATAGAACTCCTATGCTGGATACTTAAACCATCTTTAATGAACCTTGTACGGTTTCATGTCTTTGAAGCAATAGTTCATGAAAACTTTTAGCTTGTTTGACTCTTGCTTTGTCTTTTGATATCAACTATATACATTTGCTTGAATGATTTGATCACAGCTTACATGTCTTACAATATTATGATCAAGATTGTGTGAAAGCATGTCTCCTCAGAAATTATTTGTTGTTATCGTTTTACCTACTCGAGGACGAGTAGAACTAAGCTTGGGGATGCTTGATACGTCTCCAACGTATCTATAATTTCTGATGTTTCATGCTTGTTTTATGTATCATTGTCACATGTTTTATATGCATTATATATCATTATTATACATTTTCTGGGACTAACCTATTAACAAGATGCCACAGTGCCAGTTCCTGTTTTCTGCTGTTTTTGGTTCCAGAAAAGCTGTTCGGGCAATATTCTCGGAATTCGACGAAACAAAAGCCAAACCTCCTATTTTTCCGAGGGACACACGGAGCCAGAAGGGCAAGCCAGGGGGAGGCCCACGGCCTCCAAACCACACGCTCGCGCGGCTGGGCCCACAGGCGCGCCGGGAGGTGAGGAGGGAGCCCAGGACCTCCGCCGACATCGCCCCTTCGCCTATATATTGCCTCAGACGCGAAAACCCTAAAATACCAAGTCATATTTCCAGAAGAGTTCCGCAGCGCCGCCGCCATCGACGACAAGTTTCGGGGGACAGAATCTCTGTTCCGGCACGCCGCCGGGACGGGGAATTGCCCCCGGAGTCATCTCCATCGACACCACCGCCATCTTCATCGCCGCTGCTGACTCCCATGATGAGGAGGGAGTAGTTCTCCCCCGAGGCTGAGGGCTCTACCGGTAGCTATGTGGTTCATCTCTCTCTCCCATGGTGTGATCTTTATGTGATCATGTGTATTGCTAGTATCGCTGAATACATTAATAATGTTTATGCTACTCAAGTGATTTTGTCTAGTTTCTGGAGTCATTGTGACAACACGGTATCAAGGTGACAGTGTGGGTACTTGTGTGACTCTATGAATAATTTAGACATTTATCATGGCTTATTCTTGGGAATTGTGGTGTTTGTTTACTCAGACTTTGAGGTGTGCTTTGCAGCCCTACGCATAGTACTCTTGCTTCATCAAGAAGGAGAATAATCCCGAGCAGTATTTACTTGTGTTCAGTTGTGCTAATCTAGTTGAATATGTAGATGTTACTCTTTATCTATTATGCACTCTATAGGTTACTTTAATATGAACTCCGGTACTCTCCACGGTGTAAAGGTGACAGTGTGTGCACCGTGTGTGATTCCTTTATGACGTTGTGGCGCTTGTTTACTCCGGCTTGAGGTGTGCTTTTGTAGCCCTACACAATGAATGGTGTTTGTTATCCAACAAGAGAGTGTTTAAGAGTAGCTTTTATTTATTCAGTTATGAGATCATTGTTGAGAGTGTCCACTAGTGAAAGTATGATCCCTAGGCCTTGTTTCTAAGCATTGAAACACCGTTTACAACAAGTTCTGCTACATGTTTGCTTGCTGCCATCTTTATTTCAGATTGCAGTTACTACTTATAATCATCCATATTACTTGTATTTCACTATCTCTTCGCCGAACTAGTGCACCTATACATCTGACAAGTGTATTGGGTGTGTTGGGGACACAAGAGACTTCTTGTATATTAATTGCAGGGTTGCTTGAGAGGGATATCTTTGACCTCTACCTCCCTGAGTTCGATAAACCTTGGGTGATTCACTTAAGGGAAACTTGCTGCTGTTCTACAAACATCTGCTCTTAGAGGCCCAACACTGTCTACAAGAATAGAAGCGTGCGTAGACATCACTACTGTTGCTCTCATATTACTGCTGCTTTCACATCACCCCTGTTACTAGTGCTTTTCCAGGTGTGGCTGAACTGACAACTCAGCTGCTAAGGCTTATAAGTATTCGGCCTACTCTGCTCAGTTCGAAGGCTCCTACCCCAAGTTCGAGCCATCCAAAGTCTGGAGGGCTCTCGCTGAACCAAAGGCCAAGTTTTTCGCTTGGCTGGTCCTCCACAAACGCATCTTCACGGCTGATCTCCTTGCCACCAAGGGATGGCCCCATGACCCCACCTGTCAGCTTTGCCTCTCTCACCCTGAAACGGCCTCCCACCTCTGTATGGAGTGCCGTTTCACGGTGGCTGTGTGGAACACCATCGACGCTTGGTCTGTGGACAAGCTTGGTCCTTTTTCCGGGGCTCACGAGTCCGTTGATGCTTCATGGTGCAAGATTATCGCGGGCACCAACTCCATCAGGGCGCGCGAGAGAAGTGGAAGAATCATCTATGTCATGTGGAATGTTTGGAAGGAGAGAAACCGTCGTATCTTCTCTGCGACGCGACAAACTTATCTAGTAGTGGTCTTCCTGGCTTTCGAGGAGTTTCGTCAGGTTCTAAGTGTGCTGCACCCTGCGGGGGCAGCAAGTGTGTTACATCTTGGGAAGTAATCCGCATGTGGGTTCCCTTCCCGTGTGTGGGGTTGTACCGTGCGGGTCTGTAATGACCCTCGTTCTCTTCTTTCTATATTGAATAGGCAGAGCTCCTACCACTTTTCGCTAAAAAAGAAAATCAAGTGGAAACGAACAACTAGGATAAAACATGTTGGTGAACAGAGGGAGAGAGGTAAAACAGTAGTTCATTGAATTCTATCCGTGCAAGTTTTATGTACAGCAGAACTCCTGCTGAATCGACGCCCCTGAAGAGAAGAGCTGACCGACAGACCGAGGAACTACTCTTCTTGCCTCTTTCTAGAATCCGAAAAAGAGCAACAGGAGGGCCCCAACCGCAGTCCAAAGCGAGACCCACAAAATCCCTTGATGTTTCGCCGTCTCCTCTCACCACACGCGGTTCCTTCAAACCCTCGATTAAAATACTCGCCCTGTTTCAAATCACTCGCGCTTGCTTGGCGGAAGCAAGAAAATCCCGCAGGTGGTGCTTCGTCACCAAGGCAGAAAAACAGAGCAGTTGTAGGCTTGTAGCCTTGCCCGCCGCATAAAAACGCACGCAGAGCAGAGGAGGCCTCGAATCGATTCGACAAAATTCCGATATCGCACCGCAACCAATCCCCTCCCCTGCCATCGCTCGCGCGGCACCAACCCTCACTCCAACCAATCTCGGCACCGCTCTCGTGCGGTGGTGGCCATGACGGCCGACGCGCTCCTGCCGCCGCCGGAGCCGCGGCAGCTGACGCTGGCGGACCTTAGGGCCGTCTCGGTCCTCGGCCGCGGCGCCAAGGGCGTCGTGTTCCACGTCGTGGGCGATGAGGAGGAAGGGGGCACCGCCATGGCGCTCAAGGCGGTCTCGCGGGAGGCGGCGCGGCACAAGAAGGACGGCGGGGACGGGCACCGGCGGATCTGGTTCGAGCGCGACGTGCTGCTCGCCCTGCGCCACCCGCTCCTCCCCGCCCTCCGCGGCGTCCTCGCCACCGACGCCGTCGTCGGCTTCGCCATCGACCGCTGCGGCGGCGGCGACCTCAACTCCCTCCGCCGACGCCAGACCGAGAAGATGTTCTCCGATTCCGTCATACGGTACGCGCCCCGCTTTTTTCACGCCCTTTACTGTACGGCGCGCTGCCCTAGAACAAAAAAAACCAATTGACGAACAAACAGAATTGATTGATCCGAAAACTCACCTACAATTCATCCATTGCCAGGTTCTACGCGGCGGAGCTGGTGCTGGCCCTCGAGTACCTGCACAGCATCGGCATCGTGTACCGGGACCTCAAGCCGGAGAACGTGATGATACAGGACAGCGGCCACATCATGCTCGTCGACTTCGACCTCTCCACCAGGCTCCCCATCGCGCCGCCGGAGCCCGAACCAACGCCCGCCCCCAAACAACCGCCCGTCCCCAGCAGCACCCCTAACCGCAGCGGGAAGAATCCCAAGAAGAGGCCCGCCATGTGCTTCCGGTTCCGTTCGGGCGCCACCACCGCAACAAAACCGGCCGTGTCGGCGGCGGACTCGCCGTCGCCGCCGTCGACCTCGCGGACGGCCTCCACGTCGTCCACCTCCTCTTCCACCACCACCACCGCCTCCTCCTCCACGGTCTCCGGCTGCGCGCGCACGCCGGCCAAGTCCAACTCCTTCGTGGGCACGGAGGACTACGTGGCGCCGGAGATCATCGCCGGCAGCGGCCACGACTTCATCGTCGACTGGTGGGGCCTGGGCGTGGTGCTCTACGAGATGCTCTACGGCCGCACGCCCTTCCGGGGCCAGAACCGCAAGGAGACCTTCTACCGGGTGCTCACCAAGCAGCCGGAGCTCGTCGGCGAGAAGACGCCGCTGCGCGACCTCATCGCCCGCCTCCTCGAGAAGGACCCGGCGAAGCGCATCGGCGCGAAAGGCATCAAGGCGCACCCGTTCTTCCGGGCGTCGACTGGGACCGCATCCTCCGCGTGGCGCGCCCGCCCTACATCCCCGACCCGTGCCAGGACGAGGGGGATGACGGCGGCGAGGTGCTCGACGTGGAGAAGGTCGTCCACGAGACGTTCGCTGCCAAGGAAGCCGAAGCCGCGGCCAAGGAGGGGGACGAGAAGAAGCCTTTGCCGGAGGCAGATGGGGGTGTCGCCGCCGGTGGCGACGGTGAACGGAGGATGGATCCGTCCAAAGATGGCGATTTCTCCGTTTTTTTCTGAGACGTTTATTTGGGTTCTTATTTTCTTCTTAAAAAAATGGCCTTGCTATTTTTGGTTTGTTAATATTTTCTCTTGATCTTTCTCTTTCCTTTGAGGAATCGGTAGTATATAGTAGATGGGTGAGTACATAATTGGGTGCTCATGTGTTTAGCGGAGTAGTCTAGATATATTTCTTTCTTTTTCCTCCGCTATTTTGGTGGATACTTTGGCCCGTGATTATTGAAGATCGTACATAATGAATAATGAACAGAACACTCGGCAGATGAGGTAGCAAATTTCCCTTGACTTGTGTGTTTTCCATTTTGTGCTGAGCATCTCGTGATCGGCATTACAACCGTACGTGCCAATGCCGTGAATTTGGACTTTTATTCATAGAAATGTTGCCATCATCTGTTGTGGCACCGTAAATCAGAGGCCACCATTTTTGTGTGAGCTACAGAAAGAAAACCCCGTACCCATTTATCAGCAGAAATAATCTGGTTGGAGCCGAAGGATGTAGGTACAATTTTCTAGGGAGTTATTCAAGTGAATTGCTATGAGATACTAAAATGTTACAATTTCACTGCAAAAAAAAAAAAAAAAAGGTTACAATTTTCTGGTTGGCGCGGAGGGCGTGGTGTCCACACAGGGGTGGTCACTGTCCATTGTTGTTTTGCAGAGCTATACGTTCGGAGGCTTCATTAACTGTAATCTGAAGAGTTGTGGGAGCAGGAGCTCAGTACTGTAGTACTGAACAAATTCAGGCACACGCATGTGGAGCGATCGAATGCGGCCTCGCATTTCGGTGGGTACCGCCTACTGGGACCGTTGTAATCTGGCTCCCGTACCCAATGGCAATTGACACTTTGCCGGTGCAGTTACGGCAGTAATGCAGTACGGAACACGAGAGGCTAGTTAACCCGCTCTTGGGACGGAGTCGGGTACGCCAATTCATGCCCTGGTCCCGATGTTCACCAACTATTCCTTCACCAAGGTGGGGAGAAGGAATATGCCAGCAGCTGTGTCTGTGCACCATTCTCCACCGAACCCACGAGGCCATGGCGTGCGCCGATCCGGGCAGTCACCCTTTGTGCGTGCATGCGAGTGCAACGTTATCATGTGGACCAGTTGTGCTCTCCGACTATTCGCGTTTGGCATTTGGAAATGTCAGGGAAATGCGGTGCCTTTATGCAGGCAAGAGTGCGGCCAGCATCGTTCCTCCGGTGTGTGGCCAATCCTCGCCCATCGCGTGGAAAACTCTTTGATATTTCATTCCACGAAAAATCTCTGCCTATTCGGTAGCAAAGCAATACAGCAAAACTGCACAACAGTCGTGCTCCTTTGACGGCAACGTACGTATCTAGGTACTCCTCTAGTGCTGTTTTACCAACTCTCCTGTTTCTACCCACCGCTGTACGCATCTACAGTAGCTACCAACTCCGAGACAAACCGTACGCCGAGCATCTTGGATTCGTCCCTTGATGTTAGAGATGTTCCTGTTCGTGTTTTTTGTTTTGTTTTTTGCGACTGTTCCTGTTCGTCGTTCACTACACTGGGGTGTCTGGGTGTGCAGCCTAAGGACGAATTAACAAAGGGTATAAACATAAGCAGCAGGAGACCCCTGACATCACAGTAAGGCGACCGATGTTATGTCCGGGTCCGGCGTGTCAGCGATAATCCGGTGCACGGTCCAAGAAGACGGTGTGCTGGCGACAAAGCAGTGTTGTTTTTATGCGTCGACCAAAAGTTCAGCCGCACCGCCCCGAACGGCGGTAGATAGATATATGTACGCCGGTGTCGAAGGCCCGTAGGTGCCGCGTGGCTGTAGCTCCGGCCAGCGCCCGCCGGCTTCCCGTTGTGCCGTGCCCCTTTTTTTCCGGCGACCGATGCCTTTGGCTTTAGCTATGGCCGTTCAAGCCGCTGTCTTTACGTGCTTTTCCCCTACACTACCTGTGTAGCTGGTTGACCTAGGAAGAAATACATGAGTAGCTCCATGTGACTTGCTAGTGATGATGCCATAATCTCACTTGGACGTAGTAGTAGCTATACGGATAAATGCCTCTTTGGTTCAAATGATTTTACAGGATTTTTACAGAATTTGGTTACAAGTTCGAATAGTTTCTATGTAGGTATTTTTTGCTCTAAAACTACAAACCACATGTATTTTCCTACGATCTATTTTTTTCAGGGAAAATCAATTGAGTAAACCATGTAGCAAAGTTATATTTATTTATATTGTGCCGCAAGTATTATATTCTTGTGTGCAACCAAGCAACTTTTATCATCCATCAGAAAATTTGTATCGCTACACCACAATCTCATTTCTATGAAAATTTGTAGTTTTTCAATCCATAGAAAATTTTGGTATAGTATTCATTCAGTTCAAAGTAATTAATCGTCCAATATTGTCGGAATAATAAGCTCTAGCATCACACGGACTCGCCTTAACGAGACAAATCCTGGAATTGATCCTTGTAGCTACTCTGTCAGACGTCGTGAACTGTTTGCAGCTCGTAATATTGGGCGTTAATTTCTAGCGTACGGTGGACGTGGCGTCGGAAAAGGAAAAAATGAAGCACAGAACAAAGCTGCAGTTTCCGTGCTAACTTCGCATAAACTTCGTTCTGACATGCGCATCACATGTTTAAACCGTTCAGTAACTGAAAGACCGAGAACACTCAAGGCATTACCAACTTGGCGGCAAAGTAACATATAAGCACGCGCGAACCTTCCTCTCTCCAGCTAGCCTCACTAACTGATTTCCTTGCAAAGCAAGCTGTTCTTGCCGCAGTTGATTCTTGATTGGCGACCAAGGCCATGCGAATTTCGGAAGTCAAACTCTAAGAACCCCGCATTCCGAATAGTTTTACTCGTATTCATTCTGACTAATAATGGACTATACGCCTCTACGGTAGGATATATATTTGTTTGTATTGCAGGTCAAACTCTGTCTTCTAGAAAGACATGGCATGCAGATGACGAGAGAGCTGACCAAAACCAATCTATGCTCATAGTATTATCTAATTTAATCTGGGCAACTATCTATCTCTGTCAGACTGACACGTACGGTACGAGCGGGTTTCAGCGTAATTTTGCGCGGTCGACAAATGGGGAATACACGAGCTAACGTCATGGCATGCATCATCACAAGCCTATCACCGATATTATCACGTACTCCCTCCGTTTTTTAATACTATAAGATATTTTAGCTCTTTACCACATTCACATGTATTTACATGTATTTGAACACATTTTAGTGTGCATGTTCACTCCTTCCAATATGTATCTAGACAACATGTGTAAGATCTAAAACGTATTATAATTATGAACAGAGGGAATATGTACCGGCGTATAGCAGAATTAAACATGCATGCACGATTCTTAGACCGCTCATAGTGGGAAATAACATATAGTGGTATCATGCACATGATACTAGTTTATGTTACTAGCTTTCATAGTGCATAGTAACATATGTGTCATGTATAGTGCATTTATTAGATTTGTAGACTTATTGTGCATTGAAATGCGTTATATTACGGTATCTACCTATGATACCACCACCTTCTCTCTCATCATTAATTATAGTGTCACGTCAGCTTTTTGCATGCATGGAATGCATGATATCACCTATGATACCCCACTATGGGTAGTCATGCTGCGTGTGCACGGAAGATTAGCGGCGTTAATTGCACCCGCGTGGATGCTGAGCTAAGAATTTATAGTTTTGTGCGTGTATAATTCCGGTCCCTAGCTACTTTCTTTGTGTTTTTGTTGCTTATTTTCTCCACTCTGTTTTTGCTGCATCGTCCGGTAGTGGAAGCTCCGTTGGTTTGTTTACCCCACTCTGTCGTACAAAGTTCTAACAGTATATGGTAAAGATGATTAACTTTTTTAAGTATTTGATTTAGTGTTGGTGGAACCGGTGTGGTCTTCTGCTCTTGATTTCCGGGGACAGTCTCATTTCTACCTGTCAAACTTAAACGGTTCAGTTTGTTAATTGCGGTCCATGAGCGACCGCACAAAGCAACAAAAGCTAAACTATCATCATGAAACGTGCAAGCCTCACCTTTCACACGTGACACGATTCGAGTCTGCTCCGGCCGGACTCGTCCTTAGGATTTGTGAGCGCCCATAGGCCATAGCACGTTGCCCCTTCATGGAGCTTTAGGTGGCCACGCATGCAACAAACCTTGTCATCCTTGAAAACTTGGCGTGATGTGACACCAACACAATTTGGCAATGATATACAGACGAATGGAGCTCAAATTAATCATACCTACTAACTATTAACAATTGGTTCAAGCATGCAACATGTCTTCACTTCCTGTCTACTCGTCTCGGACACGCCAGGGTCTCCGCCTTGGGCCAGTGTGAAAAACCAGTGTGGCGTTCGTGATTGTGATATGTGCGGGTTTATCGTCGATGGTAATTTGATTAGAACATGGGGAGTAGTGTCCGTTAAGTATGTCCCGTAGATGTAGAATCTGATCGCTGAACCGTGTTACCAAATATCATCTCCCGTCTACTTTTCTGTAATGATCTAAATGCGAACAATATTGCTAATACACATGATGTTTTACAACACAACCGTAGAAAACAATTGTTAAATGTGCTAATTTTCGTCCACATATTTGATTACCCTTCTAACTGATAAAGTGATCTTTCGTATTGGTTATCTTAAGGATGAACAATGAATAAAGTACAATTGTCTTTTCCTGGCATTGGAGGAGAACTCAGCTCTACCTCGGCCTCCCATTTTGAAGATGCACGAGTCACTCTCAACAGGAGGAGTTTGTTACGCCACGCTTTCGCATGACGATATATTATGGCAAAGCTCCTTGGGTAGCAAGCCAAACTCTTTTTCTGTAAGAAATAAAATCTGCTTAGCAGCAGAGGGGAAACTAATCCGGTACTGCTTTGACGGCGATTTGTCACCACCAGTGCTCTAGACCTCTAGTGTTTTACCAGCTCTCCCGTTTGTACCAGCCAACTGTACGAATTGTACCAACTCGAATGATCAGACAATGCGACCGAGCGGGGCATCTTGGATTTGTTTCTTCCCTCCCTGTTCCCGTACGTGATGCGTATTACGCCACGTCGTCTACGCTGGTACGCACTCGGGCGTCATTGAGAACGAACGACGACAGGAGACCGGTGTCGAACGTGTCAGCGAAAGCAGGCGAACGGTCCAACAAGTGACGGTGACGCTCTCACACGGGTATGTAGGCGGCAAATTAAGCTTTGTTTGCCAGCAACAACAACAAAAAAGTTGAGCGGTGCCGGTGTGTGCCCCAGCGCGGTGCGGAAAGGCTAGGTGACGAGCGCGCGATGGGTCGCTCGGTCGTGCACGTGAGCGAGTGAGTAGGTCGCGTGCGTGGGTGGGTCCCACCCAGACATAGGCTTCCTCTTTCTTTCTTCTTCCTTCTTTCTTCTTCTTCCAAATTTTTTTCCCCAGTTCCAGGGCCAGGCCACGCCAGAACCGCGGCTGGCCGCGGCGGAGTCGCGGAAAAAACTTAATGGTGGGGGTGGGGTTCGCCGACGACGAGATTGAGGGGGTTAGAGGGATGGTCGGGGGCGGCGGCGGACCAACGCAGGTGGTGATTTGAGGAGGGCGGGGCGGCGAGGCGGGCGCGGTAGCGCCGCCGACCGCGAGAGGCGGAGGCAGACGGTTAGGCCAGCGTCGGCCGCGGGGGCGAGCTCCTCTTTCTCCTTCCCGTCGATGTCGGAACGGCCACGTGGGCGCTCGTGCGCTAGTCGAAGACCGCGCGTGCAAGCTAGCTTTGCCTGTGCCTTTTGGAACGCGCCGTGCTGTTTTGTGCCGCACCGGCTGATCCTTTTGGCGTGACCTACGCGCTCGCTAGCTCACGTCGACTATCGGGATCAGCCGACCCACTACTATGCAGCTGGTTGATCTACGAGGAACGCTGCAAGTAGCTAGCTCCCATGTTATGTTACTCACGAAAAGTGATGGTAGAATGTTACTTCCTCCATCCTAATTTGTAGGATTCAATTTGCAAATCTCTTGTCCCAAGGTGATAGTTGATTGGAGATTAAATCTTGCATGCATTGGTGGGGAGAGACACCAACCAATAAAGGAGAGGGAATTAAATAAAATTATGCCTAGGAGGTGAATTTTTTGGGACAAATTAATTTTAAGATTGTGCCCTACAAATTAGAACGAAGCGAGTATTGTAAGTGGCAGCGGTAGTCTATTAAAATGCTTTGGGAATTGAGAGCTTCTTTGATTCAGAAGGTTGTAAAAATGTAGGAACAGTAAAAGCTACTCCCTCCGTTCGGAAAAGGATGTCTTACATATATCTAAATTTAGATGTATGTGTACACTAAAACATGTCCACATACATCCAAATCTAGATATATCTAATATAACCTTTTTCGAACGGTGGGAGTAGAAATTCCAATATGGGGCCAATCACTGGCCCATGCACTGTGCTTCGCTCGATACATCTTATATCGATTTTAAAAAATAAGGTCCTTCTGATTTTTTTTGTCTCATTCCTACGGATTCAAGAGCGTACATGCACCAATTTCTAATTTCTATGAGATGCCAATCCTTCGGCTTTCTCTCAATCAAAGAGGCCCTAAATTTATACATGTCGACAAGGAAGCATAAGGGGCAAACTATGGAGGAGACTAAAGCATAATTCAACCGGAAAAAATCCATTTTAAGACTTGGGAAGGCCCCTATAGAATTGATTTATTAACCAAAATCTGAACTGATGGAAAGGGACAGGCAATATATTTATATTTTAACACTCTCCCTCACGTTTATGTTATTTTAGTCCTTAGAGTGAGTTCACTCCATGTTGCAAAATCATTTTTTAATACCTCGTGAGTTGGATATTGAACTGGAAACCTGTTGCTCTGATACCATATAAAATTGATGCACTAACCAACAAAATCGGGACCGGTGCTCCTTTTCTAAAAAAAATCTATGTGGGTGACATACAACTTTGTAACAAACAAAATGCTTTTTAAGTGGGACTTACTTACCACCATCTTATTCTCAGCAGAATCTATGTATGCTGCTTTATTTAATTCACAAATTCTATTAAAATCTAAGCGATTATGGAAACTCAAGGTGCCACTTAAGATTAAAGTATTTGTTTTCTTTTTTAAAATCTAAGCAGAATCAAGTTGGTACAGAGACGCAAAATGTATGATTTGTTTTAACATGAGGCGATTGAACTTTTTTTTTTCGAGTGCATGATGCTCAGGTAGCATAGCGGTGGGTCTATTACGCTTATATTGATATGCGCTTCAATTTTTTAGAAATTGATACGGGGTGTTGATAAGTCTATTTTTCTTTACCATTTGGTGGAAGCAACAACGTCTATTTGGCTATGTTGGATAGATCTTGTGTTTGACAGAAATCTTGTTTTCGTCATGCTGTAGCTATTTTTATGTACCAGCTGGCCGGCTAGTTTGGTTTACGAGTTGCTCGCAGACTTCTTATTCTAAGCGCTTAATTTTCACCCCTTTTTTCGATTGGGTTAGTTATGAGATATAATTGTAAACATGTTTTTGTTGTATGTTTAAATTCACACCTTTTTCGCTCGATATAGTATTTTGTACCAGTTCGCTTGCCATGCATGCATAAACAGTTCAGCAACTGAAAGACTAACTAGCACTAGCAACTTGGCGGCAAAGTAACATTTGAACATAGTTGAAGAAGGACACGGCGATTCGGCTCATAGGTCTAGATGCACCCGTTATGTAAAACATTTTTAACTTTTTTAAAATGTCAAAAAAATTAAAAAAAAATTCGGATATACATTAGCACCCGTTATGTTAGCACAAAAAGTTTCGTGAAGAAAAGACATTTTTTGCGGGCTGTGCAAAAAAGACAAAAACTTGTCGCGTACAAAGTTATTTTGAAAAACCAGAATTTGTCTTTTTTGCACAGATAGCAAAAAATGACTTTTCTTCGCGAAACTTTTCATACTAACATAAAATGTCCGTTTGTACATCCGAAATTTTTATTTGAAATTTTTTGACATTTTGAAAATTGATTTTTGAACAGTGGGTGCATCTAGACATATGACCCGATATTGATTTCCGTTGAACATAGCACTAGGAACTTTCCTCTCTCCAGCCTCAAGAGCTGATTTCCTTGAGAAGCAAGCTGTTACGTTCCTGCTGTAGTTGCTTGGCCACCAAGGCCATATGCGAATTCCGCTCGGAAGTCAAAACTCATAAATCTCGCCATACGTTCGGTCAGTATTACATACGGAATACGAATTTTCTTTCCTGACCTCGAATGGAATATTCGACATAAGTTTTATATACAGTATATTGCATGCAGGTCAAACTCTCTGTCTAATTATTGAATAGCGCCACGGCTTCTAGAATGAGTGTCAATACATTGAAAGAGCTGACCAAAATGGATAAATTATAATCTACGGATTTTATCTGGACACACTCGGCTCTGTACGACCGACGTACGAGCAGTCCAGCGGCACGTGCCTGTCGACCTGCGCGCGTGCGTACGTATGCCAAATGAGAATACCTGGTCGAGCTGGCGTCACGGCGTGCATCATGTTCTCCCACCGAACTTTGATCTGTTACAAACTCAAAAAAAAAAAAAAAAGGATCTGTTACATCACGCACCGAAGATTAGCGTGCATCATCTCCATTTTCTCATCTGCAAAACATGTTTTTCATTCCGTCTTGTTTTTTTCTTTCTCTTTTTTTTGCGAAACACAGTACAACGCAGACGCTCACAAACACGCACGTACACTCACCCCTATGAACGCACACACGCACACCCTATCCCTATGAGCACCTCCGAGAGACCGAGCCGGCGGATGGTTTTGAGATTGACGAAGTCACTACGGGCGCCTCGCTGTCGACGGGAACGTCGCCTCCCACTGAAGAATATTCCGCCTAAATGAGAAACACCAGCGTCAAACCTGGGGTTTGAACTCTGGTGGGCTGGGGGTACAACCACCCTCCTAACCATCTTGCCACAGGCAAGTTCTCGTCTTGTTTTTTTCTTTCTCGTGTGCGTTAGTGGAAGCTCCATCCGTTGGTTTAATTGTTTGCCCCCCTGGCCCTCGGTCGTAAACATCATTGACGACCTACCTTTTTCTCGCTTTTATTGTGTTGGTGATGGAACCGGTGTGGTACTCCATATTTCCTTTTCTTTTCTTCATCTCGAGGACGCTCCAGTTGAAGGTGGCACATGCACGGATGCATCAATCAAGCAGACAAGCACCGAACAGAGTCATACGACTTCCCAATACGCACTAATCTTCGTTCCTGACTTATAATGGAATATTCGACTCAAGTTGTATAATGCTGGTCGACGTGCAAATCTTGTGTTGCTAGTCTGTATAGCGCCGCCGGGCTGCTAGAAGGATCTTCACAATTTCTTCGTAGGAGCCCTGTGGTGCCACGCTACGCATTTTATGTCGACATACACTTTGGTGTCAGTTTTGGTGGTGTCGCAGGAGAGGGATAAGCGTTGGTTTATCACATAGGTTTATCCTATCTTTACAGATCTGTAAAATCGATGGATACGTGATTTGCATCTTGTTCTTTATTTATCAATGAGAATCGTATCTCTCCTATCTAAAAAGAGAATTTTGTTCCTTAGTCTGCCAAACAACGCACTTCGTCGACCCTTTCGTCCGACCTCTCGCGTGACCCATCGTTGTTTCCCCCCACGAAGACAAGACTTCAGTCCAGCGCCATCCCCTCGTCCTTTCCCATCTCGCATCGCCACCTCCCGATCCCCTTTCTCGCCGCCTCCGTCGGTCGTCGCCGGTCTATTCCGGCGAATCCTCGCGCTGCTGACCATCGCCCCAACACCTCCTCCTTTCCCTCTCTCTATTCCATGGCGTGGAACCGCCGGTCCGCTACCCCGCTACAAACCCTAGCCGCCTCGGAGTACTGCATCCAAGCGCCGCCGCCCGCATCTTCCTGCGCCCCCACCTCAACTGTGGGATGCAGGATGGGATCAAGAGCAGCGTTGTATGGGATTAGGACAAGGAGCAGCGAGGTAGGAGCTGCCCGCATCGGCGACAACGACGGCCTTGGCATCGCGCCATCGTCCTTGGCGAGGGATGAGAACCGGCATACACGTTGCCGCTGCCCGGGCCCTCGCCGCCAGTACGGGATCACCGGCCGCTCTGTCTCCAGCAGACTGGTCTCTGCGCCCCAGACCTGATGCAGATGATGTGCGCCGACGGCACGCCATCACTCAGCACCCAGCAGATCGCGGATTCGTCAGCGCTATTCCCCTCGGCAAGACGGCGGAGGCGAGAGTCAGGATAGGGGCTAATTCATATGTGGATCGACGCGTCCTGGTCCGTCCACAAGCCGTCCTCTCGGCCAAGTCTTCGGCAAGTAGAGCGAGGAGCGCCCATGCCTGCCTTCCCTTCCTAGAATGTGCAACGCCAGGGAATGCGTCCCATCAGCGCATACATCCGGGACGGTTAATTTGGCCTGCACGGTTCAACCAAGTCGTCGGCAACGGCACCGGAGTCGGTCCCGACAAGACGGGCAGTAGCAAGGTAAAAGTTATGAACAAGCACAACTGCGGTTTCATCGCCAAGGCCAAGAACATGGTCTCCTGTCATGGTCCATCGTTACCTTGCCTTGCATGTTGTTTGTTTTGATAGAGTACTAGCTATATGGTATACTCAGGAATTTGTGACCAAATTAGTGAATACAGTTGAGTGGCGGTAAAAGTCACCTTTTTAGATGCACTGCTTTAATTGATCACCAGGTTGTATATACTTGGGCCACTATTATGGCATCATAGTATTCTGTTGATTATTGGCTAGCTAGAGTCTACTCGTAAACTGGCATATGAAGAAGGTAGAGTCGGACATTTCATTCACTTTACATGCTCATAATATTTGGTGCTAGCTGCTAGCTCAACAGGTAGGGGATGGTAGTGCCTTATAGCTTGAGATGTGGATGGTGTCATGACATTTTGTATATTCTTGGGCATTTCACTATTGAAACTCGAGTACTTAAAAATAATGTTCTTAATTGTGGATCAAAATGAACTATGATCAATATGGTTTTTATAAATTTATCGAAGTCAACTGGATACGTCCATTACACGCATGGTATTTAGCTATCTCTATTGAACTCAACTGGATACGTCCATTGCACGCATGGTATTTAGCTCTCTCTCAAGGGCTGAGAAAAAAATAGTATTCCCATTTTGACCTCCATATTAAATTACGGGGATTGGAAGCTCACCAATTGAAAAATATTTGATGACGCGAATATACAAATGGTCGATTGAAATAACATCAAGTTGCAATATCATTTCATTTTCTTTCTTTTGGACAGATGGACCGTGGCCACAGTATAGCTACAGTGGGTTTCCATCATGCTCCAGACCAACCACCTCACTTAACATGCTTGCAATCCTGGTTAACATGTCCTCATTCTTTTCAAGTCTGTAAGTACATTCTGGCAGTCTGCATCAAATAATTCTTGCTTTGTTTTGCTTGGCGCAGAGATCGTGATGCTGAGTTCGTTACTGGAGAAGTACTGGCCGTCAATTTTGAATAATGGGTAATATTAGTATCCTTAAATTCGTCGCTTAGTTAGCTTGATATACTTCCCAACGCTCTTGCTGTCACGTATACATACATGTTCAGTGGCACAACTAGCCTGATCTACCTATGTACTCGATGAACCAGTAATTCGACATCTATGTTTGGTGTCAAAAAAGAAGTCTCGTCACATGATCTGTGTGATGTGAGCTTGCTGTTTGATGGTTCCAGAAGAATAATTCCTTGTGTTGTGTTTGTTTTAGGCTATTTTTTTGTGTCTCTTTTTGTTGATGACATAGCCTGACACTCCAGTTCTCAACAAGGATATTTCAACTCCACGCACAACATGATACTCCAGTCCTCGAAGTGCAAGATGAAGATGTTGACCTTGAGGATTTGTATGATTACAACAGTAGGTTTTTACTGTGCTTAACTTTGTATTAATAAGCTTTTCTTACATACATGTTACTTCAATTCTTCTTTCCAGCAGCAAGATCATTATTTTTTGTAAGGATTTCAGTTTTGAGTTCCTGAACACCATGTGTAACATACTCATCTGAGCACATGATTTACAAGTTTTTAGATATAGATCTCTTTGCGTTGTCTCTTGCTTCCGAGTTGTGACTGTCTCCATGAATAATAAGATTGAAGTAGAAACGGTGTTGGGACAATCTTCTGCTAACAAAATTAATGTCAAACTCAAATCTTAATATTTAAAAATTGTTCCTTTGTCTGTTGAATCGTAGTTATTTAATATCTGTGGTCGGTGTTGGATATCAAATATCCTTAGGTGTGAATGCGTGGAGTGTGCACACATCTAACACCTAACAGTGTGGTTTTATTGTCTGAAGATACATCAGTTCATTCACTGTTGTGGTAGCAGTTTTATTGTCTGAAGATCCGGTTTCCGGTTTACAGTTGCTATGGAGGCAATCTTAGAAAAATCATGTATAGCGTCTGTTGCATTGGGATCCTGGACTGTCTCGAAGAGATTTCAATAACCTAAGGGGAGGAAATAATCATTTGTAAAGATATGTGCGTCTCTGTAAGTTGCATATGCTCTTGGTAATATTTTTGTAATATCTCCTATGAGAAATATATGTTAATTTGTAAACAGTGAAGGTGTCGTTGTCAGACTCTCAGACTCTGAACTTTCTGAAGATTTGCACAGCAAAATACAGAGAGGAAGACATATAGCGAGAGATTTTTGTGCTTCCTCACATTGCAGCCTTTTCTGTTATTCATTCACTGTATATATTCCGTTACAGAGGAGGTTAGCTATAAAACTAACTCCCGAACAGCCGGCTATGATCCGCTTCTATGGTGCCATCCCACGGCCTCCTGCTACAGCATTCAGCAATTGGGAGAGAAACAAAAACGAGGGATCATCTGCATGTGAGAAAAACGTCCATGCGTCACTCAACAGAAAAACAGAAACCTACATGGCGATGAGATTAGCAAGGTCCAACCGAAAGTTAAATGTCCGGTGAGGAAAATCTCATGGTGTTCATGCGAAATCTTTGTCCCCATAAAAGATATACTTTTAAATTTGAAATACTGGATTTATTCTTTAATTGGATGGCAATGTGTCGACGAAGGCCTTGCGTCGCCGGTGTTGGGACGGATGATGGAATGAGCGCACTGCATTACCATCCCGATTCCTCCCTCAACAATTTACCCCTCCCTCTGCTTTCTCTACTCCCCGGCCTGATGGACGCGAAGGCCTTGGTAGAGTGGGGGTGAGGTGACGATGGTGACACATGACTTTGCTAGCGTAGACACATGTGTGCATCAGGGATGCTGAAACAGCCTACCATCACAAATCTTATGACATGGTTCGGCTATAACCAACGGGAATTTACTTTATGCGGCTCTGCGGTGCTTATATTTCTCTCCCGTTGCAACGCACGGGCATTATGCTAGTTACTTAAAAAATGATTAGCGGCGTTAGTTGCACTCTGGAGGCTGAGCTATGAACTGCCTTTTTTTTTGTCTATATCCGGCAAGACTCGTCGTTAGGATCTTGGGGGCCCATATAGCATGAAACAAACCCTGTCATTAGACTGGAAATCTTTTCGTGATGTCTCTGACAGCCTGACGCCGACCCAGTTTTTGGCTCGGAGATGTTAAGATCGGTCATGTACGGTGTTAGTATAGCTACCGTATTTGTACATGTACATGTATTGTAACCTGCCGGCATATATATATAAACAGATCATGTGGTGGCTTTGACCCCACGAAAACCCTAAACCTATTTTCTCTTGGTATCAGAGCCGTATACCGCCGCCGCCGCCTTCACGAGATCGATCCTAGCTGAGATTGGATCGCTAGCTAGCTGAGCCATGACTTCTTCGGCTCTTCAGGTGTCGGACGTCGCAGTCCCAGCGGCAGCTGTTCCCACCAGCCCAGTTCGCCTAAACCGTGGCAACTTCATGCTATGGCGCGGACTGACGCTGCCGCACTTCTCCGGCGCGCACCTTCACGGCTACCTCGACGGCACCATGGCGGCTCCGGCGAAGACCATCACCACAGGAACCGGTGACGCGGCGACCACCGTTCCCAACCCCGCCTATCTTCGTTGGTGGGGGCAAGACCAGAAGGTGCTTGGCCTTCTGCTGTCCTCCATGGATGAGGACATCGCATGCCAGTTGATCGGCTGCGCGACATCGGCCGCTGTTTGGACGGCCGTCCATGCCATGTTCGGCGCGCAAAGTCGCGCCAACGTGCGTCACATCAAGCGCCTGCTTCAGTCCACGCGGAAGGAGGATATGACCGCGGCGGAGTACATGCACAAGATGAAGAGCCTCGCGGACGTCATGGCGGCTGCCGGCTGTCCGCTCTCCGACGACGACATCGTCGACTACATCATCACCGGTCTCGGCCCTGCGTTCAACGCCATCGCCGCTTCACTGACCGTGAACAACGCTTCAATCTCCTACGCAGAGTTTTACTCTCACATCCTCTCTTATGAAGCTCTACAAGCGCAGCAAGCTCAAGCCGTGGAGTGGTCTTCCTCCGCGAACGCGGCATCTCGGCCTGGTCCCTTCGGCAACTTTGACCAGCCGAGGCAGCCGAGCTTCCCCCCGGCTCCGCATGCTGGGGGTCGTCCCGCTGGTTATACCAACTACCAGCAAGGGCAAGGCGGCGGCAATGGTCGTCAGCAGAACAACGGCGGAGGCAACTCCCGTCCGTACAACGGCGGCCAGAACTTTGGCAACGGCAATGGCCGTAATGGTCGTGGCGGTCGTCCACGCCCCCGGTGCCAAATCTGCAAGAACTGGGGGCACGAGGCTGACGATTGCCGGAACCGCTACAACCGCAACTACCGCGTCGACAACCAGCGCTCTGGGAACTCCGCGTCGACAAGTTCCACCGTGAACCCACACTGGCACATGGATACCGGTGCCACGGATCACCTGACGAGTGATCTCGAGCGTCTTCACTTTCATGAGCGCTACAGCGGGAAGGATCAAGTCCAAGTGGCCAATGGTGCAGGTTTGTCTATTTCGCATATTGGTCATTCGCATATAGCCGGTTCTTCTCTTCAATTAAAAAATGTCCTTCACGTTCCACACATAAGCAAACACCTTCTCTCCGTTTATCGTCTAGTTTCTGATAATGACGTCTTCGTTGAGTTTCATCGTAATTTTTTCTGTGTTAAGGACAAGGCCACGAGGAGAGTTCTTCTTCACGGTAGAAGCCAAGATGGACTCTATCCTATCCCGTTTAGTCGAGTGTCATCATCCTCGCCTCACCATGCGTGCTCCAGTGTCAAGGCTACCTCGTCCCAGTGGCATCAGCGTCTCGGTCATCCTACCAATAATGTAGTGCAACATATTGTTAAGCAACATGATTTATCTTGTTTACCTTCAGACAATTTTTCCTTAGTTTGTGATGCTTGTCAGCGAGCTAAAAGTCATCAGTTGCCATATAATTTATCTCATCATATTTCCAGTACTCCGCTTGAGTTGATCCATTCTGATGTTTGGGGTCCCGCTGTTGCTTCCTCTGGTGGTTTCAAGTACTACGTTAGCTTTGTTGATGACTACTCGCGTTTTTGTTGGATCTATCTTCTTAAGCATAAGTCTGATGTTGAGCAAGTTTTTTATGCTTTCCAGGCTCATGTCGAACGCCTCTTAAATACTAAAATTAAGGCGGTTCAGTCGGACTGGGGAGGTGAATATCATAGATTGCATAGCTATTTTCAACGCACGGGTATTTCTCACCGTGTTTCGTGTCCTCACACATCCCAACAAAATGGCATTGTCGAACGCAAGCATCGTCATTTGGTAGAAACTGGCCTCGCCCTTCTTGCGCATTCGTCGCTTCCTTTACGTTTTTGGGATGAAGCTTTTTTGACTGCGTGCTATCTCATTAACCGCATGCCTACTCCTGTTCTTAATAAAGACACGCCACTGCACCGTCTCCTCAAAATTCAGCCAAACTATGATTTTCTTCGTATTTTTGGTTGCGCGTGCTTGCCGAGCCTCCGTAAGTACAATGCACACAAACTTGATTTCCGCTCTAAACTGTGTGTTTTCCTCGGCTATAGTCCTATGCACAAAGGATACAAGTGTTTGGATCGGTCCACGGGACGCATCTACATCTCTCGTGATGTTGTTTTTGACGAGTCAGTTTTTCCGTTTGCGACCCCCGGTGTTATTGTTGATATTCCCTCGCTTCGCCAATCCATCACTTTTCCAGCCTCGGAACCGGCTACGAGTGATCATATGCGTAAATACGACTTATCATACATGTCCACTAATCCACCTGCTTCAGGTGATGCTTTTTCCTCTCAGGTTCCTGCTGTGATGGACGTACACGTCCCAGACGTGATTGACGTGCATGCATGTAGCACGCCCACCGATGCGCCTAATGCTGAATCTCCTGTGCGCTCACCACCCACGGCATCGAGCCAGCTTCGCTCGCCATCCTCGGCCTCGCCTGGCCCATCAGCATCACCGCATCACGACCCAACTGGGCCGTCCTCTCCGCTGCAGTCCACGTCGCCACTTGATGGGGAATCCTCTCCGTCCCTGGCCGCGACGTCTCCGACTGTAGCTCGGATCGGTGCGACGCCTAGCTCCGAGCAGGTGCCCACATCTGATGTTGCTGCCGCTCCTGGCCATCACATGACCACTCGCCATCGTGATAATACTCGTCGGGAGAAGAAACCGACCGATGGTACAGTGCGCTATGATCCGCGTCGGCGAGCCTTCTTTGCCGCTCCTGTGTCTCATCATGACGCTCTCCGCGAACCAGCCTGGCATGCTGCTATGACTGATGAGTTCTCTGCTCTTTGTCAGACCAACACATGGACGTTGGTTCCTCGCCCGCCGGGTGTCAACATTGTCGGCAGCAAGTGGGTGTTCAAAACTAAACACCGCCCTGATGGTTCTATTGAGAAACACAAGGCTCGTCTCGTTGCTCGTGGATTCACTCAGCAACACGGCATCGATTATGGTGATACTTTCAGCCCGGTTGTGAAGCCAGCCACAGTTCGTCTGGTTTTGTCTCTTGCTGTCTCACGCGGATGGACTCTCTGCCAGATTGACGTCAGTAATGCTTTTCTTCATGGTTTCCTGTCTGAGGATGTTTACATGCAGCAGCCGCCTGGTTTTGAGGATGCTCGGTATCCCTCTCATGTTTGCAAGCTCCAGCGCGCCATTTATGGTCTCAAACAGTCCCCAAGAGCCTGGTATGCTCGACTGAGCACTCTTCTTCATCAACTTGGTTTTGTTTCCTCCAAAGCGGATACATCTCTTTTTGTGTTTCGCCGAGATGGAGTTCAGATTTTCATGTTGGTTTATGTTGATGACATTGTTATTGCTGGGTCTACTCCTGCTGCGGTTGAGCGTTTGGTTTCTTCTCTCGCTGCCACCTTTCCTATTAAGGACCTTGGAGTTTTGGAGTACTTTCTTGGTTTGGAAGCGTCCTATAATTCTGGGGGCATGACACTGACCCAACGCAAGTATGCTCTTGATCTCTTGCATCGGGTCAATATGGAGAATTGCAAGTCCACTTCCACTCCACTCGATCCTACGGAACGCCTTGCACGAGATACTGGTACACCATTGGGTGCTGATGATTCTTTCCGGTACCGCAGTGTTGTTGGTGGCTTACAGTATTTGACGCTTACACGTCCAGATATTTCATTTGCGGTGAACAAGGTGTGTCAGTTCCTCTCTCAGCCCACTGGAGTACACTGGGAAGCTGTTAAGCGCATATTGCGCTATGTCAAGGGGACTTTGGATACTGGACTTCGTATACGCAAGTCTCCTTCTTTGGGCATTAGTATCTTTACTGATGCAGACTGGGCTGGATGTGTTGATGATCGTCGTTCCACCGGTGGTTTTGCAGTCTTTGTTGGACCAAACCTCGTTTCTTGGAGTTCTAAGAAACAGCCTACAGTCTCGAGATCCAGTACCGAGGCAGAATATAAGGCGCTTGCAAATGGAGCTGCTGAAGCTATGTGGGTTGATTCCTTGCTTACAGAACTTGGAGTACCTCAGCAACGTGTTCCCATTCTATGGTGCGATAACCTAGGGGCTACCTACCTCACAGCCAATCCGGTGTTTCATGCTCGTATTAAGCACATTGAGATCGATTTCCATTTTGTGCGCGAGCGAGTTGCCGATGGAGCATTGCAGGTCAGGTTCATCTCTTCAAATGATCAGTTGGCTGATGTGTTTACTAAACCAGCCACACGGCAGATGTTGGACCGATTTAAGACCAATCTAAATCTTGTATGTGCTAGTTTAGATTGAGGGGGAGTGTTAAGATCGGTCATGTACGGTGTTAGTATAGCTACCGTATTTGTACATGTACATGTATTGTAACCTGCCGGCATATATATATATATAAACAGATCATGTGGTGGCTTTGACCCACGAAAACCCTAAACCTATTTTCTCTGGAGACAGACGCCCGACGGGGACTCAAATCAACGTCACCACTCACCGACTCATCACGACGACGATACACACCGGTAACCAAATCTTCTCCCCCAGAAAAGAACAGGAAAATTCTAGAGCGTCTTTCACAACCCGGCTGTCGCATTTGGCATCGACAGAATCATTTCGGACGTGTTATTTCTTCCTTCCTTTCGCACTAGCACCGTGTGTTGTCTCCCGTAATAATGATAATAAAGAGAAAGCACTCAGCACTCCTTTGTTTTTTTTAGCGGAAGCACTCCTTCGGTTCTGCGCACGGTTCAGTGGTTCCTAGTGGTGGGCTTGCCAGCGAGGTTGAGGTTCTCGTCATTTTTTCTACCAGTATGTGTGTGACTCATGAGTGACAGAACAGACCTGCGGCCGTATTTTCATTTAGCGAAGAAGCCTTTTTTTTGGAACTTCCAATCTATTCATCAATCATCAAAGTAATCAATCATCAAGGTAGTACAAGAAACAACAGAAGTAAAATAAATTATATCCAAATCCGTAGACCACCTAGCGACGACTACAAATATTGGAGCGAGCCGAAGACGCGCCACCGTCATCGCCCCTCACACACCGGAGTCGGGCAATAGTAGACAGTCAGAAAGTCGTCGTGCTAAGACCACATAGGACCAGCGCACCAGCACATCAACCGTCGCCGATGAAGAGAAGCATAGTTTGAAAAGATCCAACTTGTAGACACACGAATACAGACGAGCGAACACCGAATCTATTTGGATACACCGAAGACAAACACCGACCGAATCCCGTGAGATCAGCCAGAGACACACCTCCATAGGCCCTCTGACGACACTAGACGCACCGCCGAAACAGGGGCTATGATGTTTAGTAACCTGGCATCTACTTCATCTATCTTCTTATATAGGACGTTTTGGCAAACTTAATTGGCTTGCCAAACCTTGTATTTATAAAAGGGGCAGAGAGAGTACATCTTATTTTATCTGACATCTACTTCTGTATAACAAATCTCCTTGGCGGACTCTTTGGTGGGCTCAGGTATGACAATTACAACTTGCGCCTACAGTTGCTATAAAATCAATCTACTCTGTTACAGTTCCAATACTTTGAAATATTGCGGCAAATATGCAATGAGAGAACATGGCTGAGGTAACAACTTGCTTCATGTAGGTCGCAGTACCATGCCATCCGGTTCGTACTTTGAGCCCAGAAATTTGTCTGAATATCAAAACAAAGCTGCAAACCTGACCGCAGAATGGGCTAAACAATAATAGCAAAGCAAACTCTACCCCGGATTGGACCTGCGGCAAACAATAATATCATATGCCAGAAGTGATACAACACTAGATATCAGTTCTGTCACTTGTGGCTGTGTGCATCTTAACTATGCAGAGGCCGGGTGTAATGATTAAACCTTTTAAGTAATAAAAGTCTTTATCTAAAAAAATCAGTTCTGTCACTCTGTAAGCTGAAGGCTACAAACCAAATCTACAGCATCACCCCACCACATTCCAACAATAACGCAATCTTCACGCAGAAAATCCAGATCAGAAAGAAAGGCATAGATCCCTGTAAGACATCACATGGTGTTGTCTTCTCTCGCTATATTCTCCCGCTTGCTGTGATGAAGAGAATATATGTGAAGCAACATCAGGAGGTAATATAACTCAGCTAGCAAGCTTGAAGGCATCAATGAAGAGGCCATATGTGAAACCCATCTTGAAATTGTTGAGGAGTGCAACAGGGAAGGTAACCTTAGGCCGGCTGTAGTAGAACTTCGTCACATACTCGGTCAGGAGGACACACACGACTGCTGCTATAACATCATTCACAGCCAAAGCACCGAATGACAGTGAAATCGTCTGCGCAACATAAAAGCCACCCAGCAGCGCGATGCCACCAAAAAGAGCTCTCCTGGACCCGGTTTTGAAATAGTTTCTTGACAGCTCAGGGATGATCCGGATTATGTCAATCAGTCTTCTACGGCCATCATTTCCCTGCAGAGCATGGACCTTGAGGAGTTTGTAAGAGGATTTCCGCGGGAAGTTCTTGTAGGTTGGTGAGAGTGCGCTTGTCCCCGCATATAACCCGTAGTTTGGAAGACCAATGGCAATATAATTTGAAGCACACGTCATAAGAAACACCGTCTCCTTATGAGAGATGCTGCTGCTGCTGCTGCTGCTGCATGAATAGCAGAAAAAAGGCACAAGTAAAAAAAAGACACCAAGCATGGCAGGAAGATAAGGTGCAAACAAGTAGTAGAAAGAAAGAATAAGCACATCTCAAGAAACCAACGATGCAAAATGTCAACAATATTTGGTGTCCCTTGCAAAGTCTGATAACTTAGATATGTGGGTATGTCCTTGGAGATCCTACTGTGAACTATGCCAAGCCATTTCAACAGCTGAAAATGCTAGGACATGAGGGATGCATTAGCATGCTATCAGTTTCAGAGTCCAAATCACCGGTGAACACTTGGAACGGTTCACTTAGGAGGGTTGTGTTGTAATTTTGGGATTGTGGATCCGATTGACCTCTAGGCCTGCAGTTGTCACAGAGGGCTTTATGGAGCGGTGGCACCATGCCATCCACTCCACCCCACTACCCCAGCCGTGACGCAGAAGGGCATGTCTTCGGTGATTATCATTACTGTGTGGTGGATCTAGAAGCATCAAAATGTTGTTGTGTTCGACAACGGGATGCCCGACATCACCAGCCTGCTCGACAATACAAAGGCCAAGGCCCGGCAGTGGGGAGTTCAGGTGTGGCATGTCGGGAGGCGCTTCTCCATACGGTGTCTAGCACTTACGAAAGCTATGCTGTAATTTTGGGGTGTCGACCCCTGTGGGCTTCTGAAAAAAATATTCTATAAATATATGGAGACGCAGAGTTTTTGCACTTTCTCGAAAAATAACAGTTCACAGACACAATCATATTAACATAGATATAGTGCATGGCTCGATAACGGTCTATGCCATGGTTCAGTTCATGCTAGTATACTCCAAATGTGACCCAATTTCTTGTTGTTCATGAAATGCTGCCTCAAGAAACTAAGCATGAAGAACATTCAGCAGCCAGAAAGCAACCCTAAACTGAATTCGTCCTAAGAGCATGATGGCCTTGGCCATCTCCAACAGTCCCCACCATCCCCAATTAACAGATCTGGCAAAATGCAAAGAACACTGAATTTGCAAACACCGAATCCTGTGAACGCAACATTAAGAGCTACTCCGTAGTACTGAAAAACAAGGGTAAAAAACATGATTTGCCCCAGGGATGAAGTTCAAACTCACCTGCGCGGCTCCAACTGATAGCGATGATTCTGCAGGGGAATTGCGTCGAACGGATGGCGCGCGAGCTCCAGGCAACCAAGAAATAATGTGTTACAGAACTGATGGGTTCATAGTTATGGAGTCTTATGCGTTGGATTAGCCCAGGAACGAAGAAAAGAAGGAAAATCAGAGAGCCGACGCGAAGAAGAGAGGCGAGTGAGAGGAGGGAGCAGGGAAGAGAGATGAGGGAGGTGTGGTGGACTCGTCTCTGAGTAACTGAGACTTTCTCCGACTGATAGTGGGACCCCACCGCCAGAGCCCAAAAGAACAGAGGAAATAGTTTTACCGAAATACCCTCATTCACTAGGGTTTATCCCCTACCTCCGCCACCCCCAAAAACCTCCATGGCCGGGGCGCCACCAATCCCCACCACCGCCGTCTCCGCCCCCACCGCCGCCCGCGCATCTGCCTCCATTTCCGCACCCCAACCATCGTCCCTCCTCACCCCACCCCTGCCCGCGCCGACCCATGATCACCCGCCGTGCGGCGGCGGTAGCCCTACGCGCCTCCCTGCGCCGCGTCTGCTCCTCCCACGCCGCCGACTCCGACGAACCCCTGTTTGGCCTCGTCGACACCCCCGCGCCGCAACCCGAGCCCCGCCTCTCCCCCGAGGATTTCGCCTTTATTAAACGCCCCGCCCCTGCGCTCCCCGCCGCCGCCCTCCCGCCCCCGGAGGCCGTCCTGATCTCCAAGCGGTCCGAGCCTACGGCGCCGACTTCGACGGCAAGGCGGAGCGTTTGCTGCGGAGGTACCGTGAGTTCCTGTCTGATTCCGTCGTGGTCGCAGTGCTCAGGGCAGTGCGCTCCCCGGAGCTCTGCGTCAGGTTCTTCCTCTGGGCGGAGCGGCAGGTGGGTTACAGCCACACTGGCGCCTGCTACGACGCCCTCGCCGAGGTTCTGGGTTTCGAAGACCACGCCAGGACAGCTGAGAGGCTGCTTAGGGAGATTGGGGACGATGATCGTGAGGTGCTCGGCAGATTGCTCAATGTACTGGTGCGGCGATGCTGCCGCCGTGGCCTGTGGGACGAGGCGCTGGAGGAGCTTGGGAGACTCAAGGACCTCGGGTACAGGCCATCTGCGGTGACCTACAATGCACTGGTGCAGGTGCTCGCAAGCGCGGGGCAGATGGAAATGGGGTTCCGGGTGCAGAAGGAGATGTCGGCGTCAGGGTTCTGCATGGACAGGTTCACAATCGGGTCATTTGCACAGGCGTTGTGCAAGGATGGACGTTGGACTGATGCACTCGACATCATAGAAAGGGAAGATTTCAAGCTCGACACAGTGTTGTGCACCCAGATGATCAGTGGACTGATGGAGGCCTCTCTTTTCAACGAGGCCATGTCATTTCTTCATAGGATGCGGTGCAACTCATGTATACCGAATGTGGTGACGTATAGGACACTGCTGTCAGGATTTCTGAAAAAGAAGGAGCTTGGCTGGTGCAAGAGGATCGTCAACATGATGATGACAGAGGGTTGCAATCCAAACCCTTCATTGTTCAATTCACTTGTGCATAGTTACTGCAGTGCCGAGGATTATGCATATGCATATAAACTGTTTAGTAGGATGAATACTTGTGGTTGTCCTCCTGGATATGTTGTATACAACATATTTATTGGAAGTATTTGTGGCCGAGAAGAACTGCCAAACCCTGAGTTGTTGGCTTTGGCGGAGAAAGTTTACGAGGAGATGCTGGCTGCTAGCTGCGTTCTTAATAAGGTTAACACTACCAACTTTGTTCGGTGCCTTTGTGGTATTGGCAAATTTGAGAAGGCATTTCAGATCATGAAGGAGATGATGAGGAAAGGCTTTGTTCCCGATGCAAGCACATACTCTAAGGTGATCACTTTTCTGTGCCAAGCTAAGAAGGTAGACAAGGCTTTCCTTTTGTTTCAAGAGATGAAGAGGGTAGGTGTTAAGCCAGACGTGTACACATACACAATTCTGATTGATGGCTTTTGTAAGGCTGGTCTCATTGAACAAGCCCAGAGTTGGTTTGATGAAATGAGAAGTGCAGGCTGCTCACCAAATGTAGTAACATATACTGCATTGCTTCATGCTTATCTGAAATCTAAGCAGCTCTGTCAGGCTAATGACATTTTCCATAGAATGGTCAATGATGCCTGTTATCCAAATGCCGTTACATATAGTGCCCTAATTGATGGTCTATGTAAGGCAGGCGAAACCCAAAAGGCTTGTGAAGTCTACGCCAAGTTAATAGGAGCTTCTGACAATGTAGAAACTGATTTCTACTTTGAAGGAAAGGGCACAGATACCACTTCTCCAAATGTTTTCACCTATGGTGCACTGGTAGATGGTTTGTGCAAAGCTCAAAAGGTGGATGATGCTCACGAGTTGCTAGATTCTATGCTATCAGCTGGCTGTGAACCCAACCACATTGTTTATGATGCTCTTATTGATGGTTTTTGCAAATTTGGAAAAATCGATAATGCTCAGGAGGTATTTCTGAGAATGACCAAGTGTGGTTACTTGCCTAGTGTGCATACGTACACGTCCTTGATTGACCGGATGTTCAAGGATGGAAGACTTGATCTTGCGATGAAAGTTCTGTCTCAAATGCTAAAGGATTCCTGTAATCCTAATGTTGTTACTTACACAGCTATGGTTGATGGGCTCTGTAAAGTAGGTGAAACAGCAAAGGCCTTAAACCTTCTGTCATTGATGGAAGAGAAGGGGTGCAGTCCAAATGTTGTAACTTACACTGCTCTAATAGACGGACTAGGGAAAGCTGGAAAAATTGATGTAAGTCTCAAGCTTTTTACGCAAATGAAGACAAAAGGATGTGCTCCCAATTATGTTACATATAGAGTACTGATAAACCAGTGTTGTGCTGTTGGTCTTTTGGACGATGCCCATTTGCTGCTCGATGAGATGAAACAGACCCACTGGCCAAAGTATTTGCAAGGATACCACAGCACAGTTCAGGGTTTCAGCAAGAAGTTTCTCTCTTCCCTGGGTTTGCTGGAGGAGATGGAATCACATGACACAGCACCGATAGCTCCTGTTTATGGCATGCTCATTGATAGTTTTTCCAAGGCTGGTAGATTAGAGACAGCCTTGGGATTGCACAAAGAGATGATGGAAGTCTCATCCTCTCTAAATATGACCAGCAAGGGCATGTACCCTCATTAATGCGGGCACTTTGTTTATCGTCTCAAGTTGAAGAAGCAATTGCATTACATACTGAAATGACGAGGAGAGGCATGGTGCCAGATTTAAGTGTCTTTGTTTGCCTCATAAAGGGACTAATTGAAGTAAATAAGTGGAATGAAGCCCTTCAGTTGTGTTATGGGATATGCCAAGAGGTCAGTCCGCTTCTCACATATACTGTTCAAACACATTTCTTTATCATCTGCCCTTATTTTGCTATAGATGAACCGTTGTCAGCCCCATAATATACATCACATATAATCCTCCTCTTAGATAGCTTTCTTAGAAAAAGTAGCATGAATGGAACATTGGAACATACCTGGGCATAATTATGCTTTTTGTTTTTAGTTCACCCTGAAATTGAATATTCAAACAGAACAACACATGTAATATGCAGCAAAACGTGAACGTCCTCTACAGTTTGGTTTCATATTGCATCTCCACTTCGAAGTGGGCACAGCCTGCCTTCCAGTTTCCTGTTGTTAGACAATGAAGTTATTTTCAGGATGAGCTATATCCAATGCTAAGTATCTTGCATAGTTTAGTCTTTAGGTGATTTTATTTGTGACTACTAATATTTTGTATTGAACCAGGGTGTGAACTGGCAGGGTAGCAAATCCTTTGATGGGGGGTAGAGCTGTGTTGCCCTACTGCATTATAACTCCCCATTTCTCCCATAAACCGTCATATCTCTACATCTCATGCTTTGCTGTATGGTATGGTGTGACCCAGTTTATCCTCAGCCAATAGTGTGCAACTCACGGATGACTGAAGAAAATCAGCACCGAAGATATGGAGGTAGCACTGCACAGAGATCAGATTGATTCTTAAGCTATACGCCGGTATATATGACATATATGGGTGCTGATATGATGATGATTGAAAACCTTCAGTACACTGCATGCAATCAAATTGCACACACGTAAGCATTCGATGCATTAACTTTTTATGGCAAGACCTCCTCTTTGTTTTAAATTGCCATCAACCAAAATAATTTCTGACCCTTCTATCATCTTCCTTTTGCATAATTTAGGGATGGCTGGTTCATCTTCAGATGGACAAAGGAATATCACTGTAAACAAGATTAGTCTTTGTATATAAATGGTGACAGTTACAGAGAAGTCTATCTAGCGGTTAAGTTAACTCGAAAGTTTTGTAGCCATTTATTCATCATTTCAGTGATATACCATCTGGGGACGATACAAATTGCTTTGATATAGTTTACTTGAGTACCCTTGTAGCTCCTTCATACTTTGCTCTAGTGGTAGAGCAACGGATATGTTCTGTGATCAGAAGAACATACTCTAATATCTTTAAGCCTTTTGTTCCTGACCAGTCTGTATTTTGTATTGCTTTGATACGATTTAACTGTAAATATACACGGGCGCCTATCATAGTGGAACATTCTATCTGTATTCCTTTCGACATCAAAATCTGACATCTGTTTTTGCTCTGGCATTTTGTAATATCTTAGCCGACGTTGATCTCAGCATGTTTCACACATTCAGTCCCGTTTATATATATTTTTCATATGGAAAAAGCATACTTGCAACAAGTTGTGTGAGACCTTTGCACAAACAGTGTCTTCTCTTGTTATTTACTCTGGGAATTTTGCATATTTTCAACTGGGTTGCTTTGTTGCCCCCAGTGTGATGAAGATCTTGCAGCTAGATCTGCAGATTTGTTTTACAATTCAAAATGTGAAGTACTTCTGTCGAAGCTCTTTACTCAAGTAATATGTTTGCATGCTTAGTACATGCATATGAATATATACCTTTTCTAGATGCAGTTGCATTATCTGAAGCACTAGTATGGAAGTGTTGTTTACTTGTATAGCTTCTATTGAGTATTGAATCGAATAAACTTTGTGGTTCATATTTCTTTATAGTCCATCTTTGCATCTAAAAGCATAGGAGTATGTGTTATAATATATTTTTTTGGAAAAAGAATACCTTGCTTCTACAAAACTTCTTACATTTATATGCTTTAAATTTGCAGGGGAGACTGGGAACATACCAAAAAGACCCATGGCTCTTCGTTGTATTGAGTAGTCAGGGTGCCACTTTTGAGATTGTATGGGGAATCGGTAAATCACATGAATATTTTTTATGCATTTCCTATTGTCTCTCTTGGTAGTCGCAACATTAAGTGTTAAGGCTGCACGTAATTTCCAACAAGCATCGTATCATTTTCTATGCCAAAAGAGAATTTATGCTCATGCCATGCCACTGAATGGAAATGAAAATTTGAAAAGAAGGCAATTATTTGCCATGGAATATGCTGTTGTGATGCCCCCAAGAGTACTCTTAACAAATTATTTCATGGTGGAAAATTTTGCGGAAAGTAAAAGAGGCGAACTGTGGCAAGTGGGTATTGCATCACATATTCACATATTTATATGTTTTTTTATAACCTTATGAAGGTTTCAAAGCAGACCGATGTTCACTAAGGTTTATCCGTGAAATATTTTGGAGTGGGCCATGATGATGACATACTCAGTTGTTGATTGTGATGCACTCCATGAACAAAGGTCCCAGATTATTGGACAGCTCATGCAAAATGGCCAGTACATTACTCCAGATGAGGTGAGGCATTGATACACCGTCATATATCTTTGCTGTTGTGGGGTAGTGTTCACTGTTCGTTCTCCCTGAACCTAGCCTTAGCATTCTGAATGACGCTGGAATTCCGATGTGATGGCTACTACTATCAGGCTGTTAGTGAAGAATCATGAATACATTGCTGGGAACTTTGGCAACGGAGTTTATGCTGTCATGCCTTTAATCTCGAGCAATAGGCTGGACTGGTCAAAAAGTGTAGGGAACAATGTGGTGAATTTTTAGCCCCCAATACAAAAAAGTGTCGGCATTCTCTGAGCATTGATCTGTGACCGTGATCTTTGATAAAATGATGTAGTATAATTGTGCCTTTTAACTGTCTATTTAGTCTGGAGAAAAGAAGATTTACTGAAGACAAATGCGTCAAAGGTGATATACTTTTTCAGAACTGGAGCATATCATCCGTGTGTTTCGGAAAAAACAAACAAGATTTGATGCATATATTGCATAGTATGTTATTGCAGCTTGCATTATCTAATTTAGTAACTTTGGTGGAAGCTTCACAAATAAATTCTGCCAAACATGTCACAGCGAATTCATTATTTAATGTATGATTTGATTCCACTGCATTTTTTTGACCAATGCGGTTTTGCTGACGCGTCACAAATCCAGATCCATCACTTACTAAATCTACCAGCAGCCAATGATCTCAGCGGAATAAGAACAGTCAACTATGGTCGAATGCATTTGGCAACATGTAAAATTCTAGAAACTACTCCCTCGGTTCCTAAATATAAGATGGTTTAGCCTTTTTCCGATTCACATGTATCTAGACATATTTTAGTGTGTATGCTCATCCATTTCAGTTCGTATCTAGACCACATTTGAAATACCCAAAACATCTTATATTTAGCAACGGAGGGAGTACATTTCACAGCTCTTAAAGCTCAATTGTTAGATGCAACATGTAAAATTCTCTCGAACATCTCCAGCATGTAAACTTGTGAAACTATCCAGGCGTACGCAACAGACTCATTCATCAGATCTATGGCCACGCCATCTATGTATGATGTTCGTGGAATAGTGTTGAACTGTTGACTGTTTGTTCTCCCTGTACTCTCATCTTTCTGAATAACGCTGGAATTTCGAAGTGATGTCCACTACTATCAGGCTGTTAGTGAAGAATCATCACAACACATTGCTGGGAACTTTGGCAACTGAATTTATGCGAGAAATAAGCTGGACCGCGGTCCACAGTGTAGCGTGATCTTTGACAAAATGCTGCAATAGAATTGCGCCTTTTAACGTCGCTTTAGGCAGGACAAAAGAATATTTACTGATGAAGAATGCCCCAAAGGTGATACTTTTTCAGAACTGAATCATATCATCTGTGTGTTTTGGGAAAACAAGATTTTATGCATGTACTGTATAGTATGTTATTGCAGCTTGCAGTACAGTAGTATAATTTAGGAACTTTGGTGGAAGCTTCAGGTAAATTCTGCCAAACATTTATTTAATGTAGGATTTGATTCCACTACTTTTTCTTGACCAATGTGGTTGTTTTGCTGATGCGGTCACAAATCCAGAAACCTCACTCGCTAAATGTACCAGCCGCCAAATGATCTCAGCGGAATAACGAACAATCAACTATGGTCGAATGCATCTGACAACATGTAAATTCTGAAAACTACATTCCATATATCTCAAAAATCCACTATTAGAGATGTTCTTCTCGAACACCTCCAGCATCATGTCTATCTTTTGTAGGTTTCATGGAAAAAAGAGAAGACAAAGAAGCAGGCGACAATCGCGCGCTAAACAGAGCCTGGGACCTGGTTTATTCGTGGCCAGGTCCTTGTTTTCCTGGTTTTAGTGTCCTGCCAGCAGCGCCATGGTGCCGGAGACGTTGCATGGAAGTAAATCCCTAACGATCCCTCCTTGTCCCGATGGCACCTTGTTTGGTGCCGATGCGGAGCAAATGAGGGTGTGTTCTCGTTTTTTTTTTTTTGTAAACGGGGGAAAAAGCTTTGCCAAATGAGAGCGTGTTCTCGTGGGTTTGATTCATAAGATCTTGTGGGTTTTAGTGCTCCTATATCCTGATAAATGTCTTATACGACCTTTTCAATCTGATTCATTGCCTCCTGTACGCTTCAGTGGTGATGCCATACCTGATTTCCTAGGCTTTGTAAAGCTTGGAGTGCAAACCTGGCCAATGTTTGAATGTTGAAGCCTTTATCTCGCTGTTCCTGGCAAAAAAATTGTGCGGCGTTTGAAGCCTCTTGGTGGGAGCTCACCCTCCTTAACATATCTGGCCAAAGATGACGGCAACTAGAGGCTCGTTTGTTCTATGCTTATATTTGATTGTTCTGTATTACCCCCCCCCCCCCCCCCCCCCCCCCCCCCCCCCCCAATTTTTAAAATCATATATGATTCCTATCGGAAAAGAGGTACGGTTAAAATGAAAAATGAAAGATAGAAGGATTAGCAGCACGACAACACCGATAAGCTTTGGCTGCCACCGCCAGCCCTCGAGGATTTGGTTCTGAAGTGGCTAGATCTAAAGTTGAACACTGAGCTGAGCCAGAACTAACCCAAAGCAGGGGCCGATAATACCACTAAGTTCAGTTACTCTTGGATGCCTGTGGATCTAGTTTAGTTGCATTTGTGTACTTACGAGTTTTGACGCATACCTACAAAGAACTGGATATCAAAACCTATACCAGTTATCTCTCGCAGGATTTGGATGTCCGTTGCCTTTTATCTCTCACAGAAGATGGGTATTGCTCTAAACCTTATTTAATGTACAAATTACTAGTTCAGCTTCAGCCCCTTCACGGTTCCATGAGAGATCAAGCTTGCACGAGAGGAAGACACATAACGCATCCGTCATCTTCGCCCGGTGTTAACTTGCTTTGCTGGACTGCCGGTGTTGCCCTGGGCACATGAGACCTTGCTACTGGACAGTGTGTGTGTTTGGTTAGAGCATCTCCAACGGAGGCCACAATATGGTGCGGGTGATCGTCCGCATGAGGGACATCCGAAACGTATATATATTTGATACATCATAACATATATTTCATGTTATATCTGTATCTATATCGTATCATAGTTCTCGATAGATTTTCTTAAAAACTTGGTTGAAATTTACATCGTTAGACTTTTGAAAAAAGTTATACGCCTTATATTATGGAACAGAGGTAATAGTTTATGTGGTACATAGTGGAAAACATTAAATTAGTATTCGAAAATTCTTTTGTATGTTATGATTTTGTAATCATTGACTAAATATCGTATGAGAAACTTATGGTCAAAGCATGGATTCGGACAGTCAAAATAGGTCTTACATTTTGGAACAGAGATATAATATCAGATACTATGTGTTATCAAAAAGAAAAGAACTGAAGCTCGGGTGGTGACACTGTAGGCCACACCTCAGCTAGAGGACAGTTGCTGTCCACGTACGTACGTTTTCTTTGCCAACAATCGATCAAATCTCCATGTATCCCACCAGAGACAATGATTTTCAGTACGAACAAGTGTCGTTTTCTGATCCAACGAGCCAATGGCACGGCGAAGAACAATCCAGAGAATGATTTTTGGTACGAACAAGTGTCGTTTTCTGATCCAAACGAGCGCCAATGGCAGGAGAACAATCTTTTCTGCCATTTTCGGCAGCTTGGCCCTCTCACCATCATGTCCGGCGATTCTTCGTAGTCCATTTCTAGAATCCCGGCGGGCTGGCCGGCGTCGGGCGGCGACCCATTAATTTCGGGAGTCCCATCTGCCGCGGGCGAACGCCGAATGGGATGCTGAGCCACGTGAAAGGGGGATGGCGCATTGTTCTCTTCCATCTCCAGTCAAGATTATCATGCTATCTACTGTTAGGTCCATGGATTATCCTTTCCTCAAGCCTGACGTTCGCTTCTTCCACGTAACTCAGCTCTTTGCCATTGCTGCTCCGTGCCTTGTAGCACGTAAGTTTTCGACAGCTTAGTTATTCAGGGTTCCAAAGAAGAAGAAAATCATGAGTTAATAGCAGTAGTAGTCATCGCAAATACCTTTCAGTTGCTTGTGTTTCTTTGCTCCAAATGATATGATGGAAAGATGATCACTCCAATCTCTGGAACCCCTGCCTTGATGATTGTGGGAACTGAGAAATCACAGAGAATTCTTGAGTACAGCTGAAGAGGCCCGCCCTCTGTCAGTGGGAACACGATATCAGTAGACATAAAAGCCATGGTGCAAATTACAGGAATAAGTTGGTATTCCGTGGACCCCTATTAGTCAAGAACAAATGTAGATTAGACCTTATCTATGCTTTCCACCTTCTCTTTACCTAAAGTGCATCAGCTCTGCAGACATATTCCTGTTATGATAGAAAGATTAGGACACTGTATTTCACAGATCACAATATCAAAAAGTTAGGACAGTCTGGACGGACATGTCAAAAATGCATCTTTGTGTATGTTCCTAGGAAGATACATTAAGGCCATACCCTCACTCCGTAGAGATCATATTCTACTAGCCAAGCTGGGGGCGTTGTACGGAGCACGACCAGCTTCATAGAAAATATACTAGCAGCACATGCATGTTATACATCACAATCATTGGCCCTTGAATGAATCTTTTGAGTTTGGCGTGCAAGCTAGTCACCCAAATGACTCATGGAGCTTTCAGTTTGATGGTGTATAAACATTGCTACTTAAGACAGAGTGTACTTATGGTGTGCAGCTAACCTCAAGTTATTTGGACACATGATATGAGTGATGGCATTATAAAACTATAGAAGCAGGGAAGGGTGAATTTTCAGGACCAAAACACAAAAGAAAAATTACAGGCCTACGGTTCATTGTTCATCTATTAGACAAATAAGCACAAAAAAAAAAGAGAAGAATTCAGTTTTTAAAGGCACTGTAAGTCTAGAACAGACATTGCCACTGTTCAAATTAGTATGTTGATTCTTCAAACAGAAAAAACTGTTGTGCAAAACCTGTCATTTCAAACTCAACTGCGAGATCTAGTTACGTTATGCCTGCTTGAGCATTGAGTCCCCTACTAGATCTCACTTCAAAGAGTATTGGACAATAATATCAGAGAATACATAAACAAAAAGTCAATCTGCCACCTCATCATTATCTAAACTCTCATTCTTTTTTTAAGGATGAAGTAGGCTTGATTATGTTTTCTAGATGCTGGGATGCATCGAAATAAGCCATACACCTGTACCACTAATTTGATTCAAAAGCCTCTACTCAATGGTAGCACTATGAAGGCAATTATGTTGGGAGACGACAATGAACAGGTATCAATAGAAATCCAGTAACCACTTTATATCGTTGTGGTATCATAATATTCCCAACCAATCATGCTCTAAAAACCTCCTTTTTCCATTCATATTACCATTAAAATAAAATCATTTCTAGTATTCTCTCTACTTGTATACTGCCGCGAAACATAACGTTGGACTAGGCCTGTTGATTCTTACTTATCCCATTTCCCTACAACTATTATCGAGGAAGAGGGAGGGAAAGTTCCTGTTCAGAATGGAAAACATAATGTGTCAATCTGAAAGACAAGTCAAAAGGCAATCAACTTTTCACTAGGAATGTATCATGCCTACGGTTCCAGATATAGGGAATAAGTGAGCACGGCCATCAGATTTTATTCTATCGATGTGGAGTTGCATTGGACACTCCTTCCGTTTGTGTAGGCTTAGAGAGTAGACGGGCCTAAATATTTCCAGTGATAGCGACCAATATCATACTCTATACCTTAAAGTTAGATTCCAAGACGTCTGGAGCTCACAACTCCTGATATCATGAATGCCTTCAGCGCTTTGATTGTTAGTATATATATGGCATGCACCAGAACTCATCAGTTCACCCAAGCTCACATTTCAAACTAAGTTAGCTTGTCCAAACCACAACCTACTCTTACGCAATTCCTGAAGATTCTTAATCTTCACTAAACCATGTCAGAGGCACTTGCCATAGGACATGTTGTTGGAGATATTTTGGACCCATTTGTCAAAGCAGCATCACTTAAGGTTATCTACAACAGCAAGGTACTAACCAATGGGTCTGAGCTCAAGCCATCACAAGTAGCAAATGAACCAAGGATTGAAATTGCTGGGCGCGACACGAGGAACCTTTACACTCTGGTAAGTCCATAACTATGTCATTACTACATTACAATATTAAGGTTCAGGCCATATTTGGGTTCTAGCCAATTAAGCCTATGCTTGAATTAGTAGATTACAGAAATTCCAACATCACAACTCAAACTCGACTTTACTATTTGTCTTGCTAAAAGTAGTACAGTCTCTCATGCATAACATGAGCTTTTGGAGTCCACGCACTCAGTTGTTATAAGTACGTATATAACACTGAAAGCAAAGAATCTCAAGGTTTGGTAATTTGTACAACCTCATCGGTATGGATTGAAAAAGACCTCTGCACTTAAGCTTCTTTATTTCATGTGAATCCTATAGAGATTTTCTACTTAGCGTCTGCACATATACCTGCATCTTTTCATTCGGTGCTGACTGGAAATAAAAATTATGCACTTCATCCATGAAGTACAAGAATATTAGTCATCATGACTAGATGCGGCAATAAATGATCACAATAGAATGTACACATTTGGCTTGCGTCATGAAGGTGCTCAAGTAGCGATGCTACCATTGAAACTGGCAAAGTAACATCATGAAAGTTATTTAACTTTATTTTCTTTTTAGAATGTTATTTTACTTTGTACGAAAAGCATCAAGTTAATGGAAAATTTCGTAGCCTCTTCCCACCTAGTCTGCCTAGAAAAGTATGCCGCCTAGGCTCGCCTAGTTGGAGATTATGCACTAGGCACTGGTTTGCCTCCGGACTAGCATCCAGCAGCTTGGTGGGCACTGCTTCTTAATACAAGGCAAAAGTACATTTCAGGAAGTGTATATCTGACTATCTGCAGAAATATCATCTTTTAATTCCGTGGAAACTACATTCTTAGGGCGAAGAACAATTATTTTCTCTAAACTAACAACCTAACTTGCTATTAGGTGATGGTGGATCCAGACTCACCAAGTCCAAGCAACCCAACAAAAAGAGAATACCTTCATTGGTAAGACCTAGAACATATCGTAACTAGTAGAAGTTACTGAACTTTGTTACTTTTCTATTTGTACATTGTAACAACTTCAGAATTAAAAGTGATTCTTATGGCTGTTCACAGGTTGGTGACAGACATCCCAGAATCAACAAATGCCAGTTACGGTGGGTTCTTCAACTTCTCTTTACTTTCCTAATTTTGAATTTTTTGATGAGTTGAGAAGTTACCTAAGATTATAACAAATGTATATTGAGCTGGTTCGGAAGTCCAGATGAAATTCACATGTAGCTTGTTCTGACTAAAAACAAAAATATATCATGGGTGATTAATTAGGGGAGAAAAACTGAAGATGAAAAGTATAGTAAGTGCTTAGAGTACAAAATTAAAAGAAAAAGCACGCAATTAGCATACCTGGATAGTAAGCAGCACATTGCCCTGTCTTTCACACCAATTCATGGCAGAAATTTCTTTGAAATTACATACCAGAATGACCTCACATTAACATGTTAGTGCACATTTTGTTACAGGAAATGAAGTTGTCAGTTATGAAAGCCCAAAACCAACTGCAGGAATACATCGCTTTGCTTTTGTACTCTTCCGTCAATCTGTCCAGCAAACTATATATGCACCAGGATGGAGACCAAATTTCAATACAAGAGACTTCTCAGCACTTTATGCTCTTGGACCTCCTGTGGCGGCAGTGTTCTTCAATTGCCAAAGGGAGAATGGATGTGGAGGCAGGAGGTACATTAGATAAAAATGGAAGCATTACTGTCCATCCACTGAAGGCAGGAAGTTTAATTAAAATGTGAGAAGACAAACAAGGTCAAGATCACAATCAGTTAAAAAAGGTCCACACCGCAAAGCATAGTGTATGCTGGACTTTTTCAGTGTATCTAAATTAAAATGTTATTACTCTGGCATGTATGCACTAAATAGGGTGCTTTCAGAATGAATTTAACTTACAGTCATGCAAGTTGTAAACAGTGTGCTTTTGGAGTGAATTTAACTTACACTCACGCCTTGAACAACACTTTCTCTTGTTGAGAAATATAAAATTATGACATATCCAACAACAGTCCCTGTCATGTTCAAAAGCAGATGCCCTTCATCAACTAACAAGTTGAGTGCATGACAACAGAAAACAACAACTAATGATATCGCATATTCCTTCAGAACGCTTCAGGCTTCCTAGGCTTGAAGATAACTTCACAGACTAATCCCCAGCAGTCTGTATACAAGGCTGGTATATTTAGCTGTACATAGCTCTTGGCGCAGTTAGTGCATAGTAGAAACTGTAGCAGTATCGAACTCAATCTGATTAAAAACGTTTGGGAACTTTTCTCCTCGCCTGGTATAAAATGATTAATTTACAACTCAGACTGGGTTTATGCCATTCCTCCATCCACCAGTTATAACTGAGGTTCACTGTCAATCATGTTGAAGAACCGAAGAGAGGTTGCATACTACAAAAGCACCCAATAAAGGCTGATTAACCATTAATCATGTCCGTACAACTTTGTACTACTTGGTTGTTCAGATTGAATGCCATAAAACCGATGCATATGCACAGGAGCAACAATAACGAAACATAAACATGCAGTAGCCATGCCAAGGTTAGACTTGATCACAATTAACCCAAAGAAATAGGCATAGCCAAATGATGCTAGCAGTACGGAATAACCACCTAAAGTTCATGTCTAGTCCTTTGGACCAACTAACTAAGTAGATATTTTCTGAATGCATAAGATCCAATCTCCAATGAAAACTGAAAATCTGTCTGAAGAACTACAGCCCATCCAAATGAATTTGCTTCATTAATATGGAAAGCATTGAACATATCTCATCCATGACTTGATTGTTCTTCTGTCCAACTACGAATTCACTGGTCTTACCATTCACCTCAATCGCACTGGATCCTGGCTCTTTCCGCAGGCCCTTTTCACTTAGCAGCCCTCTCACCCTCTTTACGTCAGCCCATCTATCATTCACAGCATATACATTTGAGAGGAGTACATAAACCCCACTCCCAGAGGTCTCCAACTCATGGACATACCTAAGAATCTGCTGTGAAAAATCAACTCGCCCATGAGCTTGGCATGCACTTAGCAGGGCTCCCCACGTGGACACAGCAGGCGTCATAGGCATGACCTTAATTAAACCATATGCTTCCTGGATGAGCCCAGCTCTACCAAGAAGATCAACCATGCAACCATAATGCTCTTCCCATGGCGGGAGATTGTATGAATTTTTCATCGACTGAAACAGCAGGAGGCCTTCTTGCACCAAACCAGTGTGGCAGCATGCACCAAGGACGATTATAAATGTGACTTCGTTGGGGGCCAAGCCTGAAGCCACCATCCTGTCAAAGTACTCAAGAGCTTCCCTACCATGACCATGCAATGCGAACCCATTGATTAACGCATTCCAAGAAGATACATTCTTGAGGGGCATCTTATGGAAGGCTGAAAGAGAAGTTTCCAAGCACCCACACTTTGCGTACATATCAACCAATGACGTCCCTAAATGCACATCCCGCTCGATGCCTTTACGCTCTATATATTCATGCACCCACTTTCCAGACTCCAGTGCGCCTAAGCTCGCACAAGCCGAGACACCGTGGAGAGAACAACCTTGTCTGGCTTCACCCCCGATGTCTGCATCGCATTGAACACCTCCAGTGCCCCGCTTGGAAGCCTGCAGTGCACCAGACCACTTATCATGACTGTCCAAGAAACAATGTCCCTCACCAGAAGCCTGTCAAACACCCCCCTTGCAAGATCCAACTTCTCGCACTTGACATACATATCTAACACTGCATTCCCAACAATGAGTTTCATCTCCATCTCCCGCTTGAGATACCACCCGTGCACGGCCTTCCCAGCCCGCACAACCCCAAGCCTGCCGCATGCGACCAGCACGCTAGCCAATGTCCCATCGTTTGGTGCAACGTCCATCTCGCCAAATACCTCGAGAGCCTCAGCGAACCTCCCTCCCCTGATGAACGCAGACACCAGCGCGGTCCAGGACACGACGTCCGGTCTCGCGATTTCGTCGAACACCTTCCTCGCGTCGTCACACTCGCCGCACGTGCCGTAGAGCGTGATCAGCGCGTTCCGGACTGGAAGGCGCCACAGGAACCCGTCCTTCGCCGCGACCGCGTGCGCCTGTCGGCCTTCGCGGAGGCCGCCACCGAGCCGCGCGCACGCCTTGAGCGCGGCGGGGAGCGTGTACCCGTCGGGCCGTCCGGCGTCTCCGCCCGCGGCGAGGACCGCGAAGGTGCGGAATGCGGCGGAGGGATCGCCGGAGATGGTGAGGTGGGAGATGAGAGCGTTGAACGGGTGCGCGCAGCGTGGGCCGGGGCGGAGGCGGAGCAGCGCGTGGACGGCGTCCGCTGGCGCGCGTGTGGAGCCGAGGTGCCTGGCGAAATGCGCGAGGACGGCGGCGTCGTCGGCGAGGCCGGAGGTGAGGAGGAGGGCTTGGGCCGCGGGGATCACGCGCTCCGGTAGAGGGGTCGGGGAAGCCAGCAGGGCGCGGAGGGTGGCCGGCATTGAAGTACTAGGATTTGGGAGTTTGAGTTGTGCGATCGCGCCCGTAGGGCTCGTTTTGGAATTGGACCGTCTTCCGTAAATTTTAAAGAAAACGTATATACTGGATTGAAATTCCGGCGCTCAATTTGGAAAGTTCGGATTAGCTTTTTTTTTAGATGAAGTTCGGATTAGTTGGTAGGACTGGACGTACTCCGAAGATGGCTTGGACTATTTTTTGTTTCAAAATTCACTTTAGAAATCCTTATGGCGACGCCGGAGTAACAGAAGGCTAGGGAAGGAACGGAAGAGAAACGAAAACGTTACGCAAACAGGAAAAGAAATCAGAAGCCGACTCGGTTTGCGGTCCTCCTGACCCGAGAGCACGTTTGGAGTAGCCAACATCCAAGATCCCGACCTTGAGTTAGAGATTACGTTGCTCGCCGGATTGATCATGGCGATTTGCAGCGAGAAGAGGAGGAAAACCGCAGCATCCGGCAGCTCACCGCTGCCGGACGAGATGATGACGGAGGTATTCCTGCGGCTGCCGGTCAGGTCCCTGCTCCGGTTCCGCGCCGTCTGCCGCTCCTGGGCCGCGACCCTCTCCTCGGACGAGTTCTGCGCCCTCCACATGGCCAGGCCCGACGCCGGCACCGTCACCGAGCCCTACAGGCTGCTGTTCGTGGCGCCCACCACGGGATACGACTCCACCACGATACAAACATGCTCAACTTCTGGTTCTGGCCCCTGCAGGGCGGACACGCTCTTCGCCATTGATGAGCTGCGGGGCGGCTACGTCGGTCCGGTGGCCGCGCAGTGCCGCGGCCTCACCCTCCTGTACGACGCCGTGGCACCGGCCTACTACGTCCTCAACGCGGCCACTAGAGCAGTCACACGGCTGCCGCCTTGCCCGGACGTGCTGCGGTCCAGCGCCGGTCTCGGGTACACTCCCGGACGAAGGAGTACAAGGCTATCAGGCTCTTCACTCAGACGTGCTACGACGAGCAGCTTGCTAGGTACAGCCTTCATGCGAAGTGTGAAATATACACTCTTCTGGATGTGGTGATCAGTGGAGGCCGGCTGCTGGTGCTGGAGGAGGGGGGCCATCCTCGTTGTTCAACAGAGCTACTCAAGCTGCCCTTGCCAATGCAGCTTTTGAGAAACTGACGCCGGTTCTAGCCAACGGGTCTCTGCATTTGTTTCTCCTCCCTCTGTTTCAGAAGACTTGCCCAGGAGTCTCCATCATGTCCTGTCTCTCACGGAGGAGACATTCGGATGGATCCGGTCACCGCCCTTTGTGACGACAGGGGCACATCTGGTGGAGCTTGATGGCCACCTGTGCTGTCAACGACCTGTCTCCACGGGCTGGCTGGTGGGCTGGCACCTTGGGCCTTCGCCTGCTTCGGAACCAGACGCGAGGCATATATAGGAGCTAATATTTCTGTCAACCCTCTCTGTTAGGGTTTAGTGCTCCGACGGCGATCCAATCCCGTCGTGAGATTTGTCCGGCGATCACCTGGTTTTCCTTCCCTATTCTCGCTGCCGGAACTCGGGCTGATTAAGGGACGGCTAGCCTGTCTACCCGGTCTTGGTTTTGGGCGCGATAGCGGGAGGAACTGGGGTGGTTGAAACCCTAATTCGTGCAGGTGGTGATCTGTGTAGATGGCGGACGATAGGTCCTCGCAGGTGTCCGGATATGGCTCGGGAACTAAGGAGGAAGATGAGATCGAGGATATTTTCCAGCATTTGCAGCTTAATGAGGATGAGCTTGATGATGTGGTCGTGGAGGCGGAGGTGATCAAAGAATACCAGAAGGAGGCTCGTTGGCTAGCGATTGGTAAGGTCCTCACCACGCGTTCTTTCAGCGGAGTAGCTTTGTTCGAGAAGATGAAAAGTGTATGGAACTTATCTCAGGAACCAGGGTTTCGCGAAGCGGGGAAGAATCTGTTTATTTTTCAGATGCATTGCCTGGGTGACTGGAAGAAAGTAGTTCATCAGGGACCCTGGACGTTTAGGGGTTGGGGTGTAATGCTCGAAGATTACGATGGACTGATTGACCCGGAGATGGTTGATTTTGGAGGTTTGTCTGTCTGGGCTCAAATTCATGGCATCCCCGAGTTGTTCCGCAAGCATGAAGTCGTAGATGGTTTGGCAAGGCGTGTGGGAAAGGTGAAAGAGGTACAGTTGAACCTAAAACTTTATTTTGAAGGGAATTATGTTCGCCTTAGGGTGAGGTTGGATGTCTCTAAACCTCTCCCGCGTGTGGTCTCGCTTGCTTTGCCGGAGGGCCGAAAACTGCTGGCTGTGAAATATGAGAAGATCCCTTTTTTCTGCAAGCAGTGCGGTCTCATGGGTCATGATCATGAAGAATGTGGGGATGGTGCATGGGATGTCGACAAGTTCCAATATGGTACGTGGATGTTGGCAAAGCACAGAGAAATGCAACCAGTAGAGGAACCTCGACGTTTTGTGTCAGCTACTCGTTATCGTGGAGGTCGTATGGGCAGAGGAGGAGGTAGAACCTCTATGCCCCGTAAGAGATCGTCTGGGGATGCTCACCTTGATGAGGATGTAGATGACACTGCCCAAAGCCCTCTTAAGAATTCTTTTGAGAAGGATACGCTAGTTACGGACAGGGCATCGGAGGGAAACAACTATGGCAGCAACACCCGGAGGAGACTGGACGTTGATGAGGTGTGTGAGAAGGATAAGGAGAAAGCAGGGGCTGGTAATTCGGTGGCTGAAGCGGGGGTGACTGTTCTTTCGGAGCCACCTCCTCCACCGTCTTATGTGCCACCGAAAGAGAGGAAGCAGAAGAAATTGGCAACAACAAGCACGGTTGCGGGAACCTTGGCGGCCTCCTCCGAGGAGGACCGCCAGACCCAATGAGTACTCTCAGCTGGAACGGCCACGGTTTGGGCGACCCCGTGACCGTTCACGAGCTCCGCGACTTGGCTCGCGCTTATTCGCCTGCTATTCTGTGTGTTGTGGAGACACAGATAGCGAAATGTCGTGTGGAAGGACTTGCGCAAACACTGGGTTTTGATCATGCATATGGAGTTGGCAGCACAAGTCGGAGTGGGGGTTTATGTGTTTACTGGCGACAGCCGATGCAACTGAGCTTACGAAACTTTTGAGATATCACATCGATATGGAAGTCAGAGAAACGGGTAAAGATCCATGGCGGCTGACGGCGTGGTACGGGGAGGCTAACAGGAGCCTGAGGTACCAGACTTGGGACATGATGAGGTTCCTTAAGGCTGATTGCGATCTGCCATGGGTATGCATCGGGGACTTTAACGAAGTCCTGCGGCGAGAAGAACAAATGGGGCCAAATGAAAGAGAGATGGCGCAAATTAATCTGTTTCGTGAGGCGGTAGATGCTTGCCAGCTTAGTGACCTGCGATACATTGGCCTCGACTGGACCTTTGAGAGGAAAGTACAGAATAACGAGTACTGCAGAGTTCGTTTAGACCGAGCGCTAGCATCACCTGATTGGTGTGCCGGTTCCCTTTCGCTACGGTGACACATCTTCATGCTGTAAAGTCTGACCACTCACCTATTCTATTGTTAAATGAGATGGAGGCTGGGAACCAGAGAATTGCTATTGAAAAGCCCTTCCGATATGAACTCATGTGGGAGCGACATGAGGATTTTTCGTCGATCCTGCAAGATGCATGGGGAGGGAGCACGGCTAACACTGTTGCGGAACTGCATGCAAAACTAGAGGCCACGTCTGGGCAGCTACTGACCTGGGGTAGTACGAACTTTGGAGCCATTCGTACGGAGCTTCGGAAATTACGAAGCAAGCTGAAACAGTTAAGACAAGAACCTCTCCGTGTAGGCCCTCTTATGAAGAGAAGAAAGTAGAAGAGCGTATTGCGGAGTTGTTCTGCAGAGAGGAGATGATGTGGTGACAACGAGCTCGTGTACAATGGCTGGCTGAAGGGGATAAAAATACCCGGTTTTTCCATTTGAAAGCGAGTAACAGGCAAAAGAAAAATAGAATTGAAAGGCTGACTCGGGATAATGGTACGATATGCTCCAATGAAGCCGAGATGGAGGGGATGGCCTCGGCTTTTTATGAGAACTTGTATGCAGCTGAGGGTACGGTGGCATTGAGGAGGTGTTGTCACATGTACCTTGTAGGGTTACACATAAAATGAATGCAGATCTTATTGCTCCATATGACTCTCAAGAGGTCAAGGTGGCTTTGTTTCAGATGTTCCCTACTAAAGCCTCGGGGCCTGATGGTTTCCCAGCGCATTTCTTTCAGAAGCATTGGAATCTTTGTGGTGAGGAGCTCACCAAGATTGTGATTCGGATCCTAATTGGGGATGATTCAGCGAGGAGATTAACAAGACGTTCATCGTACTTATCCCTAAGGTACAAAACCCCCTTCTCCTCTCGCAGTTCAGACCGATAAGCTTGTGCAATGTGGTGTATAAAATCGCCTCGAAAGTGCTAGCCAATCGTTTGAAGAGAATTCTCCCTGATATTGTATCCGAGGAACAATCGGCATTTGTGCCAGGTCATCTCATCACCGACAATGTCATCACTGCCTATGAATGTTTGCATTTTATGAAGTCAAAGAAGAGCAAGAAGAAATCTTTCTGTGCTTTGAAACTGGACATGCAAAAGGCTTATGATCGTCTCGAGTGGAATTACCTTGAAGCAATAATAAAGAAGCTGGGTTTTGCTCCAACTTTGTGGAAGCTATTATGAGAGGGGTTCGCTCTGTGACTTTCTCAGTTTTATTTAATGGAGCAAGGATGGCAGAATTTAAACCAAGCCGTGGTATAAGGCAGGGGGATCCAATTTCCCCGTATCTTTTTCTCCTTGCTGCGGAGGGTTTATCATGCCTGCTGAAACATGCTATGTCAAACAATGAGATGGAGGGCATCAAGATAGCAAGCGGCCCCAAAAGTAAATCATTTACTCTTTGCGGACCATTGTATTCTTTTTAGCAGGGCAACCGTAGCAGATGTTACAAAAATTAGGGAAGTTCTGGAAGTGTATTGCAATGCCTCGGGTCAGCGGATAAATAGTGAGAAGTCATCTATTTTCTTTGGTAAGGGTTGTGCCGAGCAGGTCAGGGCAAACATAAAGGACCTTCTGGGAGTGCAGAATGAGACACTAAAGGAAAAATATTTAGGGCTGCCATCGAAAGTGGGAAAAGCAAAAAACGGTGCCTTTGCATATATTAAAGACAGGGTTTGGAAACGGCTACAAGGCTGGATGGAGAAGGTGATTTCTGGTGGAGGGAAAGAGGTTTTGATCAAGTCGGTTATTCAATTAATTCCAACCTACTCTATGGCTCTTTTCAAATTACCAAGAGGTCTGTGCGAACATATTACGGCCATGATCCGCAAGTTTTGGTGGGGCAGTAAACAAGGAGAGCGGAAGGTGGCGTGGATTTCGTGGGACACGATGACAATGCCTAAATATAGAGGTGGAATGGGGTTCAGAGATATTGAGATTTTTAACCTAGCACTTCTAGCTAGACAAGTTTGGCGCATTCATGTTAATCCCTCCTCTCTTAGTGCACGGATCCTCAAGTCTGTTTATTTTCCGGAGACAGACATCCTGGAAGCTAGTGTTGGTTCTCGCCCATCTCAAATATGGCGATCTCTATGTGAGGGACGCGACATGCTCAGACATGGTCTTATCAAGAGGATTGGGGATGGCCAAACTACAAGTATATGGGATGATAATTGGATCCCACGTGACCATAAGTTAAGGCCCTATGTGTGTATCTCGGATGAACCTCCTGTTCAAATTTCGGAGCTGATTTGCCCAGCCACGAGGAATGGGATGATGTTAAATTGCAAGCTTATTTTCTCCCAATGGACATAGAAGCCATAAAACAGATTCAATCAGTTTCATTCGGCAGGATGACTTTTGGGCTTGGCATTTCGAGAGAAAGGGCGTGTTCACTGTAAAATCTGCCTATCACATGTTGATGGAGATCAAGAGACGCCGAGAGGATTATTTTGAGGGTCGGGCTGCACAGTCTACCTCGGACCAGGAAGAGAAAGGATGGAAATACCTGTGGAAAGTTAAAGTCCCTTCCAAGCTCAGGATTTTTGCATGGCGGCTTGCTAGATCGTCTTTACCTACGGGCGAAGTACGGTGTCAGCGTAATATGGCTACCACTGCAGTGTGCCCTGTGTGTAATGCAGCGGCAGATACTTGGAGGCATGCCTTGATTGACTGCAACATGTCGAGGAGTGTCTGGGCTTCAAGGGATGATGATGTTATTCTTCCTCTGGTGGGTGACGAAACAGATGATCCTCGTCTCTGGTTGTTTTCGTTGAGTTCAAGCCTCTCTCGTGACATGTTTATTGAAGTGTTAGTAACTCTCTGGTCTATTTGGTGGGCGCGGCGTAAACTAATACACGAAGGAGAGCAACAAACGCCACTTTCCACCCACTGCTTCATCACGAGATATCTCCAGGAACTATCGGTTGGCAATCGAACTGAGGCGTCTGCTACGCTGGTGGGTACAAGGCCAAGGAGTGCTCAGTGGACGCCTCCTCGGGCTGGTGCAGTAAAACTGAACGTGGATGCAGCAGTTGCCAAGCAGCAGCAGCAGCAGTGTGGATCAGTAGGAGCTGTTTGCCGAGATGCTGACGGTAACTTCTTGGGCACGTCGGCTGTTGTGTTTGAGGGTTTGATTACCCCAGAAACCCTGGAGGCGCTGGCGTGTGCGGAGGCGCTTGCACGTCAGCAAGCTGCATATCGCCTCTGATTGTTTAAATGTGGTGAAGGATATTAATGGTTCTGCGGAGAGAGGACAACACTGCATGATTCTACAAGAGATTCAGCTGAGAAGGACTCGTTTTCAAGAAGCTGTGTTCAGCCACGAATGACGTGAAGCCAATACTGAAGCTCACAGACTGGCCCGCATTGCTACCAGTCTAGACGTGGGTAGGCACATCTGGTTTTCTGCCCCAGCGGAGATGGGGATCCCGGAAAACATCTTGCCTCTGACGCACTAAGCTTCAGTCGTTCCTCTAAAAAAAAAAAGGTTTGCACCTTGTCGCGTGTGTGCCTTGTTCTTCTTCTTCCTCCTAGATTTGCACCTTCTTTCTCCAATGTTTTTGTGAAATCCGAGCTTGTAATCCGAATACTTGTTCATTGAGTGAATCTGATCGAAGGTGTTTACATTTGGTATCAGAGCCAGTCGATCCCTTCACAAAAATCCTCACCAATTTTCTTTTCCCCACCACCACTATCTGTAGTGTTTTTTCTTCTTGCTCGCGTTCGGACGCCATGGATGATCTATCAACGGAGTCCAAGGCGATCTATGATCTCCTCATGGCGCCGACGTCGGAGGAGTATGAAACTCGTTTCCTCGCGTACAAGAAGGAGACCCTTGATGATGTTCGCAAGTCTATGCGTACCTCCGCTGCAACGGCGACTGCTTCATCGGCATCAAGCTCGACCGTGCGTCTGCGTGTACCACACGACACCGCCCCCGTCGCCATCCCGATGACCGTCCTCAGCACCAAGCCCGACCTCACGCCGGGAGCCAGACGCATCTACGACTTCCTAGTCGGCGGCCCCGCAACACCAGCTACATCCACAACCACCGGCGGCGGCATCTCTGAGAGTTGCTGCTGGGGCTCCTCACCGGCCACTGTCATGGCTACGACTGCAACGTGTGGGACGGACCCCAGGTCCGTGATGCCCACCACCTGCTCGACAGTATGCCTAGGAGGAAGCACGAGTGCAACAACGACCTCAGCACCACCAACTATGGTCTCCAGCATGCTCTCTTCCCCTACAGAGATCGAGGACATCCAAGATGCAGTCGACTTTGGCTTTGCCGACTTCGCTGCTTCAGTGCCCACTACCTGCTCGGCGGAACGCCCAAGCCAGGCCGCCTCTGTTGATGCAGATACAATCATCTCGTTTGCAACACCACACTCGTCCACAAGCAGCATCGTCCCCGAGCTTGCTGCACCTGAGCTCAGCGACAAGGCACTCAACATGGCACCGACGGCTGCCATCTGCTTGCCGGGTGGCGACCACAGCACCGGCGGAGAGGACTCAATGGACATGTCCTTGACTCCTGGGAGTGTGCCGCCATCCTTCAACGCGCCTCCAGAAGACTTGCCAAGCCCACTGAGTGTACCAATGGGTGCTGTAGAGCTGTGCTTGATGTCCACCCTCAGCAAAGAATTCGAGGTCGCCACTGAGCCCATGATCACTAAGTCTGCTCCGTGCGAGGTTGAGGAAATTAACCTCGTCGCTGAACTGCAAGGCAAGTGTTTGACAACTGATCTCGTTTCTAGCTACGGTGCCATCCAACTGGGTGAGACACATGAGGATTTCATGGGAATGTCCAGTGTGACTGCAGTGCTATCACGATTATTCATTCTTGTGGTTTTGAGGACTGAAGTAATGCTCTGGCCATTTTTTCAGTTTGCTACAGGTAACACGATTCTTTTGCTGCCCTGGGATCCAGGACTTTCATTATCTGGCGTGGATAACTTGTTCAGTACACTTGTAGACGATCTTGCTGTACGATTGAGCAGTTCTAGTGTAGTCACATGTTTGCAAGGGAAATCAATACATGAGTTGTTTAGTTGTAGCTTTGTGGTTGAGCTGATTAAAAAAGGGATGGTGGCATTAGCAGAGCTGCAGCCATGGCCTTCCGGGGAGAGACCTTTATTGGTTACTACAGTGTACTATCATCCTCCACCTGCTAAACCTCCTGACAAGAGCAACTACACCTTTGCTGACAAGTGCGTGCAGTGGAGCATTCTCAATATCAATTGGACACTTGAAGAATTGATCAGAATTACTAATTGGGCACTTGAAGAAGAAAAAGGACAAGTGCTACTGTCAGTGCCATGTCTATCATTCAGGTGCCATTGGGTAGCAGTTTGCCTTATTCTGCTTGGGAAAATACCTACTGGACACCCACATGAGGACCCTGATGATACACACTCGCTCATTGCAAGCACTAGAGTGGACATGAGGCTTGATTTATTATTGGCGAGGCAAGCTACCTGTACCTTGTGGACTTGGTATTCTCTTCATACTCTGTATTGTTGTCCTGCAGTAATATTTTTGCTATCCCAGATGGGGAATTGCTTATTCTATCTCTTGAGACATGGCTGCTTGTGAACTGTGATTTTGCAAGTGTGGATTTTCAGTGTTCAATTACAGTGCAGCAGTCGACCAGCTTGAGTGGATTCATTGCCATCCTAAATGGGGAAGATGAAGTACAACGTCAGTATTCATCTGCCAGGTTCCTAACCAATAATGTTCGCAAACAATGGATTTATCGTCACATTCTTCGAATCCTTATGGAAGCATGTTCTCCTTGTGTTGCTCCTGATCGAGGTTACAATGGGCAGAGGCTTGATAGCACATCCGAGAACACAACTATGATCCTGCAGTTCTGACACACTCTGCAAGGTAATACTCACCATTCTGAGGTAAAACGTCCATGGCCATCTCCTCTTGGTATCTGGTTGAACCTACCGATGGGTGATATCCCAAGCTCTCTTGGTAGGGTCGTTGTCATTTCTCTATGCATTGCTAGTGTGTTGAGGTATCTAAATAGGGGGAATCAAATTATTGAGCCGAAGTCCCCATGGTCATCACTGGTTACAACCAGCAGCAATCTGTTGACGTGGTTTCTACAAGTCACGATACCATCTGAATTAACATTAGCTGTCTGCAAGTCAGAATTTCGGTTTTGCACTCCTGGATATATTCTCTTCATCTGTGGTGCATTGGTACATTGGAAACTATGGAGTTCTGGGTTATACTATTGGGTAATTTATCTTAGTGCATCTGCTTGTGGTCCTGATGTACCTATACAAGTGTGGGTTCAGTTTGCAATCCAGAACAATCTTGCTTTCGAGGAGTTCTATTCAAGCGTTAAGACTGGGAAGCTGCATGACTTGGAGTTGGGCACATATTCTAGATCCATACACTACCTTGAGGTACACTTATTGGATGCAACGTTTACAAAGTTACACACATTACATGCTGCAAGGTTTATACTGGCTGTTGGGACTAGAGTACAGCTGTGACCAATTCGTAACTGAAGGTGCCACATATTTTGACTCTCGGTATGTTGAATGGCAAATTCCATGGTACAATTGTGATAGGGAGTTTCTCGAGGCATTTCCCTTATCAGCTCATCCTCCTTCCAAAACACTACAATTGCCATGGGATCCAGGTGATTGCTTTTCATCTGCTTGGAGTCAAGATAATTTTGGCAGAGTGGATGATGGTTCTCCTTTCCCTCTTCTTGATACATCTCAAGTGGATTGGGATCCTGGAGGTTTGTCAGTAGATCGGCTTGGGGCAAGCCGAATTTTAAGGAGGGGGGATTGTCAACGACCTGTCTCCACGGGCTGGCTGGTGGGCTGGCACCTTGGGCCTTGGCCTGGTTCGGAACCAGACGCGAGGCATATATAGGAGTAGAGCGGCCACAATGGAACTCGGCTTGGAACAGACGGACTGGACAGCGGCTTCGGCCGAGGCCTGGCTGGGCGTGCGTGTGTCGCGTGTGTGCCTTGTTCTTCTTCTTCCTCCTAGATTTGCACCTTTCTTCTCCAATGTTTTTGTGAAATCCGAGCTTGTAATCCGAATCCTTGTTCATTGAGTGAATCTGATCGAAGGTGTTTACATGTGCATGGCCTGAGACCTCTCAACTAGCAGTAGCAGCATGCTGGAGATCTGGAAACTGCAGGACTACTCTGCCTCTGGTGTTTGGTCCCTGCACCATCACATCGATTTGTCCCCATTGGTACATTATCTTCTTCCGCCTGTGCAACCGGTTGTTAGAAGAGTTCATGGTGTTGTTGGCAATGGTAGGTCGGGGAAGAAGAAGATAATCGTGGCAACAACTTCCCTGACGCACAAGGAGGTGCACGCCTACGATGCAATGTCTGGAGCCCTTGAAACCACCATTCTCTCCTCAACCCACGCAGATGCATTTTCTGATCTACAACAGGTGAGTTTACTCAAGGAGACTCTCGCACCAGTCCATCAAACAAGCACGGAGATAGCACTGTCATCTCTCATGGGTAAGGCCTTCAAGGAAATCCTGCTCCGGCTACCCGCCAAATCTGTCATACATGTTGAATATATAAGCAATTTTGCAGAAGATTTAATTTGCGAAAACAGTAAATAAATCATAACTAGAATAATAGGAATTAAACTAATCATGCGATCCACTAAAACCGTAGATCAACCGAACAAATCTAGAGCAACTACTACAAGCAGAGACTCTAGCAGTATCTCAAACAGGAAGATGAAAAACACGTACGATGCAGCAGCTGCGGAGCCGCTGGCGTCACCCATGTCGTCGGTGAAGAGGTTGGCGATGTCGGGGAAGAAGTCATCGTTGACGAATGCTAGTAGTCGCGTGAGTGCGCTCCCCAAAAACCTGATCGCCCCTCCCCCGTACAGGATCACAAGAGGCGGGGTTCCGGAGGCCTACTGTCCCTTCAGCCGGTGCACGCCGGAAGACGGGATGGAGAAGACTTGGAAAACGGCGGCGCAAAGGTTTGGAACTGGAACGGCGAGAGACCATGTGTTGCGCGTAGTGGCGGCTAGGGTTCGCCCAGCCAGTATATATAACGCAGGTCGGGTAGGACGTGGGCGCAGCCGCACGATCGAGTCGGTAACAGCCCCAAGATCCAAAGGAATCGGAAACGGCTGAGCAATTAACGCATCCGTTAATTATAGATTAATGACTCATTAATTTTTCCCGAACAACAAAAATATAACTCGGCTAGGCGAGATTCCCGTAACCCGCGGCGCGTCGTGACGTGACGAGCGAGCGGCGGCGGAGGAGGAGGAGGAGTGCGCACGAGAGAGCCTTCTGTTCTCACATGCTTACCAAGTAGCACAACACTTCACTATATAAGGTGATGCAACTCTCTCCCAACTAGCAATGTAGGACTAAACTTTAGTCCCCAAACTAGCCATGTAAATGGGCTATGAGATTTTCGGATTTTTGTTGGGCTATGGGCAAAAGCTGGACAAAAGGCCCACAAAATTCCAACAATCCCCCACAAAGTCTCATTGGCATATATCTCATCATTCAGTTCCAAAACATTGTTTTATATATCGGTGCTTAGTGGAGACTGTTAAGTTGAACTTCCACTTAGAAACTTATGCTACACTAGATCACAACTTGGATAGTGGACTATGCCTTGAACTACAAGTTTGCTGCGAACTAGTTTCACACAAGCACTTGACCGATATTGGGCTAGCGCAAGGCTTCCCCGCGGTGGAGCTTATGCGTCATGCTCCAAGACCTTTCATGAGTTTACTAGAGAGCACCCAATTCTCATAGAGTGCGACGTGTAACAGTCAGGCTCATATAGGTGTATTCCTCAAGAGATGCTCTGCAGGACAACATCTCCGCTTATAAAAGTAAGTCGCTTGGAACACGTTAAGATAAATATCAACCTGCCATGCAGATCAGGAGAGTATTGCATCTTCACGGAGTGGGATAATAAAATATAAGGATACTCTCCTCTCAGCTGTCCAACAGCTTGTCACCCACTTCTACTTCACGGGATCTCCGATCACATAGAGTAGTTTACCACTATGGACAACTCATACCGTGGGTCTCAAACCCATCTCCCTCGATGCACTATCTATCACATTACGTGATAAACCCTTTGTGAAGGGATCTGCCAAATTCTTAGACGTTTGGATATAATCCAACGCAATAACTCCGGAGTTTCTCAATTTTCTGACAGATTTCAATCTCCTCTTCACATGCCTTGATGACTTTAAATTATCCTTAGAACTTTTAATCTTGACTATCACAGTTCATAAGGATAGCGGGTATTGGTTTTTCAACCACAGGTAAGTCCATCAAAAGCTCACGAAGCCACTCTGCTTCAACAGTGGCTGTGTCTAATGCTGTGAGTTCTGCTTCCATAGTTGACCTCGTTAAGATGGTCTGCTTGCAAGACTTCCAGGAAACAGCGCCACCACCGAGTGTAAACACATAACCACTCGTGGCCTTAATCTCATCAGCATCAGAGATCCAGTTTGAATCACTATAACCCTCCAGTACCCTCGGATACCCAGAATAGTGAATTCCATAGCTCGCAGTGCCTTTTAAATAACGCATAACTCTCTCGAGCATGCCAATGATCATCTCCCGGATTAGAAACAAACCGGCTCAACTTGCTCACAGCAAAAGAGATGTCAGGCCTCGTGGCACAAGCCAAATACATAAGCGAGCCAATAATCTGAGAATATCTCAGCTGATCTCTAGCACTCTGTTGATTCTTTCGAAGCAACACACTAGGATCATATGGTGTGGAGAAGGCTTGCAGTCGTCATACCGAAGCGACTCAAGACCTTTTCCACATAGTGAGACTGAAGCAGTGTAATCCCACCATTACCATCTCTCAGCAGCTTGATGTTCAAGATAACATCAGCACTCCTAGATCCTTCATCTCAAAACAGCGAGATAAGAAATCCTTAACCTCCTTAATCAAGTCAAGGCTGGTTCCAAAGATCAGTATGTCATCAACATACAGACAGAGAATAACTCCCTCGCCCCCACCATAGCGATAGTGCACACACTTGTCAGATTCATTTACAATGAATCCTGCAGCAGTTAAAGTTCTTTCAAACTTTTCATGCCATTGCTTAGGAGCTTGCTTAAGGCCATATAAAGACTTCAACAACTTACACACCTTTGCTTACCATCGGGCTGATCCATGTAAATTTCCTCGTCTAACTCTCCATTTAGGAAAGCCGTCTTAACGTCCATTTGATGAACGAGAAGCCATGCGAGGCAGCCAACGAAAGTAGCACTCGAATCGTGGTCAGTCTAGCCACAGGTGAGTAAGTATCAAAGAAGTCTTCACCTTCTTTCTGGGTATAACCCTTGGCCACAAGCCGTGCCTTGTACTTCTCAATAGTACCATCAGGCCTAAGTTTTTTTGAACACCCACTTACATCCTACAGGTTTACACCCATAAGGACGATCAGTGACTTCCCAGGTTCCGTTAGCCAAGATGGAATCCATCTCGCTACGGACAGCTTCCTTCCAGTAGTCAGCATCAAGGATGCATAAGCTTCTGAAATGGTACTGGGTGTGTCATCCACAAGGTACACAATGAAATCATCACCAAAGGACTTTGCAGTCCTCTGTCTCTTGCTCCTAACAGGAACTTCATTGTCATCCTCCACAGGATTATTAGTGTGTTCTATCGAAATGGTAGGATCAGGAATATCAACCAATTCCTGACTAGATGATTAGGTATCTCCTGATTTGATGAGCTAGGCATATCCTTCATGGGAAAGATATCCTCAAAGAAAGTCGCATCCTTCGACTCCATAATCGTACCAACATTAACGTCGGATACCTCAGATTTTACTACCAAAAATCTATAACCAACGCTATGAAAAGCGTAGCCCAGAAGAACACAATCCACGGTTTTTGGTCCAAGCTTGCGCTTCTTGGGAATTGGTATATTGACTTTCGCCAAACAACCCCAAGTACGAAAGTAAGAGAGTCTCGTATTTTTCCTTTCCCATTCCTCAAATGGAGAAACAGTTTTCGTCTTAATGGGAACTCGGTTTAGGACATGACAAGCTGTCAATAAAGCCTCCCCCCACCATGCCTTGGAGAGACCGAAGTGTCTAACATGGCGTTAACCAAATCAGTTAGAGTTCGGTTCTTTCTTTCAGCCACCCCATTTGACTGAGGCGAGTAGGGAGGCGTCCTCTCATGGATTATACCATGTTCCGCACAAAACGAATCAAACTCATTGGAAAAATACTCTCCACCACGATCAGACCTTAGCCGTTTAATTTTCGATCAAGTTGGTTCTCTGCTTCAGCTTTATAGATTTTGAAGAAGTTTAAAGCCTCATCTTTTGATTTCAGAAGATACACATAACAATATCTAGTGGAGTCATCAATAAGCGTCATGAAATATTTCTTTCCGCCTTTTGTCAACACGCCATTCATCTCACAGAGATCCGAATGTATAAGTTCCAGCGGTGCCAAGTCTCTTGCCTCAGCAGTCTTATGGGACTTGCGAGGTTGCTTAGCTTGCACACACACTTGACACTTGGAACCTTTGACAGTGGTGAATTTCGGAATTAAATCCAAACTAGCTAGCCGCGTCATGCTAACCAAAGTTAATATGACAAAGTCGTGAATGCCAAATATTAGACAATTCATGGCAAATATGATTAATAACTTTGGTGCAAAAGTCTGACAAAGATAGGCGGAACAAGCCTCCGCACTCATAGCCTTTTCCAACAAATTGTCCATACTTAGATATTACAACTTTATTGGACTCGAAAACCAACTTATAACCATCTCGACATAGTAGCGATCCGCTGACGAGTTTTTATTGATGGAGGGCACATGATGAACGTTCTTCAGCCGCACGATCTTTCCCGAAGTAAACTTCAGATCGACCGTGCCAACACCACGAACAAAAGCATGTGACCCGTTCCCCATCAGCACGGGAGAAGTCCCTGTGACCTGGTAAGAAGAAAACATGGAAGCATCAGCACAAACATGTACATTGGCGCCAGTGTCAATCAACCATTCAGGAGAATGACAAACTGAAAGAATGGTAGGAAATATATACCCAGATTCCTTCATCTCAACGTCACCAATGACAACATTGGCAGTCTTGCCGCTGTTCTCTTGTTCGCGCAGCTCATGGCGGTTGGGACAACGAGGATCCCAGTGATTCGGATCACCGCAAACATGGCATGATCCCTTCATCGGCTTCTTATTGTTGCTCTTCTTAAAGTTGGTAGGCTGTGAAGGCTTGAACCTTCCATCTGACTTGCCTTTACCCCAGAATTGCTCTTGTTAAATTTAGGCTTGTGGGGCTGCTGGTAATTCTTCTTATGTACCATATTGGCACTAGAACCAGCCTCGGCAACTCGAGCACGTGTATCCTTTGCTCTCGCCTTTCTTCAACATCAAGCGACCCAATGAGATCCGAAACGGAAAACTCTTGTCTCTTGTGTTTCAGAGAAGTAGCAAAGTTGCTCCACGAAGGTGAAAGCTTGGCGATAATGCCACCGACAACAAACTTGTCCGGCAGGTTACACTTAAAGTGCTCAAGTTCTTTTGCGAGTGATTGTATCTCATGAGCCTGTTGTACAACAGAACGCTCATCAGTCATCTTGTAGTCATAGAATTACTCCATGACATACAACTTGCTGCGAGCGTCCGAGGCCCCAAATTTGGTCTCGAGCGCATCCCACATGTCCTTGCCGTTATCAAACGACATGTACGAGTCCACAATGGAGTCGTCAAGGATACTGAGGAGGGCACTCTTGAAAAGAATATCGAGCCTCTCATATGTCTCCTGTTGTTCAGGAGTAAGCTCGCCCTCAGACTTGCCTTTGGTGGCGACATAGCAGTTACTGTTCTCAAATCAGTAAACTGCTCTCATGCGCCACGTTTGTACAGCACCCCTTTGAAGGGAAACGGCTTCGCTGACGCGAGAAAGCAACAAATTGCCTATAATCAGGTTTTTGGATTGTTGAATATATAAGCAATTTTGCATAAGATTTAATTCGCGAAAACAGTAAAGAAATCATGACTAGAATAATAGGAATTAAACTAATCATGCGATCTACTAAAACCGTAGATAAGCCGAACAAATCTAGAGCAACTACTACAATCAGAGACTCTAGCAGTATCTCAAACAGGAAGATGAAAAACACGTACGATGCAGCAGCTGCGGAGCCGCTGGCGTCACCCATTTCGTCGATGAAGAGGTTGGCGATGTCGGGGAAGAAGTCATCGTTGGGGAAGAACTCGATGCCAATAGTCGCGCGAGTGCGCTCCCCAAAAACCTGATCGCCCCTCTCCTATACAGGATCACAAGAGGCGGGGTTCCGGAGGCCTACTGTCCCTTCAGCCGGTGCACGTCGGAAGACGGGATGGAGAAGACTTGGAAAACGGCGGCGCAAAGGTTTGGAACTGGAACGGCGAGAGACCATGTGTTGCGTGTAGTGGCGGCTAGGGTTCGCCCAGCCAGTATATATAACGCAGGTCGGGTAGGACGTGGGCGCAGCCGCATGATCGAGTCAGTAACAGACCCACGATCCAAAGGAATCGAAAACGGCTGAGCAATTAACGCGTCCGTTAATTATAGATTAATGACTCATTAAATTTTCCCGAACAACAAAAATATAACTCGGCTCGGCGATATTCCCGCCGCGGCGCGGCGTGTCGTGACGACACGAGCGAGCGAGCGAGCGGCGGAGGAGGAGGAGGAGTGCGCACGAGAGAGCCTTCTGTTCTCGCATGCTTACCAAGTAGCACAACACTCCACTATATAAGGGGGTGCAACTCTCTCCCAACTAGCAATGTGGGACTAAACTTTAGTCCCCAAACCAGCCATGTAAATGGGCCATGAGATTTTCGGATTTTAGTTGGGCTATGGGCAAAAGCTGGACAAAAGGCCCACAAAATTACAACAATCCTCCACAAAGTCTCATTGGCACATATCTCATCATTCAGTTCCAAAACATTGTTTTATATATTGGTGCTTAGTGGAGACTGTTAAATTGAACTTCCACTTAGAAACTTATGCTACACAAGATCACAACTTGGATAGTGGACTATGCCTTGAACTACAAGCTCGCCCTCAGGCTTGCCTTTGGTGGCGGCATAACAGTTACTGTTCAGACAAAAACCGCAGAGGACATGGTTGTTTCGTGGTGGAGCTTCAGGGAATGTTGTGTGTTGTTCTTGCCGACGCCATGGCAGACGAGCTAGAGATATGGAAGCGTGACCATCAGTGGGACAGAGCATACACTATATGTCTGAAACAATGGCCCGACTATTCTCTTGTTTCGAATGGTATTGTGGTACCAATGTCTATCGATCCCTGGCAAGATACTGCTGAGCACTGGGAGGAAGGTCGGTTTCTATGATCCAACACACAAAACACTTGAGAGGTTGTGTGCCCTTGGTGGCGATCTAGCCAGTAATGATAACAAGGAGATGAATGCAAGAAGCTCTATTACAGTTGTGCCTCCGGTTCCCATGTTATACGAGGAAAGCCTAGTCTCTCATCCGCGTGTGCCCAAAATGAGGTTGTTACAAGTGTAGTACCTTAACAGTTAGCACCAAGATGAACCTAGCTCGATATTGTTGTTGGTGTATGTAACTATTAATGCAACCCCAAAAAAACCAAGAACAAACTGCTAAACCAAACATGTATGTTAATGACTCGTAAAATTAATGAGGTCTACTAAAAAACATGCCGCATGCATAGGCGCCGCGAGGTGGGAGGCGGAGTAGCGTGCGTGAGTCACTCCTTTCCTCACACCTTCTCATCAAATATATGAAAAGGTTACTCAACATTTTTTCTGATCATCAACTCTCTCTCTCAACTAACAACGTGAGGCTGCTGTGAGACTTTTCAAGGCTTCAGAATGTTACATCGGCGGTATCTTTGGACGACGTCCGGCATCGTATCTCAGCCTCGTCACCGAGTGGATGATTTTTTTTTACCTCTATCGACATATAATTAGGAAATTTATACGTTTTGCGCTGCAAGGCACCCTAGACGAATGAAGGTCTATGACTATGAGCAGGCAAAGCTACATTACATATTGTATTTTACAGTGGGAAGTTGACGCTCCCGTGTTATAATAGTATAGATAAGGTATGGCCATTATAAAGAAAAATCTGGCACGCTCCCGTGTCCACCAAGTATCGAAACTTCTGTCCATCAACCGGATGCACACCTTGACGCACAGTTTGACCGTATAGAAAACTCACATAGCTGCAGAGAAAACAGTGCGTCATATACGGCAGTACCGTCTCAGCCTCGTGAAGACACGGCCGTCGGACAGACCTCACGGCAGCATTCAGCTCTGTCACTAAGCTGTACAAACCAGGTTTCTTACAGAGGCAATTAGGAGAAGAAACCACAATGCTTGTTCGCCAAGGACATGAAAAATCGGGCCAAGCCGTTTTGCCTGCATCTTCATTGCATATAACGGAATACCTACTGACCGGCAGACGCCATTACCATTCAACATGCAACTGGCAAGAAACTGCAATATAGAACGAAGTCCCCTTAGTTATAACATCCAGCAGCCAGCAAGAAACTGTCTACTACTCCTGTCATTAACCCGAGTGAGATCCTAATGCTCTAAAGCCTAACTCATGTGCGACCCCGTCCGTTGCACACGGATCATATATACATCTGGCCTACCACCAGTACATCCTCCTGATGCTGTTATGCTACAGGATATAGCAAAAGCTGAAACTCAAGGACTTGAGATCTTTGTCCTAAATCTACCCTCAACGAATGGACATGCTAAGCTAAACCCGCCACTGCTGCTTCGCACTACTCTGGATTCTGGAACACCGCTTCGAGTTGTGGAGTCGCTCCGATTATGATGCTCTCGTAAGGGTTCTCTTGATTGACATCTATCAACCCGCGGCTCTTGAGGATCTGCACAAGACAGGTAGGAGCTTATTACTTATTTGTCATCGGTTAAATTTCATTATTATGTGTCGGGAAGAACATAGTGTATAGATATTAGAATTCAGAGTACGGTAATCAAAACAGGAAGATACAAATAGCTATTAGTATGAACAAGAATGTAACAAAGGTGTTGTTCTCAAGCCTTGCCACAGCAAACCATTCCACTGAAAGAGCACACAGTAATTCCATCGCAGGAAAGGATATGGACATTGACAATGCATGCCTTTTATTTATTTGGATAACGTGCCTTTTATTCAGTACAATCCTTCAAGAGAAGGACAAAAACTCGTAAACTTATCAACTATGAAACAAGTTACAGCAGCTTACCAGTGTTTCATAGAAGAATCTTGCTGTGGTTTTCCTCTTGCTGCCTTCGACGGCTTGACCGAGCGTCACTGGGATACTCTCTTTCTGCTGGCACTTCTGCTCCAAGAATAGCTGATGGAGGCACCTTGCTACTGCCCTGAATTAGTAAACTTAACAGCGTTACAGAAAGATAACAGCAGGAAGAAGAGAAAGGAAGCAACGATAACGTGTTTTCACCTAGTTCTTGTTGAAAGCGGAAAATCTGCAAAAGAAACGGTGGTATAAGAGCATGACAAAGCAAAAACATCCATCTACTATACAACACAAGCAAAAAACTAGTATAGGTCATAAAACATTACCTTCATCTCTGGCATTCCCTTCATCCATAGGAATATCCTGCAAGCAGAAATCATTCTCAAATGAATCAGTTGCATTATAAAATCATAAATCCAATATTTTCCAGTGAGTTCAGATGCATACGTCTCCTTACCTCATCTATGTTATCTATATCGGCCATCAATGGTTCATTTCGCAATGGACCATGATTTTTTGATTGATACAATCTCTCTCCTGGCAGCCCTGATTCGACTTCATCAACTTGTGGGTGATTTTCATAGGGTGTATCACCATTACATCCACCAAAAGGAGTCTGGATACTATTTGTCAGCTCATCCATTTCTGCATTTGGAGCTTCCTTGCAGGAATTGTTGGATTCAGCAGGTTCATATGAAAGGCGCTTCTTTGCTTTAACAGATTCAGCGCATGGAATTTCAGGTGTATCCGCTGTGGTAGCGTAACTAAGGTGCACTAAAGTTGAATCTGTGAAAAAAAGATGTCAGTTGAGCTGATGATTAAGATTTTCATCAATAATTAAGCCTGTTACTAAATGAATGATTGACTTACATGAAATCAACGGATCCATGAAATTATCCTGCAGAGAACCAATTTTTGCCACCTTCCAAGCATCAAGATAAGTGTGAGGTGCCTTCCTTCTTTTGCACACCAGATCATTTGCATCCTCTATTGTTTGTCTCATCATGCTGCAGCAAGTGGGGAACGTTCCCAAAACAGTATCAATATTACAATTTGAATGGGCCATGTAACCTCCCAATTCTCAAACAAAAAGGAAGTGTCTTCAGGTGCCTAGAGTAATACCGACCAACCTCGATTGCAAAGAACTTACAGGCCTTGTTTAACTAGCTTAGGCTTATTTAGTATACCACTTTACTGGGTTGGTATAAGAAATAGAGGGATTTACTAAATTATGGTCAAGAAACTAATTTTGGGCAAACATCGCTAAAGACAGTTCATTGCGTACGGAATAACTGAGCAAATTTATACTAGTAAGCCCATAAAGCTATCTGGTTAATGAAACATACAACCCTAAATGAGGTATAAGCTTATTGAACCCCTCTACTTTTAATCCTAAGCAAGCTTGCTTAGGCTGATAAGTGAAATTGGCTGCCAGGATGCATACAAGCACACAGGAATGGCAATGCAACAGATAAAAGAGCTTGTACAAGCTAGATACTGCACTTACTCATTAGGTAGGACAATATTCTCATCACACAATACCAGTTCGCCTCTTCTCTTAACCTGCCGCCTGTCTTTTCTATATGTTGGGTTACAAATATAATCCTTGCTGTATAATCCCCTTCTTCTTTTTCTCGCAGCTTGGCGCTTCTCATTCTTAGCTGGTGTTGCAACCATAAATTTTTCTAGCAACCCTGGATAAAAGTGAATGAAAATAAATGTCACAAAGATGAGCAGGATAGTTACCATAAGTAGGATAGGAACTTCTCACAAAATTAACCTGAGGCTCCCTCTCGCAAGGGCTCTGGTGTGGAAGGTGACAGTATGATTGAAGGTTCCAGTGACTCTTGTTCCTCAATGTCAGGAATTTCTACAGATGCTTCTGTGTTCAATTTTCCAAGCACTAACCCGTTCTCTGATTCTTCAGGTACAGGACGGTTTGCATCAAGATCTGCACACGTCGCATTCTCCACAACGTTGACAGATTTTTGGATTTCTTGACTTCTGCATCAATGCATGCTTAATAATGTCAAAATCTATGGATAAATTTCAGAAAAACATTGGAAGTAACTTAAGTTTGCTGTAACAAAAAGGAGTAGCAATACTCACTCTGGCAAAGGGATAGAACAAGCAGAATCGCCGTTCTCTTCACTATTCATTCTAGGTTTCTTCACGTTTCTGCTCTCTGGGAGGCCACTTACTTCAGCCATCATATTCATCACTTCAGGTGGAAGAACACTGTTTCATAGTCTCATGTTAGCAAATAGATATAGGAAAAGGTCTGCTGTCATGCTGTCCTGACTCAGGAGAGGAAGTGACACTTCATATACTTACTCCTTCACTGGTGTAAAGCAAGCAGGATCAGCATTCTGGTTGTCATTTTCAAGTTCATCCTCTTTGTTACTCGAGTATAGAAGATCGGTGACTTCATCAATGACGCTGATCACTTTAGTTGGAAGAGTGCTGCATCAAGAGTTCGGCTCAGAAATCCACTAAGTATTCTTTTAACATCATTAGGTAACGTAGCCTACACACTTACATGCATGCTGGCATAAAGCAAGCAGAGTCCAGATCAGCATGTGGCATCCTCTGATGAGACTGTTCCATGGGATAGATTTAAGCTTTAGTTCCTCAAGCAAATAAGGCATGAAAACAAGAGGCGACAATATTGCAAAGGCAAAGGAATAAATGTATCTAAGGTGCCCTCATGTGTGAAACTAAATACAAACCATACAGATAAAATGGAGAGTAACACTTTAACAAGTCACATGACCACGGCAACCTGGGCAGGGTAACACGTGGAACCTACTGCGGTCCCCGTCTCTGGTAGAACAAGATCAGTCGGCGGAAGGTGCATGGAAAAAATCCGGGCTCTTATCTGTAATTTAGTCTCCGCTGGAACTATCACACTTATGGATCAACATTAGGTGGTAGCCAGAGTGACAACTTTCATGCCGGTTTTAGGGAGGGCGGTAGGTGTCATGTGTCAAGTATGACAGAACATATAGTTCGTAAGCTCTCCAATTTCTTTGTTTTAGATGTCATGAGAAGCATTTCACTGTATGTGCATACATGTGTTGACTGAAAGGTGAATGGTAGGCAAGGGAGCCGCATACCTCATGCATATAGGACGTCCGATGATGTTCATCTTCCAGCAAAGTATCTACACAAAAGAATGAAGGCCATAAATAAAGTGATTTCTTAGCAATGACAGTGACATCAATTCCAGCATTTGTTACCTTGCCGTGGCAACTGGTGATGATCGTCGTCTTCATCCTCTCTACAAAGAAAATTTAGAAGGACTGCATGAGAAACCACATTTCAAGCAACAAATAACCATAAATGAAACTAGTATAGGACCATGCTTGCTCGTTACCTATTTTCAGGGATCTGCAGATCAAAAGAGTCGAGCTCAAATCTTTTGGGTATTGTGAAGATTGGTGGAAGATCAAGTGGTTCATGCACATCCGAGACTTCAACTAATGTTTGTGACATCACTCCATTTTCTGCCCTTGTAGTTCTTCCAGAACGAGTAGGGTTTTTTGCTCTCGCGGGGTCTTCTTGATCTACCACTAATCTTCTTGCACAAACACCATTTTTCACTCGCTTTGGAACTCTTTTTGTACGTCTTGCACTTGCTTCAAGAAGTTGATCACACTCCTGGTAGAGATATTCCACCTTCTTGGAGTAAATCCTAACAACGCCAAGCAGAAGTAGCCCTAATATCCGGTAATGTCGTCTCTTTATCAGGCAAGATCTTGTCTGCAAATGATAGGAAACGTGGTTACAATAATACTATTACGAAAAAAATACTAAGAAGGTCAGTGTACATATAGAAAACCAGAATTTTCTATCAAATTCAGTGGCAATTTGAACGATATTCAAACAGTTTGTGAGTGAAATTTATTGAAAGTAGGCTCGTTCACATGGTGTATCCAGATGGTACCCGAACCAGAAGCTCAGATCAGGTCTACGCTTGGATATTGTTAGATAAAACCCAAAAAAAAAACGTTGACAAAAAACCCAAAACCATAAAACCCTCCACTGGCAAAAAAAACCCCAGCCAAGTCCAAGCTTTTAATCCACAGCCTATCAATCCAAAATCTTCTGATCTTTTAAAAAGGGCAATAATTTCCTTTCTCCGGAAGGAAATTAATAACGCAAATTGTAATCAGTTGTGCTAATAATCCACACAAACATAACAAAAAACAAAAGATGTGGAAATTTGTAACGAAATATGTGAACAGTGATGCTAATAATCACCACAAACATAACAAAAAACAGAAGATGTGGAAATTTGTAACGAAATATGTGAACAGTGATGCTAATAATCCACACAAACATAACAAAAAAAAGATGGGCAAATTTATTACGAAATTTGTGAACAATGCTGCTACTAATCCACACAAACATAACAAAAAAACAGAAGATGGGCACATCAATATACTTCCTAAAAACGAGATGAAAAAAATTAATCACCATTGTTCTAGAAGAAAGGGAACCGAAGCCACGGGAGAAAAAAGAACTTGAGATTCCTCTCCCGTGATTCAGTGTACCACATAAACCTCCACATAAACCCTTTTCATGTCCCAATCTACTGTTCCATTCCACTCACCCCAAAAACCAGAGAAGCCCCTCTCCCTCAGCCCTTAACCAAAACCAAGAACCTGTAAAAAAAAACCAAGAACCCCACAAAAAGAAGAGCTTTTCCCCAACTCGCACCCAACAAATTGGAGAGATTACCTCCTCCGTTGGCCCTAAACCAAAACCAAGAACCCCTCAAAAACCCCAAAAAGAAAGAGAGCTCTAATTTCTCGCATTGCAGCAGACGAATTGACAGAGGCGGTGGGCGTCACTCGGCTTACCGACGGAGGCGGCGACGTTGGTGCGCAGGACCTGGTCCCTGGTGAGCGCCGCCACGCCGCAGACGCCGGCCACCCACAGCGTACCCAGAGGGCCCTTCCTGGACAGCATCACCTTGGAGTAGAACATCCCGCCGAAGCCGCCGACACCAGCAACGCCCAATGCAAGAACTTATCCCCCTCTCGGCTGCGCGCGGCGAGCGGGGCTCGGTGTCTCCTGGGTTCTTGGGAGCGGGATAGGAGTCGGGATCGGAAGGGAGTGGAGAAGGAAGGAGGCGGCGGAGGAGCGGCTGGCTTCCAGGGGAAGAAGGACTGGAGTCTGGACTCTGGAGAAGAAGAAGACCGCAAGGAAACGGCCGCGAGGGGGAAAAGACGGGAGAGCCCCTGGCTGCGCCCGAGACGTTGGAAATCGTATTGGGAAGTTGCCGTTTTTTTTTTTTTTTTGAAAGGGAACCACACTGCAATTTACAACAGATTACAAAATGAAGAACCAGAAATTGCAGACGAACATGCTGAAGAACACAGCACAACAGCAGCTAACGAAGAACGCCGCTGAACCACCAAGCAGGCCAGAGGAAGAGCACCGTCGCCGAACGCCGCCGGAGAAGGACTCACCTGGCCGCCACCAACCCCAGGATAGGAGCACCCCACACATGTAGATAGCCGCAAAAGCCCTCCGCCGCAAGCAACGGAATCGATGAACTCTGAAAGAGCACGGCCATGCCACCATCCCGCAACCACCCATCTTCCGCCAACCCTGCGCTGAGCTCGAACAGAGCATGCCGGGTCCGTCGTCGGTAGAGCGCCAAGAACACATCTTCCCCCCCCGCCACCTCGGCCGGCCAGAGAAGACAGGAACCAGACGAAGAAGAACCAGAGCACGGCGACAGAACAGCTCCAACCCACGCCACCATGGCCGACTGGAGAAGCACGAACACCGCACCAAGAGTCGAAGACGAACACCGAGAACCCAGAAGATCTTTTCCTGTACAGGCGAAGGGGAAAACCGGCGGCAAGCACCAGCACCCACCGCACCACCCCCAGCATCCCCAAGCCGTGGCCAGGAAGAACCACAGCAAGACGGAGAGAGGATCGAGGGACAAAACCTCCACCAGCCGACCATCACCTCCGCCGCGAAGATCGCCCTTGGAGGACCAAGCCTCACCAGATCCGCGAAGTTGCCGTTTGTGCGTGCGGTTCTTATGCAAGTTTTGAATTTTGAGTTTATCTCCTGCCTGTTTTATCGGTGTATACGTTGGCGACGGAGCAGCAGATGGAAAGGTTTTTAATGCGGATTGATGGATTTTTTGGAAAAGGAAATTGTGTGCGGCTCGATGGATTTTTAGCCGTTGTGATTTGTGGACGGGCACATTATTGTTCCTTTTTTGACGGTGTGAATGGCGAGCGGTTTGGTTTCTGCAAAACAAAGATTGACCGGGTCGGGTGTTATGTTCCAAATTCAAAAAAGAAAGGATCGACTGGAGCAGGTTTTGTTTCGTGGTCATCCGACGATTTACAACTGTTCTGATGAAGACTAGCATGGTTGCACTGCTTCGTGCAATGCAAAGTTTACATTCACTAGTGAATAATCGTACTCCCTCCGATCCATATTAGTGGGTATAGCTTTGTCTAAATTCATATGTATCTAGTTAAGTATTTAGACTAGATACATGTGTATCTAGACAAAGTTGTGCCCACTAATATGGATCGGAGGTAGTAGTAGAATCTTTGTAATATGTTTTTTCTTCTTGCGGGGAATTATAATGTGTCTTTTTTTATGCTGAAATGTTTTTATTGCTACGCAATAAGACTGAAAAATAGGAGTCATTAACGAACCTGTTTAGAGGTGGATTTTTTTCTCAAACACGCGTGGTCTCTCTAGGTGACATTCCCAGCCCCCTCTTCTCCTGTTCTGACTACCCTCGTCGTTGTCGGAAAAACCGCGTGCGGTTGGCGGCAGCGGCACGGTTTCAAGTGGTTTTGTCACTTCTACGCCTGTGGCATAGCATGCAGTGCAGCTCCAGTGTAAAACAACGCGTAGCAGCGGAGGTGGACAAGGCATGAGGTCGATCGTGACTACGGCTAAGATCCTGAACGAGACTCCAACCGGGTGGCAACAACTGTTAAAGACAACAACATTGGTTCATGTAGAAGGGGTTCCTCCAACGTCCAGCAGTCCGACTAGATCATGGCGGAGCAATGCGCTTCAATGGTGTAAGAAGCCTTCCTATGTGGAAATCTCGGAGGTGGCCATGTCCTCCCGAGGTGCGTCGCGTGGCCATCTGGTGATAATCACGAGCCGGCGGCGGCTACCTCTAGCAAACATGGTGCCATCGGAAGGGCCCTTAGTAGGCTTTTGTTGGGACCAGTAACCTTTATCACAGGGGCTAGTTCACGGTCTGTCTAGTTTTCCATGTGCGGCGACACACCTAGTCGCCGACAGCGACACACTTCTGTGGACATGGTTATGAGAATGCGAAGACACATGTTGACTTCACCTTGGTGGTGCTCTTCAAGTAGCGAGTCTCGGACGCTGGGGTAAAACACTCAAGGTGCGGCTTTCGCTGTTTGGACATGCAATGGTGGTGTCTATGCATCATTCTCTTGTTGAAGACACTATTTAAGATTGCGCGACTTGCTCTCCACGGTGAAAACTGATGCACTGGCCTTAAGTGGTCGGAGCAGGCGATGACAATTCTCACGTGTTGTTCCCTTCCTGTAGAAACTTTTCTTGTGGTTGATGTTGAGACTTCTTGGTTTGTCATGTCTTTTTTTGTTTCTCTCTCTCTCGCTCTCTCTCTCTCTCTCTTCTTTAATAAGTTGTCCCCGATATCTAGACTAGTTTTGAAATTATGTAGTTACATAGGCCGGTGTACTTGATATAAGATTGAGATAAATATATTGTTTTGCAGTATTAAAATATTTTATTTAAACGTCAAGGCTTAGGATTTTTTTCTGTGAAACCATTTGCATCAAGTGAATGCTTTTATCCAAATTTCTACATGCTCTTTGACTCAAAGCAATGTCATAGGATTTTTGGTAGTTTTGCATTGTATTTTGGAGGAAAATTTCCACCCACACAAATTACATACCATTTTATTTATTTGGTGTGTCTAACATCTTTGATGCTAATTCATGTAGTTTTGGAACCATATATAATAACTGAACAGTTCATGGTATTGGCGCACTTTTTATATGTTTATCTAAACGGCTGTATTTCTATTAAAAAAAACCTGTTTCACATTTGTATACCTATTAAATTCGTATCCGTATGTTTATCAATCTGCAATGCAAAGAGAGCAGTATCTGCTCCGTGGGGTAGGACCGTGAAGGCGTGGCCTCAGCTGTCATTTTACCTCGGCGGATGACTATGAACTTCGGATGAGTGATGAGAAACCCGAGGCAGGCAGGAGATACGAGAGAGAACCAGAGCGGCCGACGAGAAGAGGTAGAAAAGCATTAAGCTCAGGTTTTGATCGGTGCCATATGGTCCCCGGGACCACTTGCCAGACTCTTGTACGGTAGTATATCAGAGTTTGTTTACTGCATCCATCTCTCTTCCAGCGAGGCCCATTGGGTGGTTACCACGTGCACGACACACACACGTGACCACCACATCTAGCCTATCGGCAGCAGCGAGTCCTGTCGACGAGAGAGCAGAGTGGTTCCGGGAAATGTGCATCGAGGGACTGTGATGAAGGTTCGTGAGCAGATCATTACGTTGTATGGTGCCCAGTAACACGCACGACAATATCGGAAAGTCACATTGACTTCCGAGCTCCGGTGCTTCCTATATTTTAAAAAAAAATTAACAACTATAATTCTAAGCTTAAAAGAAAACTGAACAAAAGTTCTGTATATAGTCAATCATTCATCCTACAAGTATGTAAAATTCCAAAGCGAAATTGTTTGTATTATGGCCTAAGTAAGAATGGTTTTTTTGGTATATTTGGAGATTTGGAAGTGTATATATTCAGTTCCACACATTTATTATTTTATGTAGTTTAAAATATAAAGAATTTCAAAATGAAAATTTGCACGCCCGTGAGATATATCACTAAGAAACGCAGCATCTTTTTCAGATTTTTAGAAACTTGTAAACATGTTTTTTTATAAAGAAATAACATAATGGTCACTGGAGCTCAGGTGCAAGAAATCTTCCGAGAATATTTGGTTCACCAATGATGCTACGATTATGAAGGTTCGTGACTCTAGCAGATCCCCAAAAACTAAAACGGTAAAATAACCGCTTTTGTGGGTTTGGTTGAATACATACCATTAATCAGGTTGAAATGTACAACTTTTTAAGGTAAACTGAAAAACGAAGCATCAAAGATTGGAGTGGATTTTTTTAGGTAAACCCAGAAACCATACTACAATTGGTGGGAGGAAATTTCAGGCCAACAATCACCGGACCAGCGCCTGACTCGTCAGAATCCATCCACATCCCGCCATCACGTTTGGATCCTGTCCAAATTTCCACACATTTCCGACGAGCCATCCCGATTCCCATTGATTCCATATTACGATCAGTTTTGAGCCCGTCCATATAAGCACCTCCATGGGAGCTCCACGGTCGAGCAACCTCCATAAGGAGGGGAGGCCGAGGCGAAGCGAGTCCTTCTGAGCTAGAGGCGGAGAGGGCCAAGCTAGGTCAAGGCAGAGGAGGGAGGGGGCATGGCGGCTGGAGGGCGCGGTGGCCAGAAGTAAGAGGAGGAGGCTGTTCGTAAGGAAGATGTGGATAAAAAAAAGTTAGAAAAAGGAGTATTTGGGGGTACAAAAGATTTTACTGGATCTGCTAGAGACGCTCTGAGCAGATCGTTATGTTCTCTGGTGCCCAGGCACGAGATTATGTGCTTCACCAACGATGCTATGATAATAATGAATTAATGTATGTACATTTACATGTAATCGTATCAAGTGTGCTCTGCAGTGGAGGGCATTGATTTGCCTCGATGGTACATGCAATCGGGCGACCCACGTTGCATCTCCAGTTTTGGGTTGCACGTGCTCCTTGGTTACCCGATCCAGATCGTCAGCTGCTCTCAATGTCAACCTGCAAATAGTGAAGCCTACACACATGGCCACAATAATGGGCAGTAGGGAGAGGGGAAATAAGATTACTGAACTAAGTGTGATCCAGCATGATGGTTACGGCGCTGAGCGAAATGGCAACCAACACCAGGAATGGCAGTCCAGACCAAATAAAATGAATATCACGTGGCACAGTAGGATTCATGCAAAAGAAGAAGAATCAAACCGTCTAACTAAAGAGGTTGCTAATGCTTCTCTTCGACCAGAACGTAAGTTTTTTTTTTTTTTTGGAACAAGGAACGTAAGGTAGGATTCGTGTAACAGAACAGCACAAGACTGCACTTGACGAGGTGTGTGTTTCGCTGCAGGTCTAAATGTAAGAGCACGTACTTTTATCTTTCTGTTCTGCACCAGACACCAATGCAACTATGCAAACGTTTATACCACATTAACATGACGATTCACTAATGCCTGAGCCCCATGAGCTGATCCTATATCAGGCCAAGTACATTTGCTTTGAGAAAAATGGCAAGTAGCGACTAAAAACAGAGGGTAAGAAGACATTACCTATGGTACAAAATATAGAACGTTTTGGTAGGCTAACTAGAGGTAGTACCAAATAGACACAATGAATTCATTTGCTTTGAGAAAAATGGCAAGTAGCGACTACACAATTGTGTGGCAAAGTGAACTACACGGAAGAAAAACACCAAAAGAACTCGAGAACGATAAGCAAATATGCACCCCAAAAAAGCGTATCAAACGCTGTTCGGCGGCTCATTACAAGAATCGAACTAGATCATAATAAAATTGGGGACAGAGAGCACACAAGTCTTTCTGCCTAAATTTGACCTACCGGCGTCTTATAAACCAGGTTCATGGAGTGTACACTGTATACAATGTGAGGCCCATGTTACAGTAACTGTTTTCCACGAGGCAATGTTGTCAGTTCAACAGAAACCAGAAACTATTCATCAAACAAATAATAGATGACCAATCCCCAATTCAGTTAGATGAATGAGGTGCAATAATAAAAACAAGGAAGGATAGTAGACTGACCAGTGACCACAAAGGTTCACTGAAGTAACAGGTGAACACACTTGAAGACCTTCCACAAAATTTAGGCACTTAGGTACAACAAGCTGGCGGCCATCAAGCTTCCTATCTTGAAGCAGCCACAGCTTAAGCTGCAGACGTGTCACAGATACAGCAGCCTAAGTAAGTTCAACCAACTCTCTACCACTTAAGCAGAACATATAAACAGTTATTACCAAATGCTAAGAACATAGCTATGGAGCATATTTCCAGCTAACAATATATACTGGACAGAACAGCAAATTTCCACACAAACAACACATTGCACATAAGTAAACAAGACTAATTAAGTCTTGATTTTATTTACAGCAAGTAACAAGTGAACCCCACTGTTTAATGAGAACAGATCTCTCGATTTTTTGCTCTCGTCGTGAACAGGAAATCAGCACCATAGAACACGGTAAGGGAGGGTGACGACCGAAGAGCAATTAAGTCGAAGACCCTTATTCTCCCCAATGTGCTTGAATAATACAGGTGCTGATGTGCATGTCAAATTGGCACGCTTACTACACACTAATTTTGTGTAAACATAGCATTTTTACTTGTGGCCTAATTTGATTGACATATGACCACGCGAATGAAATAATAGCGCAGACACAGGAATTTTTTGTGG